>CM068375.1:420151000-421351000 GCA_034769895.1 Magicicada septendecula
TTTTTTTTTTTTTAGTATGAGAGGCTTCACTTTATCCTCAATTATATCTCTGTAATAGTCATTTGTTAATAGTACTCTGTCCTTCCAAAATAGCCTCTTGACACCGTAAAGATTGTTATCAGCATTTGACTGGTCTCCGTCTTGATCTTTTTTTTTCTTACTGGAGAACCTGGTTGCTGCCACTCCAAATTATGTCGCTTAAATTTGGTTTATAATGATGAACCCGTTCAGCAAATAGACAAGGTTTACATTTTATAACACAATGGCCGTTCCTGTTTTACTGAACATGGGTCTTACTGAGCATGCCGGGCCTGAAACATGGGTCCCTAAAAAGAAGATTAAAAATCAGATTCAAACCTCGGAAATGAGAAGAACAAAGGGTTGCACGAGACAGGATCGTTTGTTCAGTGAGGCTATTAGAGAAGAGCTATAGGTATTCTCCATAAATGATAAAATCCAGACACTTCGCAAGGAATAGCTACAGCATCTGGACAGAATGGAGGACAGACGACTACCTGAGGTTGCGTTTCGATGTAGACCCTTTGGTACAAGAAATAGGAAGACCGATAACGAGATGAAGAGATACTCTGTGAAGACAAAACAGGTAAAGTGCCTACTCCGTGAAGTGCAGAAGAAGAAGAAGTTGATGAACCCAGCTCTCATCACAAGTCGCAGTTCCTGCCAAAAATTCATCTCCTTCTGTCAAACAACACTGTTAAAGTTCTCTACACACCACATGTCTGGTTATTTTGTGATATTCTGCAACCCGTCTAGGGACCCACGTTGGACATGTTTTACGGTAGTTCAGTTAATTAAATTATTGAGTGAAGTTTGCCAACTCTTGAATTACAACTACCGCCAATTTCTTGTACTGTATTATTAATCTGTATTACAATCTGACTCCTTAAATGAGCCCGTCAATGTGAGATTTCAGAGCTGCAAACCTCAAATTGCTGGCCTGCACGTTTTGCATCAGTAACGTTTTCACGTCACTTTTAAACTCATCATCCAACTTATAAAAATGTACACTTACACTTTATAGCTGCTTTACGTAGACTATACAGAAATAAACTTTCGAGCATAACGCGTTCCCGAAACTCGAATTATCCAAACGTCGAGCACTGTACAGAAGGCTGTGTTTGCTGTAGGCGTACTGTGCACGTAAGTTAGCAGGTTACAGGTTCTATGACCTGTAATATATTCTACTGAACTGTAATGGAATCGGATCTTATTCTCTCTTAAATATTCATCATATGATTACTCTTACTACAAAAATTACATAATACAGTAACATGGTAAATTAATCATTTTCGTATATTAGTAAAGTTTATAACGGTATTTGTGAAACAGCACAGTCTTATTATATAAAAAAATTAATCGTTAAACACTTTGCATTCTTTATATTAATAGACTAACATTAATTATAAAAGCCGTATTAGCGGGAATAATAACGAACATGTGCACTTGTCTTAACGCTTATTCACTTCCTCACACCACCGTCAGTGCTTGAAAGTCCGAAGCTGTAGTACGAAACGTGAATAAAGCTCATCAATTTTGAATGTCTCAAAGTAGAGGACCTCCTACAATAATATCAGGGATGTCAACTTTACGTTTGTACATCTGATTGTTTTAACAACGAACAGCCATGATGGGTTTTCTTTGGAAAAACTACAATGGGTGGTTTACTGTTGCCTTTCCCTGTATATGTGTTCAGCCGCCCACTTTCCATCAGACTCTACCGAATGGTTGCAGTGAGGGACTTGTGAGGGACTAACGGATTACTCTCTTGAGGAAGTTCGTCCGCCAAAAGGTTGTTGTTGGTTTCTTTAAGGTGTCAGGTTAATTTCCGTCCCCCCCCCTGTTAATTTCATGGAAACACCGGTTAATTTTTAGACCTGTCTTTCATTTTATTCATTGTTTACCAGGTATTCAAAATTTCGTGTTTCGCGTGTTTTGTCAAGTGTTGTAAAATACGCTTTTCGTGGAACTGATCCCGTACGGGCAAAGTCTTGTTATAGATGGTTCTGTCCTGGAACAAGTCAGTAATTTTGAATACCTGGGCTACAGTGTGTATTATAATGCAAGCAACGACGTTGTGAATAAGTTGCATAAGTTCAACCTTATGTGCGTGGGACCATTAGGCGAACTCTTAAGTCAGCAAGTAAAGAAACACGCCTAAAATTCTACAAGATGATACCGCTTCCCACACATCTTTATGGATCTGAGAATTAGACTTTAACGAAAGGCCAGGCTAGTCGCATTCAAGCGGCTGAAATGTGATTTCTCAGGCACTTGGCAGGGTATACTCTCCATGATCATAGAAGAAACACAAATATACGGCAGGAACTGAATATTATGAGTATACTCGACAGGAGTGCCCAGTATCGGCTGAATTGGTGGGAACATCTTTGCCGATTGGATGACTGCCGCATCCCCAAACAACTATGGAACTATAAGCCGAGGGGACGAAGAGGTGTGGGACGTCCGAGGAAGCGCTGGAGTGAGCAGCTCTAATCTTTGCCTGTTTAAGACCGTAACAAATCATCCTTGGTTTAATCCTTGAAGATGATGATGATTATGATGATGGTAGTTAAGCAAAAGTTATTCCTCCTTAACAAATGACCGTCGCCGAAGGAGGATTGCACATAAGTTAGTAGGAGAACGAGTAAAGACTGCAGAACAGCTGTGTGCCAGACAACTGGAAACAGGAAACTTTATCAAGGAGTTAGATAACATGAGGAAAGGTTTCCGGTCAAAACTTCATGCACGTGCACGTTCTGGATAGACGGGCAGAATACTTCCAGGAGAATTGTATGGCACAAACAGCAACTGAAGGTGAACTGGACTAATATACTTAACGATCGTGACTTTAATAAAATACCATCAACCATCATATACTAAAATATAAAATGTTGAGAAACTTAAAAATGACAAGGCACTTTGACACGATAGAAGTAGTGGAGGGCTACTTAAATTTGGTGGAGAGACAATCTCTAAAGAGTGATACACAGTCAGTATACACAATGAACAGTTGTATCCGCCGGATGTTCATTCTATGTCTTGAAGCGAATCAGACGCTAATTAAGGAATTCAATGGGCCAGGTCCGTGATCGCCAATATTGCAGCAATTATAGAAATTTTAGTGTAATAAACTTCCTTTCTGTAGTGTATGGTGACATTCTCAAAAATTGAATTGAGTACAAGATGAAGAACACTGAAGAACAGAATGGATTTTATTGTCCATGATCTGAGAACCGTAAACATCAACCAGACGGAAGCCTCAACTTTGAATAAGACTGTACTCATACAAGAATACGCATAAATTAAATCGAAGAGGAAGGATTGCTTTCACAGAATTTGTGATGTTGATTTTATTTTTATGGGAGTATTGACTCTAAGGACTTATAACGGATTATGATTACGATACGATGGTGACTTACGGTAGTGACATGCGGGTTGACACTAGTAGAACAAAGCGGCTGTTAATGAGAGTACAATCAGGACAACTGTTGGAAAACTAGACGTGATAGGATACGAACTAGTGACATAAGATGTCCGCAGCGTCAAATAGACAATGTAGTCAAACTTGTCAGAGAATGAAGTGACAATGTTCACAGGGCAAACGACAGCAGATTAACAGAAACAGTGAAAGATTCAAGACCATTAGGAAAAAGAAATTTTGGCCGACCACAGAAGAGATGGACGGGTGACTTGAAATCAACCTCTATCGAATCCCCTTGATTCGTGAAAGCAAAGTCTATTAATCCTACATAAAAGCAGAAGTGTATATAGGTGGGGGGGTTACAACGGCATCCCCCTCCCCGAGGATAAAAATGTTGAATTTTGTTAATCTCTTAATCTATAGGCTATTTTATTATTTTTTGAGCTATGAACGCTAATGTATTAACTCCTTTTTAAATATACAAACAGATTTTTTACACAGCATTTGCGTGTACATTTGAAATATAAAATATAGGGAAATCAATTCAGTCAATAAGTATCTTATAAACAGTGTTTAAATAAGGCGTATTTTTATTGTGTTATTATTGTTTACTTCAACTGAACTGATTTCAGGACGTTATCACTCGTTTTTCAACCATTTTAAGATAAACAGAATAAACACTATTAAGCCTACTTAAAAGCAGGAGCGAATATAGATTACGTGGGGGGGGCAAGCAGACGTATATTAATATTTCCAATCTGACGATGAGCCGTGAAGCTTGAAAGCGCTAATCGGAATAAGTTGTCTACAGTGGTGTGCAACAGTGTTTATTCTGTTTGTGATTATAGTCACTAACACAACTTTCTTAATTATATTTTAAAGATAGTAATGTTGATTGCCTCCACTCGTTTTTTCTGTTGTATGAAGCTAGGGCAACCACCTGATTTGCGCCCTCGGTCGCTACCAATCTGTGCCAGGAGAATCTTGGAACCAGCCTCGGCGCACACTCACCCTCAATTAAGTAATTAATTGAAAACCCACGGCCGGTAGCAGGCCACACCGTAAATCCAGACCTATCAGTCGTCCCTGCGGCAGGAGCTCTATTTGAAGCTCGGTACGTAGTATATGAGCGGACGACGGGCAAGCTCTTCGTCCCGCACAGCCATTGAACTTGTATGAAGCCGACTCGACCGGACCCCCCCCCCCCAACCAATAAGGCTACATTCTAGATAGAGGATTACGGTTTGTGGTTTTACTGATCAGTTTAAAAGTTATTATTATTAGGCTAATGTTTTTGTTTTCTAAGTTCCCGCTAAAAAATATGCGCGTGCGTAGGGTACCTACATACAGTTATTTAAAGGGGTGTTGACGAGATTTCGTACGGGGACTAAAACGTCTAGGTACAGGCTCCTTCCTGTTAAAGTGAAAGTTTATAAACATTTGCCGACTCGGGTAATTTTCTTTTGAACTTTATACTCAATAAACGTTTACATTTACAGTTCAGATCTTCACGGCACGCAGTCCGTAAAGCTGGAAACACATTGCTATCACGTCACGTGAGCTCACGTTAATTCACGTGATAGTAAAAAATATGAGAATGGGTTTTCAGCTTGAGTTAAATTGCTTGGAGACACACTGTCTTCACGTCACGTATCTCACGTAATGTCACGTGACATAGCCGCCCATTTCACGGCTCACGTAAATCACATTTTCTGTTCAACCACACTTTTGTGAGGCGTGAGGTGACAAGTACGTGAAAATGGAGGAGTTGTTAATAGAAAAAGTGAGATTGCATGAAGATTAATGATATGTACATTACAGTCATGGGCGCCCCGAGAGGGGTGCAAGAGGGAGCATTTGCACCCCCCCCCCCGGCTCATGAAAAGGTGGTTTCAAAAATGGAAAAATTAGCATAAAATACGAGTTATGAAATAAAAAATTTACTTTATTGAACATAAGAAAAATTCAGTGCATGAAATCAATATTAATGAATCTAGTAATAGTCTACCATAAAATAGAAAAACTGTGTTCACGTTTATTTTATAAAAAAAATTCTGTGCATTCATTTTATAGCACATCAAGACTGAAACAAAAATAATAACTACTACACTAGACTAGACTGATATATATAATAATATGAAACAAAAAGTATAACCTCCTTGGTTTTTGTCCAAATCTGTAGATTACGAGGTCAGTGAATTACGACGTTATGACCAGTGTTGGATAAATCCGGAGCCAAAATGGCGGTTACAGTCGATATCACGAAGTATCTAGTTCTAAAGCTGAAATTGAGTAATATTAGTTACTAGAGTTGGCGGCGCGTTATTTTAAAAATGAATTTGAGATATAATTATACACGGCGAAAAATTGTATATGAAAAATTACAATACTGCATAGTATTGTAGGCGCAGACTGAAAAATAAAAAAATCGACATATTTTTTGGAATTTTTTTAAATTTTGCATTAAGATTTATTAGAAAATATAGTAAAAATTACAAAAAATATGGCAATTTTTTTGTATTTCCAGTTTTACATATATATATATTAAGATTTATTTTTACTATATTTTCTAATAAATCTTAATACAAAATTTAAAAAAATTCCAAAAAATATATATATCCCAGATCCCCGGGTTTGCACCCCCTGCGAACATTTCTGCGGGCGCCCATGATTAGAGTAGACTGTTTCTTTTTTCTAATTAAAAAATGTGTTTGTTTTTTTATAACCACTGATCAGTAATTTCATGTTTCAAGATGTTAACAAATTTTATGCTTTTAAACATTCTAAATTTTAACAATTATATAATGCTTTAAAGTATAATCAATTAAGATGCCAAGCTTTTGTTTTTGTTTATTTCACGCTTACCTTAAACATACGACCCTCTCTTGAGAGCTTATAGCGTTTCGGAGATAGGTGCTCTTTTTTTGTATATATCATCTTTAATAAGATTATGTAAATGATCAAATTCTTCCTTATTCAGTCTGAAATACATCTGAAATTTAGCTGGGTCTTCTTGGTTTTTGTACTTTCAATCTTGTATTAGATTCTGAAAGTCACCTTTTTCTTGTCTTTCTGAGTTTATATCGTGTATCCAGCTCCTTCTTATGTTAACTGATTTTTTGATTAAGTCGAATTTTATTTGCCTTCACGAGTGTTCACATGAGTTTCCGTGAGATGATGTAACATGAAGTGACGTGACGTGACATAAGTGTGTCTCTGCACTACGATTTCACGGGTTAAGGCAAGTCCTGATCTCACGTGACGTGATAGCAATGTGTTTCCAGCTTTAGTGGTTTCTCCTGTATAAAAAGTTTTATGAATTGTTTACAAGAATTTACTAAATATTTTCTTACAAACAATACGGTGTGTGAGTGTGAGGGGTGGAGACAGAGTGCAATAATATTTGGTAGGATGGAACGTTCCAGGTGGAACGGTTTTGGGAATGGTTTTTTGTTTGGAACGGTTCGGAACGGAACGAGAGTCTTGAGTTTCTCGTTCCACCTACTGGAACGAAAACAAACGAGATTTCACTTCAATCATTGGGTTCCGGTTTCACGTTCGTTCCACCACTGATAGTGATATTTACATTAATATCGTCTCTCCGTTTCTTTACGTATAGTTTACATCTGCCTGTT
The DNA here is from genome assembly GCA_034769895.1 of Magicicada septendecula. Classification (NCBI taxonomy): domain Eukaryota; kingdom Metazoa; phylum Arthropoda; class Insecta; order Hemiptera; family Cicadidae; genus Magicicada; species Magicicada septendecula. The sequence continues at coordinate 420,158,078 of CM068375.1, forward strand.
TTTTAAACACACACACATACACACAAAATCATTTCGCGTACGAGGCTGTTATTAATGTTACTTATTCAAACAAATTAAGATGCCAGAGCAATGTGGATAATATATTACTACGTTTTTCGTGAATCGTAATATGTACACATTTGAAAATATACGATTGTTGATGTCTAGCCTCGACTTTCGAGAAACATTGCAACAGACACAACACGCCAAGTCTCTGTTTACAAAATAATGGAAACTTTATTAGGTCTACATTGCATCTTCTTTTGTGTCTGACGCTTGTTTCGTCTTAAAACAAAAGAAGAGGGGGAGGAGGTGTGAACGGCAACATTGAAAGTGAATCAGAAGAACGAGAATGGAACGGAACGAGAAATGGAACGGTTTTTCAGTCGGAACGGAACGATGGAACGCGTTCCTTTCAAAAGGTGGAACGACCCATTCCTCTCTGCAATAGTTTCATAAGCAAATGGATGCATTACATCTACTGACGTCATCGAATACATAATAATTTGCAACTAGATGGAAGCAGCAGCAGCTTTGGCTTTTTCCTGTGTATTTATTTCGCTACCAGATAGCGCACGACTCAGCATATACAAATTTTAGTCGTTCTGTTACACCAAAAAAATCATGAGCTATATAAATTTACTTTCGAATCGCGTGGCGCTTCGAAAAATAACGAATTTAACAACAAATTAAATCAGAGCATATTTTAAGGAATTTGCACTAGGCGACACTAAACCAACCATATATATGATTTTTATATAATATTGAAAATGATCTAATTTGAATTTAACTTGACCATGGTCATGTTTATTCTTTACTCGTGAAATTAACTATAAAAATAGACACAAATGCTTTAGACATTAGGAAAATTAAAAAAAAAACACCACAAACACTCAAATGGACTTATTATAATTAATTATGTAATACTCAATAAATACATTACTGTGTGATGTGCAAGTTACTACTACATGGAGGCCTGTTACAAATTCAAAGCCTTTATCACTGGTCTACTTAAAAATAAATAAAGTACTGTAATTAGATATATATACAGACTGAGATTGGGAAAATCTTAAACACTATAAGTTTATTTAATTTTAAGTAATTTTTTTTAAATGAAAAATCCATAAACATTTTACATTAAATTGGTATATAACTAAATAAGTTAGTTAAGAAAGTAAAGAAAAAAGCATTCTCCCCTTCAGTTTTCTCCCCTTTTTTCTCACTTTTCGGCACCGGCACTAAGGCACTAATACCTACCACTAGGCAGCACTAAGTCCTTCACTAGGAGGCACTAGTGTCGCCTAGTTTATTGCTTCAAATATGCTCTGAATAAAATATGACATTTCATGTAGAGTATTTCATATTTTCCCATGTTATTAAATTTCATCCGCCGTTATAAACGAAATGCAAAATATAACTGCAGGTATTGTCTACAGAATAATAAACAAATTTGCATAGAAACTACATAGTACTTTTGTATCATACTAAATGTAAATTTTTCTAATGTGTGTATTTAGTATGTTTGTTGTACATTACAAGAATATAGGCAGAGAGTGTTTTAGAGAGTTAAAACCCATCCCCAAACGTTTCACTCAGCTAAAAATTAGTAATATTATGTTCTTTAAATGCTTTTTTAATATTTAAATATTATTTATAACCACAATAAAGTTAACTATGTTCCTAAAGAAATGTTCTTAGATGATGAGTAACCATAAATTTATCCCCTCTACTTTTATTAAATCTGTTCCCCCCCCCAAATGAAATTCTGCATATCCATCCAATATCAAATTTGTACATGTTTCCAAGAAAATGTAGAAGGAATGTGGTTTTCAGTGTTTAGGGTTTTCAGATAAATTTTACTATACTTCACTTACAAGAGTTTTCTTTTTAAGAGAGAACTTCATATTAGTGATAAATTGTAACTTTCACTGATGAACACTTACGTTTCTTAATGTCCTCGTACGTTTCGGTGTGCTGTTCACCTTCTTCAGCGAGGTTTAAATACAGAATGTCTTGAAACAGTTGTAACGGATTTTTTCACAGGTTGGTGGTATGTGTGGGGGGGGGTTGGTGTCAGCCGTGTTGAGTTTCCTACTTTCGCTGAACAGTACGAAATATATATAAAACACCACACACTACAACCAAACAACATATTAAATGACCAACTACACTTTAAATCACATGTACTATTTGACACAATCATACAGAAACCAAACTATATTTTGATTCCCAGCGCCAACCCCCTTCCACCAACAACCCCCCCACACATACCACCAAACTGTGAAAAAATCTGTTACAACTGTTTCAAGACATTCTGTATTTAAACCTCGCTGAAGAAGGTGAACAGCACACCGAAACATACGAGGACATTAAGAAACGTAAGTGTTCACCAGTGAAAGTTACAATTTATCACTAATATTAAGTGGATGAACCACCAAAACAAGAGAACTTTACATATGGTATTATGGCGCCGAGCTCACTCTCACACTTCGCACTTCTAAGACAGGAAACTGATCCAACCTGTAACAAAATAGCTGAAACGAAAAAGCAGTGTTGCCAAGTCAATCAAACCTGTTTCCCCATATAGCTATCCAAAATTTCCCCTCTGCCACAAATTTGTGTGCTTTAAACGAAACGTAATATTTTGAAGAATGTGAGCATATTTTAAATGTTTAAATGCTATTACAAGAATAATGTAAACATTAAAAATAGTAATCTTAATTATGGTTTTAAAAATGTACTCATGTGCTGAAAGACTGATCTTAATACTTTTTAAATTCTTTTTTTGTACTTAGTTCATTATTAGCCTGATACATTTACACAACTTTCTAATTATTGTTGTCTTGTTTGTTCATCATCTTCTTTCACAGCACTGACCTTTATCTAAAAATGAAACTTTTACTTGTGAATTTACTGTTTTTTCTTCTCGTCGAACGCGTTTCGGCGTCGTATTCGCCTTCTTCAGCTTAGAGACAGACTGCCCGTATTTAGTAACGATTGTTGTATGGAAGGTGTAGTGGGGGTGGTGCGTGGAGGAAGGGGATTGGCACGTGGATTCAAATTAATGTTTGTTTTTTGTATAATTGTGTCAAAAAGTGTATGTGATTTATATTGTAATTGGTCGTTAAGTATGTTGTTTGGTTGTGTTGTGTGGTGTTTGTATATTTCGTATTGTTCAGCTGTGTTGAGTTTTCGACCTTTGGGTAAGTAATGTAAAATTTCAAGATTAGTGTCTATGTTGGTGTAACTGTGGTTTTGTGTGTGTATGTGTGTGGCAAACGCGGAGTGTATAATTATTGTTTAATTCATAAAAGCAAATTTAAAGTCAGTGACATCTGTTGGTTATTATAATATTTACAGTACCGTCAATGAGAATGTTTGGGTACATGTTTAAAATATCAAAAGCATATAATTTTGCATCTTTGTTTACGCTGTACGTTTTTTAGTTGATCTATGAGTTCGACTCTGGTTTTTATATTGTATTGGACTAGAAGTTATTTTGTATTTGAAAATTTCATTTAATAATTTAGCCATTTTATAATTAAAAAAAAAAAACAGAATTATACTGCACATGTCACATTCTACTTTTCAACTAAATATTGTGTAAATCATATTGTTACACTGAAAAAATGATTTGCTACATAGGCCTCTTGCTTGTAGTGTATATGTACAGTGAACATCATATTACGTGTGATATGATTCTATTTATGTTCAATGTAAATATTGATTTCTTATAATAAACACTGTTATGCCCTCACCCTCTTTAATTATTATCTGTTCATTCTTATTTGAATCTTAATTCTTTATAGCAAGATCTCTCTTACTCCAAAATATAATGAGCAATCTTTTACACAATGAATCAGTTCACTCACCACTAAACACTGAAATTCTCACTACTTGTGTGTGCCCCACAATACACTCAGTTTCTTGTATTATTATTATTAGCCTTTTTATAGAGGGAGAAAAAATGCTTTATACACCATCAGAGTAGGCCATGCTTCATCTGGTGTGTGGGACTTTCACCCACTTAAAAACCTATCTCTAATTCAGGCATCATATCCATCCTGGAACCACTTAGCAAATTACTTCAGGATGGAGCCTATAGTGCCCTTATCAGGCTCCTTCTAGTTGTTACTCACCTTCTACTGCCCGTTGGGTGCAAGTTGGGCCTGTATTTTTTTTTCTAGTAGTACGCACTGAATTGATTCGGTCCAGTCCGCCTTACCATGAAGCATAAGCACAACTACATTCTCGGGCGTGAACTCCCCGAGCTCCATTTCCAGTACCATCCTCTGTCTTGTGAATCTGCAGCACTTGAAAAGTAAATGTCTGCGAGGCATCTTCATGGGGAGAGGCCCATATTGGCATGCTGGGCTTTGCACCTTTCCCATTCTATGGAGGTAGGCGTTAAAATTGCTGTGGCCACTGAGCAACTGGGTCAGATGGTAGTTGACCTCACCATGTTGGTGGTCGATCCATTCCTTCAAGTTTGGTATGAGCCTTGGGGTCCATCTTCCTATATCCCAATTATGTTGCCAATGCTGGAGAGTTAGTTCCCTGGTTTCATGCTTTGGTTTCCCTTCCAATTTCCTCTCTTCTTTCGAATAAATGATTTCGCTCTAGAGCCAACAGGTCTATGGGAATCACTCCCACTATCACCAATACTACTGGCTCTGGCACTCTCCAGTAAGAGGATGCTACTCTGAGGGCTCCTCTTCTCTGCACCGATGCCATACATTTTCTGTACTTCTCCGTCCTTAGTGCAGAAGCTGTAAAGTGCAATAGTCTAAGCCATAAGGATGACGACAATTATTATTATTATTATATAAATCATTCAGTCAGTTATGCAAGAAAATAAAATACAGGCCCAACTTGCACTCATTGGGCAGTAACATAAGAGACAAACTAGAAGGAGCCCGATACGGGTGAAATAGTCTCCACCCTGAAGTAATACATTAAGTGATTCTAGAGTAGATTATCAATGCCTCAATTAGAGGGGGGGGTTTAATGGATGAGAGTCCCACACACCAGGGGACAGATGGTTTCATCTGAAGTCCTATTAAAAACTTAAAATCTACATATTTAATTCCCTTTGTCTGCTTAAGACATGTACAAATAATACAGGCAGAAATATTGGACTCATGCTAACTTTAATATTTTCTCACTTCTTCATAAACCTACAATATTATCTTCTTGTTTTTCTGTCTTCTTTCAATTTTAGCTATCTAAAAACCATATAAAATAAACCAATGCACTCATCTCAAGTTTTGCTTCCCGCTTCTTTTTGTGCTTTCCAATAAACCTTCATTCTCTTGCTTTGATTTTTCCTTCTCACTTCCGTCCAGACATTATTTCTTTTCTTCTTATCTTTCTCCTGGAAACTTTTCAAATTTTGTATCAGTTCTCTAGAAGTTGTCCCATCCTGTATTGTGTTATCCCCACCTCTGGCATGTTCTTCTGTATCCTTTGTACCCAATTTACCCAATGATTGTCATTTTTGTTATTGTGAATGTGGTTGAAAATCCATCATGTGAGTCTGCTATTGTCCATTATCATTATTTGGCTGAAGAACCTAACCCTTCTCTTCTGTATTGTATCTGATATCTTCTTGCTTTTTTGTTCTCATAGAGGTGATCATTTTATTTATATCAAAACTCACCATCCTTTGATTTCAGTGGTCACAAAATTTTCTATTTCTTCTTCTATTTCCCCTGATATCAGAGAAGAACATCCATCAAAATCATAGGAGCGGTTGGTAGATTCCCATTTTCATTACCAAAATAATCCATGTTTCACACACGACACGTAAGAGACTTATTAAATTAAAACCATTGATATAAGCTAATAATTCTTAATTATAGCTAACCAAAATATAAGCTAATAAGAATATAATAATCATTTGATCTTTTGATTTTAAATTTTAAATGTGTAATATCGAATAATTCTAACATAGTTTTAGTTTAACTACATATTCAACATTTAATTACCATTATTCACCATAAATAACATAAAAATAGCATGAGATGAACCCTTTTTAAACGTTTTCTTAATAGTTTAGGCAAATTTTTTCTTACATGTTGTTGCTATCTGTTCTCTGATACAATAACTTTCATGCACTTCATTGTTCATCCACTGTAGAAAACTGTTCAGGAACTACTTTAAAAATTCTTCTACACATTGTACGTTTCAATTCCTTACCACACTTTTGGCTTTTCCCTCCAGTGGAGGTGGTAATCCACCCATTTCACCGTTGGTAACTGAATGATACAAAAGTAAGAATGGGCAGCAGTTTTAGGGAACAAATTATCACACAAGAACTTGATATTGTTTTGGTGATGTGAGAGCTTAACCCTATTCATGCTGACAGAATTTTATTCTGTTTTTCTTTTTGCTAATATTGTTTATCTAGAATTTAGCAGAGCAACTGTGTTAGATCAGTGGTTCCCAAAGTGGGGTCTGCAACAATGTTTCAGGGGGTCTGTGGACATTTTTAATAAAAAAAATCGAATATACCGTAATTTTCTCTGATTTTTTTTGCTCTAAAATCTAAATTTTAGAATCTTAAACAATTAGTAGAAGATTCCACTATGTTTTATTTTTTGTTCAAAATAATTGTAATTCTAAAAGTAATTTCAAACTAAAGGCTTTAATAATGTCTTTAAATCGTGTTGCGTAGCAGATCAGTTTGTCAGCCGAATTGACTAGAGCGCCACATCAACGCAGAACTGATCGCACTGTTTTAGTCCATGTATAAGCACTGTATCTTGTATATAAGCACTACATTTTGCTAAACTTGTGTTGCTACCACTAATACTCACTTACACTTCCATGAGCACATTCAAGCCTCTCGGCTCATCTTCAAATGGAAACAACATAGGTTTGGAAACAACTCTAGCAAAAGTTAGATTTAACCACTAAATTGTATTTATCGTTTAAGTATAAGCACTACATCTAAGCAAAATGTTCTTTATAATATGTGAAGAAATGGGAAGTGGCCACAAGCAATTGTTGATCCACTGTGAAGTACTATGGCTTTCGTGTGGAAGGGAATTGGAACTGAGGGATGAAGTAAAGCTCTTTTTATTTGATTCCAATTTCAACCTTAAGACAGGTTTCATGACTTCAATTGAATTTTGAAATTATTGTATCTTGCTAATATCTTCAGTTATCTGTATGGGCTCAATTTAAACCTGCAGGGATGTAGGATCACTATTTTCCAGCTTCGAGGGGATGATAAAAAATTGTAGCTGTGGATTCAGAAAGCGTTTCTGTACAATTAAAAATGAGATTACTAGTTTAAGACTTCAAAATCTATGAACAATTCCCATCCATGGCAGATTTCATCCAGATGTCAGGAGAAAATGTTCCAAAGGAGATGCTCAACATTATTAAGTCTCATTTGGAGCAACTGCACTTGCAGCTAAGGGAATATTTTCCCGTAAAGGATGATAGTGACATGTGGATAAGGAATCCATTGGCTGATGGGCTGTCAACTAACATCTCTATTACACTAAAAGAAGAAGATTCATTGGCAGAACTTTCAACTGACAGTTCATTAAAATTACAGTTTTCACAATTACAGTTAGTTGACTGCTGGTTATATGTAATGACTGACTATCCTGTCCTTGCAAAAAAAGCTTTGACGTGTTTAACTGTGTTTCTCTCTACTTATTTGTGTGATACCGCATTCTCCTTGCTCACTTACTTGAAGTCAAAGTTAAGAAATAAACTTAATATTGAAATGATCTAACATTAAACCATTAAACCCAATATAGCAGAGCTAATTGTTCAAAAGCAGCTTCATAGTTCACAACAAAGACTATTATTGGTATCATTAATATTATAATTTTGCAAGTTAAAAGATTTTGATTTTAGTAAATTTTAATATAAGACTTTGTATCATATTTACTGTTTGTTTTATTTCAGAACTCAGATGGGGTCCAAGAAATTTTTTATTTTTTTTTGGGGGGGGTCCGCGGACTGAAAAGTTTGGGAACCACTGTGTTTGATCAATTGTCTTGTATTTAATTTCAAGTACTTAATAGTTTACTTGTTTTGATTTTTCCACTGAAAGACATATTTCCCATACTGCCCATATAATGTATCTAATAACGAAGTCAGTTTATTTATTGATTCACCTGATTTACTGAAAAAGGAAACCAAAACAATGAGTTGTAACTACATGAGTAAGCTAAAACATTCATACTGTTACCATTCTCACCACCACCAACATCATCGTCATTATAACACCATAGTCATTCTCAAAATACTGTTGCTATTGTTGTTGTTGCTATTATTACCAGAAACCTTCCTGAGCTGCAGAACTTGCTCAATGTTTTGGACAGAATACATTTATTATTAGGTAAATCAAATTAATAAATTTTCATTTTTTAAAGCAGTGAGTAAAATTCTTCTTGTGTCTGATTCCTAGTACCATGAGATGACCAACCATTGTATTTCATACTTTGTTTTATAATATTTTTACATTTATATAGTTCTGAATACATATTTTAATTAAAGTATCAAAAAATAATTATTCTATACATACACAAAAATCATATGCTGTAAAGAGGCTTACAATTTTTAATATTTTGAATTCTGTTTGACCAGTCTGGTAACATCTTGTTTACAAGAGTTTAGTAACTAATATATCCCCTGGACATGCCACAAGCACATCAAAGCATAAGACAATGGTGGGGCTGCCACCTTCAGACTTAATGTCCAGCCCAATTTTCTGTCTGGGTTATCTCCTATAAGCTCAGTCTTACTGGATGAAAGAGACCTTTTCCCTATACACACAATTACAGCCAATTAAATCCAATTAGGTTCATACCAAAAGCCAGCGGCGTGCGGTCAAGGGAAGTTGGTGAAGCACTTCCTCACCAATGATTGACGACATACTAACTTGCAATTGCTATTTAGAGTAGATGTTATTATTTTATTTTATCTAATTTTAATTAACCAAAGTACAAATTCACTGGAATTATCTAACGTGACTAAGTAGACTGACTTTATACTCTGACACTGCTACAGTAGGTGGGGAGATTCATATCTCACCCCGGATGGCTCAGTGTAGAGAGATGCATGTGCACGAAGAGCGAGATAGAAAACCATCACTGCAGTGGTCAGTGACTGATGTTAGCTTCAGTTGGATTGCATTGCATAGTGTTGAGTTTGCTGGTATCGGTGTGCATGTTACATTTTATTTAATGCCATATTTAAACCACATGCATTATCCATTTGAAGTTATAGTTATACCTTATTAAATAAAGCATCTTTCATTTTATTATGTTGCATTTAAACAATAGGTATACATTATATTTGAAGGTATAATTATATATTTTAGAATAGTTTCAGTGTTAATTTACATACTTTCTGCAGTGTCGGTTTGTATAATAAAAGACCATTCGGCAAAGCCTTTTTCTTCCCGTTCATTATGAAAACTGATAGGCTGACCCTGGACTTTTAAAAACCCAACAAATGCATAGAAAATGTGAGTGGTTGGCTGATGGAGCTGATCTAAATGCACTATTTTGCTGGTATTGTTTCCTGTTTGGAAAGGACAGGAGCAGTAGCTGAGCCAAGACTGGATTCAAATATTTATAAAACCTTGTTAAACCTATTGCTGGCCATGAAATTAGTGTGCATTATCTTCGTTCATCATTGTGTATTGCTGCTTTCGGTCAGGGTAGAACAGAAACTCCTTTAGATTATCAATTTAAATCGTAGATATCGGCTCACAACCAGAAGGATTGACACAATAGAGACATTCTTAGGAGACTAATTAACACTATTTGTTTTCTAGATAAACAAGAATTACCATTTTTGGGGACACGAGAAAACGGAAAATTCAGTTAATCAAGACTATTACATAGAACTTCTAAAGTACACAGCCAAATATGATCCTCTTTTTGCAGATAATATGGAAACATCTACTGTATTTAGGGGACTGTTTAATCGAATACAAAATTATCTCTTTGAAGCGGTTAGCTCAACTCCTTTAGTGGCTATAAAAAAATGAAATAAAAGAGGCAAACTTCGTAGCTGTACTTATTAGCCGATGAAATCACAAACGTTTCAAATAAAACACAGGTCCCTATAGTTTGCATTATCAGTATTCTTACGATGGAGAAGTAAAAGAGAGATTATTAGGCTTTACTGTTATAAGATGTGATCAACATGATCAGGCTATTACAGAGCTCATTCGAGATATTGCTGATTGAATTTGAATTTACAGTGAAAAACTAGTTGCTCAAGTGTATGATGGTGCAACAACAATGGCAGGAAATTTAAATGAAGTACCTAAGTACAGTAGAAGATGTAACTCAGCTTCACCAAAAATTTTTACCCACTGCACACCACTACCAACTTAATCCCAAAAGGATAGAGAGAAATGGTACGTTTGAAGAAGCAGTGGACTGACGAGCTCTAGGCTATCATCTGCATGGCCAGAACAAATCATTTTTGGTTTAATCCTTACTGAAGATAATGAGGAATTTTGTTTTTTGTGTCCAAAAGTTAAACAAATTTTCATATTAAACACTACATTTTGCTTTGGGTTAAAATTCGCTTTAGTCTCCAAGCCAACATAGATGTTTACAATTTTTTTCAAAATTTTACCCTTTTTGGAGCCTGGTGTCCAAAAAGTTTTAATTTCCAAAACTGAACACTATATTCAAATAATGGTAAATTTCTCTTTAATTTGTTACCTTAAGTGGATTTTTACAACTTTCTCAAAACATTTACCACTCATATTTTGTGTCTCCTGTTCCCTTATTTTTAGAGGGATCTGTCTCAAAAGGAGTAGGAATCTGCAAGGTAAACATATGTACAGGCATGCTAGGTTTTATGAAAATCATTGGGTGGCTTCAAAAATTATTGTGAGACACGCCCCAAACAGGTAGACAGACAGACAAATGCCAAAAAGTCGAGTTAAAACTGAGAAATCGCTTTGCTCATTGAACAGTACAATATGTAGTCAATTAATATGTGCATAATGCTTTTTATTACAGCTCTTCCTTACAAAATTGTATGTATTTGTATATTAAAATTTTAGCCAAAATTAGATTTCATTATTGACTCTGCAACCATAAGTCTGTCTTGTCTGTTTATGAAATCTCTCTAATAATGTTAGTTTTAAGAAATGATTTTATGACAGACAATTAGTGTAGTATTTAAAAATTACAACTGTTGTTTCTAATTTTTTTCTTCAGTATTATTGCCCATGATATGTCAATGTATGAATTACTATATAATACACATTTTTGAGTTTGGAATACTATAAATTTTAGGTAAGGTTAAATTAAACTTTGTACTGAACTTAGGCCAACTTTTGCTGTTTACAACCTTCTTCCATTTGAAGCTTGAAGAAGCTTATAAAAACAAGAAGAAACTGACTCAGACTCGTTACATTGTAGTATTTAAATTTTACCTATCAATATTGTATTCCAAAGCTGGAAAAGTGCATTGTATACTAAGTTTTGTAGAACGTATACTCGTATTTGATATTTGTTTGATGAGATCCTGATCATCAGTTATGTTGATGGCATCATAATTCTATACAGGGGAAACAAAAGACAATGTGAACAGTTACTAACCCACATAAACAAAATGCATAAAACAGTATCCATGGTTACCAAAACCACTGCCTTTTAAATAGCTCACTTTACGAAGCACAAAACGCACTATCTGAAAACAAGTAGTAAAATCTCTCTCTCTCTCTCTCTCTCTCTCTCTCTCTCTCTCTCTCTCTCTCTATTTATGCACCTAAGCATTCAAAGAATTTTGACGAAACCAAAACATCGAAGCATGATAATGTTTTTAGGCTTTTGAAACATATAATGTGGATTACGTTTGGTGGATTACGTAAATCATTTCCAAACCATAGACAATCACAAACAGAGCATGTAAAACCAAATTTATTCTCACTAAAACGTTTGCTAAACTCAATGTCAGCAGCGATTATTTCTGTCTTGATGCGTTTACATATCAAATTTCTAGACTGTGGGGAATCGAAAGTGTGGAAGCGTCACGTTTTTCGATGACGATTTTTGTGGTATGACCCCCAGCCTAAAAACATTATCATGTTAAAAAATGTTCATTGCTGAATACGAGTACAACAATAGCATAAACTTCTTAGACCTGTCCATCACAAAATCTGAACACAAACACAAATTCAGTATATACAGAAAACCCACTACAACTGACACACTAATACACAACTCCTCCAATCATCCAATACAACACAAACAAGCTGCCTTCGGAACTATGATACACAGACTAAACAACACCCTCTAGATGAAAAAGACTACAAAGACAAACTAAACATGATAAAATATCTAGCAGAATCCAATGGACACAACAGAACAATAGTCAATAAACTCCTATACAAAACAAACAACAGACAAAGACAAAAAACAACAAATTCATAACACAATACATCAATAACCACACTGAAAATAGCCTACAAATGTAAAAAAGCAGGATACAGAATCACATACAAAACTACAAACAAAACAGAACACACACTATCAAAACACACGCTCACAAAACAAATTTGATGTAGGCCTACCTGGTGTCAACAAAACTGAATTGCTCAGATTGCAACAAATTCTACATAGGCCAGACAGGACGTTGCCTCAAACAAAGATATACTGAAGACACAAAAGCACTACATTCCACTACCAAATCCACCTTTGCAAACCACACATATACAAACATCGATAACAACATGGATATTCTACACGTACACACAAAAGGCCAAAAACTAGACACTCTTGAACAATTGGAAATATACAAACACACAAAAACACATAAAAATGACATCCTAAACGAACAGACACAATCCAAATCACACGTATTATTCGAACATATCACACCCCACAAACACAACATCGATCCTTCAAAAGTCAATGAATTCACCAAGAACAGGACGGATAGCCCTCCCAGTGGTAGCCTCTGATGAACCTTATAATAAGCGAAAACTGGTTCAGGGCATAAGGTAAAAGTTTTACGTTTTTACCAATAAAAAACTTTGTGTTCCGAGTCGGTAGTGATATACTTATATTTAGTTTAATTCACAGGTGAATTTCCCTTCAATTTATAATTAATGTATAAAAATTATCTTGTAGGTCATGTAACACAGCTCCAATCATTTCACACTGCCACATCAACAATGATAGTGACTATCCAACAACTTGCTGTCCATTGTACTATGGTACCTATTAAATCTGATTTTGTGACATTTGTTTTTCCAGGTCATCATTCAAGTATAAAATAATTTGACACATTCAAGTACCATTTAACATCCATATACAGTAGAACCTCACTAATTCATCACCTATTGGACCGAAGGGGTGATGAATTAGTGAAATAGATGAATTACTGAGGGAGTAAGAAACAAACCCATTAAAGACAACATTAAATGTTTTATTACAATACTAACAATGTACAGTACTAATGTTATGCTCGAACGTATTTATTGCTGGAAATTTTCAAACCCACACAAGTTAGGCACTGTAATTACAAAAAGAAGTAGTTTAATAATTGTGAAAAATCTGTAATTATCTTCTGTTTGTTTTGTTTATCATACTTTTCAAGAGCCAAATAATGTATTTGGTGCAGTAAAATTATTTTAGGCACCTATGTTTCATATTGGCCTTCGTACCACTTGATTTCTGTAGTCAGTGATAGAATAGCCTCCTTATGAGAGATTGCATATTCCTTATTGGCTGGTCATCTTCTTCATCATTAGGTTCTGTAGGTATGTACGTAACAACTTCATCATCACTAAACATTTCATATCCTACATCCGGTAAGTCTGTTTTACACCAATGTTTTACACCAATATTTGACACCATCTTCATTCAAACTGTTAAATGCTGGTAGGGATTGGCAGATATTTAACAGATTTCGATGTGGGGTCAAACCATCTGGTTCTGTAGACGCTAGTTGTAATTCAGATGGCCATAACTTATTCCAGGCAGATTTTAGAGTGTTTTCCAGAATACATTGTCAAGTATATACATCCTTTACACTGTATGCCTTCCAAAATTGTTCAATGTCCACATCATTTTCACAAAGTGTCAATTCTGTAAAAAGCACTTTCTGTACCACCCCAGATATAATTAAATCATATATGTTACTCACTTGTTAATAAGTAAACAGAAAAAATAAACTTTAGTTGGTGACAAATTACAGAGGGAGGCGAATTAGTGAGGTTCCATACTTTTAATGTAAATTACTGGTTTTTTGCCATAAACTATTTGTTGTAAATTAGGGTGAGCATATTATTTAACCAACTGTGTAATAGGAAAACAAATTTATGGAAGTCATATTTATACGCTTACACAGTCTCATGCAGGAATGTTTCAACTGGGTATGCAGTAAGTGATGACAAAATAATGACCGTGGTTTACATGGCAAGATAAAACTTAAACTTCATTTCAGTATAATTTATCCTGAAGTAGCATAGCAAAAAGCATAGGAAGTATCTTGAAAATAGCACAGGATAACATATCTGAAGAGCTAATTGTTCAGAATTTTAAGAAGTATGGCATACCAAACAATTTGGATGACAACAAAATAATTTTTTAACAATCATGTTGGATGCACCAAAATTATTTTTTTACCAGTCATGTTGGATGTCACCAAAATTAGTTTTTTAACAATCATGAAGCAGCATATAAATTGTATGGAAACCAGTGTAATGTGGGAAAAGGCATACCCATGAATTTCTTAGAGGGATACAAGGTTTACATGTAGACGAACTGATTAATGATAAACTATCAGTCAAATCTGTCTTTATAATACAGCCACACAAACTGAAAGAAACACATTGCGCCACTGTTTAAATTGTACCAATAACAATTGTACAAATGTTTACTTGAGTATTTTCATACTAGAAGAATACACCTGGAATGAATGTATTAACATATGAAATGAACACAGGCTGGAATCAGTGATGTGCTTGTGTGGTATGGTGTATATCTGCACTACAAAACACAGCATATCAGTGAATGCAGGAGCACTGCCATCTGGGCAAGTCGGATAAATCTGCTGTTGCTGAACATGCCGTGTCCAATGAAGCCCACACGATTTTATTAAATGATACCCAGTTTTTGTCCTCAACTCAGTGGTACTTTGCTCACTTGCACAGGGAGCCCATTGAAGTACATCACTGTGGGAACTGAAACATGAATAGAAGAGATGAATCTCTGATCCTGAATAAGTACTGGTTTTCATGCTTGAAACAATCCTATCAGAGACAGATGAGCATAGCATAGAGTTTAATGCAAGCCTATCATAGCTGTTGTGGTTTGATTGGCCAACACGATGTTTCTGCTTTTACTAAATTTGTAAATTTGAATGTTTCTCAGAAGACTTGTTCATGATCCTAGACTCTCATGGGACAAAGCCAGGTGATGGTGATGGTGATGAGGAAGGTGATGATGACATTAGAGAGAGACACAAGTTTTTACTATTGTAACCTATTAATGCCTTTCTAATCTTTATAAAGATTTTTAATGAAGAAATTTGTGTTAGTGGTTGAAATCACAAGCACAATGATCACTGTTGCACACCACTATATAAAAATTATAATTTTTATCAAGAATTATATATATAATTTTTATATAGTGGTGTGCAACAGTGATCATTCTGCTTTATAAAGATATATTGTACACAGTGCAGTTCTTTATTCTTCTGTATTCATCCAGACTGTTCCTTTTTCTCAACTATTTATTTCTTGCTGTAAGTCTTATATTTCTTCTTCAGTCATTCAAATTTTTTTTAGGAAATATTTTAATTTTTTTCAAGACTTTATTAGTAATTTCCATCAGTCTACACCACAGTTCACCCAATCAGCAGCATCTTCAATCCTAGTGGCTAGTAAGGTTTTTTTTGTATGAGCCTTTTCCTCTCTCTTCCTCCTTTCCCATATCTCCTTAATTCTTGATCGATGGCACCTGTCCTCTTCTTGGGTTTTCCTGAAAACCTTGGGCATTTTTTAATTTCTTTATGAGTGGCAACAATTCTTCAATGTCATCTTGAGTAATCTGGAGTTCTTCTATGTCTTTTCTGTTTCTTTGAACCACTTATTAAACATTTTGAGCTTTCTGAAATAATTAAAAAGCTTCCCTGTTAGTCTGTCAGGATTCATTTTTTTGAACATGTCCATAAAAAGTAATTCTTCTTTTTCTAATTATATCTGTGATTTTCTCAACATGTGTGTACAGCTCATTATTGTCTTCTGTACTGTTCTCCATCTTTTATTGAACCCAAGATTTTTCTTAATATTTTCCCTTCTGTGACTTCCAGGTCTTCCAACATCATTTTCTTGTTCAGAGTCAGACACTCAGCTGCATAAAGTGCATCTGCAAAGGATGACAGGATCAATTCCCAAAAGTGGCACTAAACTATAAAGCCAATGATAAAAGAGACATGAGTCATCCAAGGATGAGATGGATGCCGGAACAGGTTTATATAACCTAATTCATGAAGAGAAGAAGAAGAAGATAATAGCTTCAGTCTTGGTTTTTCCACATTTCACGGATCTGGCTATCTTAGAATCAGGGTAAATTATTTTATTAAGGTTACAAGTACAGTCTACAGATAATTACTACAGAATATTGGTGATTAGCTACTATGTGGAATGAAAGAGTTGATACTTCAGCTAGTACATTTTACTATGTAGTGTTCCAAACTTAGAAACAAATTATTCACTGATTTTTCTATCACACATGGCATTCCATACTATATTCTTATGTTTGTCACTATGTACATTGTGCCTTTCTAGGTCACCAACTTTGTGGTTAGCTACACTCACAAAACAACCACAAAGATCACATCTGGCCTTATGATCTTTGTGTGGCAGGATGGATGGATGGGGCAGGATGATAACTGTGAACTTTTAAGAGATGGTGAAATAGTTACACTAGTGAAAGAGAACGAGGATAATTTTTAAATTGCATCCTTCATAGAAGCATAGAAATTTGTTCTTTAATGTAACATAAAATTTACATATTCTAAAGAAATATTATCAGAAATTTGCTTATTTTCTAAGTTAATTAATTTTAGCATGATAAAAATTACACAAAATGAACTACTTTACTTTAACATCAAATATTAAGAAATATAAGCAAACACTACTAAAACTCGTCACACAAAAATAGTCAAAATATCACTTTTTAAAATATGCAATGTACGACAACAGACAATACATTATGCTATACATGCAACTCACAAATAACTAACTGAACTGAAATAACTGGTTGGAAAAGGACGCACAGACATGTTGACAATTTGTGACATGAAAATTGATAACAAGATAGACAGGCACCACAGGCCAAGTACTTGAGGATTAATTATATGATTACCTTATCTGCAAACTGTATTAAATTGTACAGCAATCAGGCATTCCAGTTATGGAAGTTATATTTTTATAACATTCGATTAAACAATACAAGCTATATTACATTTTCTACATTTCAATAAAATTTTGCTCATACTCAAAAGATATGAAATTTCTTGACATTTGCACTTTACTTTCCTTAATTTTGAATAAAATTATGTTAACAACCTCATCTTTCTCACCTTTCCTAAAATGTTTAAGAAAGGAGGATTTGTAAGTTTTTTTTTTAATAAAGCCTAGAGGATGGATGGCTTACCCATAAACAGGAGGACATCTGGCAATTCTTTTCCTACTGTCCTTTGTCTTTATGAATCCAACAAAAGTGTGAAAATAAGACATTGTCACATTATTTTTACCATTTTTAAACTTTAAAGCCTCTTCAGTGTCATCATACGTCATTTCTACTTTATTATAACTCTAATTTGCAATTTGAAAATGTGCCTGTATTTGCGACAAATCTGTAGGTCTGTTACTGAATTTTACTATCGTCAGCCTGTCATTTATGTACTGGTTTTAACAGAACTATCACATTCTATGTTCTGTGAGAAGAATTTTGCCAAAGATGTGGCAAGCCTTCTTACCTCACATGCCAGACCTTGGGATCTGAAGCTCATGATCACTAACAGATTCTTTCACAATATATCGCTGGTAGCTTACTACTGGGATATCCACTAAGATCTCTGGTTTGGTTTGGTTTGTGTTTCCTGCGTTAAATTGTATAATCTTAAAGACATTTGTAGTTTTATTAACAAATGACAAGAGTGAGCATCAATATAAAAACAATTTCTTAAAAGTTGGTTTCATATTTATCAAAGATTGAGCCACAGTATGTTGAATGCTGATTGAATGAGGCACTCAGCACGAGTTAATGAAACAGTACAAATTAGAAACATACTTTGAAACAAAATCTTAGAAAGAAACAAACCACAGTTGAAGTACACTCTAATCCTGCTAACTCGCCTCCCGATATCTCGACATTCCATATAACTCGACGATCACTTTTTTTTAATTGCTAAATGATTTCTGCTGGTCAAGCAGAACATTATCTTTGAAATAATGTGATGGTCTGTTAAAAGCTAGACTGTAATAATTTCTAACACCGCCTATATGATCCAAACAGTATAGGTAAATTTTAATTACTGTATTATCTGTAATTACAGTACATATTGTAACGATAAAAAGGTTGAAGTGATCTGTGTTATTTAAATGTTAAGCCTCACTTCGGATTCGTCAACTTGTAACGATAAGAATATTTCGTTACGTACAATGTTATTAGGAATAGGTTACTTGTATTTTATGTTGTGCGCACTATTGACTTACATACACCGCACGTTGGAAGTGTCAATTTGTAACACAGATAAATAATGTAGTGACTAACTCGCACTGGAGTAGTCAATTTGTAATTATGAATGTGTTATGAAGAACGGCGAATGGTTTTGTAATTTGCCGCTTGCTCCCACTATACCGCACGTTTCCGTGACGTCACTCAATGTGGCCAACTGTCCTGGTGTCCGCTGTAATCAGTGAACTTATTTCCTAAATGGAACAGCAATAATAACGACACAAATATAATATCAAACATATATCCTTATAGGAATCCTTTATTCAGAAAAAAGCTGGTTAATTATTCTTAAATTTGATTATGACAATCACAATTGTGGCGCAAATTATACGTCTTCTCACCAGTTGGCAGTAGTAGCCCACACTCAGTATTTTTTTTCAGACCAAATGAATGCTTTCGATAATGTTCTGTTAATAATAAATTATCTCAGGGCGTATATGGTTCGGGGATTACAATTAAACAAAATATTATTCTACAAATCAAAATACAAGTTTTACAATTAAAGGATGCTACAATGTTCGAGTGTAACGTGCACACAGGCAGTTGTATAGTGGTTATCAGTTCTAATAGGTTATGTCCAATTCAGGCTTTAATAATTATTATGTAAATCAAAGGTTCTTGTGGTGTTTGAAAAAGGTGTCAATCTCAAATCGTGTTATTAGTGAGTGTTCTTAGTGTTGGTGTGATATGGTGTCTGTAGTTTAGTTGATTAGTACTTAAAAGTCGTGTATACAAATGTGGGTGTTGATGTACAATATAATAAGTTGTCAAAAGTCACCAAATCCTCTTCGTTGTATGGTTCTTGTCGAATACAGGGCCCTCGTCCACTTCAGATCTTCTCCCTGGTTCTTGGGTCTTCTCTTTCTTATAATGGTTGTTCTCCTCTTGGTGTAAAAGGTTCGTGTTATTTGCCTCTAACTGTATTAATATTCTTGGATTTCGTTGTCCATGACGTGTCCGTTCATGGATGAAAGCCTAAGGTGAAAGCCGGTTTAGGCTGTAAGGTAAAACTTTACGTTTTTACTTATAAAAAACTTTGTGTTCCGAGTCGTCAATATTATAGTGATATGTATTAATATGTTTGTATCGTTTTTTCACTGTTTCTTATATTTTATGTAGGACGTTTTACAAACGCGTCTATCCGCTAAGATCGTTGTCAAAGAAGTCTCATTTTATTTATCCGAAATTTCTGGTTGCTAAGGGTAAACTTGGAATCTGGTTGGCTGATTCGGATATACATTGTCATATACTTTCATTATTTCAAAGTCTAAATTTGTTCAAAATCTTTAAATTAACATAACTTTTCTGTACTGAAGGGGAATTTAAAACCATTATCAGCATTATTTTGATCTTTACATTTGTTACATTTAGACACTAAACATGCCTACTTTTACTTAAGAACTACAGATGTTACAATTTTGTTATTTGAAATTTTCTTAAATAACTTGAGATGTATAATTTTGTTTCTATATTCGTTGTGTACACTATTACCTATAAATATATTTATCCTTCCACCTTTGTTTTACAAAATCTCTAACATTATTATCTAAAATTTACAAAAGTTGATTTCACCTGGCCTATGTACTGGTGTTATTTTCATCACCATGTTTAAAATCTTTAACAGTTAAATTATCTTTTAAAAATCATAAAAACTGTTTAACACATAACATTATTTTAACAAAACAAAAGATATACTATTCTATAAGTTTAAATTCATGCCCACATGGCCATGATTTTACTGAATCCTTGAACAAATTAACTGTTTTTTACCTAAACTGTATAATTGTTTGACACTTAGCCATAACATCTTTTATAGTCTATTCTGCTTTGGCAATCAATTTATCACTGGTTAACACCAGTTCTATGGTTATATTTGTTAACATACAAAATGAAATTAATATCATTTAATTGATATTCTTTTGAAATAACTGTTTCACCTGCTACATACAAAAAACAACACAAATGCTATGATAATAAAACAATGTGCTTAAACATAATAACATGCACATTTTATAAAACAAATTCTACACTAATTATTTAGTCTTTTGTCAGTTAATTTATTAATTACTCTGACACTGTCTATGTTTTTAGCTTTAACATTTTATGGTCATTGAAATAACTTTACTCTTGTTATAAAAATGTTATTGTGACCAAGTTATTATTTGTTGTTTTCTGGACAATCTTATGAACACTATATGTTACAGTTAGTTGTATGGCTCATGTATCTATACTAAGGTTTGTTTATATTTTCATTACAGCAATTAACTTAATTATTTACTAATATTTCTTTTACATAATGTTACATGTTTGGGCCTATTATCCCTCAATTTGTATTTTGATTATCTGGATATTATGATACATTAAATGAAACCATTTGTTTCTTTATAGTACTGGTTCATAAGCCGTCTGTCTTTATAATTCTTTATTTGGTCATTATTGAAAGTTCATGTCATAATTGGGGTTGAATGTATTTTGCATCACTTTGCCTAAATCATTAATTTGGGTACGGTCAGTTGTATTACTAGTCAGTCTAAAATGATTAGTCATTCCTCTTCACTATCATCTTGGAAGATATTGTTCTTCTTGTTAGCTTCTTAACCAAAGTCTTCATTAAATCAGGTACGATATTAAGTTGTTCCAAATGTAATGTTACAATATTTACGTGCATGAATGTCCATATGTTTTCCATGAGTTCAGCATGTCAACCAATGGAAGAGGCATTTTGGAAGCATCAAAGAAGAGATACAGACGTAAACTTCTTTCATCTCTTGTCTTAGCCATGGAGGAAGGGTGTGACATGATCGATAAACTAAAGAAAATAGACATGTTGGACGTAGTGGGGTGGATATCTGAATCTTGGAATGAAATCGAGCATATAAGCCTCGTTCGTTGCTGGAGAAAGTTGCTGGACCATTCAGGAAACGAGTTTCAAGAAAGCAGAGAAGAGACAGAAAATTGTGAAATAGTGGACTTATTGAAGGAAATTCCAGGCTGCAAAGAAGTTACTGATGGTGATGTTGGAGAACGGATGGGGCAGGATGATAACTGTGAACTTTTAGGAGATGGTGAAATAGTTACACTAGTGAAAGAGAACGAGGATAAAAATGAAGATGAATCAGAAGACGAAGAGATGGAAGACAACGGAAAAGTTAAAAAGATGACTCACAGTTAAGGCCTAAAGGCCGCTGAAGGAATGCTCCATTACTTGGAGGAGCAGGGTGCATCTGCTGTGGACATTTTGTTTCTCCGTCGCCTACGCCTACGTGATGAAGCTGCATGAAGACCAAATGAGTGTGAAAGCAGTCTAGCATCACAGATTTTTTTATACAAAGAAGTAGTCATTTCTTCAGTTTTGTATGTAATTTTTTTTTAACTTTTAACAATTATTTTAGGGTATGTTATACTTTTCTGTGTCCTGTATTGTGGTAGAACTTTCATTATAGTAATATGCAGTAAAATATTATGAGTTGTGAATAACCCACTCCTTATTCTGCAAAACTCGACATTTTCGGTAACTCGTCACCTTCTCAGTCCACGTTAATTTGAGTTTGCTGGACTCTACTGTACTGTCTTGATGCTTCAGGAAATAAGATTGTTTATTCCACCCATCAAACCACTCTTCCTCCTTACCACTTTGCATGGCGCATTGCTAAACAAAAGAAACCGCACATTCTAATTTGAGGATTCCAGCAGCAATAGATATGGTTTGCATTACCTGTGGTGATAAGTATGCTAAAAATGTTGAGCAAATAGTGCTTCAAATAATACTGTACATGAACATATTGATGACATGTCAGTCAATGAAAAAACATAAGTCACTGTTGTCATCAAAGTTAGTAGATTGTTAAGTATGCAACTGAATAAAACACTAAATATATCACTACTGACTCGGAACACAAAGTTTTTTAGTGGTAAAATCATAAAAGTTTTGCCTTATAGCCTGAACCTGTTTTTGCTTATTATAAGCTTTGTCAGAGGCTGCCACTGGGAGCGCTGTCTGTCTTGTTTTTGGCAACAGTGTCGACTATTGAAGGATCCACTGCCGAATCCACCTTTGCAAACCACCTCATTGAAGCAAACCACACATACAAAAACGTCAACATTAACATGGATATTCCACACGTACACACAAAAGGCTGAAAACTAGACACTCTTGAACAATTGGAAATATACAAACACACAAAAACACATAAAAACGACATCCTAAATGAACAGATACAATTCAAATCACACGCATTATTTGAACATATCACATCCCCCATACACAACATCAATCCTTCAAAAGTTGTCCATCACCAAGAACAAGACGGACAGTGCTCCCAGTGGCAGCCTCTGACGAAGCTTATAATAAGCGAAAACTTGTTCAGGCTATAAGATAAAACTTTTACAATTTTACCACTAAAAAACTTTGTGTTCCGATTCGGTAGTGATATACTTAACTTATATTTAGTTAATCAAAGGACACGTCATGGGTACCTTGCAATACTATATACTGGTGTTTCTATTGTACTCCCTGTGTGTGTGTGTGTGTGTGTGTGTGTGTGTGTGTGTGTGTGTGTGTGTGTGTGTGTGTGTGTGTGTGTGTGTGTGTGTGTGAGAGAGAGAGAGAGAGAGAGAGAGAGAGAGAGAGAGAGAGAGAGAGAGAGAGAGAGAGAGAGAGAGAGAGAGAGAGAGAGAGAGAGAGAGAGAGAGAATATTACAATACAGAATCTTGTACATAGTATATAATAAAGTACACAAATAAACTTTGTTATTTTATATTACATCTACTAATGGGCAACAGATTTCTCACTAATAGATTTAATAAAGAGCTTGACAGCTATCAGTTGCCTAACCAAGCAGGGTTTATAAGTGACCAAAGTACTGTACTATAACTCACTTGTATCATTTAGAAGTGATAAATGAACTTAATGAATGATGCAGTGTGTGAAGAAAACTCTTTTTATCATAAAGCTTTTGATAACTTTTGATTCACAAAAACTGTAGAACAGTTTTAGAAGAATAGTAATAGACAAAAGAAGGAACTTGAATATTCTGCCCAAAATATAGAAAATATCAACAACTCCAAATCAAATTACACAAAATTTTCAAGTAAAATACTATTAGAAAAGAAACATGGAAAATTGCCTACACCAAAGAAATTCTAAGACTGTTGGAGACTACTCTTCTAGGACTGTTGTCATATAGGTAATTAGAACGTTTTGATTTAGGCAGATGGCATATTTTTGTTTAAGTATTATTAAATCACTACTGATTCAGAACACAAAGTTTTTTATGGGTAAAAATGTAAAAATTTTACCTTACAGCCTGAACCAGTTTTCGCTTATTATACGCTTCGTCAGAGGCTGCCACTGGGAGCACTGTCCGTCTTGTTCTTGGCAATGGTGTCGACTTTTGAAGGATTGATGTTGTGTTTGTGGGGTGTGATATGTTCGAATAATGTGTGTGATTTGAATGATACCTGTTCGTTTAGGATGTCTTTTTTATGTGTTTGTATATTTCCAATTGTTCAAGAGTGTCTAGTTTTCGACCTTTTGTGTGTACGTGTAGAATATCCATGTTATTGTCGATGTTTATGTGTGTGTGGTTTGCTTCAATGAGGTGGTTTGCAAAGGTGGATTCTATAGTGGAGTGTAGTGCCTTAGTATGTTCAATGTATCTTTGTTTGAAGCTACGGCCTGTCTGGCCTATGTAGAATTTGTTGCAATCTGAGCAATTTAGTTTGTAAAGACCAGGTAGATCGAATTTGTTTTGTGCTTTGTGTGTGTTTTTTAATAGTGTGTGTTCTGTTTTGTTTGTAGTTTTGTATGCGATTCTGTATCCTGCTTTTTTGAATTTGTCGGCTATTTTTTCAGTGTGATTATTGATGTATGTCATTGTTATGAATTTGTTGTTTTGTCTTTGTCTATTGTTTGTTTTGTATAGGAGTTTATTGACTATTATTCTGTTGTATCCATTGGATTCTGCAAGATATTTTATCGTGTTTAGTTCATCTTTGTAGTCTTTTTCATCTAGTGGGATGTTGTTGTTTATACTAAACAATATTATATTTTTGTTTAGTAAAAACAGGACAATCAAGATAGAGAAGAGGATTAATGTGTCATATTAAGTAAATGTATTGGTTGGTCTGACTAAATTTATATATGTAGAAAATATAAACAATAGGCCTATGTTTTAGTATGATGTATAAATTGAGGATATGAAAAGTGATGGTAGGAATCTGACAGCTGTGAACAAAATGAAGTATTCTGGGTAAAATAATAATATTGCAGATACAATTCTTCTTCTTCTCCTTTACCCAGAGGTTGATGGGCTTGCAATTTCCTCCCTTCCAAACACAGTCTCATCATCACAATGTATGTATAAATACCACATACCTGTAAATATACATGGGTACTAGGTATGGGTCGGTCCCATATATTCCTGTCTGGGCCTTTCCCTCCCACCATATCCCTCGATCAGGGTGGTGAACCAGTTTGAATGGTGTAGCAAGCAAACAACCATATAACTTCTCCTTTCTGCTAAGGTTTTAGTCTGAAACCCTTCCTTCAGCCACCCTTTGGATGGAGATGAACTTACCAACCAGAAATTATCAACTAAACAAAATCACTGAGTTTAAATACCTTCAATGTCATTTAAAATGTGAGCAGTATTAGGAAATAATTTACAAACTTCCCTTATTGAACAAGTGAAGCAAGTCCTCAGTTTCAAGTCGACAATTTGGTATTTGTCTGTCTGGCACATGTCTAACGATAACTTTTCAATATATCAACCGACTTGCCATTTTTAATAAGACTTGGCACATGTGCACATACTTTTACCCAACAGATCCCTATTTTTTTTAGATTGGTTCCCCCCTCCAAAGAAAGGGGGCAGAAGGCAATATTTTAAAAATTACATAAATCAATGCGGCTTACCAAATTAAAGAGAATTTTAATGAAAATCTTAAAAGTGCTTGAAAACTTCAAAATTTTACAATGCCAGAAGCCAAAAGTGGATAAAAATGTTGATAAACTTACACATATTCAGAATAGGTGTTAAATTAAAGACAATGTAACCAAAATTTCAATGTAGTGTACAGTTTTGGAAATTTCAAAGTTTAGGATACCATGTCTCAAAAACAATGAAAAAAATTGCTAAATACCCATGCTGGATATCAGACTAAAGAGAATTTTGGATCTTCCCATTTAGTGGCAGCATGATAACGGTTCATTCTGTATGCTGTAATCAGCAGCATTGTTAACCATCACCATCTTTTCAGTGTAGTTATCATGAATTTCTTTCAGTTGGCAGTGCAAATTCCATGTTTCTTACACTTGACAAAGATTAAGCCATACAATTTCTATAGGAGAAACTGTACATAACTTTAATTTACATAACCAGAAAATTTGTATGAGCAGTCATTAAATGAACTTATATACATAACACACCGATCGATCATGGTGATCTTATGTTGGTGTCATTGTATTAGTGCAACTGTTAGTATTACATTAAAAATAAAGTGATGGTTAAAAAATGGAACTGAGTTGTGCAGAGTGCACTGTTGCTGGCGATTGCTACATAGAGATTGCTTCCTTTCATGATGCCACTAAACAGAAAAGATCTGGAATGTTAATCCAAAACTGAATGTAGTGTATACTTTGAAATTTTTTTAACTCTAGGGCACCACAGGCCAAAAATGGAAATCAAATTTTGAGAAAATTGTTAGAGCCTATGTGGGGCACCTATGAGTAATTTAATTCGAATTACAAACTTTGTACCTTAAATCATTTCACAAAATTAATATATGTAGACACCTTCAAAATTTTCGACTGCCTTCAAAACATTTGTAAGCTATAATGAAGTGAAGAAAAAAAATTGGATTCACAACAAAATTAGAATAAATGATACTGTTCACAGAATTAAGAACATTTTACAGCCTCTAAAGATACAGAACACAGACTCTTGGAAAACATGGGTCAATCACTTTATTACAATAAAAAACAGTTAATATTTTAAATTGTAAACTATTGTGCAATATCTGCAAGAAACATACAGTTACAATTAACTGTGTTTATATTAATAATGGTAGATGGACAGGTAGTAGGTACTAGGGGCATGCTGGCCCACCGGGACATGTCCTGGTGTGCCCTCCTCTCATGGCGCCCTCTGTGCCCTCTTGCCGTCAGCCTAATAATGTAAAATATTCATATTGGAGAAGTTATTAGATTTAGGAAAATAAGACTAAGCATTTGAGATAAATGGTACGAAATTATCGTTCAAATCGCATCCGTTCATATCGTTTTGAGTGCATCCAACATACCAATAGAGAACTGCGTTGCTAACGCATTTGATGGAAGCTTCTAACATGAGTGGTCAGTATAAGGGATTGAGAGCAAGATTATCTGAAGTAATTCCAAACCACATTCACACTTGGTGCTATGCACATGTAATAAACCTCGTTCTTACTGATACTGCCCAATGTCTCATTGTAACCATATCATTGTTTGACATACTTCAAAAAACTGAAGTGTTTATGAAGGATTCACTTAAAAGACTACAAAAGTTCATTGATGAAAACCCTTCTTTTAAACTGGAGGCTTTTGGCATGACCAGGTGGCGGAGCCACAATAATGCTGCGGTAAAGATATTTGGAAGGATTGACAATTGGAATAGTTGTGAAAACTCTCAGACTACAAAACTCATCTACCTAGAATTAGTCATTGCCTTGTTCAAGATATCGAGTTGTCCTGAGTTCAACTCTAAAACAAGAACTGATGCTGAAGGTCGTCTCACAAAGTTCACAAATTTTGAAACAATATTAGTAGCGATGTTGTTTCTGCAAATTTTTAAGATAACTACTCCTTTATCTGACTAATTACAGACTAAGAATCTTGATTTTGTTCAAGCATGGAGGCTCATCGAAACTTCTCACTTAAAACTCAAAGAACTACGTGACAAGTTTGATGAAACTTTACAAGCTGCAAGAACATTTGTATCCGTAATGAATAGAAACTTAGATGAAAGAGCCGAACGAGACGAATCTTTGGAAACCATTTGCATAGAAAGTGAGTTAAAAGAGAAGCGACAGAAGAAAGTGAAAAAGCTACCCAGAGAAGTTGCTGGTCATGAAAATATTGAAAATGTTGGTCATACACCAGAAGATTGTTTTAGAATATCAACATTTTACTGTGTCATAGATACTCTTAACAATACAATTGAAAGCAGATTTCTCCAGCACAAAACTTGTACTTAGATCTAGCCTGGTTTGACCCTAAGCGGTTTGGTAATAAAGAGCCCTTGCCTCCCAAAGCCTTGGACAAAATAGTGGAGATTCTTCCAGGACTTGACAAAGGAAAGCTTGTTTAAGATATTACTTCATTTGCTGAGGTATGGCCACGAATAAGCAACAAGACAATCAGTGATGTGTATCAAGAAGAAGATCTCACAGAACGTGATTTGTCTGATGATGACTTCGCCGAAGAGGAGAGCCCAACATTTCAACCTTGCAATAAAAAGGAGTGCAATTCTTGCTTAAAATGTGCTTACAAAGTGCTTCTTAACTATAGTATATACCCTCGTCAGTACAATGAACTGTTCAAAGTATATAAGCTGGTTTTGACTATCCCGATGACTCAAGTAACATGTGAAAGGGTTTTTTCCAAGCTCAAGATTATTAAGACAAGATTGAGATCCACTTTAAGCAATGAAAACTTGGAGACATTATTATTAATGCAATCCGAAACAGATATATTAAACTCCATAGACAGTGACACCATAATTGACAAGTTGTGCCAATCGAGCTCTGAAATGAGACGATTGCTTGGTTTTTAGATAATAATAAAACTAAGCAATTTTGAATTCGATTTTGAATGACTATTCAATGAATTCTAATGACAGTATGATATAGGTATTCATTAATTTTATATTTACCATTTGTTAAACTACACTTGAGCCTAACAAGTACCTGATGATGTATTCAATTCATCAAATAAATCCTGTTTATTTCATGATGTATGATGTATTCAACAAATGTGCATATAGTATCTAGGCCTATTAATAAATATGTATTATAGCAACGAAATTCGTGATGTTAATTATTTTTCCCATCTCTTCATATTTAAAGCTGTTTTACGACGCAGAAATTTAGAATGAATGTTTCGTAAGAAAAATTTGGACTTACTCATCTCAGGTTTTAAATAAATAAATAAATACACCATAGTCAGTTGGAGAAATCAGAGGACTATGTCGAAAATGCTGACTATGCTGTGAAAATAAGTTTAACATAGGAGGGCCAGAAAATTCGAATGAGGTAACTATAACTCTTCCTGTAATTTAAATATCATCATTGTTTAATCCAAATTTTTCAATCAGATTTTTAATTAAAGCCTTCTAAAACGATATCATTAGATAGTCTAAAATCGTGTTTTTAGGCATCTTTTAATTCAAATTTACCGGGGGAGGACCCCCGAACCCCCCTTTCTTGGGGGGGTATGCCAGCCCCCCAGTAGTCGGCTCCCCCGTACCGGTCTATCCACCGCCCTCTTGGGGTAGCCAGCACGCCCCTGTAGGTACACAGGTGTAGGTATTTAGATAGTAAGTCTGTGTCAGTATGCTGTTTACAAATGGGATGCATGCGGTAAGCAGTATTTAGAACCAAGTATGGTATGTAATCATAGCTCATTTGTATTGTTTACAAGTGAAGAATGAACTTACATGTCATACAATTTATACCAGTAAAGTACAGTACGAGTGTTTTTTTTGTTTGTCTCACTTAATGAGATATACAATTATCGTGTTTATAGGCATTTTTTAATTCAAAATTTACCGGGGGAGGACCCCCGAACCCCCCCTTTCTTGGGGGTATGCCAGCCCCCCAGTAGTTGGCGCCCCCGTACCGGTCTATTGGGTTTTGTTGTTCTTAAATGTGTTTTTATAATTCTAGATCAAATTTTAATTAATATTCTATCTGAGCATGAGCGAACTTTCACTTGTTTACAAACTTCTTCTGAGGCTTAACAAATTACCAGTATTTCTAATGTTTGTAAATAGGATTATGTTAGACAAAGTAACAAATAAATCAGTTCTCAGAGAATATTTAAATTTCCTAATACAATTGATTTATTTATAAGAAAAAACAAAAACAAAAATTACTGGTAACTTAAAAAATAGCAGTAATATAAGAATAAATAACAAAGCTTCGAATTCAAACACAGACAGTTCTACCAACAGTTAGACAACGGAAAACGGATTCTGCAACTAGGTCGAAATGTACACAGATGCTCACAGTTATAGTCACTGACATTATAAAGTAGAATGGAAACTTTAATACACTAAACAATACATGGTCAAAGGATAAAAACGTAGTCTTTTCATGTCTGTGAGTGTTTTTTACAGCTTATTTTCTGTACCACGTGTATCCAAATGTATATATATGTTACATGATTAAATACTTTATACACGGCGATTAAAATATATAACTCTCAACTAAACAATGGCCAATTGTTTTTATAGAACACTGTTAAAGTAAAAAAAGTATTAA
This sequence comes from Magicicada septendecula, assembly GCA_034769895.1. Classification (NCBI taxonomy): domain Eukaryota; kingdom Metazoa; phylum Arthropoda; class Insecta; order Hemiptera; family Cicadidae; genus Magicicada; species Magicicada septendecula. Next base: position 420,188,351 of record CM068375.1, read on the forward strand.
GAATTAAAAAGTGGTATTTGCTTCTGAAACAACCTGTTGATCACTTCAATTAAGGTGGAATGTAAACAATCGATTGTGACCTTGAATTAAAATATTTCATCTACGCGAACGAAAATATTTACAAGAATTTAATCGTACAGAAATGTATATTTTGTACAAATGGAATAGTGAACATGTACGTTACTTAGCTAAGTGACCGATAAGTGAATCTGAAATTTGTATACAATAATTTTCAAATTTACCGGCTAGTTATCAAATGATAACGGTCGCTAGGCGCAGCACGCTACAATAAAAATATTGTGGTAGTCTCAGCGTTAGGCTAGGCTATAGGTTTAACGCTATCAGTTGACAGATGCCGGTGCTTGAAGAATAAATGTTTAATACGGGTTTAAGACTCATTGTCAGTTTAGTAATATCTGATTCAAAGCAACCGTAATGTCGACCACAGAGACTGCAGCAGCGTCGAACAGTTCCATGGAAGTGGAAACAAGTGATATTTCCATAGATTCTGAAAAAGAAAGATCCGACCACAATATTTTAGAAAGGTAATGTTTTGTTGTGTTATGTTTTATGTTACACCAGCAAACAATGTGAATGTTATTATTATTTAGTAAGTAAATATTAATACTAACCTGTTTAAAAACTATGCATGATAAATTACGAAGATAAACAATGACTAACGAGAAGCGAAGTTGTAGTAAACTGAGTTAAAGAATGCAACAACTTTATTTGCACAAGTGTAGATCATTACATCGAAACAGTATTTACTGTTGTAAATTTGATAATATCGCTTATGATGTACTGTGGGAATGGAAAGTAGACCTAATAAATTTTTTTTTTTTTTTATATTCAGGGAACATGAAATTCCAATACCAGAGGAGACTTGTGATGACGAGTCAGGTATGAATTTAATGACTACTAAGAGTATAAGAAAGTATATATTATGTTGTTAGCTGTATGTAACCCTTATGTTAACTGAATTTTCTGACACGTTAAACATTGGTGGTCATATAAAATTTTGAAAAATTTCCCAAACAGAAGATAATAGAAAATATTAGCACTTAAATTGTAAATTCGATTTTGGTATTTGATTTTTGCTATTATTAATGGTAAATCCCACGAATTATTTTAATGTATTCATAAGTGTAACAGTTGACAGTACAACAACCTATGTACGGTAAGCAAAATGTTTTCAGTCTGGGGTTCATAACTTAGATTACTGTTCTGTATTTTGTGCTGTGGAAACTTGTGAAGAATTTAGCTGTTTTGGAAGAATTCATAATGAATTCAGCAAATCCGCAAAATTAAGTACAAAGTGTGCATGTGTATTTTTGTTTTGTTCTGTACTCTTCGAGTTTTAAAATCATCGTGACAGTTGAGGTAAAACATTGATGACGTGTTTGTTGTGTTTACAAAGCAGTAAGACTACTATTACTGCTTTGTAGTTGACCATAAAAAGAATGGTTGTTTCAGCTTTTAGTAATAAGTATTTTAGGGAAATTTGTTGTTATTCTGTTGATTGAACTTCTTCGCAGTAGACTGGCGCTTTCTTTGTGCGGGCTTACTGATTTTTGTTTTTGGATCAGTGCTCATTGTGGGAACTACAGATCTAATGATTTGTTGTATAACATATGTAGCCTAACCTTAATTGTTTATGTGTATAAAGTAGATTCTTATTTGTATGGAATATTATATTTAATTTTTAATATTAAGTCAGTTTATTAAATGAAATTAGATAAATTGTTAACAAAATAAAAAGCTCTTAAAAATTGAAACTGCGAGAGGCACATTGTAAGAGCCTAACATATGCTGGGAGCAAGATTCTCAGTTCCAGCTACATTGCAATCACATTAGCATTGAATGTTGCGCCTGGTGATGAGCTGTGTACTGTCATTTGTTTGTTTCTTGTTTTTTTGACCGTTCAAGCATTTTACATGCCAAATGGAATAACCATCAACCTGAAATATAGATTTCTATAAAGCACAGACCTGCAGTCATATAGGAAAGACTCGGCATGTTGGCAAAAATGGTTTTTTCCATGCACTTTAATGTTCATCCCCATGCCATACATCAGACACATGAACTTCTGAACAAACATGTATGGAAGATTTTCATACATCCAGTCTGTTTCCCCAATTTCTTGCCTAGAGACTTTCACATTTCTCTCAACTCAAAGTTTATTTAGGAGGAAAGACATTCAGTAATGATGAACAGGTTATTCATGAGGTCAATTCCTGGATGTAGAAACAGGACCCACTTTTCTATAAACAAGTTTGAAAAAATTGCTGCGGCTTGTGTCTGGTAGTGTATATATGATTTTATATGCATAAATATTGCCTTTATTAATCCATATTATCTGTATGTCATTATAAAATAAGAAAACTTACTTTTTTGAAGCCTTTCATTTTGTAAACAAATCAACTGTAAATAAAATAATTTTTACAACTTAAACTTCCAAAAATCTAAAAAGATTTTGATAAACCACCTGTAAGTCAATAATTGTGGTTGTCTTGTAAACTTTATTAGGCTAAGTATAAAATTTTCTGAATAAAATGGCCTTTTGGATATTGATTAACATACTCATTGCTTATGAACAAAATGTGATATTAACTTCACCATTTAATATGATATCTTTAAATGAGTTGAGCGCTATCTACATGACTATAATGATTTTGTTATTTTCATCATTAATATGTACAAAACTGTCAGAAATTATTATTGAAAGAGCTTAAAATTAAAAAATGATTTCGTACAACACAGAACCATTCCTGTTAAAATGTTAACAACAGGGTCATTTAATAATTTTACATGTATTAATCAAAGCCTGTATAACTTTTAATCTGCTGCCAGTCATCAGTTTATTAATTAGGTAAATAATATTACTGTGTAGTCTACATATCAAACTTGCAACACCGACTCGTAAGGGAGCATAGACATTATAGAGAAGTGTTAATAATATATGCAGTTGTAGACAATTAACTGAACGATAGTTAATATAAATTAGATTTATTAGAAATTAACAAACATATAACCTATGGTCTCACAGAGTACACACGCACCAACAACAATGACCTAGTTAAATCTTACGTTTTATAAGGCACTAGTGAATTTATAACTTCATTTAGATAATCACAAAGTATATAATATTCGAATCATAATTATATTTCATAAACATAACTTTTAACTGATACACTTAATGTTTATTCAACAAGAAGTACATGTGTTTTCTTAGGTCGTATTTCCTGTCTAACTGGTCTTGCATATATCATCTGTTCACTATTCTCTCAAATTTTATAGATATTTGTTAAGCTCTTATGTTTTTATCTCATACACTGAGTTTAAGAGGTGAATATGTGTGCACATGTAACACAAGAATGATGAAAACCTTTTTAGAAAGAATTCATTATTTAAAAGTTATTTTTCCCTTGGAAAATTAAATTTTATATGTTGATCACCGGCAACAATTTGATCATCATAGCCACCATATACAGCTTTCTTTCTCATATAAATTTTCATTGGCTGACGCCCCTCAGTGGCCAAAAACTGAATAACAGCACGCAGATTATCTTTGGATGGATTGTCTATCCTAGATGGCATTTTTCAACCCAGTCACAATGCTTAGAAAAGAGCAAACTGCAAATGTGCTGACAGACGCATCACTAGTATGTAAACAAACAATATAAACAAGTGAATTCCGTTGCCATGGTGACGAAGTCATGGCTGCGCAGATCAACTGTGTTTTTATTGATCAATCCTAGTACTACCTGAAAGTTTCAAAATATAGCACTAAATACAGTCACATCGTACCAGGATCTTACTTGCCACCATCACCTACAAAGTAGTCCCCTGGGAGTTCAGACACCAGTTGCAGCAATGCTTGGCTCAAATAAGGAATGTATCATGGAAATCTTTTTTGTTGAGTGTGTTCAACACCACCTGTGATTCTGCTTCAGTCTCTTTTGTTATGTCAAATTTACCCCTTCAGCTTAGTTTTATCTTGGGAAAGTGAAAGAAGTCACACAAAACCAAGTTGGGCGAATGTGGTGGATGTGGTCTCCGTGTTGTTTTATGCCAGAATTTACTACACATTGAAAATATTATGTGGCCTCGCATTGTCGAGGTGAATGATACAATCATCCCTCTGCCATTTCTGTGCTGCACTTTTATTTCTCATATCCTCCCTCTGCCACCTTAGGACAGCACGATAGAATTCACCGTCATTCACCTGCCACAAAGTACAAACTCATTGTGGATAATCTGATCAGTATCGAAGGAACAGATCAACAAGGATTTCATGTCTTGACTAAACGGGCTGTCTTTGGTGAAAGAGAGCTGTTGCACTGGTATGATTGCCGGGATGAACCCAACAGTTGTCACCTGTGATGATCTTATAAATCTGGGTCAGTTTGAAGAAGTTATTTCAGGTCACTGCATACGTTCACACAGTGCTGTTTCTCTTCATCACTCAATAGTCATGCCACAAACAAACTTTCCAGCAGTCCTTCATATGTTCAGTTCTTGTGGCAAAATCTATTGGCATGTGTTGTACAATAATCCAACAATGTCACAGATGTCAGTGGTCTGCCTACAATCTTCCATAATTGTATTCCGAACAGCAGATATTTTCTGGTGTAGAGCTGGTAGATTGCCTCAAATGTTCTTCATCATCATATTTATGTTGGCTATTTTTAAGATGTTTAAACCAGTCATATGTATGTGTTTGTTCTAAAGCAGTCATAGGGAACCTTCGAATTTATGGGGGCGCATATATAATTGACAACTAGTGTCGGTGGGTGCACCCCTCCCTACCATATCAATAGAAAATAGAAAGGTATGGAGTTCAATAGCTGGACGTTACAAACATTAACTGTTGCTTTATAATATCCTTGCACTTGTATTTAGCGACGTAAAACACTGAATAAAAAAAAAGTTTTGCAGTATTTTTCATATAAATTTATGACAGTTTCTCACGTTAGGAGTAGGTCATCAACAATCTGTCATCATCCATATGCACGATAAAACTAACAAAATTTAAACGAAAAAATGGTTAAACAAAAAACATTTTAATAAAAATAAATTATAGAACTTACCGCAATAACACTACTGATTTATTTTCATAAAGTGCACAGAAATGTAAAACTTGTAAAAATCACATTTAAAACATAAATGAAGGTTTCAGTTCCTTTTCTTGGGAAAAAAATTAACTCACAGTAATTATTGTATTAGAAAAAAGTAAAATTTGAAACGGACAATTTAATGTGAGACTTGGCGCTACATGTCGCTGATTAATTTCTGGTAGTCTGATTTGTAGCTGGACAGTAAGTAGACTGGTACTATTGTATATTACAGTACTTCGAAGCGGGTATAATGCGGGTGCGTTCCTTCATTCAAAATAAAATAAAATTACAAATTGGTTTGCGGGCCCATCAAACCTTATCAATGGGCGCACTTGCACCTGTGGAGGCAGGGTTGCGGACTGCTGGTCTAAACATTATGTCCATAGCTGTGGCTGTTTTACCATGTTTGAAACAGATCTTGACACAGGTATAGTGTTTTCTGAGATTGGTCATTTGCAAAATCACAGACACAGGCAAGCGTGGCAGTGAAAACTGCTCACTAACAACAAACATATCTGCTTAGATCAAAGCCATTAGGGATGCTGACTCAACTTACTGACTCCTCAGCAAAGGATGTATTATGCTGGTGCTAGCAGTGTTTGGTTGTACGAGTGGTCGTTATCATGTGTTATATATACAAAGTTTTGGAACTTTAAAGTAGCATCTCATATAATAAAAGCTATCATTTATCTTCAGTATCGTCAAATATTATCCTGATGGCATACAAATAAAATGGTGTGTAGTTACAGCTCACCATTAACTTTTATTCCTTGGAGTGCTTTTGTCATATACACTCGGCTGATGTTATTAATATGTATATTAAGGATATGTGTTACACGATATGTAACAGTCTATTAAACTATTTCCTGTAAATCATTTTTTCCCTTTTTCTGTCTTGTTGCTGGCTGCAATTCCCATAATTTTTGAGAGGCCGCCTCGAGCACTTCTGCCATAAAAATAAGGAATCCATCATGAAAGTCTTTTTTATTGAATGTGTTCCACACCACCTGTGATTCTGCTTCGGTCTCCTTTGTCATGTCAAATTTTCACTCCTTCAATTCCCCTTTACCATTACCTGTGTGTGAAATATTCCATGTCGATATTTAAGATTGGAACAATACGGATACTGCAGTGGTGTCATTTACTGATTATAAATTAGTGAAATATGTAGTTTCAGTTGCATGTACAGTAATTTGAATTAAATCTCAACAGTATTTGAATATACTCATTGTATATTATTATTAATAATGATAATCCTTTTTGTACAAGAATTTTGTAAATATTACATTTTTTCGATAGTATTTAACTATTATCATCAGATATAGATTAATTTATGTCTGATGATGATATTGAAACATTGTAAGATTTACAAAATAATAAAATACATTCTTGTACAAAAAGGATTATCAATATTAATAATAATTTAAAATAAACAGGTAAAAGATTAAATAAGAATCATTTAATATTATATGTCAATTATACTCTATCTGTGCTAACAGTACTGCTATACAGGTACTGTAAATAACATTGTATTACCCTGAAATTTCCAATAATCGGCACACCCTGGTCCCAAGAATATCTGAGCTTTTACTCTATTATAACTTTTCCATAAAAATTGGTAAGCAGCAATTAGAAATAAAAATAAAAGTTTAAGCAAATGTCATGTTTTTTACAAAAATATTGGACTGTCATAAAAAAGTATAAAAATTATACTTGTAAAACTGACACCACAGTCAGTGTCTTGAATTAATTTTAAAGTGTTAATAATTTACACTATAAATACAATATTAGAGCTTGACATACAATCTTCTAAGTATATCTGATGCTGACTCTCATGCACGAGTACAAATTTATTGTCCTACTAGCTGTTTAAGAAATGCTGAAAATATGTGGTGTTCCCTTTTACAACAATCCATTAATATGACTCTTAATTTAATTAGTAGAGTATATCAGTTTCTTTAGTAAAAATAATAAATAATTAATTTACATCTATTAGAAATTTATACATGCATTACAAGTACAAAGTTTTAAAATGTCACAATGCTTCCTTATTATTTCATATCAGTAAGTATTCTGAATTTTAGATTTAAAACACCCGACACTTTTGCAACTTGTAGGCTCCCTGCAGAGGCGTATTTACCGGGGGGGGGGGGGGGGCAACCTGACCCCTCCCCCAGAGGGGCAAACAAGTTAACGAATTTTGGTAGGCCTAATCTCTTAATTTTTAGGCTGTTTTACTATAGTCGGTTTTGTGTGTGTGGTAATATAGTCTTTAAAATATACAAACAGGTTTTTTATACAGCATTAGCGTGCAGGCTACGTTTGAAATATGAAGTATAGGAAAATCAATTCAGTCTGTAAGTATCTTGTAAAAAAAATGTTTCATTAATGCATATTTTTACTGTTTATTACCGTTTACTATAATGTAACTAACTTCAGCCACTTTAAAGATAGTAATGTTGATTAGTCATTACTTGTTTTATGAAGCCGACCCCCCTCCGGACTGCCCCCGCCCATGCCACTGCCTACCTACACCAAAACCAGGATAATGAGAGGAAAATGTTTATTTAGTAGTTTGTGTTTAAGAATATGTGAAATTCATAACATGCCAATTATGATACCCCTCAATATAAGACACTTTGTTCTGGTTTTGATGTAACACAGTTTGTTAATTATTTCCATCTCTTGATCAATACAGTCAGTTTAACCTGGAAAAATGTATTTATGTTCAATTTTGTTGTTGTTCATTTAATGAACAGTCAAACTTCATAGCCGGATACAGAAGTTTTATAGGTAAGGCCGTTCAAAAGGAAAGAACAACATAACAAAATGTACAGTAAAAAGGTATGAGTCACATCCTGTCAGGTTGAATTACTTCTTAAATATTTGACGAATCAGCATGCTGACTTTAAAACATTCCAGTTCGTTGTAATAAGCATACCACCTTGTGTTATCACCAGTCTGGCTGATGATGGATCAAATTTCTTTTATCAGATTCCTGTATGTAGAGTTCATTTTTCTTCTTTTAGTTTTGTAACTGCATTGTTTTTATTTTTAATGTGTTGTCACTTCTACAAATACAGTATTTATGTATGCGTGATGTGTGGTTTATATTGTTAATCATTTTAATACTTTTTTTTTTTTAATAAAATTGAGACAAATGTAGTTTTTCAAAAGGATTGAAGACTTGAAAAGAAACCAGATTTTTAGAAGTTAAATTAACTTACTTCACAAACCTGATGCGAGATCATGAAAAATGGACATTGCTGATCACTTTGAACTTTTGGAGTCAGCAGTTCAGACAGTATTACAAAACAAGGAAACAATGTTTACTAACTGGGGGAAAAAGCAGTGACTATACAAAAGCATGTTGTACTAAAATACAAGCACCATTGTTGAAACTAGAGAAGTTATAAAATATTTTAATTCAAGATAACTGGAAAAAGAAATGTAGAAAAACCCCCTATTTGCATTGAGGTAAAAGCATGAAAGTATCCGCAAAGTTTAGAAATCGTTCATACATCGTAATACTAATTATTTCAATTCAATTCAAGTCTGTTAATTAACCTGTAGCTTCCAAAAACAAAAGTAAATTTAAATTATAGAACAAGTGGGTTTACAAGTTGGAAGCTCTTTGATGTTGAATAAACTGATCTGTAGTGGGAGAGAGTAAGAGAAAAACGTTTAGGCCTACATAAAAAAAGAGGTAAATTTATTGGATTTAAAGTATTGACAGATAGACTCATTTTACTTTTGATTTAAACTCGTTATCTTTTAAAAAGCTGATATGAACTGCCTTCTATATTGGATAGTGAATCAAAATGCTGTGGAACAAAACATTTCAAAACTGGTTCATTGAGCATTTTAGTCCAGAAGTAGAAAATTTCTTTCAAAACAGAGCAATTTTTTTATTATAATTATTTTATTAGAATATGCTACTTACTGTCCTATGAGCTGAAGAACATTTAAAAAATTTCAAAGTTTTTGCACCTTGAAACACAACTTCTCATTCAACCTATGGGTCAGGGTACAGTATCCCAGAGTGTATTATAAAAAAAAAGACCAATATGGTTATAGGAACAAATTTTTAAATGTATTCTTGTTGCAGCTTAAAAGAAGATAGTATGAAACATATATAGAAAATATCAGAAGTACTTGGAATAAGGTAAATAAAAAGTCGATGGGCAGGAGTGTAGAAAAAATATAAACATTCGTAGCTTCAAACAAAGATACATTGAACACACAAAGGCACTCCACTCCACTACAGAATCAACCTTTGCAAACCACCTCATTGAAGCAAACCACACATGCAAAAACATCGACAATAACATGAACATTCTACACGTACACACAAAAGGCCGAAAACTAGACACTCTAGAACAATTGGAAATATACAAACACACGAAAACAAATAAAAACAACATCCTAAACGAAGAGACACAATTTAAATCACACGCATTATTCGAACATATCACACCCCACACACACAACATCGATCTTTTGAAAATCGATTCCATCGCCAACAACAAGACGGACAGTGCTACCAGCGGCAACCTCTGAAGAAGCTTTTTAAAAGTGAAAAGTGGTTCAGGTTATAAGGTAAAACTTTTACGTTTTTACCCATAAAAAGTTTTGTGTTCCAAGTCGTAGTGAAATAATTATATTTAGTTAAGTAACTGACACGTCATGGACAACGAAATCCAAGAAAAAATATAAGAATAACAAATCAAGTGTTCATGGGATTCTGGCAGAAGATCGATTTGAAAAAATTCCCAAAGATATTTTTGAAATGGGAAAGACCGAGTTGTTTGATGATAATAAAGTTAGCTAGAAAGTGAAGACCTTATTGTTTTTATAACAATTCATCTTCTTTATGTCAAAGTCCACCTTGTGTAAGCACTGAAAGAGGTAGATTTTAATGACCTGATTTAGATTGTTAATGACAAATTTAAAAAAAAATGCCAACATTAAACTGAAAGTTAAAAAAAAAAAATCAACTTTTAACATGCACTAGCTATAATGTTCTTTTAAACACTTTTTATAAGCGTGTACTGTAGTGTAATAAACACAAATACACTGTAGTACTTTGTGTTCTATAATATAAAATTAAAATTGTCTTTTTAAAATATGCACATGTAGTAAGAAATAAAGCAGTCAATAAAATGATGTGACACTGATACAGTAACACACACACACACACACACACACACACACACACACACACACACACACACACACGCACGCACGCACGCACGCACGCTCACTATTATTTTACATACACTACACTCTCGTTTATCCGGCCTTCGTTTATCTGGAAATCCAGCTTATCCAGAATAAGTTTTAAAATAATTTTTTGTTTGTTTTTGAGGCTTTAAAACGGCGATATCGTAAAGCTCTTTTGAGTAAAATAATAGAAAATAATGAGGAGAAAAAAGAAGACAGTATGACCATTTTGAATAAAATTAACATAAAAGCTATGCTTTATATGTCTGCTGCAGCGTGGGAAGATGTATCTCAAAAACATTAAGAAATTCTTGGAAAAAGCTGTGGCCAGAAATGGCGGAAAATTGTGACCCTGAAACTACAGAAAGTTCCGAAAATGATAATCTTTCTGGAAATAAAGAAATTATTGAAAGATATTGAAGGTTGTGAAAATGTTCAAGAGGAAGAAGTATCCGAGTGGTTAAATGTAGGTGTAGACCAATATGATCCCGAGCAACAATTCCTTTCTGAGGACGAGATTGTCGCTGAGTGTTCTAAAAAGTCAAATAACGAAGATTCAAGTTCCAATGATGATGCAGATGACGTAGCAATGGCAATCAACCATTCAGAGGCTACTTCAATTCTGGACAAATTATTAAATTGTTTTGAGCGCCAAAGCGAGACAAACCCAGCAGAACTGTTACTTCTAGAAAGACTCCATGGCCGTACAGCTAATAAGAGAAACATCGCTAAAGCAGAAAAAATAATGGACTTTTTTAAAAAGTAAAGACTTTAATCATTCATGTATCTGTGTTTATTATTGTTTTTCTCCCTAAATCCCTAAATTAAACTTGTTAATTTTACTTCCATGTTCCATAAGGAAATGGAAGTATGGTGATGGCAAAAAAAATCATGGTCGAGATTATTGCAGAGATTCTGATTGTACTACCCTCAAAACGTGAAAAAAAGTCATTTTTTGAAAAGTGGCTGTGTGTCTCAGGTTTTTTTTCTATGGCAAACGATAACAGCTGCAAATTCAAACAGAATCAAATAATTTTTTGCATACAGCCCTGAATTGTAGAGTTCTCAAGACCTATTGTTTTTGTTGAAGATCGGTTTAGAGAAAGGAGTAGTTTACCAGCAACGTTTAATGTCTTAACATGAGTAATTTTTTCTATGATGAATGATAACTGCCATAAATTCAATCAGAATCAAATAATGTTGTGCATACCTTCCTGAGCTATAGAGAACTCAATGTCTGTTGATTTTGGTGAAGATCGGTTAAGGGAAAGGGGTAGTTTACCTGCAACATTTTATGTTTGAACAACGGTAATTTTTTCTATGATGAACGATAACTGCCGCACATTCAAACAGAATCAAATATTTTTTGCATACGTTCCTCAATTATAAAAGTCTGAAGGCCTGTTGATTTTGGTGAAGATCGGTTAAGGGAAAGGGGTAGTTTACCTGCAACATTTTATGTTTGAACAACGGTAATTTTTTCTATGACGAACGATAACTGCCACACATTGAAACAGAATCAAATATTTTTTGCATATGTTCCTCAATTATAAAAGTCTGAAGGCCTGTTGATTTTGGTGAAGATCGGTTAAGGGAAAGGGGTAGTTTACCTGCAACATTTTATGTTTGAACAACTGTAATTTTTTCTATGACGAACGATAACTGCCACACATTGAAACAGAATCAAATATTTTTTGCATATGTTCCTCAATTATAAAAGTCTGAAGGCCTGTTGATTTTTGGTGAAGATCGGTTAAGGGAAAGGGATAGTTTACCTGAAACATTTTATGTTGTAACATTTTCCATGAAGAACGATAACTGCCGTAAATTCAAACAGAATCAAATAATATTTTACATATGTGCCTGAGTTGTAGAGGACTCAAGGCCTATTGATTTTGGTGTAGATCGGTTACGGGAAAGGGGTAGTTTACCTGCAACTTTTACTGTTTTAACAAGAGTAATTGTTTCTATGACGAACGATAACTGCCGCACATTGAAACAGAATCAAATAATGTTTTGCATGCATCCCTCAATTGTAGAGGACTCAAGACCTGTTGATTTTGGTGAAGATCAGTTAAGAGAAAGGTGTAGTTTACCTGCAACGTTTTATGTGATAACAAAGGTAATTTTTTCTATGACGAACGTTAACTGCCGTAAATTCAAACATAATCAAATAATGTTTTGCATACTTCCCTACATTGTAGAGAACTCAAGGTCTGGTGATTTTGGTGAAGGTCGGTTAAGGGAAAGGGGTAGTTTACCTGCAACATTTTATGTTGTAACAAGAGACATTTTTTCATGACGAACGATAACTGCCGTAAATTCAAACAGAATCAAATAATTTTATATATATGTTCCTGAGTTGTAGAGGACTCAAGGACTATTGATTTTGGTGAAGATCGGTTAGGGGGAAAGGGTAGTTTACCTGAAACGTTTTTTGTTGTAACAAGAGTAAAGTACTTAATTTTGATAAATAAAGTATCCTGATAAGAAGATCTTAATAATCCACTGTAGAAACATAGATGAAATATCTATAAATGAAGAGGCTAGTTGAACAGGGTGGGGGTAATTTTCTATAAATGAAAATTATAGTTGAAGGGGAGGGGATAATTTTGTATATATGTACTACGTTATCGGCAACAAAGAAGTAGTTTGTTGTTAAAATTCCTTCCCGTCCTGTTTGGCCGTAGATCAAAGTTTTCTGCAAAACCAGATGTTTTAGCAGTGCCATCGACTTCCATCATCAATGAAAATCGAGTGCGATAACGTGAGGTGGAAGTACCCTAAAAAATAGTGAAAGTGTGTGTGAAACATTAAAAATATAATGATAGGTAAGAAGACACTTTATAAAACATTGATGAACAATCAATGATTGGAGTGACATTGTAAACATTAATATAACTAGCAATAATTAGAAATAGTATTCCAAATCAATATAAAAGAAGCATGTAATGTTATTCAGGGAGAAAGCCCAGACAAAAGTAACTTGTGTTAACATGGTATAGTAGAATAGAATTAAAGTTTTGTTATTAAAATTAAGACTACAAAGAATACAACACCCCATGTTGAAAGGGGAATTAACTTTCATAATTTTATGAGAAGTGACAATATTTATCACTATAGTTTGTAACAAAAGAAAGAAATCAGTATTAGAACTAATAATAACTAATGACTTGTAAGGAATAGTTGGTTCAATGTTAAAAGAGGAATATGGCTGAAAGGAACCTACAGTCCATAAACCTAATTATTATATTTTAAAAGAAGAGTAATGAAAATGTATGTTGAATAGTAGTTAAAACACAAACAAATAAGTGAAGCCCATCAGGCTGAATTCAGAATGTAATTTAAAAAGAAATGCACCAAAAAACAATCATGGCTAATCTTGACTATGAAAACATCTAACTGCCCAAGACATTCAAATGTAAATTGTATCAATTTCACAAGAAATCTTACTAATCTAAGACCAGTGAAGGGCCAGTAATTATATATCAATTATGTTAAAACAGAAATGTTATTGTAATAGTTTAATATAAGAAAGATATGTTATTTATTAAATATCAAATAATTAGACTATAGTTAATGTATAACAGAATATGACCTTATGAGGTATCGTTGTAAACTTTGAAAGGAAAGAAAGATATTAGTGATGTCATTTATTACCCCAAAGGAATTATAAAGGAATAAAACCATTAGGAAAATACTTAATAAATTTGAATAAAAATTCAAATATTTTAACAATGTCTTTAAAGGAGTAATTAACCAATCACAGAATTATGGTTACTATGACAACGAGACGTTGAGGGTTTATTTTCCGTTAAATTATATAGACTCTGAAAAACGACGCGTGGGTAAGCGGCACGCAAAATTGGAACGATTGAAATTTTAATTTAAACAGTTACAAAAAGTCGCAAAAGTGAACCAAGATGACCAAAGACGAATAGATGTCGATATACAAAGAATTAACGATGTCCAGGAACCAAATTAAATAAATTAGAGAAAAACCCAAGACCAGATTGAAAAAGATGTTAGAAGTTTAAAACCAGCCCAAATTTGAAGAATATCCAACTATCCTGATGACTACACTTCAACGTGATATGAACTGATAAGTATCGAATAAATTCCTTAATCCCAAAACCCCAAATTACTTAAATTATTTTTCAAATGATAAAATTTCTCACTATTTAACAACTAGTATTTTCTTTCAAAGGTGTAAATGCATAATTTACTTACTTAAAAATATTTTATTAATCAAAATATAACCTTATTTGAGAGCACAATTTTTGTAACAGAAATACGACACTACCGAACAAATTGTAAAAACACATTATAATTTCTAAGTACATATAATGTATGGTAGTGTACTTTTTTAATGTAACCAACGTTTATGTCTTATTTCATGATCCAAAGAACTCCAGATTTTAAACATAGTAATTTATTAAAAGTAACTGATGCCGTCTCGGCAACGATAGTGTTATAAAATCAATTTTGCCAACTCTGAGATATTTTTGTGTTTCAAGCTCTAAGCCGGAGCCGAATGTTATAAAATTATTTATAATTCATTTGTCATATTTATTGATGACCAAATTTGTATTAAAAACACAGTACCGAATATTACTATCTTGTTATTTCATAGGATTTTGTAGAATATATGTGTGTTAGCGAGTTTTAAGCAACAGTCAACTAGCGCTCATCACGAGTGGACGAGTCGACAACCTGTATAGCAGCGGGAACAATTCGAACGCCACAGCTGTCCATGCTAATACCACGTATTATCTTAGAAATTAACTATTTTAATTGTTTTAACAGAAACAATTTGGCGCCACCCGGGAATCGCAATCCCTATGAATTAACAGGTAGGTTGTACTGGTAACATTGACAACGCTACGGACTCCAGTAGTGACGTCGATTTATGTAACGACCAGTGTGAGGCAAACACACTACATTCACACTAATACACCAATATAAACAAGTGTGATACATTTTAACAGGTACGACCTCGTTTACTCATTACATATTGGTGACCAGCAACGTGAGGCTAGAAAGACTAACTAGCGGCGGTCATGAATAGACACGGTATGGTTACGAGAGGCAAAGGGAAGGAAACGTTAAACCAAGAAGGAAACCCAGAAGAATGGAGGAAGTTGAGGAAGTAGAAGTTGAGGAAACGACTGGAGAACTGTCGGAAGAAAACCCACAGGAGGACCAAATGGAAAATCCCAATCCACCTGAACCGGAAATAGAAGCAGAAGTCATGGTAAATAACCAACCAGTCAAACCAACAGAAGAAACGAAACTCGATAGTTTGATGAGAATGATGATGGAACAAATGAACAGATTAGAGTCGGACAAGGAAGAGAGAAGACGAGACAAGGAAGATTTGAATAAAAAATTAGAATCAGACAAGGAAGAGTTGAATAAAAAATTGGAAAAACTGGACATAAACAGTGAAGAATTGAAGAAGCAAATGAAGGAGAGTATAGAATTCCTGAATGACAAAATAGAGAGCAACCATGAAGACTTGAAGAGAAGTCAGGAGGCATTGGAAAAGAAGAGCGAAGAGCTGAAGAAACAGATCAAAAAGGATCTAGAACTAGTAAATAAAAAGATGGAAAATAATCATGATATTCTCCAAAGAAAAATCGAGGAAGAAAGTGAGAAGAACAGAGAAGAATTGAGATTCATGTTTGTAGAGTTTCGTGAAGAAGACAAACGGATAAAAACAGGGATGAACAAGAGATGGGAAGAAACAAGTTACCCAGTAGATCGACTTCAAGAAACAGTAGTTAGTGATTTCAAACAATTGAATGAAACACTAGACAGCACTCCTGAAGGTATCAAAGAAACGGTGAATGAGAACATGGAACCGGGGAATCAGAAGATAACACAGAAGGAGATGGTCAAGGAACTAGAGGAGAGGCACCAAGAACTACAAACAGATGTAAACAATCACATGAAGAAGAATCGAATCATTAAGAAGATTAAGAAAACAGAGGAATTGAGAAAGGTATATAAGAGGAAACTCATCAGAACACGAGAAGAAGTAGAGATGATGAAGAACGGACTGATCGATGTGTTTAATTTGCCCATTACCTACCAAAGGAAATTAATAAAGTACAAAGATTGTAGGAGGACTCTGAAGGAAATTATAAAAGGATTTCACAACCAACCAGGGGATGAAAATTTCAGGAAATCTATACTTAGATGGAAGATGCCAGAAATAGAAATGACTGACAACAAAACAGAGTATAGCAAATCAAGAAGGTCGATAAAACACTGGAACACACCAGAAATGGAAATACCAAATAAAAAGGCAAAAATAATATTAATGAGAGAGGCACAAATAACTTCTCTGATTAATCAACAAACTAATCAAATGATGAGGTAGAAATAAATACCACGGAACATATGGTATTAAAGGAATTATGGTACAAGACGGAGGAGACCTATTTCACCAGTAAGAAAACAGTTCTACACGCCAGAGTTATCCGAACCATAAGGGCAGAGGAACTGATGGACCATGGGTAAACTAAGTGAAGATACCATACACCAAGAAAAGGGACTGATCTTCAAGTTACTGACCAAGCAACCCAATGGAATAGAAGGAGATATTAAAATTAAATAAAGCTACTAGACAGTCACCAAAACAAGAGGGTACAAGAAATGACGACGACCAAGACGATTTAAATAAGAAAAAATTAAACTATAATAAACCAACTTAAAATAATATCATCCAGAATAAGTGTGACTATCAAGCACTTGAAGGAGTAGAGGTGCATAATAACAAAGTGTCGAACGAGAGAAGGAAATAATAAAGGAAAGAAAAGGAGAAGTCAACTTAACAAAATATAAATAACAAGGACCGGTATAAAGCAATATGAATTATGTATATCATAATAATCCGTATATCATCACAAAAGATAATGGTAATAATACTTACCAGATCAGTAATATCAATACAAGGAAAATCAAGGGAGTTTATAACCAAACTTCGATAAAAAAGTTTTACGAAGAACAATAAAACCATTGTGAAATGAAACGTATTTCAAAATTCCAAAAAAGATTGTAAGAGCAGCTTACTAACTTATTTAGATGATATATGCGGAACAATAAAAAGAATTAATATATGTAGATAATAATAAAAAAAAAAAAAAAAAACAAAGGAAACAGTTATACAAATTCCTTTCAATTTAAAGCAACTCACAGTATAATAAAAGGATATATGATGTATGAAGTAAAAAGTGAGATAATAAGGAATAAGTTACACACATTCCTATATAATAAAAATGTAAGAAGCACAAACTTACAATTATAATTAAATAAAAAAAAAACTAACTAAAAAGGAATACGCTACAAACATTCCTTTAAGGTAAGACAATTAACTTACCAAAGAATTATCAAAAATGATATTTAATATAGAATAAAATAAACAAAAATAAAATCAAGCTCAAATTAATGAGATAATTACTTGAAATTATACTGAATCAAAAGTATTATAAGAAAAAAAAATAAAATTTTAACTGGTACAAGGAGAGAGGGAGATTATGTATAAAACCAATATACAGATATGGCTAAAGCAGAATCCTGCTAAATGACTAAGAAAAAATAAAAAAATGTCTAAGACAATTAAAATGATCACAACGAGCATTGAAAATAAAATAATGAAAAATGAGATATGATGAAATTAACATATGAATAAAGATAAAAACAATCAAGTGTATAAGTAGATGATAGTGTATAGTTAAGGTATAGCGGAAGGAAGAATGAGTAGTAATGACAAAGTGATCTAAAAACAAACCACAAGGTGGACAATCCCAAAGTATATTATATTATATTATTATTGTATTATTATTATTATTATTAAGTCACAAGTTGACAAAGAAGGTATTTAAGATTGACTGTTGAAAAGTCCAGCAATCCAAATAAACTGAGCAGAGATGATGTGCCTCTGGTCTCAGAAAAATGAGTAGTAATGGGAGAAACCAACTACTGTATAAAAGTTAGGGAAAAATTTGTGTATGAGGGAAAATGCACCAATGGAAATAAATAAAAACAGATCCGAATAAAATGGAATGAATTAAGTAAGAAGAGAAATGAAGAATGGAGAACCAAACAAGGAAGAGAAAAAAAAAGTTATCTATAACTGATAATTTCATAAAAAACTATGCTAGTGTTTTATTAAAATGATCAATTTTAGAGGAGAGGCATTATGTTACTATACAATTAAGCCAAATCTCGTACCAGTGATAAAAAAGATAATTCTTGATATAAAAATACTTCATATAAAATAAAATGTTTAAAAAATGATTAAAATGTAAATATTATGACACGACGTACAACGATATTACCCAACCCAAGTGATTGAGCCAACTACATAAATATAAAGAAGGGAACCACGTAACATACTCAAGAAAAAATAATGATGAACACAGAACTAAAGAAGAACCAGAGGAAGAGAACAGATCCCTACAATTAAACGGAATTTAAACCGAACCAAGATGAAGACTATTGAAGATGAAGACTATTGAAGATGAAGAAGAGGAAGAATGAAGAGGAGACAGGTTAAACCCAAGGGGAAACTAACACACATATAAAGGGGAAAGATAGTATACTCAAGGATAGAATACAGTCAAACCTCGAATAATTATGTATTAATGAAACCAATATTATTGTTATCATTAAATTAACCTATGTACCCATTTTAAAGACAATACAATTGTAAAGTAATGTAATATAGAAAAAGTACGCTAACACAGTCAGAAAGGTTAGATTTAACAAAAAACAACTAACCTCATATTATTAATAGTAAATATCATACTAGAAAGAAATAGTGAGAAATGGTAGTAGAAAGTGTAGGGATTACCCATTAAATAACACTCAATACAAAACAGTGGACCAAAGTGAAGTGCTTTAGTGAAGTGTAAGTACCCTAAAAAATAGTGAAAGTGTGTGTGAAACATTAAAAATATAATGATAGGTAAGAAGACACTTTATAAAACATTGATGAACAATCAATGATTGGAGTGACATTGTAAACATTAATATAACTAGCAATAATTAGAAATAGTATTCCAAATCAATATAAAAGAAGCATGTAATGTTATTCAGGGAGAAAGCCCAGACAAAAGTAACTTGTGTTAACATGGTATAGTAGAATAGAATTAAAGTTTTGTTATTAAAATTAAGACTACAAAGAATACAACACCCCATGTTGAAAGGGGAATTAACTTTCATAATTTTATGAGAAGTGACAATATTTATCACTATAGTTTGTAACAAAAGAAAGAAATCAGTATTAGAACTAATAATAACTAATGACTTGTAAGGAATAGTTGGTTCAATGTTAAAAGAGGAATATGGCTGAAAGGAACCTACAGTCCATAAACCTAATTATTATATCTCACTATAATATTGACGACTCGGAACACTAAGTTTTTTATAAGTAAAAACGTAAAGTTTTACCTTACAGCCTAAACCGGCTTTCACCTATAGAAGGCTTCATCAGAGGCTGTCGTTAGTAGCGCTGTTCGTCTTGTTGTTGGTGACGAGATAGTTTTTCGAAAGATCGAAGCTGTGTGTGTGTGGTGAGATGTGTTCGAATAATGCGTGCGATTTGAATTGTGTCTGTTCGTTTAGGATGTCGTTTTTATTTGTTTTTGTGTGTTTGTATATTTCTAATTGTTCTAGAGTGTCTAGTTTTCGGCCTTTTGTGTGTACGTGTAGTATGTTCATGTTATTGTCGATGTTTTTATATGTGTGGTTTGCTTCAATGAGGTGGTTTGCGAAGGTAGATTCTGTAGTGGTGTGGAGTGCTTTTGTGTGTTCAATGTATCTCTGTTTGAAGCTACGTCCTGTCTGGCCTATGTAGAATTTATTGCAATTTGAACAATTTAGCTTATATACACCGGGTAGATCGAATTTGTTTTGTGCTTTGGGCATGCGTTTTGATAGTGTGTGTTCTGTTTTGTTAGTAGTTTTGAAAGCGATTCTGTATCCTGCTTTTTTGAATTTGTGGGCGATTTTTTCTGTTTGTTTGTTGATGTATGTTAGTGTTATGAATTTGTTGTTTTCTGTCTTTGTCTGTTGTTTGTTTTGTGTTTTGTGTAGGAGTTTACTGACTATTGTTCTGTCATATCCGTTAGATTCTGCTAGATATTTTATCGTGTTTAGTTCGTCTTTGTAGTCTATTTCATCAAAGGGGATGTTGTTAAGTCTATGTATCATGGTTCTAAAAGCAGTTAGT
The DNA here is from genome assembly GCA_034769895.1 of Magicicada septendecula. Lineage (NCBI taxonomy): Eukaryota > Metazoa > Arthropoda > Insecta > Hemiptera > Cicadidae > Magicicada > Magicicada septendecula. Next base: position 420,208,931 of record CM068375.1, read on the forward strand.
TTGTGTTGTATTGGGTGATTGGAGGTGTTGTGTATTAGTGTGTCAGTTGTAGTTGGTTTTCTGTATATACTGAATTTGTGCCTGTGTTCTAGTTTTGTGATGGAGAGGTCTAAGAAGTTTATGGTATTGTTGTGTTCGTATTCGGCAGTGAAGGTTATGTTTTTATGTATTTTGTTTATGTGCATTAGTAACTGTTCACATTGTCTTTTGTTTCCCCTATATAGTATTAGAATGTCATCAACGTATCTGTGCCAATATAGTATTTTATGTGAGTGTCTGTCATTGTTTGTGAGTATTTTTGTTTTTTCTAAGTGTTGGAGGAAGACTTCTGCTAGAATGCTGGATATGGGAAGGCCTCATGGGCCCATGGGCTCCCCCATATCCAGAATTCTAGCAGAAGTCTTCCTCCAACACTTAGAAAAAACAAAAATACTCACAAACAATAACAGACACTCACATACAATACTATATTGGCACAGATACGTTGATGACATTCTAATACTATACAGGGGAAACAAAAGACAATGTGAACAGTTACTAACGCACATAAACAAAATACATAAAAACATAACCTTCACTGCCGAATACGAACACAACAATACCATAAACTTCTTAGACCTCTCCATCACAAAACTAGAACACAGGCACAAATTCAGTATATACAGAAAACCAACTACAACTGACACACTAATACACAACACCTCCAATCACCCAATACAACACAAACTAGCTGCTTTTAGAACCATGATACGTAGACTTAACAACATCCCCTTAGATGAAATAGACTACAAAGACGAACTAAACACGATAAAATATCTAGCAGAATCTAACGGTTATGACAGAACAATAGTCAGTAAACTCCTACACAAAACACAAAACAAACAACAGACAAAGACAGAAAACAACAAATTCATAACACTAACATACATCAACAAACAAACAGAAAAAATCGACCACAAATTCAAAAAAGCAGGATACAGAATCGCTTTCAAAACTACTAACAAAACAGAACACACACTATCAAAACGCATGCCCAAAGCACAAAACAAATTCGATCTACCTGGTGTATATAAGCTAAATTGTTCAAATTGCAATAAATTCTACATAGGCCAGACAGGGCGTAGCTTCAAACAGAGATACATTGAACACACAAAAGCACTCCACACCACTACAGAATCTACCTTCACAAACCACCTCATTGAAGCAAACCACTCATATAAAAACATCGACAATAACATGAACATACTACACGTACACACAAAAGGCCGAAAACTAGACACTCTAGAACAATTAGAAATATACAAACACACAAAAACAAATAAAAACGATATCCTAAACGAACAGACACAATTCAAATCGCACGCATTATTCGAACACATCTCACCACACACACACAGCTTCGATCTTTCGAAAAACTATGTCGTCACCAACAACAAGACGAACAGCGCTACTAACGACAGCCTCTGATGAAGCCTTCTATAGGTGAAAGCCGGTTTAGGCTGTAAGGTAAAACTTTACGTTTTTACTTATAAAAAACTTAGTGTTCCGAGTCGTCAATATTATAGTGATATTTAGTTAAGTAACGGACACGTCATGGACAACGAAATCCAAGAACCTAATTATTATATTTTAAAAGAAGAGTAATGAAAATGTATGTTGAATAGTAGTTAAAACACAAACAAATAAGTGAAGCCCATCAGGCTGAATTCAGAATGTAATTTAAAAAGAAATACACCAAAAAACAATCATGGCTAATCTTGACTATGAAAACATCTAACTGCCCAAGACATTCAAATGTAAATTGTATCAATTTCACAAGAAATCTTACTAATCTAAGACCAGTGAAGGGCCAGTAATTATGTATCAATTATGTTAAAACAGAAATGTTATTGTAATAGTTTAATATAAGAAAGTATGTTATTTATTAAATATCAAATAATTAGACTATAGTTAATGTATAACAGAATATGACCTTATGAGGTATCGTTGTAAACTTTGAAAGGAAAGAAAGATAATAGTGATGTCATTTATTACCCCAAAGGAATTATAAAGGAATAAAACCATTAGGAAAATACTTAATAAATTTGAATAAAAATTCAAATATTTTAACAATGTCTTTAAAGGAGTAATTAACCAATCACAGAATTATGGTTACTATGACAACGAGACATTGAGGGTTTATTTTCCGTTAAATTATATAGACTCTGAAAAACGACGCGTGGGTAAGCGGCACGCAAAATTGGAACGATTGAAATTTTAATTTAAACAGTTACAAAAAGTCGCAAAAGTGAACCAAGATGACCAAAGACGAATAGATGTCGATCTACAAAGAATTAACGATGTCCAGGAACCAAATTAAATAAATTAATTAGAGAAAAACCCAAGACCAGATTGAAAAAGATGTTAGAAGTTTAAAACCAGCCCAAATTTGAAGAATATCCAACTATCCTGATGACTACACTTCAACGTGATATGAACTGATAAGTATCGAATAAATTCCTTAATCCCAAAACCCCAAATTACTTAAATTATTTTTCAAATGATAAAATTTCTCACTATTTAACAACTAGTATTTTCTTTCAAAGGTGTAAATGCATAATTTACTTACTTAAAAACATTTTATTAATCAAAATATAACCTTATTTGAGAGCACAATTTTTGTAACAAATACGACACTACCGAACAAATTGTAAAAACACATTATTATTTCTAAGTACATATAAGGTATGGTAGTGTACTTTTTTAATGTAACCAACGTTTATGTCTTATTTCATGATCCAAAGAACTCCAGATTTTAAACATAGTAATTTATTAAAAGTAACTGATGCCGTCTCGGCAACGATAGTGTTATAAAATCAATTTTGCCAACTCTGAGATATTTTTGTGTTTCAAGCTCTAAGCCGGAGCCGAATGTTATAAAATTATTTATAATTCATTTGTCATATTTATTGATGACCAAATTTGTATTAAAAACACAGTACCGAATATTACTATCTTGTTATTTCATAGGATTTTGTAGAATATATGTGTGTTAGCGAGTTTTAAGCAACTGTCAACTAGCGCTCATCACGAGTGGACGAGTCGACAACCTGTATAGCAGCGGGAACAATTTGAACGCCACAGCTGTCCATGCTAATACCACGTATTATCTTAGAAATTAACTATTTTAATTGTTTTAACAGAAACAATTTATAAAATAGGTTAATTACCTTCTGTCAACGTTTCTTAAAATCCGTTTCGGGATAACTCGAGTTTCGACACCAATGGTGTCATCATCAGATCGGATATGAATCAGGTCAAAACATTATTGATGTATATACATCTCGTCAGATATTAAAAATTAAAAACAACACATACATTACACAAATAATAAATAAAATATATCATAACAAAACAACAATACAACAACGAAATATAAAAACAACACGCGGCCGCAAACGAACCTGTACAGGAACGCCCCCACGGTAAGACTAATCAATCTTAGTGATTGATCCAGACTAATCTGGATTGATTAGTCTTACCGTGGGGGCGTTCCTGTACAGGTTCGTTTGCGGCCGCGTGTTGTTTTTATATTTCGTTGTTGTATTGTTGTTTTGTTATGATATATTTTATTTATTATTTGTGTAATGTATGTGTTGTTTTTAATTTTTAATATCTGACGAGATGTATATACATCAATAATGTTTTGACCTGATTCATATCCGATCTGATGATGACACCATTGGTGTCGAAACTCGAGTTATCCCGAAAAGGATTTTAAGAAACGTTGACAGAAGGTAATTAACCTATTTTATAGTCTTAACTGTTTCTGGAGGCAAGAAAAATGTTATAAAAAGAAACAATTTGGCGCCACCCGGGAATCGCAATCCCTATGAATTAACAGGTAGGTTGTACTGGTAACATTGACAATGCTACGGACTCCAGTAGTGACGTCGATTTATGTAACGACCAGTGTGAGGCAAACACACTACATTCACACTAATACACCAATATAAACAAGTGTGATACATTTTAACAGGTACGACCTCGTTCTCTCGTTACAATATTTATCTCAACCGGTAGCAGGCCACTTCTAAAATTTCACACATCCTTTCCCCACTTTTGGAACTCTACTGAATCTCATAAGACAATCTTAGGCAGTCAACTTGCCCATCAGCGTGCACGTCCCCTGGTTGACGGTGTATATATATTTATTCATAGACATTAAATTGGAGGATAAGTTTATGTTTAGCGATAAACAGAACATTTGAGTCCTAAATGGAAATAAATCATTTGAAGAGTCCAAAATATAAATGTTTTCAATACTCATTATACTCTTCCCACGTTCAGTGTTTAAATGAAAATTAGGCACCTGTTTTTGGACAATTTCAATCAGTATGGTGTTTCATGGTGCCAAATAAATCATTCTAACTGGGATTTGTAGACTAAAAGTCTTCTTTTTTAACATGATGTAGTTAGAGTTGAAAATAAATTATTACAAAAATTTTAAACTGTGCTCAGGATTTTGACACTACAAACTAAAAAAACATCTTTCATTTGTTTTATGCATGTAGTATGTATTAAGTTTTATACGATATATGTGTAATATTGTTTATATTCTGGCATTGACATAATGATACATATCTGCAACGAAAGCATGACAGTTCGCATGACAGTTCGTATTTATATTAACTCCCTTTCATAAAAGGAAAAACATTTTAGATCAAATGCAACTTCCCGTTTACAAAGTATTAATACATTGAGAATTTCTAATCCTGTTCTTTGGTGTATCAATGTCTACAGTGAATGTAAATTTTCTCCAAAAAAGGAAGGTGTGATCTTTGAAACACTGTTACTCATTAATAAAACTCCTTTATAAAAAAAATGAGACTTTTTTGCTAAAAATATATTGTTTTTAATGATGTTCATGTTTTATCACATTGTAATATAAAAAAAAAAAAAAAAAAAATTTTACTGCCTTGAAATTTGTTGTAAAACCTAGTTTTGACACATTTTTAAATAAATATTTAAATATTTTAGACTAATAGAAAGTAGTCTGTCTATTTCTAGAAAGAAGACAGTCAAAATAAAAAAATCTCGTACTGTTTTATTCTCATTTGGGATTTTTCTTATTTACTAAATATGAGGTGCCACCCAAAAGTTCATGATATTGAAAGATCATATTTAAAAGGAGTGTTGTACACAATTGCATATCTCTCTCTCTCTCTCTCTCTCTCTCTCTCTCTCTCTCTCTCTCTCTCTCTCTCTCTCTCTCTCTCTCTCTCTCTCTCTCTCTCTCTCCCTCCCTCCCTCCCTCCCTCCCTCCCTCCCTCCCTCCCTCCCTCCCTCTCTACCCCCCCAAATTTTAGTACTAATTCTGATTGTAGACTACTACCCTCAAAACATGAAAAAAGTAATTATTCGAAAAGTGTCTGTGTGTGTGTATGTCTGTCTGTCTGTCTTGTCTTCTGTAGATTTTTTCTATGGCAAACGATAAGAGCCGCAAATTCAAACAGAATCAAATAATTTTTTGCGTACAGCCCTGAATTGTAGAGTACTCAAGACCTATTGTTTTTGGTGAAGATCGGTTAAGGGAAAGGGGTAGTTTACCTGCAACGCTTTATGTTTAAACAAGGGTAATTTTTTCTATGACGAATGATAACCGCCGTAAATTCAAACAGAATCACATAATATTTTGCATACTTGCATACCCTCCTGAATTATAGAGAACTCAATGTCTGTTGATTTTGGTGAAGATCGGTTAAAAGAAAAGGGTAGTTTACCTGCAACGTTTTATGTTTTAAAAGGGTAATTTTGTCTATGACGAACGATAACTGCCGTAAATTCAAACAGAATCAAATACTTTTTTTGCATACCTTCCTGAATTATAGAGAACTCAAGGTCTGTTGATTTTGGTGAAGATTGGTTAAGTAAAAGGGGTAGTTTACCTGCCACCTGTAATGTTTTAACAAGAGTAATTGTTTCTATGATGAACGATAACTGCCGCACATTCAAACAGAATCAAATAATGTTTTGCATGCATCCCTGAATTGTAGAGGACTCAAGACCTATTGATTTTGGTGAAGATCAGTTAAGAGAAAGGGGTAGTTTACATGCAACATTTTATGTTGTAACAAGAGACATTTTTTCATGACGAACGATAACTGCCGTAAATTCAAACAGAATCAAATAATTTTTTTCATATGTGCCTGAGTTGTAGAAGACTCAAGGCCTATTGATTTTGGTGAAGATCGGTTACGGGGAAAGGGTAGTTTACCTGAAACATTTTTTGTTGTAACAAGAGTAAAGGACTTAATTTTGATAAATAAAGTATCCTGATAAGAAGATCTTAATAATCCACTGTAGAAACTGTAACATCGCCAAATTCAGATCATATTTGATTTCTATAAGTATATAAGAAACACAAAAAAGTAATATATTTTGATAAATAAATAATGAAGAAAATAAAAATATAAAATGTAATTAAGAAAGAAGGAGGAAGAATGGTAAACCAAAAGTGATTATTAAATAAAATTATAGACTAGACTGACAGACAAATGACTTTGACCCAACCCCAGAGATTGGCCAGATAAAAACCAAAATAAAATGAATCAAAATGGAAATGAAGGAGAAGAAAAATGAAAATAAAAATGGAACAAACCGAGTATAAAGGAAATAAAGTGAAACAAGATGATAAAACACAGACAAATAATATAGAATAGGAAGGGAGAAATGATACACTCAAATATCATAAAGGAAACGAAACCAGTAAATAACCAATATAAAAAAATAAGTATTAGTATTAACTAAGTGACAAATGTAATTAATAGTTGATAAAACCCGATAAATAAAAATACACTAACCCAAGAATTAGAAGTATATGTAAGTAAGAACTCTAGAAAGACATGAACTTATTAAGTATAAATAATATTTGTAAAGAAAGAGAGAGGTAGTGAGAAATAAAAATAACTAAGTGACAAAGAAAAAGTAATGGTAGGGATTACCCACTAATAAACACTTAAAATAAAAAGTTTAAGAAGTGTCAAAAGTGAAAGTGTAAAAACCCCCAAAATAATGAGTAAATCAGTGATAAACACCAGATAGTTTAAAAGTGAAGGTTATGAATAAATAAGAATATTGTAAATGATAGTATGATAAAAAATAGTGATAGATAAGAAAACACTTAGTAAATCAGTGATAAACACTAAACGATTTAATAGTGACCATATAAGAATTGTATTGTTAATAGTAATTAAAAATAGTATTTGGATTAGATATAAATGAAGGATACGATGTTATTCAGGGGAGAAAGCCCATGTAAGGTAAACAGTTAGTGTTACCATGGATTGGAGGGAGAGATTATTAAATAAATAAGAAAGTAAAAACGCAATCAATAAACACCCCATGTTATAAGGGATAATCGATTAAGTAAGTTTAAAAGGAGTGATGATGTTTCTCACCCAAAAAATAGTAAAGAATGAAATGAATTGTAAACCAACATTACCTAATAACTGGTAAAGATTGTTCATTTAAATTTATGAATAGGATATGGCTGAAGGAAGTATACAGTCCATAGGCCTAGTTGTTATATTTTATGTAATAAGAATAGTAAATAATAACCATATTGTTGACAATGGCAAGTTAAATAAATAAGAAGGTAAATCAATACAGAAATAATAAACACTGGAAAATCAGTTAGGAAATAATTGACAAACTATGATGTAGAAAATAATGTTGACACATAATCAGTACAAAAACAGATTCAAAACACATTAACAAATAAACAAATCAATTATAATAACAAAACAAAACACTTTAGAGTAAAATGAGATATAATTGGTATAAAATAAGTAAATATAATCAATGGCTACTTAGGCCTATGAAATGCCTAACTGTAAAAAACAAGTAAATACAAATTGTATAAAATCAACAAAGAAATTAACAAATCCAAGGCGAGTAACCAGCCAAGGATAATTTGTAAATCATATTAAAAGAAAAATGTTAGAATAAGAACTTAAATTAAAAGAGAAATATAATTAACAGATATTAAAATAATTGTACAAACATGAACATTTTGAAGAACCCAACCTTATGGGATATCAAAATAATCTTTGAAAGGAAATAATAACAGTAGTGATAATATTTAATATGTAGGAAGGAAGACAGAAGAATAAAAGCAATCAGAAGATATACAGCTATTTTGAATAAAAATTCAAAATTGATAACAATGGTTATAAGACAAGATTAACCAATCAGAATTAATTTGTAACCATGACAATAGACGTTGGTTACGAATTTTCTGTTAGATCTTATTACTCGTAATGTAACGCTCTTGCAGAATAGACGCCAGGTCGTGAACGACTAAAATTCTAATTTAAAAAGTCAAAATAGTAAACAAAATTACCACAAATGAACAAGAAGGAAGCAGACAATGACTGAAACCATTTAACTGATGTCGAGGACCAATTAAATAAAAAAGAAATGAATAAATTGCTACGATTAATTTGAAAAAGATGCCAGACACCCTAGACAATTGAAAATTGAATATGATTGCAGCCCAATTCCTTTTTACCTGAACAACTGAGTACACCCAGTCTACTGATGTGTTAAGTATCATTAAATTACCCAAATTTCAGAATTAAACTCACTTTAAATATTTCTCACAGTAATCTGAACTCTCACTATAAACTGCATATAATTTCTTTCAAAGATTAAATAAAAAACTAAGACACTGAAAATTTGTCAACTAGTAAAAATAACCTGTTGTTAGTTTACGAACTTTTGAAACACTTTTACTATACTCCAGGAACAAGTTATAGCTACACATTATATTATTTAAGTATAAATAATGTAAGGTAGTGTATTTTTATTGTTATAATCATTAATAATCCTTTTATCGTAATCACAAGAATCCAAGACGTTTGAACGAAAATATTTGTAAACAACTTCTACAGTCGCCATTATTGACTGTCTGATACGTTCAAAATCGATTTGTCAAACCCTAGAGAAATTGTCTTATATTAATTGCCGGTGCAGATGTATTAAAAAAAAAAATATAATCTGTGTTAAACTGAATAATTAATAATCACCAAATAATAAACAAGTACTGAGTGTAACCACTGTGTTTTAATTTCATTAGGAAGGTGTATTATAATTTGTGTACATTTTAGCGAACAGCTAGTATTGACGGCAAGCGCTCGTGTAGCCAACTCAATGAACTACTGGCCTGATTAAGAAGGTCGAACCGAGGTGGGAATAAATTTGAATTCTCCACACCGCCTGAGCTGAACTCGCCCTATCATCATACAATTTTTTAATTGTTTTAATTAAACAATTTGGTGCCACCCGGGATTTACACACCCCTAGTGAACAACAGGTAAAGACTTCGATACCTGGTTATTCGTGCGTTCGCGACAGACACAATCAGCGTAAGTTACATTCCAGAGCGACGACAGATTAATAAGACACGTTACACCAGTTACACTCTGACACTTTTACATTTTGTAGAGAGAACGACGAGCGAGAGATTTTACAAAATGTAGATGAAATATCTATAAATGAAGAGGCTAGTTCAACGGGGTGGGGGTAATTTTCTATAAATGAAAATTATAGTTGAAGAGGGAGAGGATAATTTTTATATGTGTACTACGTTATCGGCAACAAAGTAGTAGTTTGTTGTTAAAATTCCTTCCCGGGCTGTTTGGCCGTAGTCCAATGTTTTCTGCAAAACCAGACGTTTAGGCAGTGCCGTCGACTGCCATCATCAGTGAAAATCGAGTGCGATAACGTGTGGTGGTATACGTTAGTGACCACAGTACTGTGGTTAAGGCGGAAGCAATAAGTGGAAAGAAGTAGTTTCTATGGAAACATTTCATTTCGTAAATGATTTTAAATATAAATCTTAGAACATGGAAGTCATGTATGGTTCTCCATACTGATTTTTTATTCTCTTCATTGAACAATTTATCTCCAGTAAATCAGTTTTTGATTCCATAGTCTGTGTCAAAATATACCCTACCAATCTGATTCTTTTATTAATTCATGAATTCTTTTTGAGGGTTTTCAGAATTGTTTTTTATTCTACAATGCGTGTAACTTCATTTGTATATTCACTTAGTACATGCATGTTCTCTCACAATTGCATTCTTATGGCTTGTAATATGGATATGGATATGGATATGTGTTTAAAATAGTAGTCTACATAGATTTGCTTAATTATGATTGCCAGTGGTAGGGTTGCACCAATTACAAATCAGATGCTGACTTCTCTGCGTCTGCTGCTAACCTTTTGTTCAGTAATGCTATAAAATTTAAACAGGTTTTATCTCAAACAGCTGCTATCCTGACATTCCTTTTTTTTCAATTATTATGTACAGTTTACTTTTAAAATAAAAGATGGCTTGGTGATCTCCTGATAAATTTTCACTGCACACATTAAATTATCTTGTGGCATATCTTCTCTTCCATCGATCCAGCCAACCCACATTTGCTGTGAAATTTGTTTTCCATTCCCAAAGTTTTTCTGGAAGGTGAGAGCATTGTCCCGTTGAAAAGAGCCCAAAATAGGCATTCTTGTAACTTTCTTATGAGAGACCATTTCACTCATTAGTTCATAGTCACTGCCTTGCATACTTGTTCTTCTTTTAAGCGCATATTCAGAATTATGATCACAGTTCTATTTTACTAACACTTCTTTTTCTCTTCCAGTGGTCAACTATAATGCCTCTTACCTAAAGTCGCTGGCAAATTTGCATCATTTTTTCACCCCGGCGTAGTGTAGTCACTTTTTTTTATCTGTATCACAATTGAAATAGGTTTTTTTCGTTCACTCAGAATTGTGAAAAACTTAAATTGAATTTATTGAACTAACTAAGAATATATTATGCACACAAAGAAAATTATAGTTATTCAATACTACTAGTATGTGGTATGTAGTAGTGGTGGAAGGGTCATTCATATCAAGTGATCAAAATAAAAAATACATTTTTCCCTCGTGTTTTTCTTTTTGATTAGTTTTTGGTTTATTGAATAAACACATAAAACGAAATTAAAATATAAAAAAAAATTTTTTATCTCTATTTTTTTAAAATCTTTTTTAAAGTTGCAAAAAAAGTGCGCTTTTGTGCTTACGTGGATTTACGTTTTATTCAATATCTCAGGCTAGAATCGAGATAGCAAGGTAAGACAAAGACCATTCTTTTCAGAATTCAACTAGCTTTACTTTGATATACAACATGACAGTATTTCAAGTACTTAAAATGTTCAACCCCCGAACTCAAAATTTTAAAAGTTAATTCCAAAAAACGCATATGATTTAAAATTTTCAAAAAATACCATGAATTCTTAATGTTATTACTAAGTTGTGTACAAAATTTCAAGTTGGGATCGTATTTAAAAAAATTATATACATAAGCTTGCAACGTAAATATAGACAACTTGTATGCATTTTTTATTCAAAACATGTCCAAGTTATGTAATGATCAATAAAAAGCTAACAGTTTGTAAAATGAAATTTTTTTCATATTATGATATAAAGTATAATTTATATATTTACAATAAGTATATAAGCCTAAGTCTACAAATTCTGTAATACTGGTACTTAAGATAGAACAACAACTGTTTAATGGCTATGTCACTTCTTACAAATAGCAGTTCTAGTAGAAAACAAACCTGATCTTTAAGAGTGATGACTATGTATTTTTGAATGTTCAAATTGATGATTAGGTGAATTGAAGTCTTGAACTTAAGCTCTTTGTTGCTGCAATGGTTTTGTTTTTGGAAATTCCATAAGTTCTTCCTGTAGCTGTGTTCGGATTCACTTGAGTTAAGATTTGTTTTATGTTCACTTTTAAAATGTCTGGGTTGCGTGGGAAAACAAATGAGGGAGCAGGACCAGAAGGATGTAAAAATGTTACTTCTACATCTTCACTTTCATAGTCTTTTGATAGGACACTCGCCAACCACCAACGCCGATCATATTCACACGTAACGTAACCTGAAAATTCATCCATTGACAAACTTTTACCTCCTTCAACAATTTCTTGTATGCAAGAGTCGTCACATAAGGAAAAAATCTTCAACTTCAATTCAGTCGAACTGTGAGGAATGAAAGTGTGAAACTGTTGCGTTCCTTTAATGGTTTCAGCTTCTTGTAGACGATATTTCAAAAAAGATTCTTCTTCTGAATAATCCAAGTTTGTGCAATATTCAAATTTAATTTTTGGTATATTTTCTTGACTCCAAAGAAACAGTTGTGAAGGGGTCATTATCTGTTCACTATACGGTCTTTGCAAGCTTGCTTTTGCTGCAAGCCGTTTGACAGTCCCTCCCAGGCCATCACAAGTTCCTTTGCCGTGAGCGGTTGCGAAAAAGTGCCACTCCGTCTCAATTCCAAAATCATTTTTGTGATTGCAGATATTGATAAAGTTTTTTCGATTTTTATACTGCATCTGAGAAATAATAAATCTTTTTCAAACTGGGCAGCACATCATTTTTTAGAAATGATATTAACTTCCTTTGAAATAAATGGACTGCTACCAAGTCATGAATCAAGCATTCTGATATTATTACAAAGCTGGTGTACTTAATTTTTCCTTTCTCATTGTAATAAACGGCAAAAGGGTGCACAGTAGCTTGGTCATTATTCCAGTGGAAGGACTGTGCCTCGTCTTGGACAATGAAAGAGTAGTTTTCTGAAAAGTCCATACTTACAACTGCTTCAACTTCTTGGATGTTTTCTTTTAAATGTTTGTAGTACTTGGATTGCTGACTGGCTATAAATGAATGTTTCTTTAGTCCAACAAGTTGTTCACAAAAACTGTCCACAAATTCTTCTACAGTCTTGCAAAATGTTTCGAATGTGCATCTATCCACAGAAACCCATTGTTTGTATGTGATGGTTTCTATCATTCCCTCTTCAAAGTGGTTCAGAAGTTTTTCTTTTAATTTTGCAACTCCTGGACATTTTTCACATTTGTTTAGGTAGAAGTTAGGGGTCTTTTCTTGGCACATTATTTGTGACAAACATTGTTTGTAATCACCAATATCAGAAGCTTCATCAATCTTCATCTCCTTCAGCTTTCCTCCGACAATCATTAATTTTACATTCTGGTGCGTTGTGCACACGCAAACCGAATGTGTTCCATTTCCCCCAGCCAAGATACAATTCTTCGGTCTTAATTCAGCGAACTTTGAAAAACCAATTTTGGCAACTGATTCAGTTTGATTGGATAAAACTTCCGGGCTGAAAGGCCGTGGTCGATTGCTTGATGCATTGGCGCTATACGTTTCGGCCGCACCACCGGTGGCCATCTTCAGTAGCAAAACTTGTTCGAATAGATGTACGCCGAACACGTCCCCAATGTACTGGGAACAAGCAACAGTGAGTTACGGCTACGAATCCTCTATTTATAGCTTTTTGGCCGCTTCAGGTGTATCGCGCGGACCAATGAGAAGCCAGCTCATCATTCTTGATTCTGATTGGCCATGGAAAATAGACCATGCCAGACACTATTTAAGGAGATGCTTTCCCCTCGGCGGTTCATAGTGACGGACGCATTCTTATGAATATGGATGGACTCCAGATGCAGGCGAGTGAAGTAACCCCGGACAGAAGACAACACGCGGGCTTCATCAAACATCACCCGGTGATCGTCGTGGGAAAGAGCGTGTTCAGCAACTGCGGACTTTTCCGGCTGGCCCAGACGGCAGTATCTCCGGTGTTCAGAGAGGCGCGTCCGGACACTACGCTTCGTGGTGCCTATGTAGACCTGGCCACACGTACAAGGAATACTGTACACCCCGCACAACGAGAGTGGATCCCTGGCGTCTTTCACCGGTCGCAGGAACTGTTGGATCTTTTTGGTTGGCTTGAAGATCGTCCTGACGCCCCGCTTACTCAGCAACTTCCCGATGCGGTCAGTCACGCCACGGATGTAGGGCAAGACAGCAGAGCCAACAACCTCAGGCGACACCGACTCGTCCAGCCTACCAGATCTTCTCGGCCGGGCAGCTCTCCTAACCTCCGCAGCAGAATAGCCGTTGGACTGCAGTGCTTCCTCGAGATGCCGAAACTCATCTTCGAGATACTGGGGCTCACAGATTCTTTTTGCCCGGTCTACCAGAGTCTTCAGCACCGCCCTCTTCTGCCTAGGATGATGATTGGAGGCTTTGTGCAGATATCTGTCGGTGTGCGTTGGCTTCCTATAAACTTTATGTCCCAAGCTGCCATCGGTCCTTTTCAGGACCAACACATCCAGAAAAGCCAATTGTTCATCCCTCTCACGCTCCATCGTAAACTGTATGCGCGGGTGCACAGCATTCAGATGTCCAAGGAATCGTTCCAACTCTTCGTCCCCATGGCTCCAGACCACGAAAGTGTCGTCTACATACCGCAACCAACACTTCGGCTTGAGAGGCGCAGATGAAATTGCCAACTCTTCAAATTTCTCCATATAGAAATTTGCAACCACAGGGCTGAGAGGACTTCCCATCGCGACGCCATCCAACTGTTCATAGAAGCCGCCATTCCACTGGAAGTAGGTCGTTGTTAGGACCTGCCGGAACAAAGCAGTGATGTCCGCCGAGAACAGGTCACCCAAATACCCCAAGACCTCCTGAACAGGAACCATGGTGAAAAGAGAGACCACATCAAAACTGACGAGAACATCGCCAGGCTCCAGCACCAACTCCCGGATCCTCCGGAGGAAATCAGAAGAGTCCCGGACGAACGAATCCGTCTGCCCGATGTGCGGCTTGAGCAATCCCGTGAGGTGCTTTGCCAAGCTGTAAGTAGGCGAGCCAATAGCACTGACGATGGGCCGCAGCGGAACGTCTTCCTTATTGATCTTCGGTAAACCATAGAGACGAGGGGGAAGGGCCTCCGAACACCGGACGGCCGTCTTCACATCAGGCGCCAGAGAAGATTGCTTAACCAAAGAATCCGTTTTTCTTAGAACTGTAGTAGTCGGATCTTTGTTCAGCCTCCGATACGTGGCTGGATCTAATAAACCTTCAATCTTCCGCTGGTAGTCTTCGGTGTTCAAGACCACAGTGGCGCTCCCCTTATCCGCAGGCACAATGACAATGGAGTCATCCCTCTTCAATTCTCTCAAGGCTCGCAACTCCGCCGACAGAAGATTGCATTTTGGCGGAGCGGCCCTTCTAAGGGCCCTAGAAGCTTCCAAACGGATTTTATCTGCCTGGTCTCGGGGTAGTCCTCGGATGCCTGCCTCCACGCTCGCAACTATTTCCTCCACCGGTACTGTCTTCGGGGTAACTGCAAACTTCTCACCTTTGACTAACACCGAGGTCTCATGTGGTGTTAGCTGGCGGTTAGATAGATTTACAACCATCCTGTCCATCCTGTCACGTTCTAATCCTCTTTCCCCGCTGTTCTGGGAACCAAACCGCTCGAATTTGTCTCTGGCTGGTACTGGCATAACACGACTCGAAGGCATTATATGTAAGCCCATCCAACATCTCCCAATCATGTTGTTGGAGGGAACTGCTAAGATGTAAATGCAGTTTTAACAGTTCTTGGTCATTAAGTGCCAACTCTTTCCTCGTATTGTGTATGCGCTCACGCAGCATGGCATTTTCAGTTCTTCTATAAATCCTATTGGCCTGTGGCGTGTTAAAAATATGTCTTTGTCGTAGGAACCTGGGAACGGTTCCCGAGTCTCTACATCGAAGTAAAAAGGCCAAGGAACACAGCAGACTGGCTTTCTTCTTCCGTAACGTCTCCAACTTTTTAATTTTCTTCAAAACCTCCTCCCCGTAGAGGTTCTTAATTTTAGTACGTAGGCTTTCACGGCCGGTGTCAATATGATTGGATAAAACTTCCGGGCTGAAAGGCCGTGGTCGATTGCTTGATGCATTGGCGCTATACGTTTCGGCCGCACCACCGGTGGCCATCTTCAGTAGCAAAACTTGTTCGAATAGATGTACGCCGAACACGTCCCCAATGTACTGGGAACAAGCAACAGTGAGTTACGGCTACGAATCCTCTATTTATAGCTTTTTGGCCGCTTCAGGTGTATCGCGCGGACCAATGAGAAGCCAGCTCATCATTCTTGATTCTGATTGGCCATGGAAAATAGACCATGCCAGACACTATTTAAGGAGATGCTTTCCCCTCGGCGGTTCATAGCGACGGACGCATTCTTATGAATATGGATGGACTCCAGATGCAGGCGAGTGAAGTAACCCCGGACAGAAGACAACACGCGGGCTTCATCAAACATCACCCGGTGATCGTCGTGGGAAAGAGCGTGTTCAGCAACTGCGGACTTTTCCGGCTGGCCCAGACGGCAGTATCTCCGGTGTTCAGAGAGGCGCGTCCGGACACTACGCTTCGTGGTGCCTATGTAGACCTGGCCACACGTACAAGGAATACTGTACACCCCGCACAACGAGAGTGGATCCCTGGCGTCTTTCACCGGTCGCAGGAACTGTTGGATCTTTTTGGTTGGCTTGAAGATCGTCCTGACGCCCCGCTTACTCAGCAACTTCCCGATGCGGTCAGTCACGCCACGGATGTAGGGCAAGACAGCAGAGCCAACAACCTCAGGCGACACCGACTCGTCCAGCCTACCAGATCTTCTCGGCCGGGCAGCTCTCCTAACCTCCGCAGCAGAATAGCCGTTGGACTGCAGTGCTTCCTCGAGATGCCGAAACTCATCTTCGAGATACTGGGGCTCACAGATTCTTTTTGCCCGGTCTACCAGAGTCTTCAGCACCGCCCTCTTCTGCCTAGGATGATGATTGGAGGCTTTGTGCAGATATCTGTCGGTGTGCGTTGGCTTCCTATAAACTTTATGTCCCAAGCTGCCATCGGTCCTTTTCAGGACCAACACATCCAGAAAAACCAATTGTTCATCCCTCTCACGCTCCATCGTAAACTGTATGCACGGGTGCACAGCATTCAGATGTCCAAGGAATCGTTCCAACTCTTCGTCCCCATGGCTCCAGACCACGAAAGTGTCGTCTACATACCGCAACCAACACTTCGGCTTGAGAGGCGCAGATGAAATTGCCAACTCTTCAAATTTCTCCATATAGAAATTTGCAACCACAGGGCTGAGAGGACTTCCCATCGCGACGCCATCCAACTGTTCATAGAAGCCGCCATTCCACTGGAAGTAGGTCGTTGTTAGGACCTGCCGGAACAAAGCAGTGATGTCCGCCGAGAACAGGTCACCCAAATACCCCAAGACCTCCTGAACAGGAACCATGGTGAAAAGAGAGACCACATCAAAACTGACGAGAACATCGCCAGGCTCCAGCACCAACTCCCGGATCTTCCGGAGGAAATCAGAAGAGTCCCGGACGAACGAATCCGTCTGCCCGATGTGCGGCTTGAGCAATCCCGTGAGGTGCTTTGCCAAGCTGTAAGTAGGCGAGCCAATAGCACTGACGATGGGCCGCAGCGGAACGTCTTCCTTATGGATCTTCGGTAAACCATAGAGACGAGGGGGAAGGGCCTCCGAACACCGGACGGCCGTCTTTACATCAGGCGCCAGAGAAGATTGCTTAACCAAAGAATCCGTTTTTCTTAGAACTGTAGTAGTCGGATCTTTGTTCAGCCTCCGATACGTGGCTGGATCTAATAAACCTTCAATCTTCCGCTGGTAGTCTTCGGTGTTCAAGACCACAGTGGCGCTCCCCTTATCCGCAGGCACAATGACAATGGAGTCATCCCTCTTCAATTCTCTCAAGGCTCGCAACTCCGCCGACAGAAGATTGCATTTTGGCGGAGCGGCCCTTCTAAGGGCCCTAGAAGCTTCCAAACGGATTTTATCTGCCTGGTCTCGGGGTAGTCCTCGGATGCCTGCCTCCACGCTCCTGATTCAGTTTGTTTGAATAGTTCATAACATTCTTTTAAATTCAATAAAACCAGTCTCTTTTGAACATGTTCCTTCTTTCCATTTACTTTCATCGATACAAAATCTTTCTTGCCTGGCATAATTCAACTCACATCATCAGAGTTGTAAAAATCTTTGACTTTATCCGCAACATTTTGGTCTAAAGTTTTTCCTGGCTTTGGATCTGGACATGACATTATTCCTTTTTCTTTAACTAGTGATTTAGCCTTTCTGGCCATCCTGTTACTGACATGGAACTCATTTTCAATTTTTTTTATATTCCAACTTTTAGGTATTGTTGTGAGGATTTTGAGGTGAGTGAAAAAACTTTTCACTTTTTTTGTAGTGTTTTGGAATTTTTCTTTCAATTGCACAATTATTTCCGAATCTAGATTAACTTGCTCTTCATTCTCAGAGAAGCTTGTATCTCCAACCAACTCGTGAGTGAGCTTTTTAGTGACTTTTCCCAATTTCTACAGTAACCAGGTGAATGCTACCCTTTCTTTGTAATTGGTGATTCTTCAGTATTTGAAAGTGATTTGTTTAAATACTCTAATGATAAATTAGGGTCGGCAAGGTGGTGTCTGTTTGGGAAGACGAAGGTTTATCCAACTCTACAGAATCTAAATTATTTTTTTCTTTTAATAGCTGCTTATGACAGCTGTCACAAATTTTCATCCCAGGCCTTACTTCACTATTTATTTCAAACATCCACTCTTGTACTGGTCTAAGACTTTTTAAAACTTTGTGATTACTTTTTTCAAAAGGATTACAACAATAAATTGTTTTAAACCCTGTACTAGATTTTGTGTGTGTCTTTTCCATCTCTAGTTTAGCATTGTCAACTCATTCATTAAAACTAACAATTAAAAAAACTAAAACTGTAAAAAACACTTCACTTTCAACATTAATATTCACTCAATAACATCTGCCTAACGTACTTTTTCACTTGTCTAAATAAACACATTCACAAATCACTACTCACAAGTGCAGAAGAAGATAGCATACTGACTGCCTTGACTGGAGGAAAAATTAGCAGGGAGAGATTTCAAGTCTTGCATCATTGCATTGCATCATACTACTCCCCCCACTCCTCTGACTCATCCCACCTTCTACTGTAACCTATACCCTCTCTCCTTGTACAAAAAAAGAAAATCCACTTAATTTTAAATGTTTTTAAGTTTTAATTATATTTAAAAAATTGGTTTTAAAATAAAAGAATTTTGTATGTGCTTAATTTTTGTTAGTGGTTATTCTAAAAAATAGTGTGCACAAGTAATATTACTTTAGTATATTTTCTATAAGCCATTAATTGTTATTATGTGTTAAAAAAGGTCTAAACAAGATTAAATTAGGTTTTTAATCGACTTTTATAACAATACGCTGAATGATAAATCCGTTCAAAGCCAAGTTTGGACTTATGATCTTGAAAATATCCTTGTTTAATAAAACTAATTTTAAGGTTTGGGTGTGATCCCATTGAGATCCCAACTTGAAATTTGTACACAACTTAGTAATAACATTAAGAATTCATGGTATTTTTTTGAAAATTGTAAATCATATGCGTTTTTTGGAATTAACTTTTAAAATTTTGAGTTCGGGGGTTGAACATTTTAAGTACTTGAAATACTGTCATGTTGTATATCAAATTAGGTCTTTGTCTTACCTTTCTATCTCGATTCTAGCCTGAGATATTGAATAAAACGTAAATCCACGTAAGCACAAAAACGCACTTTTTTTGCAACTTTAAAAAAAGATTAAAAAAAACTAGAGGAGATAAAAAATTATTTTTTCATATTTAAGTTTCTTTTACATAGATATATCTAATATAAAAAGATCAACCCCATAAAAAATGGTGAGGTAATTTGGATTTGATCACTTTATATGGAATCACCCGGAAACGACAGTATTGCCACAACTCGTAAAACACGGGCATGCATGAACTGTAAAACAGTCTACCTAACATGCATTAACTTCAAACTCTCACAGCCAGCCCAGCGAGTTAGTTATTCAATACTACTAGTATGTGGTATGTAGTAGTGGTGGAAACTACAGTATTGCCACAACTCGTAATACACGGGCATGCATGAACTGTTAAACAGTCTACCTAACATGCATTAACTTCAAACTCTCACAGCCAGCCCACCGAGTTAGTTATTCAATACTACTAGATGTGGTATGTAGTAGTGGTGGAAACGACAGTATTGCCACAACTCGTAATACACGGGCATGCATGAACTGTAAAACAGTCTACCTAACATGCATTAACTTCAAACTCTCACAGCCAGACCAGCGAGTTAGTTATTCAGTACTACTAGTATGTGGTATGTAGTAGTGGTGGAAACGACAGTATTGCCACAACTCGTAATACACGGGCATGCATGAACTGTAAAACAGTCTACCTAACATGCATTAACTTCAAACTCTCACAGCCAGCCCACCGAGTTAGTTATTCAATACTACTAGATGTGGTATGTAGTAGTGGTGGAAACGACAGTATTGCCACAACTCGTAATACACGGGCATGCATGAACTATAAAACAGTCTACCTAACATGCATTAACTTCAAACTCTCACAGCCAGCCCAGTGAGTTAGTTATTCAATACTACTAGTATGTGGTATGTAGTAGTGGTGGAAACGACAGTATTGCCACAACTCGTAATACACGGGCATGCATGAACTGTAAAACAGTCTACCTAACATGCATTAACTTCAGACTCTCACAGCCAGCCCAGCGAGTTAGTTATTCAGTACTACTAGTATGTGGTATGTAGTAGTGGTGGAAACGACAGTATTGCTACAACTCGTAATACACGGGCATGCATGAACTGTAAAACAGTCTACCTAACATGCATTAACTTCAAACTCTCACAGCCAGCCCACCGAGTTAGTTATTCAATACTACTAGATGTGGTATGTAGTAGTGGTGGAAATGATAGTATTGCCACAACTCGTAATACACGGGCATGCATGAACTGTAAAACAGTCTACCTAACATGCATTAACTTCAGACTCTCACAGCCAGCCCAGCGAGTTATTTATTCAATACTACTAGTATGTGGTATGTAGTAGTGGTGGAAACGACAGTATTGCCACAACTCGTAATACATGGGCATGCATGAACTATAAAACAGTCTACCTAACATGCATTAACTTCAAACTCTCACAGCCAGCCCAGAGAGTTAGTTAATTGAAGGTCAGATAATTGTCATTTTATTGTATTTCCAAATAAAATGCTTTATTAATGCGTGAGCATGTGGAACATACAATGTTGATATTGTTACAGCGGTCTACTTGATTGTCGTAGGTATAGTGGAAACAAATACAAGACACCAATTAAGTCACTAATCACCAGCTTTAATTTTCACAGTTAAACAGTTCATAATTAACAACACTGTCTCTTACAACAAATCAAATAAAAATTGTTCACATGCAATTTCATGTCAACTAATATTTTATAATACAATTGCATTACAATATGCCGCCCGATTATAAAACACAACACTTAACTAATAACCACTTGGACGTGCACAGTAATATCGCCCGATAATCACTTGTAATCACCCGACAATAAACTCGAACCGCACTGTAAATATATCGCGACTATAACTGACTACTGAGGCCCGCTGCTGTCTTGTATTTATACATCCTCGCACAGACCAGAAGATTCCAAACTACACCTTATCTCTAAACTACGACATAATTAATTGCGGCCTTGACACAGTCCGCGTGGCTGATGGCTTCCAGAAAAGTCTCGCGAATGCGTCGAGAATCACGTGTGCCGCACACATTCTTCTGGCACATTCAACAAACACGTAGACTGTTCTGTAATGTCGTAACAATATTATTCCAATCTCGTGTAGCTACTGGCAGCCACAGCAGATGCTGCAATCAAGCCACAGGTGCAAACACCCATAATGCAATGCAATTCCAATCAAAAATGATCAGCATCGTATTTTAGTGATTTTGGCATGTTTTCTTGTTTTTTTTTTTATATTATCCCCACCAATTTTAATGACTATGCTTCTGTTTCAACATCTTAATTATATAATCATCGTTGATCAGTTTATAGCGTCTGGTATCTCTGTCTGATTTCCATACGTTTCCTTCTTAGCCACCTCATGCCTGAGCATGTCTTCCTCTTTTCCTTTGGTCTGTGGGTAGCCATTGAATGCCATTTTTTTGTAATCTTTCATCTCTCATTCAGTGCAGATGTCCAAACCAGATTAGTTGTGCAATCTCGTCCAAAATAGTGTGCGGCACATTTATTGTTGCCGTGATCCGCTCATTTCAGACTTTATCTAGTCTAGATGTTCTACATACTCTTCTTAGTACATCCGTTTCTATGGCTATAATTTTTCTGTCATCAGACTCAGTCATTTACAAGTTTCAGCATAATATAATACTTTTAAAGATGATAATTTAGGAGCACCATTTTTCTATCTTTTGATGTTTCCTTGTGCCACCGTATTTCATTTAACCTTCTAATTGCCTTCTGTCCTAGACCAATTCTTTGTCTAATTTCTGTTTTATCTTCCCCAGGGACTCCTAGGTACTTGTAAGCTACAGGCTTGATCTCTTCATTATCTTCTAATTGTAAGTTGCTTTGTGGACATCATGTGCACAAGAATTGTGTTTTATAAATGTTTATGAAAAAGCCCCACTTTTTGTATTCTTTTATTTTTCTGCCGTGTATTCCAGATTATGACATTTTCTCTTCCACTGCTAGAGTACTTTATCTGTATATGTTTTAAATAGTGTTGGAGATACACCAATGGTAATCATAGAATCATACACCCATATCTCATCACACAGTATTGATATACTGGCATGCTTTTGACAGTTTATTTTCTCTTTGGACACAACTCGTGTATTGTTGACTATACATAAATTTGCTGAATGTGGATTTTTTTGTTAAAAATATATTGTACGTAGCTTTATGATGGTAAAATTTATGCAACAGTATTTGTTTGTTATTTATTTGTAATTTGTTTTATTTTTCTTAATGTTAATTGGAACAGTTTAATAACAAACAAAAATAGGCTATGGTTTTTGTTTTAATTAAACTTAAGATGGCATGTATTATACATCTGTCATCGAGCTTAGTTTATTTTTTTTACATTTGTTTAGACTGTACTTATAATCACAATTTTTTCTGCTATATAGTATTTTTCTGTATTTGTGAATAACTGTGTATGAATAATGACATATGTAAACAGGTACTGCTTGTGGTAAAAACGATGAAAATACCAGAGACACTCCAACACCTGATCTTATTTTTTCACAAGACACTTCAGTTGATCCTATTATAAAAGAAAAAGATGTAGATAAATCACCTGAACAAAAGCTGAGTGTATCAGAAATGGAATCCTCAGAACATAAAGTGGACATTCCTGAAAAGGAACTGGAGGACATTCCTGAAAAGGAACTGGAGGACATTCCTGAAAAGGAATTTGAGGACATTTCTGGAAAGAAACTGGTGGAGATTCCTGAAAAGGAACCCCCAGAAAATCAGCCAGACGTGTCCGAATCGGATAAACACGTGGATGTTGTACTTGCTGTGAAGGAATCCTCTGGAAACAAACCAACTGTGTCGGAATTAGATGAGAACACAGTGGCTGAAATAAAGTAAGTAAAAATTGAAACTCAAAAAATTTAAGATACTGTATGATGTGTGCATTATTCATTTCAGATATATTAAACTTTATATATATATATATATATATATATTATAACAAATTTCAATGTAATAAAATTTGTGGAGTCCCACGCATTTGGAGCGCCAAAAATTTGTAACAGTACAAATTAGAAATTTAAGTACATTTAATCTGTGGAGTTCCAAATATTTATATAACATCCCTGGTAAAGTGTACCAATTAATGGAGTTTGGGTGTAATGGTTATAAGAGTAGTCATTGATTGAATTGTAACGAGTTTTCATAATTTTTATTATAAACCACAAGCGTGTTTAAAAAATTCACTTACTTCGCCATAAATATTTATTATTGTTCGCTTAAAACGTTCAAATGTTGCAGTACATTTATCATTAAATAAATCTTATATTCTACAGTAACAAAGTTATGTTCTAAATATGTATTTATTAATATTAAAATTCGACTGCTCAGTCTGTCAGTCTGCTTTACTGCAGTTTTTTTTTCTTTATATAACTTTCAACTACGTTAATTTATGCATTGCATACATAGCAATCATTAATTTCTCTACAAACTTTAAAATAAAATTGAACTTGCCTAAATTAATCGTTAAACATTAAAGAAAATATTTTATTAAATTTAAATCAGATTCTCTGAACCTCATTACCTACATTTTATATAAACTTATTCATGTTTAAATTTCAAAATGTCTTTTAAATGTCTTTAGTCTCTTTTAAAGTTTATAAATGGATTATCTGTCACCTCGGTTTTGTAGTTCATACTCATGTCCTCCGTTGAACCGTAGATCCTCTTCTGATGGAGTTCCCTGCACGTCCCCAGGTTCCACTTGTCGTCCTCCGGTTACTCATCACTCATGGTCCCTTCTGGATGAGTATAGTATAGTATGATGTAGATGTTGATGTAGTATAGTATGAGAGGTTGCTCTGCACCTGCTACTGTAATTCTAGCAGACGTCTCTATTGTTCAGCATAGCGTTCCTCTGCATGAAGTAACATAGTAGCTCATCTTGACCGACGGACGTTTGTGTGTGTAGACATCGTAAAGTATGTTCTATATTCACATTCGGAAACAGATTAAGAGTTACTTGTTCAATTAACAAAATTTAAAAATTCGCGTAGCTAATGGACATAGCGTGCCGCCGTTACTGAAGACTGATTGAGAAGAAGGCTGGCTTCTTGCGTGCCCTATTTATAATCGAGCATCGTACAGCTCCTGTTGGGACAGAACTCTGCCTGTTTGAAATTGTTCAGTGGCGTCAGTTCTCCCACTCTCGTCCAATTTAATATTTTCGCACATTTCTGCCAATGGCAAAGTCTAATGTGAACTACAGGGTGCTCTAACGATGGATGATTTAATTACACATGTTCAACGTAATTACCATCGTAATAGCATAATCCGCGTAATTACTATGCACTTAAAGTTGCACTGAATTCGCACTGTGCGTCCTTTTTACGCCGTTTTCTCACTACACATGCGTATTAATTTTATACATATTTAGGAGTCTGAATTTTTTCTACCATTTATGGTTTCCTTACAATTAAATAAAAACTGTAATTTGACAATTATTTAGGGTGAGATTCCAAACTTTCATCTCGAACTGGCCTCACTCACACACATCACTTACTACTGTACACACTCTCAGCGAGTCACGTGAGTGTTCAGGTCAGTTCCTGTCTGTCTACATTCCGTATTTTTAACATAAACTCAGCTTTCAATCTCATACCTGCTTATTTATTACATATTTATTAAATTTAATTTAAATGTTTATTTTATCTATTAAATGCACAGTACAGCATATGATTGTACTGTCGCAATATATATTGTAACGGTACATAACCCGGTCCCAATAAATGATAACTCTTGTAATACCCCATCAAGGTCAGAAATGGGTAAACTATAACGAGCTCAAAATTAAGTTGTATCACTAAACATTATAAACGATTAAAGTGATATACAGTGACAAGTGAGTTATAGTGTACCCAATGAGGTAATAAGTGAAGGTGAAGGGAACTTCTTACAGAATTGTGCTGTAGATGTGAGAATTATAAACTATGATAGTAGACTATGATGCTACTAACTAATTATGTATTTTGTTTCGTTATTGTAGTATTTATATTGTGTAGACAACAAAATTTAATACCTAGGTTAATTTTATATTTTTATAAAATAATTGTGTTATTGTATAAGATAACCCAGGGTTTGTTTTAAAAACATGAAAGATTTAAATATCAGATGATAATAAAGATTAAAATAATACTGTATGAGGGAAATGGCAGAAGGAAGTAGTGCAGTGTAGGAATACTATAAGAGATTAATAAATAATATATAAATTCATGTAAAGTTAATAATAATATTAAAGACTTATATCCAAAGTTATAAGAAAATAAACAGAAACCTATTATGTAAACCAAATTGGGAAAGAAACCAAAATTAAAAAGAATTATTTTTCTGTAAATCAAAAATAAATTTATAATAATTACAAACCGCCTATATACTAAAAAGTAAATAGCAGAACCAATAAAAAGATATATAAAATTATGGGTTACTAAGAGTAACGAAATAACAAGTATTGTTTAATCGAATTTGAAATTGAAACCTGTCTGGTTGACAAAATGATGAGACAAAAATTTTATTAAAATATCCTTTCGAAACCTTTTGAAAAGCACAAAATTGTTACAAAATTAAATAACAGTATAGACATTATGTACTACTACCTTAGTTATCAAAGTTAACTTGCTATACTCCATAATAAAAGTGAAAAAACCATTTTGGACGAGTAGGCATAGCCTAGCCGAGTTCGAGTTTTAACGAGATAATATTTGCCGGACGGTTATGAAATTACAACCAAATACGAACACCACCTGAGAAACGGCTTCACCCAAGTAAGAACTTCAAGAAGAGAGGTAATATAAACATTTCTTTTAATATTTAACGAAGAAAACTCAAACTGAATGGTCGTGTAGTACAGAAACGATTAAAGTGTAATCACATGTTTTAATAAAAACAAACGCAATCTGCTCTCTTACGGACAACTCCAGAACTACGTAGTAAGCGAAATAAACAAATTTTTGAATATTTTTTCTATATTTGTAAAGCGTAGTATAATTATCCATTTCTGACCATCTCATAACAAAAAGAACTTACCCTTAACCCTGGGGAAATAAATAAAAGAATTATGTGTTGATTGATGTTTAAATATAATATAAAATTTGGTCAAAAACCATATATTTTTTGACAATTCCATGTTTACTCAATGAAGTCGATATCATGTACTAGTTAATGAAAAGATCGATTGTGATATTTGTATTTTGGCGGAAGAGAAAAACCAATAATATAGATTAATAAATATTATTGAGAAATGATATTGAATAATAAAAATGTGTTTCCTTTATTGTAGTGGGTAGTTGTCGTAGGTTTCAGAATAAATAAGAAGAGGACGATCCACCGGGTCGTATTCTGCCACAGTGTCGTCAGGTTAACCTATATTTGGAGACTAGTGTCAAAATCAGCTGAATCGGTTCACGGCGAATATTTGAAAAATTTAGAAATCGTCTAAACCGAGGGTAAACAAACGGTACTTGCTCTCTCTTCAAAAGAAGGCTAAACCACTTCCCTACTTAACCCAAATCACACACACTCGATTTCTGCTTTGTTTGAGTAACATTACCAACAACTTTATTTAAACTTCAGTCTTTATAATTCATAAGTGGCGACTGCTAAGAGGTGTTCGGACCGATCAGAGGGACACGCTCGAGGAGAACGTTACAAATTGGCGCTTACAACAGTGGGGCTTGAATAAGACGGACGTTTCGCTAGTACCTCATAGGCAGAACGTTACAATATGTAGATATCTTGATGATGATATGTAGATATAATCTAGATATGTAGATGATGGGCTATATGTATCAAATAACAAAAACACAAATGCAGAGAACATACTAAAACAAATCAATAACATACATCCAAAAATACAATTCACAGAAGAAAAAGAAAAACAATATCAACTGTTTAGACATAACCATCACAAGAAACAACAACCACATAAAATATGCAATATACAGAAAACCAACTTCTACCAACATCATTATACCTAACCGTTCTGACCACCCACCACAACATAAAATGGCAGCATTCTATTCGCTATTTAACAGAATGTACAAAGTTCCCCTAAACAAACAAGAAACAGACAAAGAAAGAAATATAATATTCCAAATTGCTCATGAAATGGATACAATAAAAATACTGAACAAAATAGAAAATAAAATCAAATATAAAATAAAAACTGAAAAATTAAGAATTAATCAAAATGAACAACACATAAATAATAACAACAACAAAAAATGGGCCACATTCACATACATAATTAATAAAATGACAAAGCTAACAAAATTATTTAAAAACACAGATATCAAAATAAAATACAAAACTAATAAAAATAAGTTACAAAAACTAAATAACCCACACAACAAACATAATGCAACAACTAACGTTATATCCAAAATTGAATGCCAAGATTGCAATAAATGTTACATAGGACAAACAAAAAAAAACAACTGAAAAAACATTATTTTGAACATCTAAATCCATACAAAAAACCAGAAATATATAAATCTAATTTGGCCACACATGCAATAAAAACGGGACATGAATTCCCAGACATAACCAATATGACACTAATAAAACACATACAACACAAAGGGACCATAATGAACATTTGAGAAAATTTATAAATATACAAACATAAAACACAAAACAAACTAATACCCGAACAAATACAAATCAATACAAAACACAACACAATTTTCAAAGCACTCAACATTGAAAATACACAAAATACTAATACATACACCACAATCACACACAAAAATACCATATTTCGATAATATTTTAGAACAATTATAAAATGGAAAGAAAAAAAAGAAGTTACAAAGAATCCATATAAAGTAAGAACAACAAACTTACTATAATATGTAAATAAAAAATAATAATAAAGGAATGAAGTTACAGAACATTCCTACAAAATAAGATTAAGTTACAATAATCTTGAGCCAACATATGAGGCATAAAAAGCAAAACATACTATAAAGGAATAAGCTACAAAAATTCCTAACTAGTAAGAAGCACTAACTTACTAGGATATTTAAAAAATTATAAAAAAAAGATATATCAATCAAAATGATCAACTTCCACAACTATTTAGAAAAAATATGGGAAGTAAACCAAAATTAAACAAACCAATGATCAAAAAACGAAATAAATAAAATAAACATTCTAAGAGTTATAATATGAAATGAGATGAAACAAAGAGTAATTAAAAATGAATAAAAAGGTGAATTGTATCAATAAAAAGCAATGCTTCAAGTATTATCAAGTAGTATCTATAAAGAAATATGAAAAAATATATGACTCGAACTGAGCAATAATGAAATACAGAAGTAAAAGATTCCCAACAAATATTATGATTATTATTATTATGAGTCACGAGATGACTGTATTGAAGATTCATTAATTGAGATTGACTGTTGAATAAGTCCAGCAATCATTTAACTGAGCAGGGATGATGTTCCCCTGATCTCAGAATAAGAATAGTTTTGAACGACGGAGTTAGGTAAGCCAATAGAGCCCATCCGAATCGATTTCAGCTACAAAGTAGAGATAGTTAGGGAAAATAAGATTTATAGGGAATAATTTATAATAAAAAATCAATAAGCCAGTTCGTAATAAGAGAAAATAATGAAGAAAAGACTCAGAAGAATGGAAGTAGAAGATACAGAATTGAACAAAAGAAAAAATGGACAAGAAGCAGTAGAAGTTGAGAAAAAAATGATACAATACAATTGATAATTTCATCAAACTTAGAATCACGTTTCATAAAATGATCAATTTTGGTGGAAGGGCATTATATAACATCGCCAAATTCAGATCATATTTGATATCTATAAGTATGTAAGAAATGCTAAGAAATAATATATTTTAATAAATAAATAATAAAGAGAATAAAACTAGTAAATGTAATTAAGAGTGAAGGAGGAAGAATAGTAAACCAAAGGTGATTATTAAATAAAAAATACAAACTAGACTGACAGACAAATGACATTGACCCAACCCCAGAGATTGGCCAGATAATAACCAAAATAAAGTGAAACAAGATGGAAGTGAAGGAGAAGAAAAATGAAATTAAAAATGGAACAAACTAACTATAAAGAAAATAAAGTGAACCAAGGTGATAAAACACAGACGAATAAGGTAGAATAGGGAAGGGGGAGATGATACCATCAAATATCGTAAAGGAAACGCAACCAATGAATAATAAATATAAAAAAGAAATATTAGTATTGTCTAAGTGACAAATGTAATTCATAATAAATAAAACACCGTTAAATAAAAATACACTAACCCACGAATTAGTAGTATATGTAAGTAAGAAATCTAGAAAAAGACATGAACTTATTAGATATAAATAAAATTTGTAAAGATAGTGAGATAGTGAGAAGTATAATGAAAGTAACGAAGTGACAAAGAAAAATAATAGGGATTACCCACCAATAAACGCTTAAAATAAAAAGTTTAACAAGTGATAATAGTGAAGGTGTAAATACCCCAAAATAATGAGTGTATCAGTGATAAACACCAATTAATTAAAGGTGAAAGTGATAGGAGAAAAAAGTTATTGTAAGTGATAATATGATTAAAAAGATAATAATAGATAAGAAAACAATAAATCAATGATGAAACAATAAATGATTTAAGAGTGAGCTTATAAAAATTATATAGTTAAGGGTAATTAGAAATAGTATTTAGAGTAGAGATAGATAAAGGATACGATGTTATTCAGGGGAGAAAGCCCATGTAAGATAAACAGTTTGTGTTAACATGGAATGGAGAAAGGTGTACTGGTTCAAAATAATCATGTCCCTAGTTCGGGTCGACATTTGCACTGATACTAACTTAAATAAATAGTCACTGTTCCAGGCGCATTTGTACTGTTACGCATTTCTTTATCTTCATATAAATGTATTTAGAAGAAGAAATAACAAGTAACATATATTTGGCTTTATGTACATTACTTTTTTCAGACACGTATGTCCCACACACCATAATTATGGTACTTACCATACTTTGAAAAGCCTGTTGTTTCAATCTTATTATTATTATTATCTAGGGTCCAGGGTTTCGACTCAGTGTGATTGCTGACAGAGATAGGCATTGAAATAAAAATACGTTCATTTGAAAACATTAAACATCAATATTGGTTTATTCTCTTTCATGTGTACACCGGACTGTTTCTTTACTGACAATGGCCAATTGTCCCAAACAAGAAATCAAAATGGCGGCCTTTACTTACATTAACTCTCTTTTATTACAAAATTCTTTTATAGCTTCTTAAACGTCCTGTTACCAAAATTTATATATTGACTATGCAGCTGCTTCCTTATCAAATGATTTTAATTATATTTTCTTAAAACAAACGCAAACCAACACCCCGTTTGGATGTCGACATTTACCATACACTCCCCACTTCCTCACTCATTCATACTTACAATACCAATTTACTTTTTTGGGTACACATATATCTGTTATTTGGGAAAGAGCTCTTTAAATTAAATTTTGGTTTTGCACTTTCCTGTTTTTGTACACTGGAAGTTCTGGAAGCGGATTCACATGTTGCTTTCTCCAAAGTGGCGTGGCTACATTTTTTACTATATTCACTGACTCTAATGTATAATTTTGAAAACAATTACTGCACACTGTCGTAGTTTTCTTCTAGCTAGTATATAATTACATATTGATTACATTTCTGAACTGTTTAAAACAACTAGGCCGGTATAAATTGCCGGCTGCCTTTAGCAAGGTGTTACCGCTGCTGCGGAGTTGTGTAGACTGGGCCGAACAATACGCAATTTTTACGTATGTATGTGTGTGCATACGTCATTGTTCTTTGTCTTTCGTTACATAAACGCCCTGCTTGTTACGTATTTTATGCACGTCATTCTTTTGTTAATGACGTTTGGCGTTGTCGGCCAATGAAACAGACGTATCTAGAGCCGGTATTTGTTGGTGTAACCATTTTAAGTGTTCTTATTCGCACGTACACTGCTGACCTTGGAATTATTTCGTTGTCTCGAAACTGCGTCGTTGCAGGCAAAACCAGGGAAATTGTATTACCCATAAAAATGAATGTAAAAAACATCGAAATACAATAATTTGCTACCTTGTATACCATAAATTTTATATCAGGCTTTTCGTACTGTCACAAAACCCCCTCAATGAAAGGTTTTGTGTCGAGACACCAAAGCTTTCATTGACTCATTCACACTTTCTAAAAGGATCAGCCCAGATATGGAGCCACAACCCCCTGTAGTGTTACTAGATAAAATTTGTCATCACTTACCCTTGGTCCAATGATGAGGTTCGCACCTTCTGACCTTACTGGACTTCTCCGGAGAGATCCCTACACCATAAGGCATGAGGCACTTTACGCTCCTGTTCTGACGCACCGGCCAGCTCAGGACCGCGGTCACCACACCATAAAACTCTGAAACATTCAATACAAAATTTTAAAATAATGGCCTTCTCTCTATCCATATCCACAACTGATATGTTTCCTCTTAGTACGTTGGTTTGCGTTTTTTGGGGCATTGGTTTGCTTAATTCTACAAGTTTCAAACAATGTATTACAAGAGTTAAGATAGAAAATTCCTTCTCTTTTTTAATAACCCGGTATTTAGTACACCTTTCTGACTCCAGTCAGTTATATTCACTCTCTTTACCACATGAAAACATTTATTCTTAACCTAAACAGAAAACACATTTTACTCCTCTAGCAACAACCATTAACTCTATTATTTTACTTCATATAACATTACAATATCTATATATCATGGCAAACAACTTTAAAGCTCTCCAATTTCTTTACAATCTTTTCTTTACGTTTAATTTTCTTTATAACAGAATCATTACTACAGAACTGACAACCCTCACAAAATTTAACATTATTATCGTTACTATCCTGGTAGTAACCTCCTTACCTATTGTACCATCAACATACTAAAACCTAATAGAACATTGTACATTAAACATTAAACACTAACATTGAACAATTCACATTACTTAATTCATATTTACATAACTTGTAGCAAAACGTTAATAAGACATTACTATTTTTATCAACTCCCTATTCAACTTTTAGTATTCAACATTTGTTATATCCTTAGATTCTATACAAAAAATTTTCAAATTTATCATCTACCTTTCCAGTTACCTTACCTTCCTACTTTGAATTTCCCTTTTCTAACCCTTTTATCCTTATTTAGTTTGGGTGACTCTTAATTATTATTCTCTATATCTTATTTTGGCATTCGTCAACCTAACCTTACTCACCTCTTTTTAACTAACAACCGCTTCTAACCATTTACATATAATATGACACCAATATCTCTATAATAACCCCCTTCACAAATCCCATTTAAAACCTGGCACCGCTCATTTTGTTTTTTTATAAGGATGTATGTTACCTACCTATGCTCATTCCCTTATGTTGGTTCCCGGATTCTACCTAAGGCAACCCTTTCCGGCACACAACGGTCCCTTCCTGTCCCACCACCTTTCGTTGCGGACTCCCTACACCGGATCCTTATTACAAAATATCATCATCAACAACTATAAAATTACCATTTACATTACTCACCTCTACATATAATCACTAACCACTGTGTGCCTAAAATATCTAACACCTCTTTATATATTATCAGCATCTCAACATTCTTATTTTCACTAACTCCCATTAACTCTGTTTAACTAACTCCAATGCCCTTATTTATCACTATTCCCAAACCTCTTTACAACATTTCACCTTAATATACTACTAGAAAATTCATCACTTACCTACTAACAACAATACCTCTCAAGATCCATATATATTATATGCGTAATCATTTACTAACCCTTTAGAATCTAAATATCATAATATCATTTAAACTTTCTTCAGTTATTTGAAATTCTACAATACATGTTTACCTAAAAAATACATAAAGTACACAACAGCAAAATTACACAAATACATTGACATTAATATACACAAAAATATGCAATCCGTATAATCATTAATCGTTTACCATAAATCAGTCATAAACAGTCTCTTTTAAAACACTGTCCACATAATTAAATGTTCATAACACAATAAAATATTTACCCTCCATCGTCAAATAACAATCGAACCTTAAAACTATATACATGGTTTAATATTAGATATTTTATACTAACATCCTTATACATGCACCAACTATTCAAATTTTTATCCGTTTCCACAAATTCATATAACTCCTGATCGGGTATGTTTCTGTCACCTTCAGTAAAATCAGTCATAATTCGGTATTTTATCAAGTCATTATTCTCATTATCTCCTACTACTTCAGTTTTATTATAAGGTAAGTACTTGTTATTATTTTCACTTTTCTCTCCACCTAACCTTTCTATAAACTCTTCATAATCTCTACATATCTTAAAAATTTCTACTTCTCCTTTTCTCTCACAATATCTCTCACTTTTAAAACATCTCTCATAATATAATTTTGAAAACAATTACTGCACACTGTCTTAGTTTCTCTTCTAGCTAGTATATAATTACATATTGATTACATTTCTGAACTGTTTAAAACAACTAGGCCGGTATAAATTGCCGGCTGCCTTTAGCAAGGTGTTACCACTGCTGCGGAGTTGTGTAGACTGGGCCGAACAATACGCAATTTTTACGTATGTATGTGTGTGCATACGTCATTGTTCTTTGTCTTTCGTTACATAAACGCCCTGCTTGTTACGTATTTTATGCACGTCATTCTTTTGTTAATGACGTTTGGCGTTGTCGGCCAATGAAACAGACGTATCTAGAGCCGGTATTTGTTGGTGTAACCATTTTAAGTGTTCTTATTCGCACGTACACTGCTGGCCTTGGAATTATTTCGTTGTCTCGAAACTGCGTCGTTGCAGGCAAAACCAGGGAAATTGTATTACCCATAAAAATGAATGTAAAAAACATCGAAATACAATAATTTGCTACCTTGTATACCATAAATTTTATATCAGGCTTTTCGTACTGTCACAAAGGGATTAGTAAAGAATTAAGAAATTAAGAATGTAATTAATAAACACCCTATGTTATAAGGGAAAAAAGTTAAGTTAGTTTGAAGGAAGTGATGTTTCTCACTCAAAATAATAGTAAAAGAATGAAATGTATGTTAAACCAACAGTAACTAATAACTTGTAAAGAATTGTTCATTTTAATTTTATGGATAGGATATGGCTGAAGGAAGCTTACAGTCCATATGCCTAATTGTTATATTTTAGGTATTAAGATTTACAAAGTAATCTTGACACATAATCAGAACACTAACAAATTCAAGACACTAAACGAATCAATTATAACAACAGAACAAAACACGTTGTAATAAAATGAAATATAATTAGAATATATTAAGTAAAAATAATCAATGGCTACTTAGGCCTAGGAAATGTATAACTGTCAATAACAAATACTGTAATTGCAAATTGTATAAAACAACCAGGAAATTAATAAATTCAAGGCGAGTAAATAGCCAAGAATAATTTGTAAATCAGTTTAAAGGAAAAATATTAGAATAAGAACTTAATTTAAAGGAGAAATGTAAATACCAAATATTAGCATAAATGTACAAACATTGATATTTCATAAAACCATACATTATGTGGTACCAAATTAATCTTTGAAAGGAAATAATAACAGTGGTGATAATATTTAATAATCAATAAGAAGATATACAGCTATTTTGAATAAAAATTCAAATTTGATAACAATAGTTATAATTCAGAATTAACCAGTCAGGATTGATTGGTTACTAATTTACCGTTAGATTTCTGTACTTGTAATTTGACGCTCTTGTTGAATAGACGCCACTTCTTGAACGATCAAAATTGTTAATTAAAACATCAAAATATCAAACGAAATTACTAACAAGTGAACACCAAGGAAGCAGACGATGGCTGAAACCATTTAACTGATGTCGAAGCCGAATTAAAGAAAAAAGAAAATAATATATTGCCGATTAACTTGAAAAAGATGCCCGAAGCCCCGAACAATTGAAAATTAAATATGATTGCAGCCTAATTCATTATTACCAGATCAACCGAGTTCATCCAGTCTACTGAAGTGTTAAGTATCTATTAAATTACCCCAAATTTCCGAATAAACTCACGATAATTATTTCTCACTGAAAGCTGAACTCTCACTAAACTGCACATAATTACTTTCAAAGATTAAATTAAAAAACGAAGACACTGAAAATTTATCAACTGGCAAAGTTAACCTGTCATTAGTTAGCGATATTTTGTAACACTTTTACTACACTCAAATAAACAAATTATAACTACACAGTATATTATTTAAGTTTAACTGATGTAAGGGTGTGTATTTTTATTGTTGTAATAATTAATAATCCTTTTAACGCAATCTCAAGAACCCTAGATGATCGAACAATAATAATTTTGTGTACAATTCCAACAGACGCCATTACTGAATATCTGTTGTTAAGTTCAAAGATCGATTTGTCAAACCCCAGAGATGTGTCTCATATAATGTACCGGTGCAAATGTATTACCAAAGAAAACATAATTTGTATTAACTGAATAATTAATCGTTAACCGAAAATAAATAAGTACTGAGTGTAACCATTGTGTTATAATTTCATTAGGAGGTGGATACAAATTTGTGTACATTTTAGCAAATAGGTATTGACGACGAGCGATCGCACAGCCAACGCAACTAACTACTGGCCCAATCCAGACGGCCAAGGCGAGGCGGGAACAAATTGAATTCTTCACACCGCCGAGCTGCGCTTGTCATACAAACTTAAACAATTTTTTTAATTGTTTTCATAAAACAATTTGGCACCACCCGGGATTTTCACACCCCTAGTGAACAACAGGTAAGAACATCGAGACCTGGTTATTCGTACGTTCGCAACGGACGAAGTCTGCGTAAGTTACGTTCTAAAGCGATGACGTATAGAGAAGACACGTTACACCCATTATACTCATACACGTTTAAGATCAGACGGACGTTACGATACGTAACAAATTGACGCATCCAACGTCTGGTATTATAACACGGCAGCTACACACTATAACATCTTAGCTTGTGTTATAACGTAGGGAACCCGCGTTTATTGGTTATGCCAATTAAACAGGCTGCCTTCGTTGTGATGAACTGAAAATTAATCACAACAAATAAAACAATTCTTATATCATGATATTGGGAAGGGGAGACTGTTGATTTATGCACTCATTTTACTCGGTACTCAGATGACATCTCTTTATTACATTATGCGATTAAGTTCTCTATTTAAAGTTCTCAACAATATAGTTTACAATATGATTATATATATATATTACTCTTTTACAAAGGCCCCTCAAAATATGATGTACATCTATTTAATTTATTCCACGGATCCGGGATTGAATATATTAAGTTAATAATGGTCACCTTGCCATATACAATATTGAAAATTGAACCATTTGAAGAATGGACTTTATTAATCTTTTAAAACAACAAAACTTTTAGTTTAAACTTTTACTCCTTTGCTATAACCAGTGTTATTAGATTACAGACTACATGTTACATATAATGTCTGTCTTTTAAAGTCTTTAAAATGATGAGTTAAATTGTCTTTTGTGGGTTATAATTTTAGTAACTCATAACCATGGAAGACAAGCCTCCATGTCACCTGTGTTTCCTGTAGTTGCTGCAGAATTGGTTCTTCGGTCCTCGGTGTGTTTCCTGAAGGTCTGTCGTTACCTTAGTATCCGGTGACGGTGAAGTTCCTGAAGTATGTTAAATCATTCTGGGTGTGGTACTCTCATCTTAGACGACTGTAGTAATTATTGTAGTTAGAATAAATAAATAGAAAGTTTGTTTCACTGTTATACACTTCACATGATTATTTATTGGTTGAATATCACCTTCATGTTTGTAGTACTGTATGAATTACATAGTTTGTTATTTGATAATTGAGAGAGACGTCATCGCCGCACAAATTTAGTTATTTAAATATTCATTGAACCAACCATTCACATAATAATATACACGTCGCGAAACAACGCTGTACGCAGCTTACGGCGTGAGCGCTCCATTGCAAGTGGGTAAAAATAGTTAGGGCGAGAGTAGTAATCTCGCGACAATTACTAGTCAACATAAAAGTAGTTCCATGTTTCTAAATTAATTAAAGGACTAAAGTTTGATTAAATAATTAAGTAGGGATATTCTTAGTTACAATCGCTATCAAAGTACATTATAGTGGTCTTGTTTAATTATTTAAATAATAACAAATTTACAATTATATTTAGTTTGTTTAGGGGTTGGAAAACAAGTTAATTCTGGTTAGTGCCTGTTTATGCAGGATTAAATAACAAGCTTTACCCTTTCTGTACAATAGTATTCCTTTTAATTTATTATTAGACTTTTTATTAAATATTATTATTATTTAATGATAGCAATAAGATTTAGTTTAAAATGTGAGATTTTATTAAAAATTAAAAATTTCTCAGCCTATACATTATCAACTTAATTAATTAACATATTTTTTTATTAATGAAATCGTCACATACTCCGCCGCTTAAGATCCACATTAAGAATTTTAGTGAGTATTGGGGACTAATTAAAATTGGGGACTTGGAGTATGCTTGGTGTCAAAGTGTGAAGTTATTTATTATTATTATTTATTATTAGTGCAAGGTTTGTTTTTTCTATCTCTCTTTAAATGATCTCGTTCTCATTTAAATGATCGCCTTCGTGAAATTCCCTTTTTCTCACTTCTTACAGTACTAACTTATATTTTAATCCTTAATACTAATTTCCCTAATTATACGTAACTCACCATATCGTGGCCCGACTGACATAAGCTTACTCTAACTCCACAAGTTAGCTTTCAGCACGCACTCTTTTAATGATCTCTTGGCACCTTTCTGCCTCATCATTATCCTTTTCAGTCGGCGCCGTTGTGACTTGTTACTTTACATGTATATAATTCTTTCTTGATTATATACCATAGACTTACCTCTAATATAATCTAAAGAGGATCCCATACTCCACTCTAGATTATAGTTACTTGAGAGAAGCGGAATCTCACGAAGATAATTCTCTTTATCTCTTTAACAATAACCAAACAAACTATGCGGAAGGAGAGACACTTTACACAATTCATTGTAATACACACGCGGTGGTATTCATTGTTTAGGGAGGCTACCGTTTATACAATAGAGAGAGGGTGGCTGCTTACTACTATTCTTAACACGCTTTATTGTTCTCTTACAGGCCACAACTGGTTGTTCACTATTCAACTATACTTTTATTATTATTTACTTTTCTCTTATTTACTGCTACACGTTACACAAATTTAGTTTAACTTAAGATTTATTCAGCCTTATTATTCAAGCAATTATTATTCACTTATTATTACTTTGGGGGGTTTAAAAACTTACCTAGAATTATTTCCTATCGACTTACCATATTTATTTAGAACACTTTATTTACTTTGTTTTTTTTTATTTGGCTCAGTTTACACGTTTACTTTTTTGGGGCATGGGGTTTAATACTTTATCTAACAAGGGAGGGTTAACTGAGTCATTTATTTATTTGAAATTTAAGTCATAATATTATTTGCTCTACTATACTACACACAATTATTTCCTACACACTTTAGTACATGGTAAACATTTATTAACAGTTATTATTAAACATTTGCATTAGTTTCTATTTAAGCGATCAGCTGTTTGCTGGAAAGTAGGTCAGACTAGTTTTAAACAATGG
Source organism: Magicicada septendecula (assembly GCA_034769895.1). Lineage (NCBI taxonomy): Eukaryota > Metazoa > Arthropoda > Insecta > Hemiptera > Cicadidae > Magicicada > Magicicada septendecula. Next base: position 420,248,281 of record CM068375.1, read on the forward strand.
CATTGTTTTGCTTACAAAGGGGGACTCAACTCGAGGGAGAGCAACTATGACAGTTTTAAACAGTCGGCAACAGGAAATTTACATGTCCGAGTTTGTCGTCAAATTGACACGTTGATGAATGAAACTTTTAGACAAGTACCTACATGGTTTTGTTTACATGGGACTATATGTTAATATTACTTTACACATATTATATTTACAATTAACGTTACCTATACTATATTACTATAATAATAATTATGTTTTTTATTTTATTTAAAATTTCGACACATATTAAAATACATGAGTGAATAGATCAACAGCTTGCGTGGGTGGAATATTGGGACACAATTACTTCTTTCTTTCTCTTAAGCAAATTAAGCAGAGTGGCACAATTTTATAACATCTTCTCTTGTGTTATAACGTAGGGAACCCGCGTTTATTGGTTATGCCAATTAAACAGGCTGCCTTCGTTGTGACGAGCTGAAAATTAATCACAACAAATAAAACAATTCTTATATCAGGATATTGGGAAGGGGAGACTGTTGATTTATGCACTCATTTTACTCGGTACTCAGATGACATCTCTTTATTACATTATGCGATTAAGTTCTCTATTTAAAGTTCTCAACAATATAGTTTACAATATGATTATATATATATATATTACTCTTTTACAAAGGCCCCTCAAAATATGATGTACATCTATTTAATTTATTCCACGGATCCGGGATTAAATATATTAAGTTAATAATGGTCACCTTGCCATATACAATATTGAAAATTGAACCATTTGAAGAATGGACTTTATTAATCTTTCAAAACAACAAAACTTTTAGTTTAAACTTTTACTCTTTTGCTATAACCAGTGTTATTAGATTACAGACTACATGTTACATTTAATGTCTGTCTTTCAAAGTCTTTAAAATGATGAGTTAAATTGTCTTTTGTGGGTTATAATTTTAGTAACTCATAACCATGGAAGACAAGCCTCCATGTCACCTGTGTTTCCTGTAGTTGCTGCAGAATTGGTTCTTCGGTCCTCGGTGTGTTTCCTGTAGGTCTTTCGTTACCTTAGTATCCGGTGACGGTGAAGTTCCTGAAGTATGTTAAATCATTCTGAGTGTGGTACTCTCATCTTAGACGACTGTAGTAATTCTTGTAGTTAGAATAAATAAATAGAAAGTTTGTTTCACTGTTATACACTTCACATGATTATTTATTGGTTGAATATCACCTTCATGTTTGTAGTACTGTATGAATTACATAGTTTGTTATTTGATAATTGAGAGAGATGTCATCGCCGCACAAATTTAGTTATTTAAATATTCATTGAACCAACCATTCACATAATAATATACATGTCGCGAAACAACGCTGTACGCAGCTTACGGCGTGAGCGCTCCATTGCAAGTGGGTAAAAATAGTTAGGGCGAGAGTAGTAATCTCGCGACAATTACTAGTCAACATAAAAGTAGTTCCATGTTTCTAAATTAATTAAAGGACTAAAGTTTGATTAAATAATTAAGTAGGGATATTCTTAGTTACAATCGCTATCAAAGTACATTATAGTGGTCTTGTTTAATTATTTAAATAATAACAAATTTACAATTATATTTAGTTTGTTTAGGGGTCGGAAAACAAGTTAATTCTGGTTAGTGCCTGTTTATGCAGGATTAAATAACAAGCTTTACCCTTTCTGTACAATAGTATTCCTTTTAATTTATTATTAGACTTTTTATTAAATATTATTATTATTTAATGATAGCAATAAGATTTAGTTTAAAATGTGAGATTTTATTAAAAATTAAAAATTTCTCAGCCTATACATTATCAACTTAATTAATTAACATATTTTTTTATTAATGAAATCGTCACAACACCACAATGAGTTATATAACAATATATATATTCAATCACTTTCTGCTACAGTTCGTTTCCTGATGTATATAATACATTTAATATTTATAATGAATTTACCTCAAGATATTTTTTTCCTTATTAGGAACATGTTTCGGGTACCGTCTTGTACCCATCCTCAGCTTTCCTGTTTTTGTCTGTTTTTGCCACAAAAACCGGAAGGCTGAGGACGGGTACAAGATGGTACCCGAAACATGTTCCTAATAAGGAAAAAAATATCTTGAGATAAATTCATTATAAATATTAAATGTAATATATATATATATATATATATATATTTTGTTATGACACCAAAAGCCGCCCCAATACCAGGGAAGAACGTAGTCTGGTGGAAGACGTGTGGGCCTCAGTGCCACGAAACAGCCGTACTTCAAATTGGATGACTATTTGTGTTGATTACAAATAGCATCTTATTTCTATTTTTTCATAATCAAAAGGACTCACTGATTGAATGAACAGTAGAAAATAAACTTTGACAGCAGCCATGTCGATTTAGAAACTCTTCAATCAACTTAGCCAACCTTGAGATATTGTCTATTTATTGCCGGAGCAACATTATTTTATAACAGTATATTTTTGTATCTAACTGATTAACTATTAACTATATCAACGTTAATAAACTAGTACTGATTAGTAATAACCGTCCTTTATTTCATTATAAATTGTATTATAAAGTTTGTGTACTTTAGCGATGAGCAAAATTGTCTGCTAGAGTTAGACGTTGGCAGCACGACAAACTACAAGCGAGATTCGAATGCCCGCCAGTTTGCGAGGGTAATTTGAATAGGTCATCACCGCATAGAACGACAGCTCAGTTTAAACTTTTAATTGTTTTCATAAACAATTTGGCGCCGATTGGGTGGGCTAACCCATCTCCTTGCTTTAGTCCTCGTGTAATATTTATGGGTTGGCTATCCACCTTTGCTTGGGCTTCAGTCTGCTGCATAGTCACTTGTGTTAATCTTACCAGCTTGCCTGGTATTCCAAATTCATGCATTATGGTGTAGAGTTTGTCTCTATTAATAGAGTCATACGCTTGCCTGAAGTCCACAAAGATCTGGTACACATCAATATCACGTTCCCATCCGATCTTAGTATCTGTTTTACCGAGAAGAGTTGGTCGATTGTAGACCTTCCAGGTCGGAATCCAGCTTGGTATTCCCGTATTATATTTTCTGTGAGGGGTCTCAGCCTTTGGTTCAAGATGTACGCAAAAACCTTGTAGGAGGTGCACAGCAACGAAATGCCTCTGTAATTTCTACATTGAAGTTTGTCGCCTTTTTTATAAATGGGGCATATAATGCACTTATTCCATTCCATGGGGATTTGTTCCGTTTGCCATATGTCCACGATTAAGGAGTGCAGTGCGACTGCCACATCAGTACCTCCAGCTTTAAGCAGTTCTGCAGGAATTAAGTCTGTACCTGGTGCCTTGTTGTTCCTGAGGGCACTAATAGCTTCTTCTATTTCCTGAATTGATGGTGGGTTAGATTTCATCTCCCCAGTGTTTGCATTGTGCGGAGTGTGAGCAACAATTTCTCCTCCCCGCAGCATACCACCAAGGAGGCCATCGAAGTACTCTCGCCAGATAGTTTTAATTTTCTCTGGATCACTGACAATTCTATTCTCTCTGTCTCTACATAGTGTTGTAGATGGTTTATAACCTTCCCTGAGATGCTTAAGATATTTATAAGCATTCCTTATTCTTCCATTTGCAAAGTCCTGCTCCATTTTGAGAAGCAGCCCGTTTTCAAAAGTTCTTTTCTATTTTCTACATACTTTATTTGCCAGTCTTCTATTCTCTTCATATTCTTGCTTCCTTTCTCTAGTCCTACACTGAGAATACTTCCTGTGAGCCTCATTCCTCCGTGCAATACTCTCCCTGCATTCCTCATCAACCAGTCCTCCTGCCTCCGTCTCTCCTCTATTCCTAGCACCTCTCTGGCGGTTTCCAGGAGTGCGCACTTAAGGCTCTGCCATTTCTCTTCCACTGTTCCTGCAACTGACCCGTTCAATTTATTCCTCACTTTCCCAGCATATTCCTGTACCTTTTCTGGGTCCTTTAAACTCGCTGTGTTAACCTTTTCCTGTCTTCTGAGTCTGTCCTTCCTATATACGGCCACCCTGCATCTAAACTTTATCTGCACCATATAGTGATCAGAACCATCTGATGCTCCTCTCCGGGTTTTGACATCAGTGATACTTGTAGCTGCTCTTTTATCTATGATCACATGATCTATCTGGTTGACTTTTCCCATCTGGGGCTACACACGTTCCCTTATGGATATCACGGTGTGGGAATTGAGTTGAGCTGATAACCATATTCCTGCTTGTAGCGAAGTCGATAAGCAGTTCCCCATTTCTGTTGGATTCATTGTGTAAACTGTGCCTACCTATGGTGCCAAGGTATGCATCTTCTTTCCCAATTTCCGCATTCATGTCCCCCATGATTAGTTTAATGTCATTCTTAGGGGCGGTGTCATATATTTTTTCCAGCAATTGGTAAAATTCTGCTTTTATGTCTTCATCCTTCTCATCAGTTGGTCAGTCCACAGTATGTTAATAGTTAAAAATGTATTACTTTCTTATCGAGTAACTTTAGCTTCATTAACTCCTCCAAAGGACTGAAATGAAACAATTGATCAGAACTATTGAAATTTATTACAGTACAAAGAAAAGCTGCTAAATGTGCCGTTTTGACATAGGCCTACTACACTTCAAATAAGTTATTTTGAAAATCAAACTATTATAGAATACATATGACTTATACATATGACGTTTTGCAAGGTTTACGAAGATTTATTTTACTAGTCTTAATTAGTATAAAAACACACTTAAACTGATAATTTTGAAACTTTACCAAATATAAATGATTCAATTAATAGTACTTTGGCACCAAATATTTCTTTCAGTATACTGTCACTTTAATACTGAAGACAATCCACAGTATTACAATCAGGTCTTAGCAAAATTTACGTTCGTTAGTTAAAAGAAGTAAAGAAAAGCTGTTAATGACAAAATTATTACATATTAAAAATTAGTTATCATGAAATCAAACTGTTTTTATTATGTTTTTGATGTTGAAGGTCGGAATCTTTCACAAGCTTCCAAAACATTGTCATTGTCTGCAGGCTCTGTGGAAACTGCGATTCTCAGCAGGTGCTGTAGATTTTCACTGGTGAGGCGGGATCTATTTTTGTTTTTTATAAACTTTAACTTACTAAAAGTTGACTCACATATGTATGTTGAGGCAAATATGCACAGGATCAACTTAGAACATTTTTCCAAGTTTGGAAACTGATTTTCTTTTATTATAGTCCAAAACTTATAATGTTCCTTTTCTTTTGCCTTTTGTTCAAAAAGGGTTTTAAGTTCCGTATCTTGCTGCATGTCAATGAGTTCTTCTTTTAAAAGCTTGCTTTGAAACCCAAAAATTGCTAGCTCGGCTACGTTTGCAGCTGTTATTGACCATGTATTTTCAATAAGGCGAAATGAGTCCTTGTACTTTCTAAAATCTTGAAATCTGACTGCCATTTCGGTTTTTAGATCTCTTAGTACTGCTTTTAGGCATTCGAGGTCTTTTTGTTCATCCGGGTTTTCCTTCAAAAGTGTTTCAACGGAGGGAAAACTGCTCAAATCCTCCTTTGAAACCTCCTCTGAATACATGGATAGTTTTTCGTCAAGAGAAAATACTATTGACATCATTTTTGTAACAATTTTGTTATAATCTCCCTGCAATTTTATCATAGTTTCATTAATTATACTGGTGACATCAGTAAGTATGGCCACATGCAACCACCATTTGAAATCATAAGTTTCAGGGAATTCTTTTTTTCTTGCTTAGGAAGAGGGTTATTTCATGTCGAAGTCGAAAAAATCTTTCCAAAACCCTTCCTTTACTCAACCACCTTACCTCAGTGTGATACAAAACATCGCCGTACTGAGATATGAGTTCTTTCAGGAACTCCTGAAACATTCTGTGATTCAATTCACGTGATCTTATGTAATTTACTGTTGTGACCACTTTATTCATTACATTATTCAATTCTGTGCCAAACTTTACTGAAAGGCTTTCTTGGTGAATTATACAATTATACCAGCGGCAGGTGCTTCCAGCGCGTGACGTTGACTGAATTCCGCTACACACCGTGTCATCTTGGTGTGTAGCGCGGTAGAGGAATAAATATTGCGTTTTTCAGATTTTTTATTTTTATTCTCGAATCGCGAATATGTTGTCAGAGGGCCGCATAGTGAGAACCTCTGGTTTAGAGATTGAACTTTGCAAGGACACAGTTTATAATAAATGCTTACTATGTCTTGAAAATATGATCTTTTCTATGTCAAACCAATCTCTCCAAGACTTCGGTTTACCTCCACCAACTCAAGACACAAACATTATTACAGTCAATCGCGAGTACCTGAAAGAGCTCTCCTACAATACAGTTCAGCTTTCTGATATGGTTGCTGAGAACTTTCCTAAACTTAATGCGGATCAGAAGAACGCTTACAATGAGCTCATTGCCAACATTGATGATGGACTCGGTCAGCTGTTTTTTCTCGACGCACCTGGTGGCACTGGAAAAACGTTCCTACTAAACCTACTTTTTGCCACCGTTAGGAAAGACAGAAAGATTGCCATCTCTGTGGCTTCTTCAGGTATAGCAGCTACATTGCTGGATGGAGGTAAAACAGCTCACTCTGCCTTTAAACTGCTTCTGAATTTAAACATCTCCTAGTCTCCACTCTGCAACATTCCAAAACAAAGTGACACAGCCAAGGTCTTGAAAGAGTGCAAGTTGATAGTTTGGGATGAATGCACCATGGCTCACAAACGAGGGATAGAAGCCCTAGACAGAACTTTACAGGACATTCGTAGCAGTAAAAACCTGATGGGTGGAGTAACAGTACTACTGGCCGGAGACTTTAGACAGGCCTTACCTGTTGTGCCTCGGGGAACACGAGCAGTTGAAGTTAAAGCCTGCCTGAAGTCGTCTTACCTCTGGCCCAAAGTTCAAGTTTGTTCCTTAAGTGTAAACATGCGGGTGCATCTTAAAGGTGATTTTTAAGCCGAAGAGTTTTCAAGCTTACTGTTGCAGATTGGCGATGGAAAGTTAAAAGAGGAAGATGGAAAAGTTAACATTCCAAACAACCTATGTGAAGTTGTAAAAGACCTTAAGACTTTGACAGATAAAATATACCCAGACTTAATGAATATAAGTGACTCATCTTGGCTCAAAGAAAGAGCTATTATAACCCCAAGAAATGAGACAGCAGCAATCATTAACAACTTATTGTTAGAAAAACTTCCAGCCGTTGTTGTAAAATATCAGTCGGCAGATTCCGTAGTAGAGGTAGAAGACGCTGTGCTTTATCCAGTAGAGTTCCTCCACATGCTCAACCCTCCAGGAATACCCCTACATAACCTTCACCTAAAAGTTGGGGCTCCCATTATGCTGCTGCGGAACTTAATACCACCGAAACTTTGCAACGGTACCAGACTGCAGGTAAAATCTTTACATAAGAATGTTGTTGAGGCAACTATATTCACTGGCGTGGTTCTGGAGAAACAGTTTTCATACCTCGCATTCCTTTGATCCTGTCAGACTACCATTTTCAGTTTAAAAGACTACAATTTCCTGTCAAAGTCTGTTTTGCAATTGCAATGACAATCAACAAAGCTCAAGGACAGTCTTTGAAAATGGCTGGCATAGATGTGAGGGAAGACTGTTTCTCTCATGGGCAGTTGTACATTGCCTGTTCAAGAGTTAGCACTCCTGACAGTCTGGTTATTCTTCAGCCAGAAGGAAAAACTAAAAACTTTGTGTACAAAGAAGTTCTTTAATGAAGTTCGGGTGATGATTAGTTCTTCATTACAAGTTCATAAATTGAAGAAGAATCTGAAATGTTTTCATACTCAACACAACTTCATATAACAAAAACGTTTAATGTTTATTTTAAATAAAATACATAAGAGGTTTTAATTATTTATTTATAAGAAACGTACTTTAATTGAACTTTATTAATTAAATAAGATTTTCATTACGTACAACGTGAAACTCCGTAGCGAAGCATGGGTATTTTGCTAGTATATATATTATAAAGTTTTTTTCTTGCTCTTATATTTATTTTATCAATATAAGGAGATAAATGGTTGTTTTGTGAAGTGACCTACCTGTTATGCGTTCTTGCAACTTCTTCTGACTAAGGGCGTAGGAGTTTGTGTTTTGAATTCGCAAGTACAAAGTATTGTTATAGTTATTTTGAATAGTTTTGTGATGTTGGTAGGCTTTGTAGTACAGCAATAAAAATACGGTGGTGGTTAAAATTGGAGTTTATTACTCTGATAGCACATATTAAAACATTACTAGTTAAAATAAATTATTGAAATATTGAATTTTATGGTAACACTTACCTTTCGTAAACTTCCAGGGTCTCGTCTGGTCTACTTATTAGCAGAGAGAAATATGTAAACGCAATGACCAATACATCTTGATATGGGAAATTACCACTGTTTTATTATATCTAACTTCAACATCTAAATAGTATCAAACAATTTATTTTACGTTACATGGACAGTAATCACTGTACTATTCATTGAAATTTAATAGGTAATCCCCATTGTATATGTTTAACTTTACTCGCATTGTACAGGAAACCAAATTTGTTAAAATACTTAACACTAAAGCTTATACCCTAACCATGTTAATGAACTAATAAGGCCGCCCAGCCTGCTCTCACGCACACAAACATTCTTAAAAATTTTGTTTTCTTCAAAAAAAATAGAGCTCTATATTCTAATATTGACATCATAGATTTTGTGATACAGTTACGTTTTGAAGAGTCATCATTATCGGCCACGTGTTCCTCCCTGCATTTTTTACCACTTTACGTCCGGAAACTGTCACTGCTTTACTTTTTAAAAGATTTCAGTTAAGTTCCGTGTTCTGTTAATCACAATTTTTACTGGTTAAGTTTTGTTAAATGCACATTTACAAGCAAAATAATTTTCTTGACACACGTGTACACACTAGAGCTGGCTGGCTCGCCGGTTTTGCTGAACGACAAAGACGGTTTCCAAAGCGTCGGTCCTCACCACTTCCGTCCGCCCGATTGCTGATTGGTTAATTTCACTCACGTGACCAGTGGATTATTCACATGGTGGTTACTTCTGGCAATGATTTTGAGTTTGAGATTATAGACATCAGCACACGAGCGCGCACTCCCAGCCGCATCCCAACATTGTTATCGTTTGTACCAAGCACGGACTGGTACGGAATTGTATACAGGGTGTCCAAACAAGTATTAGTGGTCTCAGTGGCCGTAAAGGGTGTCCAAACAGATCAGTCTCAATATTGTTATTAAACGAAATAAAAAATATATCCTTCAAAGTTGCCCCGTTACAATATGTATGAAAATCTTATAACTAGAGCGATCCTTACATACTAAACAGTAATTTGTATCTTGTACGATGTTTTCTGAACGGGTATTAGCATTCAGAAGACGAGCTTATTATTTTCAATTGATACGAGTTATATTTTTCATTAATTTCAAGAAGTTAATTTTAAAACAATTTAATCTATAGAATTTTCAATTCTTTTGTACGTACTTTCGTACGGATTTTATTACTTTAGATGATTTAAATACTCTGAAAATAAGTTAGCTGTGAATCTAGTTCAACGTGCTTTCATTTACTTGTGATTGTTTCACGTATACTGCAGTATAGGTCTCTAAGTAATTCAATGTTAGTATTTATATAGCGCTTGTTATATACGTCTAATTCTTATCTATTGATTATTACTTAAGCTTATACGTGTTATACAGATTATCACAGTATGAATGTATCTTATTAATCTAGAGTCTCTGTTTTATTGGCATCTGAATCAATTTAGTTTTACAATGATTTAAAAGAAAAAGAGTAAGCTTTTGAGAAGTTTATAAAGTTATAAATTATATTTGACTTCCCTTGTTCTGAAGATCGTAATGAGGTGCTCCCGAGATTTCCTTGGTTTTCCTGGTCCAATCTGCTAGTGGCGATGATTTCCTCTGCGTCTTGGGTTCCACGGCTAAGAGTTCGGGAATCAGCAACACTCAGCTCCTTCTGCACCTGTTGATGGCTTAACGTCTGTGGTTTTAACTGCTGCAACTGCGTCAGGCCCCTCGGTCTGGTATACGCTGCACTCCTGGTGTGTGTATCTCGCCTTGGGTTGCACTCCGCTTCGTCAATTCTTCAGCTTGTACCACGTACTAGACGGCCTCGTTCTGTTGTACTCTCAATGTGTCTTCACGTATTATATAACTGATCTCTTTACATGCATAAGTCAACAGGTTAATGTTTTGAGCTGTACGCTTATTTGTTGGAAAAAGTAAGAGTATCGTAAGTATACGTCTTCACAGGTCGAGTCGTTACAGTTGGGTGCCTGTGTTCAGTCCGAATCTAACGGTTCGTTCAAATTTTTAGAATAATTTGATTGGCTGAGACACCTCCCCTTCTCCTTGTAATTCAACTCACCTCACTTGTGTGAACGAAAATAATTCTCACAGTGTGAGAATTGTTATTAGTCTTAATATTCTGAAAAACACCGGATTTCAAATGTCGGACAGGATGTCCTGTTGCAATTTGTATTGCGATTATCTTGGCTGCAAGCCAAGTTATGCTTATTCTAGAATATACATCTGATTGGTAATTTTTATAACTGTGACATATTCAAAGCTCTACCCCGTAGCTCACTCACTAGGGGAGTTATTAAATAAAATTAATTATCTCTTTTAATCTTTAATTATATGAACTGAAATTTGCACACCCTATTACTAATATTTCGGCAAACATTTTGGCTATTTTGGTTTTTGCCTATATTTATCGGTTTCCGAAATATTAATAATTTAAAATTAGGGCGTGTCCCTAATTGTTATAACTGTATGTGGTTACGTAATGCCACCGGATGCTGCCGTTGGTCGCTATACAATTCATTTGTAACGGTTTAAATTTATTTTAACATTGATTTTCAAAACTCTTTACATATAACTCCAAATCTTTCAGATTCGGTTAAGTTATTATATATATATTATAACATTGCCAAACCCTGATCACATTTGATATAAAAAAGTATGTAAAAAATGCCAAGAAACAATATATTTTGATAGATAAATGATAACGAGAATGAAAGTAGTAAATATAATCAATAGTGAAGGAGGAAGAATACAACCAAAGGTGGTCACAAAACAAGAAAATACGAACTAGACTGACAGACAACTGACATTGACCCAACCCCAGAGATTGGCCAGATATTAACCAAAGTAAAGCGAGACAAGAAGACAGTGAAGAAAAAAGAAGAAAATAAAAAATTACATGGCCATAACAAGTAACTAACAAGATTGTTTTAAAAGAGCATAATTTTTTATTATTGTTAATAATTTATGTTTAAATTTTTATTAGTGGTAACTTGTAAATGACAGTATCTCAGCAATTGTTATACATAAAAAACCATGTGTAGATATGATTGTATGTATATCCTTATCTATAGTTGATGTGTCAGCTGTTATGTTTAAAATTACACTCATACAGACAGGGAATAGAAATGTGTGCGTGGTTCAATCAGAGAACGAATTGTATAGTCTACTATATACTTTGGAACTTTTACTAAGATTATTTCAGCAGTATGTATATTATTTCAGCATTATGTGTTTGAAAGTATAAGGTTTTGGAGAGTTTATTTATTCGCTAATATTATTGCTGTTGCTACAGATGTAGTATGTTTCAATTAACACAATATATTTTAACATTATTAAATTGTTGTTATTATTACTAATTATGACATTTCAGACCAATTTTTATCACTTTAATGACAATATATACAAAGTTATGTTTTGTTTGAAAGATGTATTTACAATACCATGTTGTTTGCATATTATAAAATGATATGTGACAGTCTGAAGTTAACAAAAGAGACATGAACTCATTAGATACAAAAACTTTGTAATAATAGTGAGATCGTGAGAAATATAAGGGTAATTAGAGATAGGTAGGGAGTGACAAAGTTGAACAGTGAAGTGATAAGTGTAATAAAATAAACAGCATATAATCTTAAGAAAAAAGAGTGAAACAAGTGTGACAAACCCAAAATATAAGCACATGTTAAATGAGCAATTAAGTTAAGTATATTAGACTGAAGGACACAGAATAAGTGTGAATGTAAAAAACAGAAAAAATATTATCTCAGTATAAAATCACCAGGGTGATTACTGTTATAAAAGAGATGATGTAGATATAACACTCACCAAATTTGTTCATTTGTTAATTTAAAGAAAGAAGTTATTGGCTTAATGTTTAAGGCAATAAATACCAAAAGAAATAGTTTTACAGTAATATGTTAGTATGTTTTAAGTAAGTAAGGAATTTATAAAGAAAATAATAGCAATACCTTTATAAGAAATAAGAGGCAAATTATATTAATTGTGTGTAACGAAAGGGAACATGGCAGAATTATATTAAAACTTAGAAATAAGTAAATTATGTATTAGCATAGTATTATCCATTTTGGACTAAAACATTAATACATGACTTAGACCAATCTTGTAAGATATCAAACTAATCTTTGAAAGAAAATAGGAACATCTATGTAAAGATTACGACCATTGAAATTATCCCCAAGTAAATATAGCCATTATAAAATATTTATTCAAATTAAACAAAAAATTCAAGGTTTGATAACAATGGGTTTATTTTGAGATCGACCAGGTAGAATAATTACGTTACCATGGAAACTGTGGAATAACAAGCCAAAAATACCGTTAGATTTTTACTGAATGTATGACGCTTTAATGATATAGACGCTAATTTTCGAGTGACCAAAATTGTCAATTAAAACATAGCAAATATCAGAAAAAGTTACTACTAAGTGTATACCAAGACATAAGATAAAGGCTGGAGCCAGATTATTGAAGTTGAGGCCAAATTAACGAAAAAAGAAAATAAATTACTACCAGTTAAACTGAAAAAGATGCCTGATGTCCTGAACCCAGCAAATTAAAGAAGATTATAGTATAACCCATGAATAACAGATCGTATGAATTCGCCATAACTACGGAAGTGATAAGTACCTCTTAAATTACCCGAAATATATAAATAAACTCACGTTAATTATCTCACTAAAGGTCGAAATCTCACTGAACTGAAATTCATTACTTTCAAAGATTAAAAAGAAATTTAAGTCACTGACAATTTATAAACTAACCAATATAAACTGTTGTTAATGATCCATAACTTGTAAACACTTTTACTACACTGTGCTAAACAAAATATACCTACACAATATGTTAGTTAAGTTTACTTGATGTAAAGGTGTGTATTTTTATTGTTTTTAAAACATTTGTAATCCTTTGAACGTAACCTCAAGAACTTATGACAAACGACATTAATAACTTGTATACAATTTTCAACAGACGCTATCATTAAACGTCTGGTATCAATTCAAATATCGATTGTCAAACCCTGTAATTGTCTCATATAAATAACCGGAGCATTTGTATTAGAATAATTTGTATTAAATGAATAATAATCACTAATAAAAAATGTGTAAGTATTGAGTGTAACCACGGTGTTATAATTTCATTAGGTGGTGCACAATATTTTATGTACATTTTAGCAGATGACTAACGATTTACACAGCCCACGCATCGAACTGCTGTGTGCTACAGTGGGCCTAGCTTGCGGAAATATTTGAATTATTCAAACCGCCTGAGCTGCGCTGGTCATACGCCCTTGAATTTTCTTTTAATTGTTTTAAGAAAACAATTTGGCGCCACCGGGACTTTCTCACCCCTAGTGAACATCAAGACCTGGTTATTCGTACGTTCGCAACGAACGAAATCTACAGAAGTTGCACGCCTTCGAACTACGGATCGAGAGGACACGTACACTCATTACACACAAATTGTACATTATCCACATTTTGCAGAGTAAAACGGTAGCCGTTCTAACGACAATAGTATAAAGTGGCGCGCCAACTAGTGGAGGTAGAATAATAAAGAAATTATACAAATAAACCCTATAAATTCTAGCGGCGATTACGAAAGATTACAAAATGCACACCAGAGGAGTTTCGAAAAAATTGGCAAAGGAGAAGGAGATGGAAGAAAACAGAGGGGAAGAAGAGGAAGGAACACCGATTGAAGAAGTGGATACAGTAATAACCACAACAGAACCAAGCCAAGACGAAGAAATGGAAACACAGGCTGGAGATAGGGGGGAAGCCACAGGAGGAATGGATTTACAAAAATTGTGGGAATTGATTAACCAAAATTTTAAGAAACAGGAGGAGAAATTAGACAAGAACGAGGAGAATCTGAAACAGATGAAGAAAGAAACCAAGGACCATTGGAAACAGATCAACGAAAAAATAGTGAGTACTAAGGAAGAATTGAGGAAAACAGTCAACCAAAATAATGAAACACTACAACAACGATTGCTGGAGGAAATTCAGCAAAGAAACGAAGAATTAAAGGAAGAATTGAAGGAACAGCTGAAGAAGGACCACGAGAAAAATAAAGAAGAAATGAAGCTGCAGATGGCACACCAATTAATGGAGTACCGAGAAGAAGCAAAACAGCAGGTTACGGAAATCAACGACAAATTAGAGGAAACGTTGGAGAAGCTAGAGAAGACCAACGAAAATGTTTCTGGAGTCCGCAAGGAAGTACTCGATAAAATGAACCGTCTCGAAGGAGAAAATAAGAGAAGAATTGAGGAAGGTCATGAAGAAACAGTCAGAAGATGTACCCAGATAGACCAGGACATACACCAAGTCCGGGAAGAAAACCAGAAAGAGGTAGCAGCTGTACGGACAGACTTGGGAGAACGAATGGAAGGAGTTTACAGTAACTTAAATAAAGTAGATAGCAAAGTAGACAAAAACCAACAGAGGATTGACGAAATGCGCAGAATAGAAGAGTCATTACGGGAAGAAGTGGATGCCTGGCGTGACCGACCATGTAATAATAATCATGTCATGAACACAGACAACAGAGATACCATCAATTTCCGTAATTATAAAAGAAACCCTATTGAATTCTTGAAGAGGGTAGAAGAGTTAATCCTCAAGAATCGAGAGACTCGATGGACTACAATAAGAGGGATGTTGGACGAAATGTTCAAGGAGACATACGACAACTGGTGGACTGCCACTCGACCAGACATCCAAAACCTTCAAGACTTTAAGACTCAGTTCAAGGCTAAATACTGGTCTGAGTCAACTCAGAATATGGTCCGCAATAACCTGAGCAATGGAAGGTATGAAAACCAGAATGGACAATCCCTTACCTCCTACTTCTTGGGAAAAATCTGCATGGCCAGGAATTTGGAGCCACGTATACCTGAAGAGTGTCTGGTAATACAGTTATCTTACCACTACGACGACGCCATCCAAAAGGCACGGATGTACAGCCAGGTAAAGACCATCCAAGATATGGCTAGCTTACTAGAAAGCCATGAACATGAGTGGCAGTACAGGAAAAATAGAGGGTACAGTTTCAGAAATAATAGAACTAATGAGGGACAATTGTCACAGAATCAACAGGAAGATACTAAACCACCGATAAATAACCCTAACAATTACCAAGGGAACACACGGGGCAATAACGCGCCCAGAAGTTTTAACAGAAGTGGAAACCATAATAATAACAGCTTCAGGAACAACCACAGGGGTAATTTCCCGTCGAATGGTTACAACAACAATTATCGCCCTGGAAACAACAGTAATCAGAACAATAATCCAGGATACCGGCCACAGGTAAATTACATAAGGGGGCAAAGACAAAGGAGCCCAAGAAGAAACTATCCCTCATCTAACTATCGGCGAACGTACTATAACCAGGTACCCGATACGAGAAGTCACCCATTCGAAGAAGATCACAGGCACAGCGTGGATGACCGGAATAATCAACGGGAGCCGAACGCTAACCAACCATCAAACACTACTGATGTGGGAGGCAATGAGGTCAACCCTCATTTAAACGCTTAAGGCCAGTGAAAACTGCGGACAGCCCATCACTGGACCAATCTCTGGGTGAATATAAGACAACACATGACAAGAAGATCACAATAATATGTACTAATTATTTGAAAAATATAAGGGACGATTTGATCGAAGAAAATGATAACATGATGCCCATTCGAAACAATGAAATAGTGTATGTGAGTGCCCAAATAAATGGAATTCTATCAACCATAATGATCGATACAGGGTCTAATGTTTCCCTGATCGACCAAATAGAATTAAATAGACTGCAGCAGGGAAGTAGTGTACCCATATCAACCCTGCCCATAAACAATATAACTATCATTGGTGCTACCGGCCGACAAAACAAAACCGTCTGGAAACAAGTATCCTTGGAACTTAATAGCAAAGGTATAATAGTAAATATGCCATTTCTTGTTGCCAGTGGCCTACCTTTCTCATTACTTGTTGGATGTGATGTACTCAGACAACACTCTGCCATAATTAACCTGCGGCAGAGAGAAGTGTCACTAACCACAGAACAAGGAATATGGTCAGCCGATATAGTGAATGGTGGCAACTTACCATTGATAACAAACCACTATAACATGATCCAAAACAATTATTGCCGACAATCACCTGAAAGAATATTGACAGATTGGAAGAATGAAGAATTATGGTCAAGCAAGCTGGAAGAGATCAGAAACTTCCAACGAGAAGAACAAGATCCACAGATTAGTGTGCAACAGTCAGAGGAACTCATAAGTATATACAACAGATATAAACACATTTTTTCTGACGCTCCAGGCAAAGTAAAGAATTATCAGTGCCGAATACGATTTAAAGAACCCGTTGACTTCAAGAAAAAATCTTACCCCATTGCTTACTCACAAAGAAATGCAGTGAGGGCAGAAATCAATAAAATGATGGAAGACGATATCATTGAATTAAGTCAATCACCGTATACAAGTCCAATAGTGGCGATACCAAAAAAGGACGGAAAGGTGAGAGTCAGCCTCGATGCCAGAGAAATTAATAAAATGATAGTGAACGATAGAACATCACCGGGTGAAATAGAAGAAATCCTTAAGAAGTTCCACGGTATAAAATACATTAGCTCTTGGGATACGGTATGTGGCTACTGGCAGGTGGAGCTACATCCGAACAGTAGACAATAGCATTACTGTTCGATGGGAGGAACTATCAGTTCAAAAGACTGCCATTTGGACTGATAAATTCGGTCGCAGTATTTGTTAAATGTATGGACCAAATACTGGGACAAGATGTACTGAATTTTACCACCGTGTACGTAGATGATCTGTTAATAACATCATCAAATTGGCAAGAGCACTGTGCCAGAGTGGAAACCGTACTAAAAAGATTATCAGATAATCACGTAACCCTTAAGCTGGACAAGTCAAAGTTTATAGCCCGAAAAATACAATTTCTAGGATTCAATCTAGCAGAGGAAGGCATATCTCCTTCGTCAGAAAAAGTTGAGGCGATACAACGATTCCCCACGCCAAAAAACAAAAAACAACTTCAATCCTTCCTGGGAATATGCAACTATTACCGTAAGTTTCAAGATAATTATTCCAAACTAACAGCAAAATTCAAAAAACAATTATCAGTCAAGGACAAGTGGACTTGGGGGTCCGAACAAGATGAAGTATTTAACCAAATAAAAGAAAAGTTCTTGAACACCGTGATCTTACATCATCCAGACTTCAAAAAGCCATTCTTCATGAACTGTGATGCGAGTGATGTCAGTGTAGGTGCGGTGTTATACCAAGAAGATGAGAAGGGACAGCATATGGTTATTAGTTTTGCAAGCAGAATTTTAAATGGATGCGAACGAAATTATCACGTCACGGAGAAAGAACTACTTAGTGTCGTGTTCGCCTGCAACAAATTTAGGACTTATATCCTGGGATACGATATAACAGTGAGAAGTGACCATAGATCCATATCATTCCTTAAGCAGTGTAAACTCAGCCACGGGAGATTAACTCGATGGATATTGTTGCTACAGGAATATCACATAAACTGGGAGTACATCCCAGGGAAGCAAAACGTAGCTGCGGACATCTTATCCCGTATAAACGTCCAGCAACAAACTTTCGAGGGTGAAAAAGAACAATTAGTTAAGGTGTATAACATTATCAAAAACAGAGTAGATCTAGAAAAAATAACCCAAGAAATAAGAAGATGTCAAACTGTGGATCCAAAAATAATGAGTATCCGGGAGAGAATGTTAAAAGATGAAGAAATCATTCTACAATATTATAAAATACATGACAACTTGCTATTTATTAGAAACAATCCTGCAATCGGAGAATGGAAACTTGTAATACCATCTACAGTGGAGGAACAATTGATACTAGACTACCACATTAGATACGGCCATATGGGGGCTGTAAAAGTGATAAAAGCTTTACAGGAACAAGTTTACGTTAAAAATATTTATCGAAAAGTAAACAAAATCATTCAAAAATGTGATATTTGCCAAAAGGTAAAATGCAATAATTCAAAAAAGGAAGGTATGATGATACCTATCACATCAAGTCAGAAATTAGAAAGGGTATTCCTTGATATATGTGGTCCGTTTCCTATCAGTGGAGGAAGACACAGATATAAATTTATAATCATTATGTTTGACCACTTCACCAAGTATACAAAGTTGTACTCCATTAACCGTGCAACAACAAAGAAAATAATTGAGATTATACTAACCAAGTTTATACCAGAAGTGGGAAGACCGACGGCCGTTATAACAGATCATGGAACACAATTTAAGGGAAATCTCTGGTAAAATAAGCTCTGTGAACATAATATTAAAACTTACAAAACATCCGTTTATCACCCAAGCAGCAACCCAGCTGAAAGGGTACTCAGAGAAGTGGGTCGTATACTGAGAACCTACTGCCACGATAAACAAAGAGAATGGCACAATTATGTGAAATCCACTGAAGAATTTATAAACTTAGCTTACCACGACTTTACGGAAGCTACCCCATACACAATGATGTTTGAGCGGCCACCGCCTAGAGAGATAACCGATATGATCCAATTCCCCACCAACACCGAATATCAATTCGAGAAAAAAAGATTCTATAACAGAATAGCCGAAAAGGTAGAGCAACAAAAGAATAAATACGCTAAGAACCAGAAAAAGACTATTAAGTACGAGGTAGGAGAAAGGGTACTGTTAAAAAACAGAGAATTACCCAGCTCCATAGAAGGCATCACTAGAAAGTTACTATTATTATACGTGGGACCATACACTATAACAAAGGACAAGGGCAATAACACTTACGAGATCACTCACCCCGTCACCAAGAAAATAAGGGGGGTATACAATCAAGCCTCAATTAAGAAATATTATGACAACCAACAATAACTGTAAAAAACAATTTAAAGTAAAAAACCAACAAAAATACTTTAAATAAAGAAAAAAAAATAACGTGACAAACAAACAAGTCTGCCAATGTCATAAAGAAAAGATCTCTAAAGAATGTCAAAATTCCAAAACATTCGTAAGTACAGCTTACACTAAGCATTAGAGAAACCATTATGATGAATAAAAAATTGTAAAAAATCAAAAAAGATATGTAAGAAAAGCTTACCCAAATATCTCAATAATATTTTAGAACAAGTAAAAATGGAGAGATAAAAGTCACAAGGCATTCAGATAAAGTAAGAGCAACCAACTTACTACAATATTTAAATAAAAATTAACAATAGAGGAGTGTAGTTACAAAACATTCCTACAAAATAAGGTTAAATTACCATAATATTTAGCCAAAAAATGAGGCATAAAAAGCATAACATACTGTAAAGGAATAAGCTACAAAAAATTCCTAACTAGTAAGAAGCCATAACTTACTATGATATTTAAAAATTATGAAAAAATATCAATCAAAATGATCAGCTTCCACAACTATTTAGAAAGAGGGGAAGTAAAATTACCCAAACCAATGATCACAAAACAATATAAATGAAATAAACGTTCTAAGAGTTATAATGTGAAATGAGATGAAACAAAGAGTAATTAAAAATGAATAAAAATGTGAATTGTATCAATAAAAAACAATGCTTCAAATAGTATCTATAAAGAAAGATGAAACAATATATGACTCGAACTGAGCTATAATGAAGTATAAAAGTAAAAGATTCCCAACAAATATTATGATTATGATTATTATTATTGTTATTTTGAGTCACGAGTTGACTATATTTAAGAATTATTAATTGAGATTGTCTGTTGAATGAACCAGCAATCATTTTACTGAGCAGGGATGATGTTCCCCTGATATCAGTATAAGAGTAGTTTTGATGAAAAATAAGATTTATAGGGAATAAGTTATAATAAAAAGTCAGTAAGCCAGTTCGCAATATGAGAAGATAATGAAGAAAAGACTAAGAAGAATGGAATTAAAGGATACAGAATTAATTATAAAAAAATGAATGAGAAGCAGGAGAATTTGAAAAAAAAAAAAAAAATTTTTTTTGATACGATACAATTGATAATTTCATCAAACTCAAATTCACGTTTTATAAAATGATCAATTTTTGTGGAAGGGCATTATATAACATTGCCAAACCCTGATCACATTTGATATAAAAAAGTATGTAAAAAATGCCAAGAAACAATATATTTTGATAGATAAATGATAACGAGAATGAAAGTAGTAAATATAATCAATAGTGAAGGAGGAAGAATACAACCAAAGGTGGTCACAAAACAAGAAAATACGAACTAGACTGACAGACAACTGACATTGACCCAACCCCAGAGATTGGCCAGATATTAACCAAAGTAAAGCGAGACAAGAAGACAGTGAAGAAAAAAGAAGAAAATAAAAAATTACATGGCCATAACAAGTAACTAACAAGATTGTTTTAAAAGAGCATAATTTTTTATTATTGTTAATAATTTATGTTTAAATTTTTATTAGTGGTAACTTGTAAATGACAGTATCTCAGCAATTGTTATACATAAAAAACCATGTGTAGATATGATTGTATGTATATCCTTATCTATAGTTGATGTGTCAGCTGTTATGTTTAAAATTACACTCATACAGACAGGGAATAGAAATGTGTGCGTGGTTCAATCAGAGAACGAATTGTATAGTCTACTATATACTTTGGAACTTTTACTAAGATTATTTCAGCAGTATGTATATTATTTCAGCATTATGTGTTTGAAAGTATAAGGTTTTGGAGAGTTTATTTATTCGCTAATATTATTGCTGTTGCTACAGATGTAGTATGTTTCAATTAACACAATATATTTTAACATTATTAAATTGTTGTTATTATTACTAATTATGACATTTCAGACCAATTTTTATCACTTTAATGACAATATATACAAAGTTATGTTTTGTTTGAAAGATGTATTTACAATACCATGTTGTTTGCATATTATAAAATGATATGTGACAGTCTGAAGTTAACAAAAGAGACATGAACTCATTAGATACAAAAACTTTGTAATAATAGTGAGATCGTGAGAAATATAAGGGTAATTAGAGATAGGTAGGGAGTGACAAAGTTGAACAGTGAAGTGATAAGTGTAATAAAATAAACAGCATATAATCTTAAGAAAAAAGAGTGAAACAAGTGTGACAAACCCAAAATATAAGCACATGTTAAATGAGCAATTAAGTTAAGTATATTAGACTGAAGGACACAGAATAAGTGTGAATGTAAAAAACAGAAAAAATATTATCTCAGTATAAAATCACCAGGGTGATTACTGTTATAAAAGAGATGATGTAGATATAACACTCACCAAATTTGTTCATTTGTTAATTTAAAGAAAGAAGTTATTGGCTTAATGTTTAAGGCAATAAATACCAAAAGAAATAGTTTTACAGTAATATGTTAGTATGTTTTAAGTAAGTAAGGAATTTATAAAGAAAATAATAGCAATACCTTTATAAGAAATAAGAGGCAAATTATATTAATTGTGTGTAACGAAAGGGAACATGGCAGAATTATATTAAAACTTAGAAATAAGTAAATTATGTATTAGCATAGTATTATCCATTTTGGACTAAAACATTAATACATGACTTAGACCAATCTTGTAAGATATCAAACTAATCTTTGAAAGAAAATAGGAACATCTATGTAAAGATTACGACCATTGAAATTATCCCCAAGTAAATATAGCCATTATAAAATATTTATTCAAATTAAACAAAAAATTCAAGGTTTGATAACAATGGGTTTATTTTGAGATCGACCAGGTAGAATAATTACGTTACCATGGAAACTGTGGAATAACAAGCCAAAAATACCGTTAGATTTTTACTGAATGTATGACGCTTTAATGATATAGACGCTAATTTTTGAGTGACCAAAATTGTCAATTAAAACATAGCAAATATCAGAAAAAGTTACTACTAAGTGTATACCAAGACATAAGATAAAGGCTGGAGCCAGATTATTGAAGTTGAGGCCAAATTAACGAAAAAAGAAAATAAATTACTACCAGTTAAACTGAAAAAGATGCCTGATGTCCTGAACCCAGCAAATTAAAGAAGATTATAGTATAACCCATGAATAACAGATCGTATGAATTCGCCATAACTACGGAAGTGATAAGTACCTCTTAAATTACCCGAAATATATAAATAAACTCACGTTAATTATCTCACTAAAGGTCGAAATCTCACTGAACTGAAATTCATTACTTTCAAAGATTGAAAAGAAATTTAAGTCACTGACAATTTATAAACTAACCAATATAAACTGTTGTTAATGATCCATAACTTGTAAACACTTTTACTACACTGCGCTAAACAAAATATACCTACACAATATGTTAGTTAAGTTTACTTGATGTAAAGGTGTGTATTTTTATTGTTTTTAAAACATTTGTAATCCTTTGAACGTAACCTCAAGAACTTATGACAAACGACATTAATAACTTGTATACAATTTTCAACAGACGCTATCATTAAACGTCTGGTATCAATTCAAATATCGATTGTCAAACCCTGTAATTGTCTCATATAAATAACCGGAGCATTTGTATTAGAATAATTTGTATTAAATGAATAATAATCACTAATAAAAAATGTGTAAGTATTGAGTGTAACCACGGTGTTATAATTTCATTAGGTGGTGCACAATATTTTATGTACATTTTAGCAGATGACTAACGATTTACACAGCCCACGCATCGAACTGCTGTGTGCTACAGTGGGCCTAGCTGGCGGAAATATTTGAATTATTCAAACCACCTGAGCTGCGCTGGTCATACGCCCTTGAATTTTCTTTTAATTGTTTTAAGAAAACAATTTGGCGCCACCGGGACTTTCTCACCCCTAGTGAACATCAAGACCTGGTTATTCGTACGTTCGCAACGAACGAAATCTACAGAAGTTGCACGCCTTCGAACTACAGATCGAGAAGACACGTACACTCATTACACACAAATTGTACATTATCCACATTTTGCAGAGTAAAACGGTAGCCGTTCTAACGACAATAGTATAATATATACATCTCGCTATCTATTTGGCTGCCATAAGTTTTGAAGACATTTAGCTGCCATGAGAAGGAGTGAAATATAAATATATTTGAAGATGTGTATAGTGTTACCAGACCTTAAATAACCCATCTGTAATGTTTATGTTAAAAAAATTAGTAAACTAATAAGCTTTTAGAAATGGTGTATTTTGGCTGCCGTCAGTTTCCAGTCATCTGGCGCATAATGTGTGTAGGTTATATTTGGCTGCCAATTTTTATTATTCTTCGAAGTCTTGATGATATTTGGAAGCCAGCAACGTTGCCAAACATACCTCAGCTACAATCGTCTTAGAATTTTGTTGATATGTTTATTCAACACAATTCGCTTGGTTTGTTTTTGTCATGCTGTTGTACGTACTAATATTCACTGTTAATTAGAATTACATCTCCTTTCTCCAAAATGAAAGAAAATAATTGGGCTGAAATTTCAGGTTGTACTTACCCACCAATTCTACCATAATGTTCATACAGAAATAACATATTCGAGAAGAGGTTTTTTACAGTTTACGTGTTGAGTTTGTTTTATCAGACGCTGCAAGAAGAAATACTGTTTATGAGTACTTAAATTTTTTTTGACACATCATTTTTTTGATGAAATACACCTTTAATTCAGAAATCTGAGAAAACATAACATACAGTCGAAACATGTTTCTTGAGGTTCCTCGTTTTTGTGCGTTTAATCAAAAACCGTGTAAGAACACATATTACAGGATTTTTGTATTAAATTTGTTATTACAATTTTTTAATAAAACACATCACTATCGCAGCAATAGCAAAAACATGACTGCTTTAAAAAAAAAATGGCCACAATTTTGAAACTGGTTCAAGAAATTTTGTTAAAATATGATAGAATAGAAAAACCAATGATAGAATAAGAAACCAAACCAACCGAGACCAAGACCAAACCAAACCATACCATAATCCCATTTACTGACCAGATGTGTATAAAATTAGGCGTTGATTTGAAAACTGATTTGATTTGACGTGACCTGCCACAGTGTATGTACAATACATTCATAAATTCGCACGTGAGTGCTTTAAAAGTAATTTATAGCACAACACACACATAATTAATAAAAGTTCAGAGAATAATAATTTATAACAAAGAACATAAAACTTATTAATCTCATAAAGAAATGGTAATTAGGGAAACCATATTTTATTATATTGTTATATCTTTAGTATATAATTAAAATCAAGTAACTATAACGTAAAATCAAGTACGAAAGTTTACTTCAATTGTAGATTTTTAATGAATTGAGACATTAGAAGTATAGTTAAATAAAGTAATAGTATGGTCTCTATTAGAATTTTTATAAATGTTTAATTATTTATTTTTTTAATTAAGTGGCACATAATAAAGAAAAAAAAACACAATTTCTAAGTCAATATTAATATTCAGTTTCGTACATGTTAATCACGCATTGTAATAATATATGTGTTATGTATTATATGTCTGTGTAAATATTCCAGGTCATATATATTTTATTTTTGTGTATAATGTGTCTTAGACTATAAGAGATAAGATTTTTTCCACGTTATAATTATACGATATTCGTATTCGTATAAGTGAATACTGTATAAGGTTTTCAATATTAGTTAATCCAAACACTAATTAATAACA
This sequence comes from Magicicada septendecula, assembly GCA_034769895.1. NCBI lineage: Eukaryota > Metazoa > Arthropoda > Insecta > Hemiptera > Cicadidae > Magicicada > Magicicada septendecula. The sequence continues at coordinate 420,273,343 of CM068375.1, forward strand.
TGACAATTTGCATTTTTTAATTAATAAACAAAATGCATATAATTTTATAATTAACGCTTCCGGACTGAAAGGCCATGGTCGAATGCTTGTTGTTACAGTGCTAGACGTTTCGGCCACACCACCGGTGGCCATCACTGGTGTGGCCGAAACGTCTAGCACTGTAACAACAAGCATTCGGCCACGGCCTTTCAGCCCGGAAGCGTTAAGTAATTATAGAGACACCGGCCGTGAAAGCGTACGTACTAGAATATAATTTTATTAACAAAGTCGTACTAATTTCACAACCCGTACTAAATCCTCTGTACTCTTTACTTGTAACGATATTCACTGTAAATAAACTCACTACTTTCAATAATATTAGCACATATATTTAGTAAGATATAGATAACAAATACCATAATTCGGTATTAATGATACTCACCAATTTCATTAGTTGCCGGGCTCATTTTCTTCCTTTATAACTTGTTTTCTACCTAAGGGGTACCAGGGTTCGGGTACAGGAAGATTTTGAAACACAGTTGACGACACAAATGATAACCAGATATTCTTGACATTAACCATCAAATTTAATTCAATCTAAGGTAGTACACATACAACCATGCGGTCAAAATAGTGACGTCATATGATATGACACAAAACAAAATGGTGGCTACTTTTCCTATCTCTTTTGATTCTCTCTATTTCTTTATCTGTTGAATTAATATCAATGTACACTTTATAGCTGCAGCTTAAAATCATTTATTAATAGTTAATTAGTTACTGCACAAACCAATGCCTTCGGCTTACGTTTTATGGCCATACATTCACGCATTCATTCTCACACATTCAACTTCAGACCCGTACATTCTTTTTTATTATCGATTTGGTATTTATGAGCTCATTAACTATAAAAATGACAAAAGGAACTTCTCTGCTTGTTAGGTGGTGGTGTCCATCCGTTGTTGGTGTGAGACTCCCATGGTGATGGTCGGTGTTCGCCTTTAATTCCGCTGAGTTTAATTAGATAGATGTGTGCACTGAATTTACATTTTTTATATATTTATACTGTAAACAAGATGAGCCTTTATTGCTCCACTACTGTTGGTAACATTTTTGTTAGTTGAATTAAAGTATTGTTAAAAAGTTATACACACACCGATACATCGCTGTGGCTCCTCTGAAGAATGGCGTTGAAATGAGAGCGAGGCAAGTGTAATTTCTTGCTTGTGTGTGTGTGTAGTTCTTACGTCATCCCGCTTTGTCTTGCTGGACAACGCCTCGTTGCACACATTGTACTCAGTGCGTCATTGTTCTTATCGATGACGGACTAGTGTTATAGCCCAATCATAATGCATATTGTGGTACTTCGTCATCAACACCGCCATGGTATATTTTGCTGTTTTCACGTCCACCGGAGACCTTGGTGTTTTACTCTGGCCGAATTTACGTTGTTCCGTTTTCCAGAGGGACAATGTACCTATCCATTCTGTATGTTTAAAAAATACATAATAAAACAATGAAAATACCCATAATTCCCATAATTCTGGTACTGGGTCAGTCTGTACTGTTACAAACCCCCTCAAGGAAAATTTTTTGTGTCGAAACATAAAAAAATTTCCTTGACTCATTCACACTCTCCTAAAAGGATCAGTCTAGATACGTCACCACAACCCCCTGTAACTTTACACAAAAAAATTTTATCATCACTTACCCTTGGTCCTATGATGCTGGTCGCACCCTCTGACCTTACTGGACTTCTCCTGAGAGATCCCTACACCATAAGGCCATGAGGCACTCTACACTCCTGTTCTGACGCTCCAGCCAGCCCAGGACTGCGGTCACAACACCACAAAACTCTGAAACATCCAATACAAAATTCAAAATAGTGGTCTAATACACTTACATATCTAGAACTGATATGTTCCCCTTTAGACGCATTGGTTTGTGTTTGGGCATTGGTTTGTTTTTTAATTCAAAAGTGTCACTTAACCACAACAAGACTTAAAATACATTGATTTTTTACCACCACCAAATTCAACTACTTCCTTGTAAGAAAATAAACAACATATATATGTAACTAAATATAACATAATATATCAACAATTCTTTATCATACCCCAAAATACCTTCACCTAATTATTTCTATAAATTCAACTTACAACTATCATGGCAGACACTTTTCCTTTAAACTTTGTTGCTCAACTTATAATCATTTATTTCTTTTGTAAATGGCAGCTTACGAGAATATTTTATTTAACTTCATTTTTTAACTTTATATTTTCAACTTTAAAATCTGCTATCTCTTAACACTTATTATCGTCATTACCCCTGTAACGACCTCCTAGCCACACACTCTATTTCCCCCCAACATAATAAAACATCATAAAACATTGTACATTACATATTAACATTGTTACATTTACCTTACATTAAACAATTTAAATTTACATGATTTGTACCAAACTTTATAACATCAATTCTCAATTAACTTTCAATTATTTGACATTTGTTTAGATTCTATACAACAATTTCAAATTTATCCTTACCTTTCTGTTACAATTACCTTCCTTTGTTACCTCACCTTCCTACCATGAATTCTCCTTTTCTAACCCTTCTATCCTTACTCGTTTGGGTGACTCTCTATTATTCACTATTTTCTCTGTCTTATTTTGGCATCTGTCAACCTAACCTTACTACCCCCTTTTCTCTACTAACCGCTTCTAACCATTAATATATTTTGACACCAATATCTCTTAATAACCCCCTTCACAATCCCATTTAAAACCTCTGGCACCGCGCATTTTTTGTACTAGTATGTGTGTATTCCCTCTAACCAACTCATTCCCTTATCGGTTTCTGACCCTTTCAGATAACCCTTTCCGGCACACAACGATCCCTCCTGTCTCAACATCTCTCGTTGGACTCCTACACCAATACCCTTATTACAAAATATCACCATCAACAACTATAAAATTACCACTCACATCACTCAACTCTACATATATAATCACTAACCACTGTGTCCCTAAAATATCTAACACCTCTTTATATTTTATCAACATCTCAACACTTTATTTTTCCTAACTCCCATTAACTCTATCTAACTAACTCCAATGCCTCTATTTTATCCTTACTACCCAAACTCTTTACAACATTTCAACATTAATATACCATTAGAAATTCATCACTTATCTGCTAACAACACTATCTCTCAATACCCAAATCTATTACCTGCTTAATCATTTACTAACCCTTATAACCTGAATTCTCATAATATCCTTTAAAATCATTATTAACTTCCTTCAATTATTTAAAATCGTACAATACATGCTTACCTAAAAAATACATAAAATACACAACAGTAAAATACACAAATACATAGACATCAATACACAAAATATACAATTCACATAATCATGAAATCATTCACCATAATCAGTCCTAATCAGTCCATTTTTAAAAACACTGTCCACACAATTAAATGTTCATAACACAATAAACAATTACCCCATATCGTCGAACAATAGTCTTATCTTATATCTATATACATTGCTTATTATTGAATCTCTTATATTAACATCATAAATGCATATACCATTCAAATTTTCATTATTTTCCACAAACTCATTTAATCTGTCATGATTGGTCATTGTCCTGTCACCTCCAGTATAATTCGTCACAATCAGATAAGTTACTAAGTCATTATTTTCATTATCATCTCCTACGACTACTATATCAGCTTCATTACAAGGTAGGTACTTATTATTTTTATTATATATCATCTCTACACCTAACCTTTTCCTAAACTCTTCATAATTTTTCTTTACTTTATATATCTCAATTTCTCTCTTTCTCTCTCTCTCAAAACATTTCTCACCATCATACCAAGCTACACACTCTCTCTCCATATATGCAGGGGACTCTACTACTTTATCACTGCACCACCTGTGAAGTGCACAAAAAAAACCAGGGACCACTTTATTTGTAGACCTTTTGTCTTCCAAATACGCATTGAAGGTACTCTCGTTCTTCCTAAACACACGTGAAGTCTTTACTTCACCCCCTACTACAACATTAAGGGAAAAATTTACCCCCTGCAACCCCTTTATCTGTAAATTCTCTCTATACTTTCTCTCTAATTCATCAACACTTTTTATCACTTCATTATCAAATTCTACTCCCATTATACTTTTATCACCACTCTCAATACTCACACAATTATTTTCTAACACCATATTTGTAATTCTATCATAATTCTCACCACTTACCTTGTTTTTGTCTATCTCTAACTTGTCTACTTTGTCAATACTACAATTTTGTCTCTGTATTTTCTTTTTAAATTTTTCTAATTTCTCTTCTACTTGGTTTAATTTGACATTCTGTAAAGTATTCTGCTTTTTTAACTCACTCTCAAAACTATCTAATTTTGCATTAAGCGTACCATTCATTTGATTGTGACAACACTGATTAACGTGAACAACTTTTCTAATGAGATTTTATTTTCAACTTCCATGCTATTATTATTTTCTGCCATTTTGTATTTTAGTATTTTAAATGGTTATTTATCTCTATTTGTATTTGACTATGCAATTTACTCAACTCGTATTTAACTATTTACCTTTAACAACATAACCTCTCATTCATTATATATCGTCTTCTGTGTTTCTCCATCTATCTGTTTTATATAAATTACTTTTATACAAAGTCCACTGTGAGGGCGACCAATTGTAAATAAACTCACTACTTTCAATAATATTAGCACATATATTTAGTAAGATATAGATAACAAATACCATAATTCGGTATTAATGATACTCACCAATTTCATTAGTTGCCGGGCTCATTTTCTTCCTTTATAACTTGTTTTCTACCTAAGGGGTACCAGGGTTCGGGTACAGGAAGATTTTGAAACACAGTTGACGACACAAATGATAACCAGATATTCTTGACATTAACCATCAAATTTAATTCAATCTAAGGTAGTACACATACAACCATGCGGTCAAAATAGTGATGTCATATGATATGACACAAAACAAAATGGTGGCTACTTTTCCTATCTCTTTTGATTCTCTCTATTTCTTTATCTGTTGAATTAATATCAATGTACACTTTATAGCTGCAGCTTAAAATCATTTATTAATAGTTAATTAGTTACTGCACAAACCAATGCCTTCGGCTTACGTTTTATGGCCATACATTCACGCATTCATTCTCACACATTCAACTTCAGACCCGTACATTCTTTTTTATTATCGATTTGGTATTTATGAGCTCATTAACTATAAAAATGACAAAAGAACTTCTCTGCTTGTTAGGTGGTGGTGTCCATCCATTGTTGGTGTGAGACTCCCATGGTGATGGTCGGTGTTCGCCTTTAATTCCGCTGAGTTTAATTAGATAGATGTGTGCACTGAATTTACATTTTTTATATATTTATACTGTAAACAAGATGAGCCTTTATTGCTCCACTACTGTTGGTAACATTTTTGTTAGTTGAATTAAAGTATTGTTAAAAAGTTATACACACAACGATACATCGCTGTGGCTCCTCTGAAGAATGGCGTTGAAATGAGAGCGAGGCAAGTGTAATTTCTTGCTTGTGTGTGTGTAGTTCTTACGTCATCCCGCTTTGTCTTGCTGGACAACGCCTCGTTGCACACATTGTACTCAGTGCGTCATTGTTCTTATCGATGACGGACTAGTGTTCGTCATCAACACCGCCATGGTATATTTTGCTGTTTTCACGTCCACCGGAGACCTTGGTGTTTTACTCTGGCCGAATTTACGTTGTTCCGTTTTCCAGAGGGACAATGTACCTATCCATTCTGTATGTTTAAAAAATACATAATAAAACAATGAAAATACCCATAATTCCCATAATTCTGGTACTGGGTCAGTCTGTACTGTTACATCACGTGCTTATCCACGCTCAATTAACTACCAAAGCCTGCGACCTAGCTGGGAAACATCAAGGTAAATACTGCAGAAGAAGTGTATACCTTCGAGACGTGGGTAAGTGCGCACAAATGAGTAATAGCATATGTGCAAAAGCAAGTGTTTAAGAGTATCGTTGCAATATATATAAATTTGTGATTTTATTCAATTTCTTTCTTCTGCAAGAAGTATAATTCGTAAATTCTTTTTAACACGTTTTATATATATATTTCAAACTCTTTTTGCTACAGTCCGTTTCTTGATTTATATAATATATTTATTATTTATACTGAAATTACCTCAAGATATTTTATTTTCCTAACTAGGAACACATTTCGAGAGCTATTGTGCTCTCATCCCTCAGCCTTCGCGATTCTGTGTCTAGTGAAGTACCTATGTGTTGGTCTGTCGCCATTGTGGTCTCTTGTTTGTTTCTGGTATCTCAAAGTGGTATTTTTGTGTGTGGTTGTGGTGTATGTATTAGTATTTTGTGTATTTTCGATGTTGAGTGCTTTGAAAATTGTGTCTTGTTTTGTATTGATTTGTATTTGTTCATTTTTTGTTTAATTTTCCCAAATGTTCATTATGGTGCCTTTGTGTGGTATGTGTTTTATTAGTGTCATGTTGGTTATGTTTGGGAATTCATGTCCAGTGTTTATTGGATGTGTGGCCAAATTAGATTTTTAATGAAGAAAGTTGTGTTAGTGGTTAAAATCACAAACAGAATTATCACTGTTGCACACCACTATATAGCTATTAAAAAATGTGAAACGGTATTTGATAAGATAAGGAATTAAAATATAGAAAGAAATCCCAGTATTACAGAAAAGCGGAATTTATAAATTAAAATATAAAGACTGCAACAAAGTGTACCTAGGTGAGACAGGACGAAAATTCGTATGCAGGTTGTCGGACCACAAACGTGGAGAAGGTAATAGAACAACGAATTCGTTATATGCAAGACATTTCATAGAAGACAACCATAAGTTTGTTAATCCTGTGGAAGACTATGAAATTGTAAAAGTAGTAAATAACACAGTTGAAAGGAAGCTTAGGGAGGAGTTAGAAATATTGAAAGAAAGAGAAAAAGGGTTAGACAATTTAATGAATACTAAAATTAAATTTGATAATGAAGAAATATTTTATAACATAATTAAGAAGTAAATGATAGAGGAAAGATAGATAAGATTAAGAATTAAATTGCATAGGACTAATTGGATGTTTTAAAATAAGGGTGTGTGACTGGCCCAGAAGTGTGAATGAGAAAGACTGTTAGGTTTAAAAGGAATGCGAACACACACACACACACACACACACACACACACACACACACACACACACACACACACACACACACACACACACACACACACACACACTTAAACACAAGGAATTTGCTAGAAAAATAAGTAACTGTCCAGATGGAGGGGACAGGGCTCAGAGGTTGGGAAGGGACATTTGAATTATAGCTTGTGTGTGAGCACGGTGGGGTGGGGTGGGGGTGAAGGGTTTGTTTTCATGTCTGTTCGTTTCCGATCTGATGATGAGCTGTGAAACTAGAAAGTGTGACGATTTAAATAAAAGAAATAATCTAGAAAATAAAAAAATTTTAAAAATTAAGGTTGCGAGGTCTTAAGCTATTTAAATCTCACTGTTTTAATATAAGATACCTGTATGTACTCAGTTATAAGTTATAACTTAATCAGTTATAATTAATTAGTTATAAGATACTCAAATAAAAAGATAAATTGTAAAGCGTTATTAATATCGTATTTAACCCTTTGCTTGTAAGCAGGCGCTTTCCTGTTGATTCCAGACTCGACATGCTTTCAGAGTCTTGTGTGAGTAAGAATAAGATAAAAAACTAATGTTAATAATAATAAAATCTGAAGACATAAATAGTTGCTAAAACAACTGATTTAAATTATGTATATATTTGTTTAGGGATAGTTTAAATAAATAAAAAGGTTAACTTAAATATAGTTAGGAACTATATTCTCGCGCGGAAGTTGTCCCACTAACTTTTGTCCAGTACCTGGCGAAGGGAGCGTAAATTCTCTCTCTTGCAATGGCGACTCCGTACAGTGTAAACGTAAGAGCTATGCTCTTCAAATATGTGTATCATATTTGGTTTCATCTTCAGAAAGTGTACCAGATGTAGTTTGTTTAAAGCATCTGGATGTATTAATTAATGTAGTCATGTGAATAGACAATAAGTTTAAAGTTATGTAAAACTAAAAGTATTGAAACGTAACAAAAAGTGTAACACAAGATGACTACGTACTTCAACGTATAAAAACTATTCCAAAGTAATACCCGGGGATGTGAACTAGCAGAAGCCACAAACTCTACTGCACGTGACAGAATATGCAGATCAGGACATCCGAGAATCTACATGATCATCGTAGATAACTACATGACCAAGTGTTCTCCCTGCTAACTTTTGGAGCCCTTTACAGAGGAAAGCCAGACCGAGATGACGACGTAGCTGTTCCTGTTTCCCAAGACTGATACCCCAGGAGGAGTCTTCTGAATACCCAATTAAAAGGTGACTCGATAGCCTGTCTATCGAGGGTTACTAATATTTGTTACACAACACATCTTGAAAGAGACTTTTCAGAAATGATTAACTTTGTAAAGACTTATAAATTAAATCTAATGTTTATAAGATTATATCTTATTAATTAATATTTCATGTTACTATTCTAACTTCATACGTTGTAACAGTTTGTATGTTAATGTAGAGTAATATAACTCAAGCAATAATACCATTCTTAAATGTTGAATTAAAAGAAAGTCTTGCAAGCTAATATCATGAAAAGAGTATAATTAAAAGTTTTAATACAGAAAGTTCACCCGGATCCGAGGTATAACTATATATAGAATCTAGTTTGATGCCAAAGTTTAAAGAAACCTTTCGATAATTTAATAATTGAATTAGTAATGTCATGGCATCAGTCAGTATGTTTTTCTTAATTGTTGAATAAAGAGAAGTCTTCTTGTTACACACATATGAGGAGTGCTTAAATCAATTTTATACCTTGCCATTGTTTCCTTACACAAAGTAAACAATTAATTACACAGCTAGTAAGTAATATGTTATTTTAATTATTTGTGATCAATTCTGTTACAACGTAGGCAGCCCTTCTAATTAACGGAGTTTAATTACGAAGGGTTCCCTGGATTTGTAACGCGGCGAAAAGCTAGTTACAAAAGTGCGCCACTCTGCTAAATTGTAAAAAAATAAAAGGGTAATTGTTTACAGAGTGTCATAAAAGTGCATTCACTCTGCTAATTTATGTAAAGGGTTGTTAAGCATCGTGACGTAAACAAAGGTGCGTTACTCTGCTTACATTATTTGAAAAAAAAATAAATAAATAAAGGAAACAAAGGAAAGAGTTTTAATTGTATATATATATGTGTCACAAATAAATTGCATTCACTATTTATGCGTGGATAAAGATAAATAGTATGATTAATAACTAAATGTTTAATATTGATATATGCACTCAGAAAGTTACTTTAATAAATGTAATGTTCAAAACATATTTAATACACTATTAAATAACGTAATATGTATTAATACGTAGATGGTAGTATGTATAAGCAAAATGTCATTAGTGTCATACAATGCAAAATGCTATATGCAGGTTCCTACCGGCACAACCTGAATAATTCGATGTAAGTACTTGCATACATGAATTGTGACCAAGCATAACAATTTTGGTCAACCGAACAATCTGTAACAGGTTTGTTTACGACAAACTACGACCTGTTGTTACCTGAATCATTCTGCACAGTGTATGTCCAACTACATAGCTTACATACACTAGTATGTGTTTAAAAAAAAAAATTGATTAAAAATAACTTTGTAAATAATAATAAAGTAATTAAGTAGAAGTCGTGATTTAAAACTTGTGAACAAAATAAGTAATTATTTAATTGAGAAAAGGTTTATGAAAGAACGAAGCCAAAGTGTTGTCTAAGCGGAATAATAATAAATGTGTTGTACAAAAGTGTGCTCCCCTTCTCAAGTTTAAAACGACCGGTTTCAAATCGTTGGTGTTATTCACTCGCATTGTGTAGACAATAAGATGTAAAAGCAAACACCCCATTGTCACACACTCTCACCCTCCTTTGTTAACTAAATATGTAGGCCACCCTCTGACCTACATTCCAGTAAACAGCTGATCGGCTATTTAACATTGAAAGATATGTGTGTGATTTCTGTCTCTCCCTTAGAAGAGAAATTGTTCTTTTGTAATTAGTGTAAATTGATTACTTATGAATTTATTATATGTAATATATGTGTAATATAATAGTATTAATTTTAAGTACGTGCTAATGTGTTAGAACAAAATGGCCCAAGTTAACCCTGATTTGTTATTAAAAGACGAGCTGTCTTACGAAGCTCTTTTGCGTGGACTACCCCATGCTGATGTAACAGTCGCGGAATTACGAAGTTCAATTCGCGAATGTGGATTTGATGCGCCCGTGGAATTAAACAATCTAAGCCAACTCGATTATGAAAGCGAGAAAGAAATTTGTACTGCCAAGTATAGTGAACTATACTTATTGTCTCAAACACTCCAAGACGAGAAATCTCCGGCAAAAATTTTGCGGACTACCCAGAGAATAGAGCATTTAACCAGGCGAATAAAAAATTTGTCGATCTGGCCGAATCTCACAGAAATACCCGTTGATCTACAAAAGCTAGCAGACGAAGCTCTACGTCGCTTACCTTCAATTATCAACGATTTAAGACGAAAATCCGACTCATTCAGGATGGAGGAAATAGAGAAATCATTAATGAAATTACACATCTCCCCAGTACAATCCCCCACCACTGGTTTACCTCCGCCTAACTCGGATCGGAACTCACCTATCGTATCGCAAGTGCAAGCGAACCCAGAACAAAATACTAATACAGATGTAAATCCCCCTCCTCCCGAACATTTTCAGTTTCGTCCCGGAAACAATGAATCTAATCTCCCTCATCGAGGAATTACCCCTATGAACTATAATGCAGATCTATACGGAAAAATGACTCACCCTGTGGAGAAGATTTTAACCGAAATCCCTTATACAGATGGTTTAAATGTTTCCAAGTTACTAACATTTATTAGTTATCTTCTTCAGATAAAGGATCTACAGCAGCTGAATGACTGGCAAATTTTACAAGTTCTATTACCGAAGTGTAAACCCCCGTTAAAAAATCGTGTGCTAGAAGCCCTAACCTCTACTTTCCCAGTAGAAGAGTTACATAGTTCTTTAATAAAATACTTTATTCCCACCGGCATCTATGAAGAAATAAAAAGGAAGACAGTACTCCGAGTACAAGGACATCAGGAGAGATTAGCTCACTACATCTCCGATATTAGGGAGTCCTCTCGACTACTACGTGTAAACTGGAATGAAACACAACTAGTGGACACCATTTTAATAGGAGTGTCACCCGAAGAAAGATCTCGACTATCATTGATGAATAGACCCAATACGATTGCTGATCTGGAACAGTGCAGTATCCATTCTTCAAATGTATGGTACTCAGATCAAAATAGAGAAGCAATGAAAACCTCTGGAAATAATAGACATCAATTGCGAGTACTACTGCCTGATGTAACAACCTCGTATGAAAGTCAAGTTTCTAGTAGACCTCACTATGTGCGCAAAGCTGGTAAGTTAATTGTAAACCCAGATAAAGCGGAAGCCAAGTACCCACCTCGCAGAAAACCCACCTGTTATAATTGTGGCAAATATGGGCACATAAGTAGAGAGTGCAAAAGTAAGCCATTGGAACGGAATAACCCCAGTTCAAAAAACATGTAAGGCAGGGAGACCCGAAAACCTGTGTCTTCCGCAGCTACTCGAAACTAGGTAAACTAAAAGAAACCAATAATAATAATAAGAATGAATTATTCTGTAACCAAGTAAAAAACAAAAAAGGTGCGAAAGATATCGACCCCTATGTGCGAGAATTTCGCGAAAAGTGTAATGCGATTAATAGATGTAAATGGAAAAAAAATCTACTACCATTAATACGAGTCGACTTAGGCGTTACATCCCCCATCGCCTTACTTGATTCGGGATCTAGTAGAACTTTAATCAGCCAAGAATTAGCGGACATGTTAGCTAAACATCATCTAGTAAAACGGAACCAACCTGTGAATATAAAGTGTGCTACCGCTGATAAACGTAAAATAAATATAAACTTGAGCATTACCGTTAAGGTTAAAATAAAAAACCTAAGTTGGATATTTACAATGTTAGTATGTAAAGAATTAGGACCTGATTTAATATTAGGTGCAGATTTTATTAGTAAGACTGGAATGATTCTTGACATCTACGAGCAAGTATTTTATTTCAGATTTGACCGTACAAGAAAACATAAATTTGATAGTAATGAAGAAAAACGTTGTTCATCTACTGCGCATGTAAGTCAACAAGATTCAGATTTATCTCACCTAGAACGAAAAGATAGAGTCAAAATAGCAAAACTAATAAAAGAATTTTCTTCGGTTCTTACACCAAAACTAGGACTTACGGACCTAATAGAGTATAAAATTAATCTGAGTGATCAGAAAGTAATACGACTACCCCCGTACAAGTTGTCGCCCCCCAAGATGGAAGTCATGCGAAACCATATCAATAAGTTATTGGACCAAGGAGTCATAGAACCCTCTACTTCCCCATATTCTTCACCCTCCTTTTTAGTACCGAAAGGACCAGATAAACACCGACTAGTTGTAGACTACAGGCAATTAAATAAAAGAATAGAATTTGAATCAATACCTCTTCCAGACATCCATAGTGCATTTCACTATTTTACTAAAGCGATGGTTTTTACGGTAATGGATCTAAATCAAGCTTTTCATCAAATACCTCTTTCAGAAGAATCCAAACGTCTAACCGCTTTTGCAGTTCCTTTTAACTTGTACCAATTTACTAGGGTTCCCTTTGGAATATCTCAAGGAAGTTCCGTATGTAGTAGACTATTGGAGAAGATATTTCACGACATTAAATTTAAATATGTGTACCACTATTTGGACGACATCGTAATATACAGTGAATCAATGGAACAACATCTCAGACATTTGCGTGAAGTGTTATCCCGTTTACTAAGAGCAGGATTAACGGTGAACCCAAATAAGGTAAGTTTTGCTGTACCTCAGTTTTCTTTCTTAGGACACATAGTGAAAGCGAATGGAAAGGTAAGCATTGACCCCGAACGTACCCGTGCTATTAGAGAATTTGCACCCCCACGAGATGCAAAAGGTATAGCCCGATTTTTAGGTATGGTGAATTATTTCCACAAATACATACCCCATCTTGCCGAAATAGCAGCACCCCTTAACTCCTTACGAAAGAAGGGAACAAAGTTCGAATGGAGCTCAATACATCAAAACGCGTTTGAGCAACTTAAAGAAAGCATTATATCTCCCCCAGTTTTGCAATTAGCTGATTTCACAAAACCATTCGTCGTGCAAACCGACAGTTCCAGTGTAGCGTTAGGTGCAGTGATATACCAAGAGATAGATAACTGTAGACTACCAATTAGTTATGCATCACGAACACTGAGCGATCAAGAAAGAAAGTATTCTGCATATGAATTGGAATGTTTTGCAATTGTTTTTGCATTCGAAAAGTTTAAACCCTTCCTAGAACATAAGGAATTTCTTTTAGAAACCGACAATCAGGCGTTATCATGGTTATTGAATCACCCTAAACAATTAGGACGAATTGGCAGATGGGTATTGAAATTAAACTGCTACAAATTCAGAGTGCAGCATATTAAAGGTACTCAAAATGTAGTCGCCGATACCCTGTCCCGTATGTTCCAGTCACCCACTAAAACTTCCAAAAACATAGTGAAGCCGGAAATAGCAAGCGCGAACGCCGTAATTACTGAATTCCCCCTTGCCTTTACAAACATTGCCCTATATCAACAACAAGACCCCTTACTGAAGCCTATTATAGAACAACTTACCCAAGGTATTAAATCCGAGAAGTACGTATTGAGTAAGAATGTACTGTGCCTCAAAATAAGAGACGGAAAGGAATTAAGAATAATAGCCCCGGACGTAATTAAGCCCATGCTAATGGAATACTTCCATTCATCTACCATAGGAGCCCATATGGGAATCAATAAAACAATGCATCGTATTCGAAAGGAATATCATTGGAACAATATGAACTGCGAAATAGCTACGTTCGTAAAGAAATGTTCATTATGCGCCCTTAGCAAACCCGCCAGAAATACTCAAGTAAGCCAATTGATATCAGAAATCCCTAAGACCCCTTTTTCGAAACTTTATCTAGATTTCTCAGGTCCGTATCCCCGATCCAAATCAGGAAATACCATGTTACTGATATGTGTAGATTCGTTCACCAAATTTGTTTGGATGTATCCCATGCGACGAGCATTAGCGTCGACAACAGTTAAAATACTACAGGAAAGATTATTTAAAGATTACGGTACTCCAGTACGTATAGTATCTGATAACGGTCCGCAGTTTAAAGCAAAAGAATTTAGGAATATGTGTTTCAAGTTAGGGATAGACCATATAACCACTACAGAGTATCGACCGCAAGGCAATATTGCTGAAAGGTATCTACGAAACCTCAAATCTGCGCTAATCGCCTATCATGCGAACGATCACACGTCGTGGGACCAAAATCTATCCTGGATTCAATACGCTTTTAATTCGGCTTACCACGAAGGTCACAAGTCGACCCCGTTCGAGTTACTATACAAGTATAGACCAAACCACCCTTTGTCCACAAGATGGAATATACACGATCTACTGCCTCCGCAAATAACGGATAAGCAGATAAAGAGAATATGGAACAAAGCCCGCTCTAACTTGAGAGCAAGCTTGGAAAAATCCAGAAGATACCACGAGAAAGGTAATCATAGCAACTCAGTCAGGTACCAAGTAGGTGACTTGGTAATGTACAAGACTCACCCCATTAGTAGTGCGAATGATAAGACCACCTCGAAACTATCATTCAGATGGTGTGGCCCTTATCAAATCCAAAAGTACCTAACTCCAGTTACAGTAGCCCTGTGCGAAACTGCAACTCAGAAATATGTGCGGAGATCGCATATTTCGCAACTAAAGTTGTATAAGAAGAAGTGACGGTATAGTATAAAAAAAAAAAAAGGAAAAGGAATACTAGGTAGTAAAGAAAATTATATTTCTGAATCCGCGTAAGAAATGTAAAACGTAGAGTTTGGAAACGAGGCCTGATCAACCTGAGTTCCAGTTCTGCGGAACATGTATTAATGAATAATCATTAACTAGATGGGTACTAACACTCATTAACTACATGAGTTATATATATATAGGACTCACAGAAGAAAAGATAGAATTCTAAATAGTAGAGATTTAGAAAGTTACTCTACAGAAGAGGGAGTAAGACAAACAAACAAAAACCGGTAGTAAAATTAAGTGATAGAGATAAGAAAGAGTTTTGTGTTTTAATTGTGTAAATATTTAGTGTAAATAGTACGTAAAAAAAAAAAAAAAGGTAGTTCATAAGAATATAAAGTGTACTGTGTTGTAACTATAAGTAATAACTATGTGGAGAACGTTGTAAAGTGTACAAGAAAGTATGTGAAAGAAATTACACACACTAAACCCATTCAATATCCCAGTGCCCCATAGTGAGTTAGACTCAAAAAGCTAAACCGTAGCGTGCAATTCAAGCGGTGGAGTATGTGACGATTTAAATAAAAGAAATAATCTAGAAAATAAAAAAATTTTAAAAATTAAGGTTGCGAGGTCTTAAGCTATTTAAATCTCACTGTTTTAATATAAGATACCTGTATGTACTCAGTTATAAGTTATAACTTAATCAGTTATAATTAATTAGTTATAAGATACTCAAATAAAAAGATAAATTGTAAAGCGTTATTAATATCGTATTTAACCCTTTGCTTGTAAGCAGGCGCTTTCCTGTTGATTCCAGACTCGACATGCTTTCAGAGTCTTGTGTGAGTAAGAATAAGATAAAAAACTAATGTTAATAATAATAAAATCTGAAGACATAAATAGTTGCTAAAACAACTGATTTAAATTATGTATATATTTGTTTAGGGATAGTTTAAATAAATAAAAAGGTTAACTTAAATATAGTTAGGAACTATATTCTCGCGCGGAAGTTGTCCCACTAACTTTTGTCCAGTACCTGGCGAAGGGAGCGTAAATTCTCTCTCTTGCAATGGCGACTCCGTACAGTGTAGACGTAAGAGCTATGCTCTTCAAATATGTGTATCATATTTGGTTTCATCTTCAGAAAGTGTACCAGATGTAGTTTGTTTAAAGCATCTGGATGTATTAATTAATGTAGTCATGTGAATAGACAATAAGTTTAAAGTTATGTAAAACTAAAAGTATTGAAACGTAACAAAAAGTGTAACACAAGATGACTACGTACTTCAATGTATAAAAACTATTCCAAAGTAATACCCGGGGATGTGAACTAGCAGAAGCCACAAACTCTACTGCACGTGACAGAATATGCAGATCAGGACATCCGAGAATCTACATGATCATCGTAGATAACTACATGACCAAGTGTTCTCCCTGCTAACTTTTGGAGCCCTTTACAGAGGAAAGCCAGACCGAGATGACGACGTAGCTGTTCCTGTTTCCCAAGACTGATACCCCAGGAGGAGTCTTCTGAATACCCAATTAAAAGGTGACTCGATAGCCTGTCTATCGAGGGTTACTAATATTTGTTACACAACACATCTTGAAAGAGACTTTTCAGAAATGATTAACTTTGTAAAGACTTATAAATTAAATCTAATGTTTATAAGATTATATCTTATTAATTAATATTTCATGTTACTATTCTAACTTCATACGTTGTAACAGTTTGTATGTTAATGTAGAGTAATATAACTCAAGCAATAATACCATTCTTAAATGTTGAATTAAAAGAAAGTCTTGCAAGCTAATATCATGAAAAGAGTATAATTAAAAGTTTTAATACAGAAAGTTCACCCGGATCCGAGGTATAACTATATATAGAATCTAGTTTGATGCCAAAGTTTAAAGAAACCTTTCGATAATTTAATAATTGAATTAGTAATGTCATGGCATCAGTCAGTATATGTTTTTCTTAATTGTTGAATAAAGAGAAGTCTTCTTGTTACACACATATGAGGAGTGCTTAAATCAATTGTATACCTTGCCATTGTTTCCTTACACAAAGTAAACAATTAATTACACAGCTAGTAAGTAATATGTTATTTTAATTATTTGTGATCAATTCTGTTACAACGTAGGCAGCCCTTCTAATTAACGGAGTTTAATTACGAAGGGTTCCCTGGATTTGTAACGCGGCGAAAAGCTAGTTACAAAAGCACTAATCAGAATAATTTTTATATAGTGGTGTGCAACAGTGATAATTCTGTTCAAATTAGATTTGTATATTTCTGGTTTTTTGTATGCATTTAGGTGTTCAAAATAACATTTTTTCAGTTTTGTTTGTCCTATGTAACATTTATTGCTATCTTGGCATTCAATTTTGTATATACCATTGGTTGTTGTATTATCTTTGTTGTGTGGGTTATTTAGTTTTTGTAGATTATTTTTGTTAGTTTTGTATGCTATTTTAATGTCTGTTCTTAAACAGTTTTGTTAGCTTTCTCATTTTATTATTTATGTATGTGAATGTGGCCCATTTTTTATTGTTGTTATTATTATTATTTTTTCATTTTGATTAATTCTTAATTGTTCAGTTTTTATTTTATATTTGATTTTATTTTCTATTTTGTTTACAGTATTTTATTATATCCATTTTCATAAGGAATTTGGTATAATATATTTCTTTCTTTGTCTGTTTCTTGTTTGTTTAGGGGTATTTGGTACATTCTGTTAAATAGTGAATAGAATGCTGCCATTTTATGTTGTGGTGGGTGGTCAGAAAGGTTAGGTATAATGATGTTAGTGGAGGTTGGTTTTCTATATATTGCATATTGTAGGTAGTTATTGTATCTTGTGATGGTTATGTCTAAATAGTTGATTTTGTTGTGATTTTCTTTTTGTTCTGTGAATTGTGTTTTTGGATGTGTATTATTGATTTGTTTTAATATGTTATCTGCATTTGTATTTTTGTTACTTGATACATATAGCACATCATCTACATATCTTATCCAAATGCCATTTGGATCAAAGGATTTTATAATATTTTGTATTTTGGTGTCTATATGTTGTAAGAATATTTCTGCTATTATGCTAGATAATGGAGATCCCATTGCCAATCCTTCTTGTTGTTGATAAATTTTGTTGTTGAATTCAAAGTAATTTTGTTTTAGTATTAGTTGGAGGCTATTTTTTATTTCAGTTATATATTGTGTGTCTTCATTTTGTTCTTTGTTTGTTTATTATTATGTCTATTGTTTCATCAATTGGAATGTTGGTGTACATATATGTGATGTCATATGATGTGAAAAATGTGTTTTCATCTATATTTATTACTTTCAGTTTGTCTATTAATTCGTACGCATTTTTTATGTTGTGATAATTATTTTGTTAGATGGTTATTTTTTAGTTTTTGTGCTATTATTTTTGCTATTTTGTATGTAGGTGCTTTTTTGAAGTTGATTAATGGTCGTATTGGGTTGTTTAATTTGTGTATTTTTATTAAGCTATTTATTTTAGGTGGTTCTGGATTATTATTTTTGTATATGTCTGTATTTTTATTGTTGAAAATGTTGAAGCTGTTTTTATTAGTTTTATTGTTTGTTTAAGATATTTTTCTGTTGGGTCTTTATTTAATTGTATGCAGTCATTATTGTTGATGAAGACTTCAGTTTTTCTGATGTAGTCTGTTTTGTCAATAATTACTGTTGCCTGGCTTTTGTTTGCTTTTGTTATGATTAAATTGTTGGTATTTACTTTATTTTTAATTTCTTTTATTGTCTTATTATCCTGCTTTTGTTTAGATTTGTTTTTTTATTAGCTGACCAAACTTGCAGAAATAATGCTCAGTTAGTGATTTAATACATTTATTGACCTTTTTCCAACATGATGATTGCATAAAAATGTTTTTTTTTTTAAATTTAATACAATGATATTAATTGAAAAGTTCAAAATTTTCCTTTGACAGTTTTTTATTATTTTAAAACAAATTTGGTTCTTAAAATTGCTTTCCTGAATTGACGTCTTCCTGGTTGTCCTGGTCGAATATCTCATTTCTGGTCTCCAGCAATCCGTCGTCTGTGTCCTATGCTCCAGCCGGAATCGCTCCGTGTCTCGGTGTCCGCCTCAGCCGCCTCGGTCAGCAATTGGAGTTCAGCAACGGTAGCAGAAATCTCGTACTCTGGGCTTAACCTCCCTGCTGAAACTCACTGCTCCCACGACGTCTACGGGCCCCAAGGACTGCCTGGAATGGGTGTTGGACTAGGCGAGGAACTCTCTCTGCAACCGCTCTCGACGAGTGCTACATGAAGACTCCCCTCTCTTCCTAAACTGAAACTGCATCGTTATAAGGTGACGTCACGGTCGGCCTGTGCTTAGACGGATTTCCTATACAACACATGTTAAATGTAGGAATATTCTGGAAATGCCACGTGCTTAAGACTGGACCACCGTTTTCCCGATTCTTCTAGAACATAAGTTTTCACTTACATATGAATCAATTAAATTCACCTTTTAATATTTTGTAATTACAATAAATTGTAACTTATACGCCCATCGACACGCACAACTTGTTGCGTGTTTACCAATTGGCTAATTACAACATTGTTCACACCTCCTTCTGATACGTGCACAACACAACACTTCGCTCAAGCACCATACTACAGTTTCATAGTCTTTATATTGTCTTATATAACTAATTTATAGTATTATTCTTAATTTATAAACAATACTTTTTATGTCAATCACACCCCAATTGTCCCGGACACCTAATATGGCTGGTCATAATTATGCTTCATGCATTCACATATGGTGTGAATGTCTTACATTGCAATATATATATTGCAACAGATCAAACTTTATTATTCTAATAAGGATATTGTGAGTGTGTAGAAATCGATACAAGTCTATTATGGAGGAGTTGAAATATTATTTATTATATACAAATATGTTTATAAAGATGTATAATGTTTTTTAAATTGTTATGTATTGATAGTATATTAAATTGTTTGTATTGTTCGATTAATATAAATCGCTTTTACTTGTTTGCTGCAACGTCCTCCTCTAGTCTCGTCGGTCCCGTCTCGTCATCCTCTTCTACAGCTTCACTCCTTCCTGGTGTCCTCTTCGTCTCGTCGTCCTTGTACAGCAAGCGGCTCCAGTGGCGATATTTCAGAGTCTCGTAGTTATGTTTAACTGCTTCCACGATATCTTGTAGTGTCTTTAAGTTCCCTATGCGGATATCTTAACTTACACGACACAGCACTGAATTTTATTTTAAATTTTACTTAATTATTTATCCTCTTGGTTCTTACCGCAAAACTTCGTTAAGAATTACAAGGTTTATAGTTTACTTTATATAAAATATTCCTCTATTCCCTCTTGGTTCTTACCGCAAAACTTTGTTAAGAATTTTAAGGTTTATGGTTTATTTTATACAAGATATTTTACGTTTGTAAGAGAACAACTCTCTTACCCGGCGCACAACTTCCCTTAGCAACGTCGACAGACAGACTGTGTCCATCCTAGCTCTGCAACGTATGAATCTCACTGAATTTGGTGTAATTTGATAGGCCAAGCCCAAGTCACATGATTGATGGAACAACCAGATACACAAATTTCATGAAAACTTTGTATAATTTTGCATAGTCCTGCATGAAAATTATCTACAATTATTATTACCCTATCATTGATAAGGTGAACAGAATAATTCACGCCTGCAAATTGATGAAAATTGAAAAATCAGCCTTCCATTTTCAAGCATAGCCTACCGAAATTCAACATTGTTGGTGAGATCGTTACCTATTAAAATTTAAACTAAATTACACCTCAACTATAAACTTAGAACACTAGAAACAGCACAATCTCTTAAAATACTTCTGGAAAAGAGGTGAACATAAACTTTAATTTTTATTAACCAAAAAACAGCAAGACGTGGTCTTGTTAATAACTTTCCGGCAGCCATGATGTTTTAGTGTTTGTTTTTCGTCAGTGAAGAAAAGTAGCCTGCGCTGTAGCGGTCAAAAAATCAACTACATGATACCAATTATACTAATTTTAAAATAATTTATGTAAAGCTTGATACCGACCCATATACATTTCTGATTTCCTCAAAGTTCAAAGAACCCTAAATAACCCTGGGAAATTAATTACTTATTTATTTCTTGTTATTAAAACTTAAAATAAAAATATTTGTTATGTGACATATGTTTGTAAAAGTAAGATCGAAAATAGCTCTGTGATTTATGAAATAATCGATTATCCATTCATGTTTTGGGAGACTATAAATTGTTAAATAAATTCAAGGAATGCCTTGTGGTTTAAATAATAAAAGGTGTATTATTTCCAGTAGATGGTAGTTGGTTACAGGTTATAAAAGGATCGAGAAGAGAAAGGAAATCAGTCCGGACATCCAGAATTATTACGTACCATTTGAAGTCATTTAACCTCAAATGGGTTCGTAAAAGTAGCAATCAGCTGATGCCACGAGCGGAAAAATTTGAAATACTCAATCGTATACTAAGAGAGTAATTCTCTTTGCCTTTCTTCACTCTCTCTCCTAACTACTGTCAAACAACGGTATTGATTTCACATAAACAAAATTTAAGAAAATCATTCAATATCTTTGCATAATCACACGCACTCGATTTTGAAGGCATATAACACAAAAATAACAAATTCTGTGACTCTTAATTAAGCGAGATTTTCGAAGGTTAATAACCGGTAACGAGAGAAATCGCGAGACGTTACAAGATGACATACAGACGTGGGGCTTAATTAGAAAAGCTTATCGAAGAGTATAATAAGTAGTAACGTACACTCACGTAAGAAAAGACGCTACTCGCGAGACGTTACAATATATTACATTTAATGTTTATAATGAATTTACCTCAAGATATTTTTTTCCTTATTAGGAACATGTTTCGGGTACCATCTTGTACCCATCCTCAGCCTTCCAATTTTTGTGTCTGGTGAAGTACATATGTGTTGGTTGACTATTATTATTGTGGCTTCCTGTTGGCTTCTGGTACTTCAAATTGGTTTTATTGTGTGTGATTGTGGTGTATGTGTTAGTTTTTTGTGTATTTTCGATGTTGAGTGCTTTGAATATTGTGTCATGTTTTGTATTGATTTGTATTTGTTCAGGTATTAGTTTGTTTTGTGTTTTATGTTTGTATATTTGTAAATTTTCCCAAATGTTCATTATGGTGCCTTTGTGTGGTATATGTTTTATTGGTGTCACATTGGTTATGTCTGTGAATTCATGTCCTGTGTTTATTGCATGTGTGGCTAAATTACTTCACCCAAGTAATGGACTGTAGCAGAAAGTGATTGAATATATATATTCGGGTTAAAACGTCCTGCGACGTTGTCCTTTGCCTAATTGCCAATATCTCCTGTCATTGCAGTTTTCTTTGGTTAGACCTCGTATACTCATTGATCTCCTTACACCCTGTATCCATGTTACTTTTGGCCTTCCCCTTTTTCTGTTTTCCTGTGGTATCCATTTCATTACTCTCTTTGGCAACCTCTCCTCCACCATTCTCTGCACGTGCCCATACGAAATTAATTGTTTTTTCTCTATGTGTTCTAAAACAGTTTCTTTTATATTCATTTGTTGCTTAATTGTTTCGTTTCTGACCCGGTCTAATTTTGATGTTCTACGTATTCTCCTTAAGGCGTCCATTTCTGTGGCTTCTATCTTTCTTTTCAGATGTTCTTTCATTCTCCATGTCTCAGACACATATACTAATATGCTCTTAATCATTGTGTTGTATATTCTCATTTTGCTTTGTTTTCCTATTTCGGTGCTCCACAGTATTCTATTTAGAGACTTAATTATTGTTCTTGCGCTTTGTTTACTCTACACTTTATTTCTGTATCTCTGTCCCTTCCTTGTTAAAATTTATTCCTAGATATTTGTAATTCTCACATTTTGCTACAATTTCACCACTTTCCAATACTATATCGGTCGTGTCCTCTCCTATACACAAATATTGTGTTTTTCCACATTCATCTGCAGTTCCCATTTTCCGTATTCTTCCTTCAGTTTGCGTGCCATGTATTCTAAGTCATGTTCATAGTCATGTATTCTATGTATATATTAAACTTTGTGAATATTATTTTGTTCTATCTATCAATTGCTTACATTGTATTAGCAACTGGAGCAGCTCATGTAACATATTATGTGAGTGCCACCATAAGTGTGTATATGCTTATTATTACAGTATTTTATAAACTATTCTGATTTCATTATAAATACAAGGGGTATCCAAAAAGTAAGTTTCCCTTATCAAGGAAAAATACAAAAAATAATTTAAAAAGTGCAAAAAATATTAATTTACCTTTGTACACACGTACTTATTTTTCTGTATAATTTCCATCCCTTTCCAAGCATTTCTGGTACCTAGGTAACAGTTTCTCTATTCCAGGTTCATATCAATCTGCTGCCAGATTCTGAAACCACTTATCCACCTCCTTTATCACTTCGTCGTCATTGGCGAAGCGGCGACCACCTAGATGATGTTTGAGCACCAGAAACAGATGGAAGTCACTTGGAGTAAGGTCTGGAGAGTTCGGAGGATGCTCGAAAATCTTCCATCGGAAGCTGGCGAGAAGCTCGCTGTTGCACGAGCAGCATGTGGTTGGGCGTTGTCATGAAGGAGCAAAACTTTGCATGACGAAAGCCCCCGCCGTTTGGTCTGAATAGCATGACGAAGTCTGGCCAGCACGTCACAGTACCACACTCCATTTATTGTCGTTCAGTGTGGTAGATAATCAATCAGCAATACTCCATGGCAGTCCCAAAAAACTGTGGCCATCACCTTTCCTGCCGACTCAATCACTTTGGCTTTTTGGGGAGCTTTCTCTCCTTTTTTTGCCACACCATACTCTGGCGCTTGCTTTCGGGGGTTGAATTGTGAATCCATATTTCGTCACCAGTGACTGTTGTAAACAGGGCTTCACCCTCATCTTTAAACAACTGCAAGAAAGATTGTGCAGCTGTGAAGCGACGCTGCTTATGGGCGTCAGACAATAAGCACGGCACCCATCTTGCACACACTTTTGAATGTTGAAGGTCTTCAACCCGTATTTTGTGAAGAGAGTATCGGCTAATTTCAATATTTGGTGGCAGTAGAGTCATGATTTCATGTACCGTGAGCCGCTTGTTGGAGTCAATGATGTCGCGCACAGCACCAACGGCATCAGCTTGCGAAGTTGCTGGTCAGTCGCTGCGCTCATCGTCGTGAACATTTTCTCTGCCTTCAATAAACATTGTTCGCCAACAACGAACCATTTGTACAGACATGACATCTTCACCATAAACACTGCTTAACTGACGATAAATTTCAACTGCCGATTCATTTTTGCAGTCAAGAAACGAATAACACTACATATTTAACAACTGGTGGCAAAACGAAGTGGAGTCTCCACGGCACTCGGCTCGCTACTGATGTATGAGCAGTTCACGGCCACCAGACTGGTTGCGAGCACTGCCACTACACCCAAACTAAAATTCCGTGTGCGGGAACTGCCTGACTCGCTCATACTTGGATATAAAAATTAGGGAAACTTATTTTTTGGATACCCCTTGTAGGTTTTAAAATTAATGCGTTTGCTTACCAGAAATATGAATTGGATTTGAAGTAGTGCCAGATATGGAGTTAAATTTTATTTGACAAGTTATTTAGTTGGATACATTATTTCACAAACCAGTGTTGAAGATATAACAGATGGTTAATGCTTATCTTAGAAACTAGCTCTGCTTATATAGTAAGAAATGCGAATAGTGTTTTTATAGGGAGGTGACATATCACAACCATGTGTGCATCTCCTTTAATCATGTATAAAACATAATTAGTGACAGAATCAGACAGATTTTGTATGTAATACAACTGGATAAGTAGACATATTATTCTTTAAAATAATTAATTCAGTTGTAATTAACGTGCACTGTTTCAAATCTACATTACTAAGTAAATGTGAGACGAGTGTAAATTTTCAGATGTGCTAATTCTCACAGCTTTATAGTAATTAGTGGATAATTGACAGAACCAAGTAAATTATAAGCATTCTCATGTCACCATAAATTCTGTACATGTAATCATTGCATGTACTGATTCACTTACTGATTAAAAATGTCTGCCATAAAAATATTTTCTCTCATCACTTTCCATGATTGGTGTTCATCCAGATATTTGGAGCTTATCCAGTTGCACAATGTTTGAGAATGTAAAGAGCAGAAAGCTACGTTTTTACTATATCAGGTTATATTTAATACGTACAGTAAGGCATAAGCAGTGATGCAGTAAGGGGATTGGGGTGGGGTTAACTCCCTCCCCGAAGGATGATGAAAAAAAGAAATGTCAAAAAAGGTGCCACTGAAAGTGTATTCATAAATGTTGAATTAAATAATTAGACTAGTTAGTTTTCTGATTTGAACACAAACTTTGTAAATTGTGGAATACACAATCCGTAGAGCCATCTTGCAAGTACAAAATCGCTTCATGTAAACATTGCTAGTTATTCTTCTTCTTCTTCTTCTTCTTCTCCACTTCAAGGATTAGGTTATATAAACCTGATCCAGCACCCACCTCATCCTCAGACTCCCATGTCTCTTCTACCAGTGGCTTTATAGTTCAGTGCCGCTTTTGGCAATCGATCCTCTCCTTTGCGACAGTATCCCACCTTTGTCTTCTGCAAATTGAAATAATTTCATTTATGTCCTTTACTCTGAGTTCTGATATGATATTCTCATTCGTTATTCTTTCTTGCAATGTATAATTTAAAGTATTTCAAAGAAACTGCATTTCAGCACTCTGAATCTTGCCGCATTCCCTTTTTGTCATGACCCACGCCTCACTTACCCAAATCAATGTGGTGTAACGGTACAGAATCAAGGGGATTTATTTTATTCATGTATCAATGGTAATAACGGGGAATCGCCCAGACAGAGCTTCAGTTTTAATAAGCAGAGTATACTTTTGAAACACCCAGATGTCGGTTTGAACAATAAGCCAGGCCAAACATAACGAAACCTGGCGCATTGGAATGTGTCAGAGCGCGCAGGTGCCCGTTCTGACAGAGTGAAGATCACGTACAAGTTCTCTGGTCGCCGGCAGCGAGACGACGATAAATAGCGCGATTTTGCTTTAAATGCTCTCGTCCAATGAGAAAGCAAGTTGCCACGCTTAAGAGGGATTCTGACCGTCTTGTAAACGTCGAAATTGGCATCAGTCGGCTTCCAAACTCAAAACCGCGCAGTTGCGTGGGTGCGCGGTTCACCTAAAATCTATTTTACAATGTAGACCGACCAGCAGAAACAGTGAACAGATGTGCTTAAACTACAAATTAAAATGGTCTAAAGTAATATTACAACAGTGCAACATTAAACAATATTTAGTGAACAAAATTTAAACAGTTAAACATAGTTCTGAACAACCAAATGAACAAAAACCGGTAGTGATTTCAACACGTGCTCTTCGTGGCGACAACAGGGAAGTAAACCTACCATTTCAGTTAAAATCAAAATGAAATAAAAAATTAGAATGTATAAAGAGATCTCTTGTTTTTAGTAAGGGGATAAAAAGTGTGAAAGTAAGAATGAGTGAGCGGGTACTGGGTTGCCTTACAAAAAATACTTACTTTAATTATAAGAAGAAATATTAAGTCCTGTTTTGTTGCATAAACATCAGTAATTAAATAAATAGGAAGTAAGGAAATTAAAGAAAAAAGAGAATACAGAGAAATGTTCAACAAAGCTGAGATAGTTAACAGATTCCATGAGAGTGTAATTTATTAAATAACACGAACCCTAAATCACACTTATAGGTCACGAGTTCGCGTGAACGATCCTGGATCCGATAAAGGTAAGAATTTTGGAACAGGTTTATTTTTTATAAACAAAGCTATTTATTTATCTATTGATATTTGCAATGATTAGTAGCTTCTCAGTGGATATTGCAATTGTCTTAAAAAATTTAATCCTTGTACTGTGTCTTGTTTTATTTCTAAGATTTCTATGAGTCGTACCACAAATATTCTTAAATTTATTTATCTTCTCTCTTATATCATATTCAGATTCATAGCTTACTGCACAGCCGAGATATATGAAACGGCTCACTTGTTCTAAAGTGGTGTTGTTTATAACTATCGATTAGTCCTCACTGGATATTTACCTTTAAAGGTCATGATTTTGGTATTGCTAGTTATATGTGTAAACATAATGTAGATCGTGAATTGTGAATAGTATTTTTCAAGAAATAAAATCTTCAAAGTAATTTAATGTCTTAAAGTTGATAGCTTTAGAAACAGTTCATAAACAGTGCCCAAATAACAAATAAATGCACGTTTTTACCGACAGCTCCTTACCAGACTATGAACCGGTTAGAGGAGTGTGTGGGACTTACACTTAGTTCTCATTCTACTGTCAGTATCACATTGCCAAAGAACTACAAATTTTGATGAAGAAATGTATGCAGTTAAAACAGTACTTGAAAATGTATAAACAAGAAAAAATATGTTAACAAGATAGTCATCCTCTCTGATTCAAAAGCAGCTGTCCCAAGTAGTATTCTGGTCTAAGAGCATAGGACACAAATGGAAGAGATTGAAAAAAATGTTACAAAATCATCTTTTCAGTACTTACTCGTAAGAAATCAACTTATTCTTTGAAAGATTTCATCTTACTGTTGTCAATTAATCAATTCAGCATTATCATCAGTTAAGCTACAAGTATGCTTACCAAGAAAGGTTCTCTAATTACTCAGCAAGAAAACACAAGGCTGCTAACATGGGTATGGATGGCAAGAAAAATAAGAATTATTCCTAAGTCTAAAAGCAGCAGCCATCGACAAGAAATGGGAACATCTATACACAAACCAAAAAGCGATTCTAGCTATTCCATTCAAAACAGCAGTTGTTAAAATTCCGACTTTCTACAGGGCATGGTTATCTGGAAAAACACTTCCACCAAATTGGCATGCTCATCTTATCAAAATACGTTGTTATCTAAACACTCTAGTAAAGGAATGGACAAACATCAGTCCACACTGCGGTCAAAGGAGCGAGTGATTAGTTATAAAGTACTGAAAAACAATATTGTTGTAAGAGGATGGTAGTTTGCGATAGTTTAAAATAATTTCACTTGGTTTTAGAAATGATTTGTTATTATTAAATTGATCAAAATTGAATTGTGTATTATAATAATTCCTTTTCTAAATAAGGAAGAGGGATAGAATAGTATAATTATAAAGTAAGTAAAATTTTGAAAATAATTTTACAGTTTCTTAATATAATTTTTATTGTTCTTGTACATTTTATTATTTGTATATTTATTACAGCACTTATTTTACAAGAGAGTAGCCTTTTTATAATTAACTTTAACAGTTTAGAACAATTTTTGTTTCTTACCCAGTTTATTGCAGTCATCATTGCATGCTCACAATTCCTTCTTCCTTCACCTTTCAACTTTGCTCAGCCATTCCGCTGTAATTCAGATTTATTAACTCTTTTGGCTTTCCCTCTACCTTCTGCTAGCTGTTCTTCATTAGTGGAAGACATTTTCTGTGGTTGAGTGATAGATGATAATGGTGTTTTCCACACAGCTACTGTGCAATTTAGCATGCCTTTGAATATGTAGTGTAATGTTGATAAGTTGCTAAAAGTCAGATGAGTAAGAACCATGCCGTATGTAGAGACATAGGAGTAAGGAGGATGTTCCTATTACTAAGTGAAACAGTCTGAATCAATCTGTCCATATTTGTCATATTTAAAAGATTTCACGTGTTTCTTAAACATCCAGATTGATGTTATTTTGATTGAGGGAGATAGAATTCAGCTATATGTCATTATTGAGCTATATGTTTGGACAAAAATTAAGAGAATTAAGTGGATTGACAGAGTAAGTAATTAATAAGTTCAAAAGAGAGTAGTGTTAGATAAACTTGAAGAGGAAGGGATAGGACACGTTATAAGAGGAAAAGGTATATTAAGAACTGTTTATAAAAGAACAGTGGCAGGAGAAAGGAGGAGAGAATGGAAGACATTAATGGGACAAGAGAGAGATTATAAGAGAGTAGTGTTAGATAAACTTGAAGAGGAAGGGATAGGACACGTTATAAGAGGAAACGGTATATTAAGAACTGTTCATAAAACAACAGTGGCAGGAGAAAGGAGGAGAGAATGGAAGAGATTAATGGGACAAGAGAGAGATTATAAGAGACTAAAGAACAGGGCTGTGACAGGAATAATTGGAGACAGAAGTGGTCTATAAGAATGCCAGTTGGCAGAACAGCATATGATAATAATTCATCATGTTATGTCAATTAGCAGTCTCAGTAATTCCAACCTCGTCGTACTTACTTGCCAAACTGCTATCTGCCATGTTCCAGACGAGGCCTTTTAGTGTCTCCACCATTATCAAGTCGTGGTTTAGGACTAGATAATGGTGGAGACACTTAAAGATCTCGTCTGGAGCATGACAGGTAGTAGCAGTTTAGCAAGTAAGCACGACGAAGTTGGAAGGTATGATGATAATGATGATGACTGAGAGTGATTTAATGTGATGTGATTAATTAACTTGTTTTTCATGTATATCTTTTGAAATTTCAGAGAGTCGCAGAATGACATGGAGCAGGAGACTCGTAAAAAACGTAAAGCTGAAGAAGACACAGAGTACAGTGAAAACATGGAAAAACTGAAGAAATCTCGACAGTCGTGTGTAATAGTGTATGAAGGAAAGCCACAAGCCACTACGGCACCAATGCTAGATCTGACTGTGGAAGCTACACCACCACCATCAGAAAATATAACATTAAATGAATCACAGGAATTCAGCCTCAGATATGATGAAGATATATCACCGATATCACAACCCGACAGAGGTAAGACAAAGTTATAACAGAAAATTCAATTTGAAAAACATGTATCCCCCACTTTACATGTGTTCAATGTATGGTTGTTTTAAGAGCAAGTCAATACACTTTTCTGATTCTCAGTTGCAGAAGTAGTAGAACGTAAACCAATATGCCCAGTTACAATCAGAATCAGAGTTTTATGTGGCAGTGACGGACAGTATTTTTACAGTAGTCTTGTAAATTTATTGGTTGAAGTCAAACAGTGTTTTTGTTAATTTTTGTAACAATAAGGCCAGGACTCCACGAGCTGTATTTTTATTGCTTGTACCCGCTGTAAATTACGACAAGACAATAGACTCTACGTTGGTAAATGGAAGTAGCTTTACACAGTGTAAGTGGAAGTTATAGAGGCAGCAAGAATCACGGTACAACTACCAAGGCCATATTGCCACTGTGTAGAATATGTTACATTTTTCTGGCAACAGTTTGCCGCTGATACCTGGCTCCACCCGCTGTAGTTTACTCCCACTGCACTTTCATCTTTCTAATCCAGTATTCATTTATTTACTTATTCTCAGTTGCATTTTTACGATTTGTTTCTCTTTGTTGGGTTTACCAGTATTAGCATAGTTTTTGAAATGGAGTGAGTGAACAAATCATTGTAGTAATAGTCCAGAATTATAGTCTAAGTCATATTGTCAACCAATTAAGTGTAACCTAAATGTTTTTATTAACTAGAATTATAAAACAATTAATTAAACGATTAAAAAATTGAATTGAAACCATAATTAAAACAATTACTACCACTATTTCATTAAATATGCAATATTCATACACTCATCTATACAATATCAGTGCAATTACTATTCGGAATGGTAGAGGGAAATTACCGCTTCTAAGTGCTGTAATGATACAGCATGTGGAGCCACCAAAATCTAACCGTAAAGTATCACTTGTACACATCATAATTTACAGCTCGTGGAGCCGTGGTCTAAATTCCCTTTTTATCACGCTTTACCAGTGATCCTGCCTTTGCTTCAGAAGTAAAGTGTAAGAATTTTATGTCATTAACAAAAAGAGAATCTAGTTAGTAGTAATAGAGGGTCCATAACAAAGCTAGTAAGGAATTTTGTGCTGCTGTTACAGGTGTTTATTTACTTATATTTGGGTTGTAAAAATTGTCAGTATCATTTCTCCTGTTGCCTTCATCCAGGGACGTATCTAGCCCATACTGCGCCCTTTGCGAAATGACCTGTTTCCGCCCCCCCACCTCTCCGGGAAAAAATGACAATAAATTACTTATGTTGTTCAATGACACTCTTATATAGCTTTATATTAGTGAAATAACAAATTAAACAGCTAAAGTGTTTTTCTAAAACATAATGAATATTCAATTGAATATGAATACGTCTTTTATTTTATAAAAGACAGGACAGACAGCGCTACCAGCGGCAGCCTCTGAAGAAGTCTTTTAAAGGCGAAAACCAGTTCAGGCTGTAAGGTAAAACTTTGTTTTTACTTATAAAAAACTTTGTGTTCCGAGTCGTTAATATAATAGTGGTATTTAGTTAAGTAACGGACACGTCATGGACAACGAAATCCAAGAATTTAACTCAGCAAGACGGGCTACAGTCCAAACGTACAAATTCACAATATTGAAGGTTAGAAAAATCGTTGCTCACATAACATTCAACAAAACATGCCTCAACAAATCAATAACACCAAAATACTCACAAATCAAAATTAAACACAACAACCAGGCCGCTCAAATAACACAAAACATCGCACAAAGGACATACATAAAAGAATCCATAAAACAGCTATATAAGAAAAAAGACGCTCTCAACCGCAAAGCACTAACGCTACACCTACAGATCGCCAACATATACGGACACAATTACATGACTGAACTAATACATCACACAAATGAATGGACAAAAAAACAAATACATAACATACAGACAAAACACGAGAGAAAAATAAAAAACCTGACACCAATCAACACAAATATAATTCCCTCACACAAATTCTACCCACGTACAGTAAACCTCACGAACGTCAGACTCACTAAAAACGAACAAACACTCCTTGATAAAGGCCTAAAACATAACATACATTACAAACAAAACTCATAGTTGACACTGAAACAAATATACAAAACATAGCACCAGAACATCAAGACATAATATAAACAATATAATAGGAGCACATAAGACAGCAGACAACAAGAACCACAACTCAGAAATACACACAGCCATCAAACTGAGGGAAAAGGCACACAAACACAACATCACATTTGTAAAAGCAGACAAAGGCAATACGACTATAATCATCCCCACAGACAACCTACACAAAAAAGTACAAAACTTCATGGAACAGAACAACATCACAGAACTAAAACACGACCCCACCGACAGATACCAGAACATAGTAAAACAAAACTAGTCAACAAAGCCAAATACATAATGACACACAAACAAAAACCCTACATGAAACAAATCTGACCATCAGCCCTTACCCTCCAAGTGCTTCCCAAAATCCATAAAGACGATTCCGATCCGCCCCATTATCAACTACCGTAATGCCCCTGCACACAAACTCGCACCTGTAGACAAACATCCCCATCTCTGAAACAATCACCATCCTACAAAACAAACTCAAACAGAACAACACACCAGACGAACTTATCAACGAAATAACAGAAACTGAACATTATCACAAAACAAAACTACTTTACGTATAACAATAAATACTACACACAGAATGATGGTCTACCCATGGGCTCCCCCATATCCAGCATTCTAGCAGAAGTCTTCCTCCAACACTTAGAAAAAACAAAAATACTCACAAAGAATGACAGACACTCACATAAAATACTGTATTGGCACAGATACGTTGATGACATTCTAATACTATACAGGGGAAACAAAAGACAATGTGAACAGTTACTAACGCACATAAACAAAATACATAAAAACATAACCTTTACTGCCGAATACAAACACAACAATACCATAAACTTCTTAGACCTCTCCATCACAAAACTAGAACACAGGCACAAATTCAGTATATACAGAAAACCAACTACAACTGACACACTAATACACAACTCCTCCAATCACCCAATACAAACAAACAAACTGAAAAAATAGCCCACAAATTCAAAAAAGCAGGATACAGAATCGCTTACAAAACTACTAACAAAACAGAACACACACTATCAAAACACACACACAAAGCACAAAACAAATTCGATCTACCCAGTGTTTACAAGCTAAATTGCTCAAATTGCAACAAATTCTACGTAGGCCAGACAGGACGTAGCTTCAAACAGAGATACATTGTGATTTTACCCACTTTATTTTTAATTATTACACACATATACTGATATTTATATGTATGAATAGTACCATAATATGGCACATATGCGTACTTACCAATTTCAGTCACTGCCGGGCTCATACTCTTCTTTTTAACATGCTTTTTACCTAAGGGGCCAGGATTCATTAACAGCGAGATTTTTGATACACAGAAGGTGACACAAATGATAACACTGTATTATATTGAAAGTAACTGTCAAATTTTTAATTTCCCAAATAGATTTTGCATACATAACCATGTGGCCAAAATGGCGTCAAACAAGATTACAAAACAAAATGGTGACTAGTTTAATCACCAAAATCATTCTTAATACTCCCTTTTTGGTTTCTAAATCAAGATCATTGTAACTTTTATATTGCTGCAGCTTTAATCATTTATTAACTAGTATTTAAGTTGCACACAAACCAATGCCCTAGGCATAGATATTTATGGCCATGTGCTCACTCACTCACTCTCACACACGTTCACCGTGTTACAAGTACATTCGTTTAATGGGTTATTCTTGATTAATGAGCTCATTAAAATAATAAAGAAAGATGGTAAAAATTGGACTTCTCTTAGTGGTGGTCGGCGTTGCTCCCTTGCTGTTGTTGGTTGATTCCCATGTTGATGGTCGGTGTTCGCCTCATGTTCTGCTGAGTTTTTAATTAATTAAATATAAGCACTGATTCTACATATTATGGTTTATACTGTTACTAAATTCGAGCATTTATTGCTCCACCATCACACTTGTAATTTAGAGTCTAGTTGTAACAAGCTTTTGTTATAAAACCGATCAGACAGCGATACATCGCTGTTGATCCTTTGAAGAACTACGCTGAATTGAGACAGAGGCAAATGTAAATTTGCGCTTGTGTGTGTATATTTTACGTCATCAAGCTTTGTCATACTGGACAACGCCTCGTTGTAAGCACTGTAGTCAGTGCGTCATTGTTTTTGGTTATGACGGAACAGTGTTATTATCCAATCACAATGCATATGTAAAGTCATTCGTCACAAACACCGCCATGGCCTTTACCGACTCCCGCACGTCCACCGGTGACCTTGGCATGGTACTCTTGCTGAATCTGCTTTGTTCCTTCGAATATAGGGACAATGGACCTAACCATTCTGTATTTTAATGATTAAACAATAAAACATAAAAAAATACCTTTAAATCCCATAATTATGGTATTGGGTCATTATGTACTGTTACAACATTGAACACACAAAGGCACTCCACTCCAATACAGAATCCACCTTTGCAGACCACCTCATTGAAGCAAACCACACATATAAGAACATCGACAATAACATGAACATTCTACACGTACACACAAAAGGCCGAATACTAGACACTCTAGAACAATTGGAAATATACAAACACACGAAAACAAATAAAAACGACATCCTAAACGAACAGACACAATTCAAATCACACGCATTATTCGAACATATCTCACCCCACACACACAGCATCGATCTTTCGAAATTTGATTCCGTCGCCCACAACAGGACGGACAGCGCTACCAGTGGCAGCCTCTGAAGAAGCCTTTTAAAGGCGAAAACCGGTTCAGGCTGTAAGGTAAAACTTTATGTTTTTACTTATAAAAAACTTTGTGTTCCGAGTCGTTAATATAATAGTGGTATTTTTTTTTATAATATAGGCCTTATATTGCTAACAAAACTTCTTCTTAATCGAGGTAAGAGTAGAACTAAGGACAGACTTTATGAGAGACAAAGTAATGATAACATTTCTTAAATTAAAAATATAGAACGTTTAAAAACTTTAATCGGTAGTATTGTTTCAAATTATCTGAATCGAGTTATGGTTTTGGAAGGATAATAATAGTGTGAGAAGGTAACTTTGACAAATGTAATTTAATAACACACAAGAATTAAACACAATAACAATAAAATCTCAAGAAAATTCTCCAAAAAAATATTTACAATCCAAAAATTGTGTACTCATTGGAGGTTCCACTCCACAATCTACATATGCTCAAAATTTCACTTTCCTGGCTTTTATGGATGCAAATTCGTCAATGATGTCATCAAAGTTCAGTTTGCTGCTGTTTTGTGCTCAATTGACAGAATTGCCAAACTGGTCAAGCGTCCCTGGCCGGTTCTTGAACGCAAGTAGTTCTTGATTAGTTTCAATTTGTTAAAGCTTCTTTCACAAGATGCCATGCTCACGGGCATTGTTAAATAAATTCTCAAGGCAATCTCAATGTTAGGATAGGCATCTCTTAGCTGGTAAGTATTTATGGACTGTAATAGATCTAAGTGGGAAGCTGAAGCTACGTCTTTAAGCAGCTCCATCATATGAAATTTGTAGCTCCCTATTTCTCTTACCATTTCCACAGTGTCAACATCTCGGTTGTACTTCAGGCCAAAGTCTTTGGCACAGTTTTCCAATTCAGAAACGGTACATTTCTTCAATGATGATCCTGATAAAAATTCAAAGTCTGCAGATACTGATTCATATGCCTTTGATCTGGTTTTCATTTCGATGATCAACTTGTCATAAACACAAAAACATTCTCGTTGGAATGCTTGTTTTGCTGATGGCAAAAATGGCGGAGGCAGCTTTCATCTTTTGCCATTTCCGATGCCAAGGTCTTCACTCTTTTGATGTGTTTATCAGTGGGAGTGGGAAAGTTACTTTCAACGCCAATTTCATCGCATGTTGCCACAGCTTTTTCTATGATAGCATCTACACCATCATCACGCCTTTTCTGGATTTTCTGTGACAATCCATCCAACAACTTTGATTCAATTCGAGGGATGTGTCTTTCTGTTGCAACAACTTGTTCATATTATAATCAACTGATATCAATATCTCTGACCACATATGAAGTAGGCAAATAAATTTGAAATCAATATTTTTTATTATGCTAGAGGCCCCAGAGACAGTGTCATTGTTCCATTCTTGATTGTTGGTCATTTCCTGAAGAGCAGTGTATAAACCTTTCATGTTTTTTTCAACAGAAGTGATGGCCTGCCTCTTTGATGACCATCGAGTGTCAGTGTGTCCCTTTAGAGTGGTATCCAAATATTTTTTTATGAACTCCCACCTAATGGTAGAACCACTAGCAAAACAGAATATATATTGTATCACTCCAAAAAAGGTAATCATCATTGGAGATACCTGTGCTGCACGGACACCTACCAAATTCAAGTTATGCACGGCACATGGTACAAACCTAGCTAGATCATTCATACGACCAATGTGGGCCTGCACACCATTGTAAATGCCTGCCATGTTCGACCCATTCTCAAAAAAACCTTGGCCGCGACAATCAAATCCAATCCATCTTCTTTCATCTTTGCAAGAATTTCTTCTGAAATTCCCTCACCTGTTTTTTTATGGCTCACAACGAAATCAACAATACTTTCAACAATTTGGCACTCTCCACTAGAAAAATCAATGTACCTTAAGACTTCACTCATTTGTTCGGAATGCGAAACGTCAGGAGTACAGTAAAAAAAAATTGAAAAGTACTTTGCGGATTTCACTTTCTTCAAAATGTGTGAGCGCACTTTATTCCCAAGGAGCTCAATCACTTCATTTTGAATCAGTGGTGAAAAATAGCTTGTGGCATTCTTCTGGAATTAGCGTGTTCAATGTGGGTTTTAAGTTGAGGATGATAGTGGCTTATAAGTTCTAACATGCTCAAAAACACCCCACAGTTATGATCAGCTATAGAATCTCACGATCCTCTTAGTGGTAGGTTGTTTTTAGCGCAGTACAAAACTACGTCAACTACTACTTTCAATAAATTGCGCCACTTTCTGTCTGCATTAATAGATCTTTGAAAATCCGCGTCCAAAGAAGAATTTTGCCCGAGCCTCACTTCTGGCTCTTTCCATTCAACATAGCACTTTCTGTGCATTTCAGAATTTTCATGTAGTTTGATGTGTGGATTGAGGTGTTTCCAATCATTGAACCCTTGTTTTGTGTCTGCAAAGGGTCCAGTGTTTGACTCTTTGCTAAAGAGAATACATGGAAAACAAAAAATTGCATTTTGAGATTTGCTGTATAACATCCACTGTCTTTTCACACTCTCGCCGTTTGGAAGATTTTTGAAAAACCACTTTTTACTTAAGTGTCTGGCATCATCTGAGATCGGGAAATAAAATTTTTCCAGGTCTACTGTTTGTGGGCCACGTTCTACGAGTTTTACTCGAACTGAATCTGTAACATTTGGCCACTTGGAAGGATCATCATAGATTATTTCTTGTACTTTTCTTCTATTATCATCGGGATCAATAACTTGTTCTTGGGGATCTTCTTCATCGTTGAGAAGTACTTTCTTCTGCAAGATCGTTGTCTTCTTCTTTTTCCACCTCATCTGTTAGTTCAACTTTTCTGGTAACTCCTTCATTTTCATCTTCAAGATCACTACTTTCGTCAATAACTTTATCCTCTTGATCTAAACCTTCTTCTTCATTACTCTGC
Source organism: Magicicada septendecula (assembly GCA_034769895.1). Classification (NCBI taxonomy): domain Eukaryota; kingdom Metazoa; phylum Arthropoda; class Insecta; order Hemiptera; family Cicadidae; genus Magicicada; species Magicicada septendecula. Next base: position 420,311,091 of record CM068375.1, read on the forward strand.
TCATTGTCCTCAGGTGGCATAGATGATGCAGATTTGAATTGTTGTTTTAACCGTTTTCTCATATTGAGCGCCACTTTCTTTGCACTATCATCTGTAGCTATCCGGGCTTTTTTGAAAGCACTGCCAGACACCTTTTTTGGTCCCATCCTGAAACAATATACAAGTATGCTATTCCGAAACTTCATTATTAATTTCCGTACACACATAACAGACTGTAAAATAATAATAATAAAAAAAAACGAACGAACGTTTCCTTTGTACTCTAGAGACCACAATACAACAAATTAGTTCACCATAAAACGATAAAACAAATTGTTTTATGAAGGTTCCGAGCTTAATTTTAGGTATGAGACCTACTCTAATTGTAATACCAGTTTATTTTTAGCTTATTTTCTTAAGGTAAATTTGCTAGAAAAGAAAAACAGTGCACGCTTCCAGAGCCATCAAGGCAAAACGTTTTGCCTAAAAGCATTTCAGCCTAAGTTATGTGCAACGCGTTTGATTTTGTGTGTGGCATGCCTAAAGAAGTGAGCGTGACACCACAACATAGGCCTACTGCAGTGAGCTAATAATAAAAAATACATTCCACATGATAAAAATAAGTTTTGGTTTTTATCTTCTGATTAACGTAAACACCGAAATGAATGAACCTTTTTAAATATATTGTCAATTTTCATGCAGCCATTTAGCCAGCCGCCCGTAGGCAGGTTACTTGTAATGCATTTTCTATGCCACGTTGTGAAGTTACACAATATTTAAATAAATAGAAAAGTATTTGTAAGAAGGAATAACAAGTAACCTATATTTGGGTTTGTTTACAGTACTTGTATTAAACACGTATGTCACGCGCACCATAATTATGGTACTTACCATAGTTCGAGAATCTGGTTGTTTCAATCTTGTTGTTTTTATTATTACCTAGGGTCCAAGGATTCGACTCAGCGTGATTGCTGACAGAGACAGGCATAGAAATGAGAATACGTTCATTTGAAACATTGACCATTAATATTAATTTATTCAGCAATTTTGTTAATTGTGTACACCGGATAAAATTTCAACATGGCGGCCATTACTTATATTGACTCTCTTTCATCATAAAACTCTCTTATGTTTTATTAAACTTTAGTTTATCAAATTCTATATACTGACTATGAAGCAGCTTCATGATTAATTGCTTTTAATTATATTTCCTTATCACTAACGCAAACCAACACCCCGTTTGGATGTCGACATTTACCATGCACGCACTGCTCTCTCTCTCACATTCATACATAAAATTCAATTTACTTTTTGTTGTGTACACATAACGGCAATTTTTGATTAAAAGAGCTCTTTAAATAAAATTTTGGTTTTGCACTTCCCTTGTTAGGTAGACTGGAAGTTCTAGCAGTGGATCACATGTTGTTTTCTCAGATGGCGTGGTTACATTTTACTGAATTCACTGACTCTAAGTATAATTTTGAAACACTATTATTTCACACTATCTGAGTTCTCCTGTAGTTAATACTTTTACATTTTTTATTACATTTTTGAATTATTTAAGACACTTTGGCTGACTATTTTGGGCCAGCACAATTTTTAACGTGTTATCGCCATGATGAATTTCTGAAGACTGGGGCAGACGTTGTATGTCTAGCTTTCGTCTGTCCTTTACACTGAATTTACATGATGGTTATAATCACTCGTTAACACTATTTACTTGTTATTACATTTTGTCAATTCAAATAAAACACTTTAGCTGACTATTTTATGCCAGCACAATTCTAACGTGTTACTGCCATGGTGATGTTCTGGCGACTGGGACGAACACTACGCAATTTTTACGTATGCGTGCGTGAGTACACGTCATTGTTCTTTGTCTTTTGTTACCTAATCGCCTTGCTGGTTACGTATTTTAATCACGTCATTGTTGTATTAATGACGTTTGGCGTTGTCGGCCAATGAAACAGAAGCATGTAGCGCCGGTATTGGTGGCTGTAACCATTATAAGTGTTTTTATCTGCACGTACACTGCTGTCCTTGAAATTATTTCGTTGTCTCGGAACTGCGTCGTTGTATGCAAAACCAAGGGAAATTGTATTACCCATAGAAATGAAGTTAAAAACATCGAAATACAATAATTTACTACCTTGCATACCATACTTTTTATATCAGGCTTTTTGTACTGTCACAAAACCCCCTCAATGAAAGGTTTTGTGTCGAGACACAAAAACTTTCATTGACTCATTCACACTTCTCTAAAAGGATCAGGTCAGATATGGAGCCACAACCCCCTGTAGTGTTACTATAAAAGAAATTCAATCACTTACCCTTGGTCCAATGATGAGGTTCGCACCTTCTGACCTTACTGGACTTCTCCAGAGAGATCCCTACACCATAAGGCCATGAGGCACTTTACGCTCCTGTTCTGACGCACCGGCCAGCTCAGGACTGCGGTCACCACACCATAAAACTCTGAAACATTCGATACAAAATTTTTAGAATGGTGGCCTTCTCTATATCCATATCCACAACTGATATGTTTCCTCTTAGTACGTTGGTTTGCGTTTTGGGGCATTGGTTTGCTTAATTCTATAAGTTTCAAACAATGTATCACAAGAGTTAAGATAGAAAATTCCTTCTCCTTTTAACAATCCGGTATCTAGTACACCTCTCTGACCTCTGTCAATTATATTCACTCTCTTTATCACATGAAAACAATCGCTCTTAACCTAAACAAACAATATATTTTACTGCTTTAGCAACAACCATTAACCCTAATATTTTACTTCATATAATCTTACAATATCTATATCATGGCAAACAACTTCAAAGCTTTATAATTTCTTTACGATCGTTTCTTATGTTTAACTTTCTTTATAACAGAACGCTTATTACAGGATTGACAACCCTCACAACATTTTATTATTATTATCGTTACTATCCTGGTAGTAACCTCCTAACCTATTGCACCATCAACATAACAAAAACATAATAAAACATTGTACATCATAAGCATTAAGCACTAACATTGAACAATTCACATTAAACAATTCATATTTACATAACTTGTAGCAGAACTTTATAACATTTTTACTATCAACAATTCTCTATTCAACTTTTAATATTTAACATTCATTTAGATTCTATACAAAAATTTCACATTTATCATTACCTTTCAGTTACCTCACCTTCCTACCATGAATTTTCCTTTTTCTAACCTTTTTATCCTTATTAGTTTGAGTGACTCTCCCTTACTCACTATTCTCTATCTCTTATTTTGGCATTTGTCAATCTAACCTTACTACCCCCTTTTCTCTACTAACAACCACTTCTAACCATTAATACATTATGACACCAATATCTCTATAATAACCCCCTTCACAAATCCCATTTAAAACCTCTGGCACCGCTCATTTTTGTACTAGTATGTGTGTATTCCCTATCTATGCTCATTCCATCATTGGTTCCTGACCCTTTCAGATAACCCTTTCTGGCACACAGCGGTCCCTTCCTGTCTCAACATCTCTCGTTTTAGACTCCTACACCAATACTCTTATTACAAAATATCACCATCAACAACAAATATAATTACCATCCACATTACTTACCTCTACATATAATCACTAACCACTGTGTCCCTAAAATATCTAACACCTCTTTATATATTGTCAGCATCTCAACTCTCTATTTATTTTCCTTAACTCCCATTAACTCTATTTAACTAACTCCGAAGCCATAATTTATAACTATTACCCAAACTCTTTACAACATTTCACCTTAATATACCACTAGAAAATCCATCACTTACCTACTAACAACAATACTTCTCAATAGCCAAATCTATTACCTGCATAATCATTTACTAACCCTTTAGAATCTGAATCGCATAATATCATTTAAACTTTCTTCAATTATTTAAAATTCTACAATACATGTTTACATAAAAAATATATAAAATACACAACAGCAAAATTACACAAATACATAGACATTGTTATACACAAAAATATACAATCCACATAATCATTAAATCATTTACCAAAATCAGTCATAAACAGTCCATCTTAAAAAACACTGTCCACATAATTAAATGTTCATAACACAATAAAAGGTCTACCCTCCATCGTCAAATAAGAATCGAACCTTAAAACTATATACATGGTTTAATATTGAATGTCTTATATTATTACTATCAATATAATACTTATCTAATTCTTCATATATTTCCACAATACTATTTAAATTAATATGCTTATTCCATATTACTATCTCATAATTTGTCATGATCGAGTATGGTCATGTCGCCTTTGGTATAGTCTGTTACAATCAGGTAAGTTACAAAGTCAGCTTTATCAACATCATCTCCCACTTCTGCTATATCAGCTTCAACCCAAGGTAAGTACTTATTATATTTATTATATATCATCTCTACTCCTAACCTTCCCATAAACTCTTCATAATCTCTGCTTATCTTAAAAATTTCTACCTCCCTCTTTCTCTCACAATATCTCTCACTTTCAAAACATCTCTCTCTTTTAAAATATCTCTCATAATAACTCTCCCAATAACACTTCTCTCTCTCAATATCTCTCTCTTTACACCCACTCTTTAAACCTTCAAAACACACTATCATTCCCTTATTATTATATTCTATTCCCCATAAAATTTCATTTATACTACCAACCTCCACACTATTATCACCTATTACTATATTTTCATCTATTTTATCGTCATTTCCACTACTACTTACCTTGTCCTCTTTGTTTATCTCTAACTTGTCTACTTTGTCAATACTATAATTTTGTCTTTGTATTTCATTTTTTAATTCTTCTAATTTTTCGTCAAGTTTGCTAAATTTCTCATCTAACTTATTGTTCTGTGTATTGAAAAGCATTTGCATCATTTTCATAATTTCATTATTTTCAGCCCTGTTATTTGGGACTGGTGTTGAGTGAACAACTCCTTCACTCATGACTAGTGATTCTGTCATACTTATTTGACTGTTATTCGTACTGTCAGTTATGCTGACGTTTTCTTTATTTTCTGCCATCATAAAAAATGTTAATGGTTTGTTGCTTTATATTAGCGTTACCACCTAACCTACAACCGTACTTTCAGTTTCAATGCCCACTCTGTCATCATTCAGGCTTATTATATAAATACATTAATATATTTTTATATAGTCACCAGATCGGGCGGCCAATTGTGAAGTTACCCATGTATTTAAATAAATATAAATGTATTTGTAAGAAGGAATAACATGTAACCTATATTTGGGTTTGTTTACAGTACTTGTATTAAACACGTATGTCACGCGCACCATAATTATGGTACTTACCATAGTTCGAGAATCTGGTTGTTTCAATCTTGTTGTTTTTATTATTACCTAGGGTCCAAGGATTCGACTCAGCGTGATTGCTGACAGAGACAGGCATAGAAATGAGAATACGTTCATTTGAAACATTGACCATTAATATTAATTTATTCAGCAATTTTGTTAATTGTGTACACCGGATAAAATTTCAACATGGCGGCCATTACTTATATTGACTCTCTTTCATCATAAAACTCTCTTATGTTTTATTAAACTTTAGTTTATCAAATTCTATATACTGACTATGAAGCAGCTTCATGATTAATTGCTTTTAATTATATTTCCTTATCACTAACGCAAACCAACACCCCGTTTGGATGTCGACATTTACCATGCACGCACTGCTCTCTCTCTCACATTCATACATAAAATTTCAATTTACTTTTTGTTGTGTACACATAACGGCAATTTTTGATTAAAAGAGCTCTTTAAATAAAATTTTGGTTTTGCACTTCCCTTGTTAGGTAGACTGGAAGTTCTAGCAGTGGATCACATGTTGTTTTCTCAGATGGCGTGGTTACATTTTACTGAATTCACTGACTCTAAGTATAATTTTGAAACACTATTATTTCACACTGTCTGAGTTCTCCTGTAGTTAATACTTTTACATTTTTTATTACATTTTTGAATTATTTAAGACACTTTGGCTGACTATTTTGGGCCAGCACAATTTTTAACGTGTTATCGCCATGATGAATTTCTGAAGACTGGGGCAGACGTTGTATGTCTAGCTTTCGTCTGTCCTTTACACTGAATTTACATGATGGTTATAATCACTCGTTAACACTATTTACTTGTTATTACATTTTGTCAATTCAAATAAAACACTTTAGCTGACTATTTTATGCCAGCACAATTCTATCGTGTTACTGCCATGGTGATGTTCTGGCGACTGGGACGAACACTACGCAATTTTTACGTATGCGTGCGTGAGTACACGTCATTGTTCTTTGTCTTTTGTTACCTAATCGCCTTGCTGGTTACGTATTTTAATCACGTCATTGTTGTATTAATGACGTTTGGCGTTGTCGGCCAATGAAACAGAAGCATGTAGCGCCGGTGTTGGTGGCTGTAACCATTATAAGTGTTTTTATCTGCACGTACACTGCTGTCCTTGAAATTATTTCGTTGTCTCGGAACTGCGTCGTTGTATGCAAAACCAAGGGAAATTGTATTACCCATAGAAATGAAGTTAAAAACATCGAAATACAATAATTTACTACCTTGCATACCATACTTTTTATATCAGGCTTTTTGTACTGTCACAACGTACTCTAGTACACCATGATTACGAGCGCGCCAAGTGGCCGGAATGTCGAGACAGAAACAACAACATTTTACTTACTTACATTCAGCCGTAGAGGCGAGAGCGAGACGTAAACAACAACAAAGTATGCGATAGCCTAACGCGCACATCGATGTCTATGCAAATTTGAGAAACGCCGCCACAAAGGCAGTACCAACAGACTCGCGACGAAGCAAGTAGTAGTTATAAATTTCCACTCGCTCTAACTGCTAGAAAACATGGCGTAATAGAGTACTGGGCATAGAAAATTGTGACTGACACTTGGCCGGCATTGTTAGGTTCCGCTAACAGACAAGGCGTAGAAGAGAGAAAAAGACAGCAGCGTTCGCGCTGCTGTCTTTTTCTCTCTTCTACACCTTGTCCGTCCGCATAACCTAGCAATACAAGCCTTGTGTCAGTAATAACTATACTCTGCAACAAACAAATCTGGAATCTGGTATCAAAATCAATTACTAGCCCTTAGCCCTAAAGGCTAAAGCAATGTTAAAAGACTCTTTCTTGAAAAAACGGTGTGACGCCACTTAGGTTTACTCAGTTATATCATAGTCTTTGCTATATTGAGTTTGTTTATAATTTTTCATATTACGAGTTAATAGGCCAATACTAAAAATCAAACTATATGTAGTGTATTTTAGACTTACCTTCAAACTGTAGCACTGTAATAGGTGTGACAAATCGAAATCCAAACTAATAACGAACGAAAATAGCAACTGACTTATAACAACAAACTAAATTTGCGCCCTCACGATCTCATCACATCCAGACAGATATTCACTCAACTCAGCGTTGCCAAGATAACAACACTTTAAACTCCCCGCTGAGACAAAGAAAAATTTCCTGCTTACGCATCATTACGCATTCAATCACTCACGCTTGTAACGTTTACAGATTTAGAAGCTGTTTTCTGAATTTTTTAGTTTACGATTGTATGTTTGACTTTCTATTCTATGAAGGTGGCGAAAGGGTATTAAAGATCTAAATATGTATTTTACGTCATCTAAGTTGTTCTTTGATTGACAAACTGCATTGATGTACTAAAAACATTCACGCCTGAAAAATCTCAAATTTTTTCCTCAAGCCCGTTTTGCGCCCTTCGGACACCTGCGCTCTTGGCGGGGGCCTCTTCCGCCAACCCCTAAATACGTCCGTGCCTTCATCATGCTTGCGAATTGGTTACTGTTATAACGTCTCTCCTGTTAAGACAATATAACATAGGGAACCAGTTTAATTGTTTGCTGTTAATTAAACTAGCTGCCGTAGTTAGTAAAAATTACTTACCAACAAATTATGACAATGTATATATCAGGAATTTGTCCAAGGTTACATCAGTTTATTCACTCTCTGGATATTAGCAAAAACATCTCTTTATTATTGTATCTTAACTACGGATATAAACATGATACCTTTAATGGTCATCTTTTTGTTTTTACTTTACTTTTAAAAGAAAATTCTTATAGATTCTGCATCAAATACTCTTTAAATTGTTACTCTTAGTATCTCAAAATCATACAGCTGTGTATTACTTTGATTATCACGGATCCGGGTTCTAACTTTATAATATTCTAACATACTTCAACATCATCCAAACTATTTGAAGAATAGTCTGATGTAATTTCATATTAACTTTACCTTTAAGCATTTTCAGATTATTACTATCTCATTACAGAAACTACAAACATTAATATGCTACTATTTATGTGATTTAAAAGTCTTGACAAGAAACTTTACTGTTCTTTTTGTTGAGGTTGTTAAAAACAATGTATGCACAGAAGTTATGGTTTAGTGTCACCTGAGTATAACGTGAGTCTGTGGATGGTGGTCGAGATGATCCTCTTCAGTAGGTCTTCCTGGGTCTAGTTCGTTGTCCATCTGGATCCTCCATTTAGTTGGTTGTTTCTGAATTGTGCTCTAGGTCATGACGCTGGGATTCGGCTACTTGGAGTTCGTACAGTTGTTGTCGTAACTTCTCTCCTGGCGTTGGTGTTCACTTTTCACATTTAATTTTTTTTTAAACAGCACTGATGTTACCTTTTACATGGTATGGAACACATTTTACCACTTACTTTTCATAAAGAGATGTGTCGGCTAAGTTTTTATTTATTAATAAAATTTTCTCAACATCTGAACTACAGTATTCCCTCGCCAACCGCGGGGGTTAGGTTCCTACAAAACATCGCGGTTAGTGAATCCGCGGTTGGTGAAGTTAACTTTATATGGGAAAAGTAAGGTTAGGGGAATCTGAAACAAAGCCAGAAATATAAAATACTGTACAACTCTTAATTATACGAGGTGTGTTCATAAAAAGACCAAACGTTTTGAGTAAAACATCAACCCGCACAAACGACGCGCCAGGACTTTGCGCGCACTTAGCGATAGTTTTTGACAACAAACTGCCACTTATTGTGTTCCGCTATTAGCAGTAGTCTTTGAGGTATATCACATTGAGTGATATACCGCTGCACACGCTGGCCGGCGGATTAGTGACAAAGCGATTAAGAAAGACCGCGAGAACAACGTGTGCATATGAAATTTTGCAGCAAAACTAGGTTAAAACTTTTCTGAGACATTCTGGTTTTCAATTAAGCATACGCGGAAGCCTGCATGAGGCGAACGATTAGTTTAAGAATTTTTAAAGAGGGAAAAACAATGGTTGGTGCAGATCAAAGCGATATCGAAGATCATGGGAAGAGAGCTCATGATGTGGTAATTGCAAATCATTGTTTAAATGCGGATACTTTCTGACAGAATCCATTTAAGATCGTAAAATTAAATTTTGATAGAAAAATTTAAATGTATCGTATCACTGAAAAATTCTTACTGTGTTTGTTGACGATGATCAGAAAGAGACCCCGTTTTGAAATCGGTAACAACTGCGTACCAATGCAAATGGTAATGAAATCTTTGGAACACAATGGAAATAGCTCTGTAAAGATTTTACTTTATTGTTCTTATAGTTGACTCATTGACAGCCATTAACCTGGCCACAGATGCAGCGCTCTCGTCGCGCCCTAACCTGTTCAAAACATCGAGCTTTTTCTCCAGCGAAAGTACATTCCTAGCCCTTTTGGCTAGCTTATCACCGCCAATTATGTTTTCCGAACGTTTGGAACACATTATGACGAAAGGATAGTTTATAAAAGAGTAAATTAACACTTAGATAATAAGAACAACGCACACTAAAAACTAAAGAACACGCAATACGTCATGGCAGAAGAGCAACGCGCGACTGACTGACTTCAATACGATTTGAAGGGATATGTGTGCACGAAGCGCTGCCTAGCGGATGCTGCTACAAACCGCGTATAAGCGAATTTCAGCCCCGCGGTTGGAAACTACTGCGCATTTATAAAACCGCGTATAAATGAATTCCGCGGTTGGAGAACCCGCGGTTGGCGAGGGATTACTGTACATGGCTAGTTTTAAGTTTCCTTTTGCTTTAGCTACATGTGTATTAATTAAATGAGAAGCACTAACTTCTTGTTACATCGGTTTTAGCGACATAAATGTAAGTTTAACTTCACGACACATTTTCGAGCGGCTTACATGTCATAGATTCTCAGACGACTGGCGTTAGTTTAGCGGCAGGGAGTATGGACGCGGGCGCAGTTTACACGCCGAGAGAAAAGTAGTTCGTTCCTTTATTATTATTAATTGTCCATTAATTAACTACTATAAATTATCCTACCTTTTCTTAGTTAGGAGTTAGGTATTTCATTTATTATTATTATGTCTTTTATTTAAATAGAAGGATTATTAGTTTTCGCTTAATAACATTGTACTTTGCATGTTCGTACTAGTCTTTTTACCAGTTGATACAGGTATCTGGGTACAGAGGGAGGGTGGATTATACTCTCACTTGTTATAAGAACAAAAACATTAAATTGTGCTATTTAAATGGCCTGTAAATCGTCACATCCTCCTCCACTTAAAGATGACGACGGGACGACATTAATGAATACTACAATGATATCTTTTTCTTTCATGACGTTCCCTTTCTCTTGTTTCTTAACTACTACCTTAATATTATTTACATATAAATAAATATTATTTATTTATTTATTTATTACTCTTAGTTTTCGTAACTTCACAATACCGTGGCCCGACTGATTTTTACTAGCATACTCTAACTCAAGTAGTTAGTTTTCTGCTTTATCATTAACCCTTTTCAGTGCAGCGCCATTGTGACTGTGTTACGTATTTATCCCTATATCTCTTAATTATACTACAGTAATCTAAAGTTGATCTCATACTCAACCTTAGATTATTTCTAACTCTAATATCTTATACTACTGAGACAAGCAGAATTTCACAAAGGGGAATCTTTATTTTCTATCAAACGATCAGCTGTTACAATGCAAGAGGGGACAAACACTTTACACAAGACGCATGTATTATACACAGGATGGTGGCTATTGTTTACCAATGCAGGATTTCATAACAATAGGGGTGGCTTACTACAATTCTCAACACGATTATCTCCTGCACGAACGAGTTTGCCTTCTACTGGCAAGCTGGGGAATTATTTTTCGAACAGGCCACGACCGGGTGTTTACACTATTCAAATATATTTTTATTATTATTTTCTCTTTACTTATTTTACTACTACACTTTTCACTTTTATTACACGTTAGTTTAATTTAAGATATTATTAAACTTTTTATTTAAAGGACTTATTATTTATTTATATTTATTTCTTTTTATAGTGGAAAGAAATTTCAAACGAAGAGTTCATTGTGTTTACAATAACACAATAGATCAGCTGTTTGGGGAGTCTTATTGTTTGCGTTGGGGTGTGTTGTTAACAAAGGAGGGTGAATTCGGACAATTCGGAACACGATTATTTCCTGTTCAGGACTGTCTGTGTTGTCCACTTGGGAATGCCATTCAAACACCTTATTTTGTTTACGGGGCAGAGCGTACATTCCTCGACACGTATCTAACATGAAATAGCCTGTAAATACCGACAGGTTTAAAATGGAATATTTTTACCAGCAGGGACTTGTTTATTACGGCAATATCCTAATACTAATATTATTATTTTATAATTAAAACTCTATTTATTTATTTGTTCACAAATTCAGAATGAATAAATTTATGCATTTTAGCAAGTTAAAAGCAATTACCACAGAGCAAAGTGGAGTGGCGCATTTTATATGCATCACGACGTACATAATTATTTTTTTTTTACAAAAGCAGAGTGGCGCATTTTATAACCGTAAAATCCTGTTAAGGAATTATTTTATAGGGAACCAGTTTAATCGTTTGCTGTTAATTAAACTAGCTGCCGTAGTTAGTAAAAATTACTTACCAACAAATTATGACAATTTATATATCAGGAATTTGTGCAAGGCACTGATGTTACCTTTTACATGGTATGGAACACATCTTACCACTTACTTTTCATAAAGAGATGTGTCGGCTAAGTTTTTATTTATTAATAAAATTTTCTCAACATCTGAACTACATGACTAGTTTTAAGTTTCCTTTTGCTTTAGCTACATGTGTATTAATTAAATGAGAAGCACTAACTTCTTGTTACATCGGTTTTAGCGACATAAACGTAAGTTTAACTTCACGACACATTTTTGAGCTGCTTACATGTCATAGAATCTCAGACGACTGGCGTTAGTTTAGCGGCAGGGAGTATGGAGTCGGGTGCAGTTTACATGCCGAGAGAAAAGTAGTTCGTTCCTTTATTATTATTAATTGTCCATTAATTAACTACTATAAATTATCCTACCTTTTCTTAGTTAGGAGTTAGGTATTTCATTTATTATTATTATGTCTTTTATTTAATAGAAGGATTATTAGTTTTCGCTTCATAACATTGTACTTTGCATGTCCGTACTAGTCTTTTTACCAGTTGATATAGGTATCTGGGTACAGAGGGAGGGTGGATTATACTCTCACTTGTTATAAGAACAAAAACATTAATTTGTGCTATTTAAATGGCCTTTAAATCGTCACACTGTAAATTACAGGACCAACTTTGTCATTACTTATTGCCACACTGCTAAATACTTCGTTCTTGACGAGGCCTTTCGGTGTCTCCACCATCTTCAGATGTCGTTTAAGACCTGAATTTGGTGGAGACACCGAAAGGCCTCATCAAGAACGAAGTGTTTAACAGTGTGGCAATAAGTAGTGACAAAGTTGGTGTTAAGATGACTGCTAATAAAACTAAATTACAGGAATTGTAACAGTGAAACTAATGTTATTTAGCCTCTCTATTCAAATTGCATGTGTACTTAGTTGAAACAAAAAGTACAACTTAAAATATTTTGTATCTTTAATTTGCAGTGAGCTTTTTTGCTTTTGAGTTCTGTTGTGACTGACTTCTATCAAATACTAAGCTATTTTATAAAGTTCCATTTACATATAGTACCAGTTCTTTGCGGTAACATATTTTCTTAGAGACAAACAAAATTACAGACCTTATGTAGAGACTAATAAAAATTAGCAGTTTAAAAATTGCATTCCTGTTATGGTATTATTTCTATATTTTTTAAGTAATTGTCAGGGTCAGTGATGTTGACAGGAGGTTTCAAAGAGTTTTGCATTATTGAGTAAAACAATATTTCTATGTAAAACTAAACCAGCGATTCTTAAAGAAAATATGCGAGAGCAGATTAAAACATGTCAACAGAATTGCGTAATAATGGGGACAGAAGCAAAATACCACAAACTGCCTGAGTAAGCATTATTGGAACCTATTGCATTGTGTCACCAGCCAACTGATATCAGCAATTCAGTATCACATGCAGCTGGTCATTAACAGAGTTTATTCTGAGACAGAAATAGCTAGAGTAACACATGAGTCATACGGAAGAGAGGCAGTGACGCATAAATAATAAACCTACAGTAAAACTACACCAGTTTCTTATCGGCTTCATAAAAGTTTTCAGTCCATAAAAAGAAAATTACAGGAATAACAATCTTTGTCACAGGCAGTATGACAAAATGTGATTGTAAAACTGACTGTTTTGATAAGTAAAGAGGTATTAGTAAATAAGATTAAACTGCAGTTTGTTTAATAGCATTGAGAAATGATGCTGATAAATGATAATATTCTTTTGTCGTGAGATAAAGAGTTTTATTTCTTTTTCAGTGAATGTAAAATTTTCTTGCTGGTTTTAATCTTGAATTAATGTAGATATTATCCCTATGCAAGCCTGAATTTTAACCCGTGGCTAATAGCATTTCTGACACTGGTTTGTGTAAAAAGACAAAGACAGTTTTTGCCATTTTTGCAGTGACTTCCAATTTAGTCCAGTCAATAAAGCCAAAAAATGGCCTTGACCTTGCAAAAGGTCGAGGTAAGTTTATATTTGGTATAATTGTGAAGTCTGATGTATAAATTAATATTCTGAGTTTTCGACCTTGAGGCTTTGCCGCTCTCGACGCCATATTGTAAAAATGGTGTCAAAATTCATTTTTTTGTGAATATTTCGTTTCTGGTGCGAATTGCGTAAAAAATAGTTATTATCAAAAATGTAGGTTGTTCAATTTCCTACATTTTTTATATAAAACTTTTTTCTCTTAGATAAATAGTTTTTGAGATACACGAGAGTAAAGTTGGATATTTTTTTGAATCTGTTGAAATATTATATTTCCTACTTGGTATTTAAGATAATTAAAATTTTGTTGTCTTTCACTCATTTCCACACCACCACAGAGGTAGAGTAAAATGCGCGTTTTTTTTAAGTGGTTTCCCCAGTAGGCCTAATCCACTTTTTATTGCGTTAAGTTCAGGATTTCAGTTTTTTTGATCTTGTAGATGGACCAGGTTGATCGAAATTTGGCTTAGAATCTTCTTCATCCTCGTTCTCATCTTCTGAGCAACTATCATTCATCGTAATAGTGAGAAATTGATCAACATCAGTAGTTTCCTCATATTCATCATCTGATTCTGATAAAACTTCAGGAATATTGTCACACATGTCTCCATTACAAAAAGCAGATACAGTATTACAGAATGGGATAAAGCCGTCGATTTTATTTTCCATTTTTCTAGTAAGCCTTGTTTATTTTTCAATATTATGTCATCTAAAAATGTTTTTAATGTTTTTGGCACAATTGTATCTGTCTTGCAGAAAATTATCTGATGGTGGATACTGGTTTATCTCATATACTTGAGATCTTATATCCTCCAGAACAATCATTGCTGCAGCGCGAACAATTCGCATTCGCTCTTCTTCTGAATTTGATTTTCAATTAGTGTACCATATATCAGTGATTAATTTATAGCCTGTGTTGCAAAAATACACAGTCGTGGGTTTATTACCAGATTCTGCAATCAGAATGTCATCTCCATATTTTTTAAGTAATCTAGTTTTCATGGTATGAATATCCGGATGATATTCCCCCTCGATTTGGTTCAACAAATCATCCAGAGAAAACTGACATTCTTCGGCATTTTCTTCTATACCCTGATTAACGAAAGAAAGTGACTGGCGGAGCGGCCGCGCGGCGACCGAGTTTGTAGTAAAAACATTCCACTTTATAACCTCGTGGAAACGTAAAATACAGAGCGAGAAATGTCTAATGAACTGTATTTTAATCATCAATTAAAGACGTTTTTAACAAACTTTTCTAATTTTTAAAATCTCTTTTCAATAAATTTACATTGTGAGTTAAAGAAAAAAATACACGAATTTGAATTAAAAAATTAGGGTTTATCGTTTTCATTACGTAAGAACTCAGAGGTTAAGCATCGGAAAAAAATTTCTTGTAGACAAATGGTAGTCCACCTTCTTTAGTACAATATATCAAAAATTGAGATTCCTACGATTAATATTAACGACGTTATTAATTTTTTCCGAATGTACTGTTAACTCCGTTATTAATAATTTTTTTCATTGTGTTTTTTCACAATAAACATAACAAAATTGTATTCATCAATACAAAGTGGTATGTAACCTTCAAATATTACGAAATATAACCGCAATCAGTTAATATAGGAAAATTAGAACTAACATCGCTCAACGGCGCGCGATCGAGTCAAGGTACAGTAACAGCCCAAAGAAAGTGGTGCATACGCTCACGGCTCACACATTGACACAGCCAACTTACTACGAGTCACCAATCTCTCATAAGTATATACTTAGTTATCTGTCTACTTATTTAATCTAATCTTCTACCTGGAGATCTGTCAAAAACGTACATCTGACCAGACTTTTGTGGTTTAGTTGAACTACATGCTTTTTATAACAGTCTTGAATGATTGTTTATTACTCTTTTGCGGTACGGTATTTATTGTTTTCTTGTTAATAAACTGTTTTTGTTTTGTGATCAGCTTTAATACTACTAATTGAAGTGCAATGTAATTACTGGGAAATTGTTAATGCCATTCAAATTTCTCAATAACTAATTATTTAACTATGAAATATAGTTTACAGTTTAAAACTACCGAGCAAAGCTCGGTCTACCAGATATTGCATAATTATAACAGTATTTTACTGTTATAATGTAATTGAAATGTAAAAACAATTAGTAAATTACTTGTTATTAGCATTGACAAATAAATAATAAATACAGTACGGTACTTACAAGTATTGTAGTGTTCTTCAGCTTTTATGGAATCCGCTCATAAAATATGTGTATAAATCATAAAAATACACTATTAAAACACTCTATAAAAAACACTTATAGCTGTGAGTTAGTAGTCTTCAAACGAAAGTTCTCTGATACCCTCCATTGGATCGTCATCACTATTATCATCTTCTGAACAATTATCATCCTCGGAGCTACTGCTGTCTTCCACGGATATAATCATTTCCTCCACAGCTTCTTCCATTAGTCCTTCGTTATTCCATGCATCGATAATAACTTTTTTTGTGTGGTCCACTACTTGCTCCCACCTCTCAGCAGTAATTCGATTAAATCCGTCTTTAGTCAGTCGTTCAACTTCTTTTAAAGTAAACATTTTGTTGTTTTCGGCAACATACCCCTTAACCTGAGCCCATATAAGCTCAATGGCGTTAAGATGGCAATGGTAAGGTGGTAGCCTTATCACTTTGTGACCTCTGCTCTCTATCAATTCATCAACAAAATACCTTTTGTTCTGGGGCTTGTGCCATTTCACTAATTCCAAAAGTTCTGATTTTTTCAAGTCGGTTGTAGATTGAATATTTTTCCTATCCAGCCATGCAAGTATGTCAGCTTTTTTATCTTTGCTTGTGGGAGCTTTATCAATTTGCTTAGAATGGTAGGGAGCATTGTCCATGACTATTACTGCAGGCTCTTCTAGGTTATTTAGCAAAGTTTCAGAACACCAACCGAAGAATTTGTCGTGATCCATATCTTCATGGTAGTCACCGGTTTTTTTCGATTTAAATAGTAGAAGGGAATTTGGAACAAACCCTTTTGAAGAACCTGCATGACATATTATTAATCGTTCACCTTTCCCTATAGGTGTTAACATTGTCCCCTGAAGTGACTCATCAGTCCATCCTTGTTTCAAACAATGCCCAGCATTGACCCAGGTCTCATCGAGCCAAATTATATTATCGAAATTCTCGTCTTTGATTTGGCGAAGAAAACGACACCTCCAGGCAGCGACATCGCTTCTCTCCATAATCACTTTTCTGCCCGAAAATTTTCTCCACGTAAATCCTAAACCTTTTAGCACGTTTCTAAGCGAAGACAGACTGCCATTAAACAGCTCTTCATTTTCCAACGATGATAAAAGTTTTTTCAAAGTGGGATATTCTTTTCTTATGTAATATTGATATACATGTCTTCGTATAGCGTCTTCCTGAAAAGTGTCAAGTTTTGTCACAGTTTTCTCCCGTTTCCTCTGTTTGCCCGGAGTTGAAAGTTGGCTATTACTGTCATCTTGTATTTCTTTCAATTCTTTTTCCTTGCAAACTCGCAGAACTGTATTTTTATGTATTTTCAGAGCATCTGCAGTTCGCTGTATTGCATTATTAACCGGAATCAAAGGACCTTTGTTCGCCTTTTCTCTATCAAAATATTCCCGCACTTTGCACACAATTTCTCTTGACTGTCCTTTCATAGGTACGCCTCGGCCCGAAGTTTGTCTTTTCTTTGGAGTTCGAGTCCTAGGTCTTCCCCTATGTTTCCTTGGTTCAGCCTCGTTACGTTGCTCCATGCTCAGCCACCGAAGTATATTCACACAAAATAACTTAAAAACACGTCAATTTATAATGAAAGCACAAGAAACTAACACTTAAAATCAAGATAACCAACAACCGGACATCACTCAACCACCACATCAACTAAACTGAAAGCTGGAAATTTCCCTTACCCTTAGTGTGCGTATAACGGTTCAGTTTTCCTGGAAGCGTGTGCTATTTGTTATAAAGGAGAGGCCGAGACGCTCCTTTATAACAAAAGGACCGTCATTACCGTCGGGAATGACGGTAGCGCGCGAATAAAATGGGTCCAATAGGTTCTGACTGTACTTCCGCCGCAGAGCGCCACGCATTGCTCTCTGTGAAATTCACTTTATATATTAATCCATTGTAGTATTCCTATCACGTACAAGGTGTAAGTTGTATATGTCTTCTACATTTAGTTATCTAAAGAGAGCGTCACGCAAATCTCATTCGTGTACAACTTTTAACAACTGAGTTAACAGGACATTAGAAAAAAATTAATAACATCGTTAATTTTAATCGTAGGAATCTCAATTTTTGATATATTGTACTAAAGAAGGTGGACTACCATTTGTCTACAAGAAATTTTTTTCCGATGCTTAACCTCTGAGTTCTTACGTAATAAAAACGATAAACCCTAATTTTTTAATTCAAATTCGTGTATTTTTTTCTTTAACTCACAATGTAAATTTATTGAAAAGAGATTTTAAAAATTAGAAAAGTTTGTTAAAAACGTCTTTAATTGATGATTAAAATACAGTTCATTAGACATTTCTCGCCCTGTATTTTACGTTTCCACGAGGTTATAAAGTGGAATGTTTTTACTACAAACTCGGTCGCCGCACGGCCGCTCCGCCAGTCACTTTCTTTCGTTAATCAGGGTATAGGTATAAATAAATTGATTCCATAGCTTCATCTACATTTGTTGCTGGTCGATAACCTCTTTTTTTCCAGATGATGGTGAAGAATAAAATTGTGTCATGCATGTGTTGTGATATTTAGCATCAACTGCAACTAAATCCGCGACATGTTGAATTCGCTCAAGTATTATTTGACCCCACTCATCATTTCGATTTTTTGCTACTGCCAAAATAGTTTCTTTCATTGACAGTTTTTGAACATTGAAAACTATTCATGGTCGCACAATCCAGTTTTCTTTTGCTTCTGTAGAAATGCTTCATCTATTTTTTCGTTGCACATGAAACAATTCCCTTTGAAATCAAACGAAGGTACAGCTGATCTTAAAGATGTTGAGGGCAATGGTAAGGGGGGAACGTTGCTTCCTCGGTGGATTGATGCAGCAATTAATTTTTCGTTGGTGTAATTTTTCCAACAAGAATCATGCACGACACCGGATAATAAACCTTTTAAAAATCGCTCACTCTTACCGTCATTACGTTCGATGCTTGATTCCTTAATAGTTTTCATACCTCTTTCTTTTACAATCACTAAAACACCTTCTTTTAAAGTATGTTCACAGATAAAACAAATATCATGACGCACGTGTTATGTTGAAGCAGGCATTCAACGCACTGAAGTTTAGTGACTCAACGGACGTTTCGTATTGACTGATCTACGACAGATGTTTGACTGTGAGCGCCCCTCCCTTCTAACTCTCTGCTGAGGTTACAACAGGGCCCTATAATACAAAATTAATAAAATTCCAAGAGCAAAATAAAATATTTCAACAGATTCAAAAAAATGTCTGATTTTACCCTCGTGTATCTCAAAAACTATTTATCTGAGAGAAAAACGTTTTATACAAAAAATGTAGGAAATTGAACAATCTACATTTTTGATAACAACTATTTTCTACGTAATTCGCACCGGAAACGAAATATTCACGAAACAATGAATTTGACACCATTTTTCCAATATGGCATCGCCTCAAGGTCGAAAACTCAGAATATTAATTTATACATCAAACTTAACAATTATACCAAATATAAACTTTCCTCGACCTTTTGCAAGGTCACACCTACCTATTGACTGGACTAATTGTCTTTATCCTCTTGAAAATGTGATGGATTTATAGGCTTCAATGGTGTTTTTTGTCATATCTTAAATTGGGAATATAAAATATAGTATATTGTTGTATATTAATTAGTTTTGTAGTACAAACATTAGTAAGTTAATAAATTATATAGATTGGTAATTACCTTTATCTAATTCCTTCCTTGCAACTTAATTATTTGTGTCACAACGCGTTTCAGGATCACAGTCCCATCATCAGGTTATAAAATTAAATCATGCACTAGTCACTCGTCATTAAGTTTTTAAAATTATAAAACCACTGCACAACATTCTTATTCGTGTAGCCACATAGCTATGTGTATTCACTCACATACGGGTCGTCGTAAAGTTAAAGGTCGACTGATTTGTTATCACAAACTTACACAGGCAGTCGTCTGCTTTCTTCATGTTGTGTGCGTATTACTGTGTCAAAGAAGACGTTGGATTTAAATGACAACATATCTTTCAATAACTCATCACGCTGTAATTTACTTGCTTTGTAGGTTATAAATTCTTCCATTGCATCCATACAATGTGCATACGAATGTTGGGCAGTGGTTTTATAATTTTAAAAACTTAACGACGAGTGACTAGTGCATGATTTAATTTTATAACCTGATGATGGGACTGTGATCCTGAAACGCTGATATATTTGATATTATTGATATCTAACAAAATATCATTGATTAATCTTATTGAGTAATTGTTCTCAATTCGTCGAGCGCCATCTTGTATGGCCAACTATGTATATAGAGAAAACAATAAATAAAATATGTGCTTATCATGTTAGGGTTCTTATAGGCGAACAGGAGATCAGAATGGTTGGTTAAACAAACAAAGAAACTTTATACGTTTACACATTAATTAAAATTTATTAACATTTCTCAAATCAAAAAGAAACGCACATAAAATAAATTTGAAAGAAAGAAACTTTTAAAGTAAAGAAAAAAAAACTTTTAGTGTAAAAAAGAATAAAACAACATTGAAATATTATATAAACCTTATATGAATCAAGATATTAAATTAAAATAATCTTTTAAAGAAAACGCAAACCAGACTTCTTAATATAGTTACATTCTCCCGTACACACGCAACACACATACCAAGTTATTTTAGAGATCTCATATTTAGTTTAATTTATGTATAGATATTTTAGGCTGCCATTTCTTTTTAAAAGGTTTTACAATTTTGAAAATTTCTTGGGTTTTACCCCATGTCGGTTACTTATCTTGCCATTCTTTAGCGATTCGACCCAGTCCAGCCTCCTTACGTAATTCCGTCCACCCCGCACAATTCTATTGCTTATAATTTTGTATATATCACCAAAAACTGTCACTTCATTTTACTTCATGGCTATTAAAAGTTATTAATTTGAATTTAAGATCACATTTTATCGTATGCGGGCCCGCAAAAATATGTTCCGGAACTTAATATGTGTTGCTCGCGCGAGCATTGAATTTAGAATGAGAACGAACTACTTGCGCTAATTTGCGAAGCGGCGGTTGTTCGCCCAACTCCCATTGGTTCACAGTTTGTATTCGTTCGCCAGTGGACTGTTTTTGGCTTGTTGACGAAACTGGTGACACACATCGTTATATAAGTTGCTGACGCAACACATCGCCTGACACGGTTATGTAATTTGTTTACAGATTTTGTTACATAACGTGTTTACGTTTTCCGTGTTCGTCATTGTCCTTGAATTGCCCTTGGCACAGTTTGCCGGTTGTTAAAACTGTTTATATGAATATTGTCCAATAACTTTGTCTTCAACGCCTCAAGCAGTGTTGCCGTTGTTGGGATCGCTTCCCCATAACAAATTTACCTCTCGGTCATAAAATTTTTCTATCACTCAACAAGTTAATTACTATTTATGAAACAATACAAATTCTGTTATTACCCCAGGTATGCCCAAAAATGCCCCGCTACAATACCCCCTCAATGAGATATTTTATGCCGAAGCATAAAAAATCTCATTGACACATTCATACTTGCTAGAGGGATCAGCCAGGATATGTCGCCACAACCCCCTGTATGGTTTACAACAAAAAAATATAATCAACTCACCCTTGGTCCGGTGACTGTGACCGCATCTGCATGACCATACTAGACTTCTCTCTCGAGATCCCAACACCGTAGAGTCAGACAGATACTCAACGCCCCTGCTCTGACGCGCAGGCCAGTTCAGGTCCGCCGCCACAGCATCACCAAACACTGAAACAACAAATCAAAATATTAAACAGTGGCCTTATACAACACCATATCCCCAACTGATCTGTCCCCCCCTAGCGGTGCTGGTTTGCGCTAAGAAGCACTGGTTTTGTTTTCATTTCCTTATTCCTAACATATCAAAACATCTAATATAACATAATATAACATAAGAAAACATCTTAAAGTAAACAATTTATATCTAAAATTTACACACTTCACATCATTAAGTTGGCATATAAAATCAGAAAGTTACTTTTAAACTTGATTTACTCTTATTAATTCGTTTCTCAAAATTACAAAATTTTTTTTTTTTTTTTTTTTTTTCATCATGGCAATCATTATTCCATTTCATTACTTTGGGTGATTCTACGTTATTCATTATAATTTACTTTATCAACTTGGCATTTACTCATAAACTTCCCCTTTCATTACTCTAGCGTTCCCTTACAAAATCTTTAACTAGTATGACACCCCACTATCAAAAATTTACTAACCCTTCTCTACCTCTAACTACTTACTATTTTAACTCCAATTCGCCACCTTCTACTCTTATATAAAAAAAATACTCTCTAACCCTTTGTACATAGGATACGTGTTTCCCCCCCCCAAAAAAAGCTCAATTCCCGTTCTCTGGCCCCTGGATTTTTACCTAAGGCGGCCCCTTCCCACTAAAACTATACCAAATCCCGTCCCAACCCTTATGTTGCGGACTCCCACATTACACTACCCCTACTACAAAATTGCCATCCCCAAAAAATCTCAATCTCATAACCTCACTACAACTACAACAAATTAACATCAAAATAAACAATATATCGCTCAAAACTCTACATAAATTCTCCATAACTACTGTGTCTCCACTTATACTTCTCAAAATTCTATAACATACATTAACTCAAAACAACATTGCATTATTTTCATCTCTACTATTTCTTTAACTCTTACTTCGATTTGGACAGATCTATGTCCCACAAAATTCAACTTGAACTGATTCAAACATTTTATTCAAACAATTACTATCACCCACTTCTATCTTTTGCAACCCATTGAAAATTTCACCTATCACAACTATTTTTCATTTTATTTTAAAATCTATAAACACATTGAAAACATATTATCATATTTTTATAATTCCTATTCCTAACATACTAAATGCAATCAACACAATAAGACATAATAAACACAATATAAGAAGTATTTAGTGCATCTATTTTTTAAATTCAAACAAAATTATTGAGTAGCAAATCATCATTATTAATTAAAATATAGCAAAATTTTAGTACGTTATCCCCTTGGATAACCTCCCAGCCACACACACTATTATAATACATCACATAACACAATACACAAATAGCAATCAACCTGGATTATTAGCATACATCAAACAAACAATTCTCTTTTAAATAATTTATCTAAAAATTTATAAACATTATTATTTAAAATTTTTCATTAACTGTTTTTATTTATCATCATTATTTATTTATCCTGTGTTGCAATCAGCTTTTCAAAATTGCTTAAAATTTATTATTAACATATATTTTTAATCATTATTTTTATTTAGCACAATTACTGAAACATTTCAATCACACCTGTAAACATTTTTTGTTATACATTATTGTTATTGAAAAATTCTATACTTACAGTCCAGACATATACAACAATATTTTCACATCACTCTGAAACATTTCGCAAAAATATTAATTTACATCAAACAATTCAGCCATCTATTCAAACTCCAAATCTGGTAAAATGATTTAAACTCATTAAAAGTTAATTATTGTTTAATTAAATTCATTATTAACAATATAAAATTCATTACCATAAACTATTATTATTCAATTACTGTTTCTCAATATTAATGTTATTACTTATTTAACTGGCAAAATATTATTATTATTATTACCACAATTACACACATTTATTTATTTAACATTCCACATATACACAATCAAAGTTACTACATTATTATTTCCAAATTTCAAATTTACAAAATATTCGTCAACAACTGTTCAAGTGTATCTCACTTCATGTCCAAATCAGCAAGGTCATTACCAGAATTTACAGTATCTAACATGGTCTATACACTGATATTCTAGTTCAGCCACCATCGTCATATATGTATCTAACATATTTATAACATTCATCATTTTTATCCACATACAATCTGGTATTATTATCATTATCATAATAACCCATCAACTTAATTTTATCCATTATACCATTATAAATCGTGTCCCCATAAGTTAGGATTGTCCCGTCTATATCAGTGTTATTTGTTAATGTCAGGTAAATCGTTTTCTCATTTTTGTATTCCTCCACTACTACGTCAGGTAAGATATTATCAAAATTATTCTCTGTCTCTCTTTCTAGTATTTTTCTCAATTCATCATACTTCTTTCTAACTTATATAGTTCTATTTAACTCTCAATACATAACCCTCTTTCTTCATAGCACCACATCACACTCTCACAATTATTACGGACAGAGGGTACAACATTATACAACATTAATTCATTTAACAATAAGGGTCTCTTGCCCTGAAAAAACAACATTAAATCATCATCATCATTATAAACAATAAGGGGAAAATTTGCCCTCTGTCCCCATTCAATTATTACATTATTCTTCCACTCTCTTTCTATTTCATAAACACTCATTAACATTTCATTATCGCATTCTAAAACTTCATCAGTACTATTTGTTATTATATTTTCATCATTTGCTTCTACATTATTCTTCACCCCCACTATACCCTCAGAATTGTCTACTATTTCGTCATTTTTACATTTTGTCATATTTAAAACATTGTTACCTAATTTCTCAACATTCCGTTCTAATTTATTTAAACTGTTTCTTATTATTTCGTTAGTGCTTTCTAAATGTTTATTAATTTCTTTAATTTCACCTTTTAATTCATCAAATTTGTCATTCTGTATATCTAATTTCTTATTTATACTACTTTTAAATTCTTGCATCTCATTTTTGTGTTCGTCTAACTTTACACTCTGGTTTTCTATCATTGTTTGTATTGCTTTAAACATTTCATACGTATCGTCATTTTTTTTATTTTGGATAGGTGTCGATTGATATTCGACATCTTTCATTATTTTTGATTCGGTCAACTGACTCTCTACATTATCATTCGTTTGAACTCCCGAATCGCTACTAAACTGACTGTCAGATAAGCTGACAGCACTATTATCTGCCATTTTTCTTAAAAAATTTTTTATATATATTTCTTTATATAATCTTATTATACGTAACATATACTTATTGAAAAATATTCTACTCACCCATATTAAACATAACCTCTTACGTCTAATTTACGTACGAGAAAAAAAATTTTATTTTTTACCTCAACAACCATTCTGTTCTCCCCGTAGGCTTATATTTATATAATTATATTATATAAATTGTCCCTGTTCGCAGGCAGCCATTGATATATTTGATATTATTGATATCTAACAAAATATCATTGATTAATCTTATTGAGTAATTGTTCTCAATTCGTCGAGCGCCATCTTGTATGGCCAACTATGTATATAGAGAAAACAATAAATAAAATATGTGCTTATCATGTTAGGGTTCTTATAGGCGAACAGGAGATCAGAATGGTTGGTTAAACAAACAAAGAAACTTTATACGTTTACACATTAATTAAAATTTATTAACATTTCTCAAATCAAAAAGAAACGCACATAAAATAAATTTGAAAGAAAGAAACTTTTAAAGTAAAGAAAAAAAAACTTTTAGTGTAAAAAAGAATAAAACAACATTGAAATATTATATAAACCTTATATGAATCAAGATATTAAATTAAAATAATCTTTTAAAGAAAACGCAAACCAGACTTCTTAATATAGTTACATTCTCCCGTACACACGCAACACACATACCAAGTTATTTTAGAGATCTCATATTTAGTTTAATTTATGTATAGATATTTTAGGCTGCCATTTCTTTTTAAAAGGTTTTACAATTTTGAAAATTTCTTGGGTTTTACCCCATGTCGGTTACTTATCTTGCCATTCTTTAGCGATTCGACCCAGTCCAGCCTCCTTACGTAATTCCGTCCACCCCGCACAATTCTATTGCTTATAATTTTGTATATATCACCAAAAACTGTCACTTCATTTTACTTCATGGCTATTAAAAGTTATTAATTTGAATTTAAGATCACATTTTATCGTATGCGGGCCCGCAAAAATATGTTCCGGAACTTAATATGTGTTGCTCGCGCGAGCATTGAATTTAGAATGAGAACGAACTACTTGCGCTAATTTGCGAAGCGGCGGTTGTTCGCCCAACTCCCATTGGTTCACAGTTTGTATTCGTTCGCCAGTGGACTGTTTTTGGCTTGTTGACGAAACTGGTGACACACATCGTTATATAAGTTGCTGACGCAACACATCGCCTGACACGGTTATGTAATTTGTTTACAGATTTTGTTACATAACGTGTTTACGTTTTCCGTGTTCGTCATTGTCCTTGAATTGCCCTTGGCACAGTTTGCCGGTTGTTAAAACTGTTTATATGAATATTGTCTAATAACTTTGTCTTCAACGCCTCAAGCAGTGTTGCCGTTGTTGGGATCGCTTCCCCATAACAAATTTACCTCTCGGTCATAAAATTTTTCTATCACTCAACAAGTTAATTACTATTTATGAAACAATACAAATTCTGTTATTACCCCAGGTATGCCCAAAAATGCCCCGCTACAACGCGTTGTTACACAAATAATTAAGTTGCAAGGAAGGAATTAGATAAAGGTAATTACCAGTCTATATAATTTATTAAATTACGCAACTTGGAGACCGTACCAAAAATGAAATCAGTAAGTTATATAATTGATAATGCAGCATTTGGGGAAGGGGGAGTGCATTTAACATTTCCCTCAAATCAACGTATAAAAAAAATCTCCGGCTCACCGAGAGACCCATAGGTAACACACTCACATATTGCACATATGTATCAATCAGTATTATGTACATTTGTAACTCCAGAGAAGATAATAGCACATATTTATGCCGTGTACTACGTGGTACCAAAATAACCAATTTCTTGGGCCATTTTATGTCCGTACACTTCAGTAAAACTTGAGATGGAAATCAAAATAATCTATCATTTACAGATCATAAAATTATACCACGCCATTATTGTTGTATGAAATAAAACTATAAATTACAATGAAAAATGTGAAATTGTAACGGTACAAACCTATGAGGATTTGTAATTTAAATCTTGTCAATTTTATTTCAACCAAGTATATGTGGTGAACAAACTATAGCCACGGGACTGTCATGGCCTGGCACTGGTATGGAGGTTATCAACAAGGGTGCGCATTCACAAACAAGCGCGCGCACCGGTCGGCCAGGGTTCTCACAAAAACGGCATGTACAGATAAATTCCTTAGCGCTTGGTGCGTGGAGAACAGCGTCTGTCGTCTACAGCTGAGGCTCGCGGCCGGTTGAACACAAAAGGCTCGCGAGCCGAAAACCTGTTTTAAAAAATTTTCAAAAGGTGTTAAACGTATAATATAAAGTGATATAAATTGGACATAAACGGACAACACAAAAGTTAACAAGTAAATTTAACTAATACAGAAAATGTAGTGAACAGTTTAAACGGTTTAACACATACGGAGTGCGGCACGTGATTGGAGGAGACGCCGATGACCAAGTAACTGTATAATATCAAATCAGTCATGAAAATTTAAGTTAAAAGAGCTCTTTATAGTAACTGGGGTAAAATGAATGAATGTGAGTGTATGCAAATGCTGGGTCGCCTTTAAATAAGGTAGTATAATGAACCATTTGAATTTCAAGTAGGTTAAGGAAAGCTGTGAATTATGTATTTGTCTTGGTTAAATTGAGTATGAATCTCAACCTTAATACTTGTCAGATTTAAATCCGAATGGATACAGAATAAAATTATATCTTTTATTTTGAGAAATATAAGCATATTGAATCACATGTCTAATAAAGGTTGAATTAATTAACAAGTATAATGAGAGTTGAGTACATTAATGACGCAAACCCTAAATCACGTTTATAATCCATAGGTTCGTATGAAGGACTCTGGCCTGCAAAAGGTAAGTAAAGTGTGTTTTATTATTAATTAAAAATGTGGTAAAGGATTTGTACTATAACAAAAAAAGTCTCCAACACAAAACAGAAACTTCAAATATACCCAGTTTTTACATACACTGATAGTAAAAGTTCATGATGTTTTGAGTATACCATTTCTGAACGTACACTAACAGGGTTCCCACAGACCTGGAAAGTCAGGAAAATCACTATCTATCAGGGAATGTCAGGGAAGGCCTCATAAATTTGCTAAAAGTCAGGGGAAAACAATAAAACTGGTGAAAAGTCAGGGGAATTTCATAAACCTTAAAAAAATACCATAATTGTTTATAGTTTCATACATTGTGGAAATTTACATAGAAAAAGGGTTGTAAACTGGGAAACAAACTTCATTTTTTAAAGTAATCTACATACATTATGTTAGTGAATTACATTTTATATATAAGGTAGCTTTGAACATGTTTGAATTTCCCCCTCTTTAGTCAAGTGTCACTGCTTTATTATGTCACTAGGTTGGCAGTAATGCAGTGTCCCTCCTTCCTTCATAGGTTTCCCTTTAGATTAGTTAGTTCTTTCTTGTGAGTGCGAGCGATTCTTGAGGAGATTTCAAACTTCATCGCCACCTGAGCCGTACCTGTATTCAAATTTACTTGTTAAATTAGTTTAATGGCTCTTTGTGTCGAATCCCATTGCTTACAGTCAGCAGATACTGGCAGTAAACTTGTTTCCATTGACCTGAATGACTGAGAATTTAATAGATGTGAATTTAATAAAAACCAGAAAATTGATACAGGATTTGAAACATTAAATTATTAAAAGAGTGACTGTGCGAGATATTATGAAATTTAAGAAGGAATGCCTAACATTTCTTATTAAGACTATTGACAAAATCAAGGAAAGAATTCCATTAAACTACACAGCTGTTAGAGGTCTGGGGGTCATTTGACGCTGTAATTATAAGTAATAAGTCAAGTATTGGAAAGAACAGAACCAATGTTTTACTTGAAATTCTATATGAGAAAAACAGGATTACTGAAGTGGTAGCTGAAAAAGCTAAACAGCAGTATTCTGTGCTCTGTAGTGAGGCCAGTGGTGTATTAAAAGACACTTTTGACTCTTTTAATGACTGTATCAATGACAAAGAGAAATTCGAAATTAGATTGGACAATTTTATATCTTTGTACAAAATATTTTATATCTTTATATCTTTATTTTATCTTTTTTATACAAAAGCCTAAGTACAGGGTGGGGCAGAATAACGGGCGATTTTGAAAAGGTTGACAATCCTGCTGCACTGAATGGAGGGGATTAGAAAGCTGTCGGCCATGTTCTACACACCGTAGCATTTAGTTATGATGGAGCGGTGGACCGGTGTACAACGAGCGTACGCTGTCAAAGTGTTTTATCAAAATGGTAGCTCTTACGAATGTGAGCGTCGTGCTTTCCGTGCCCATTTTAACATTCATCGGAATCAGCCAGTGCCATCAGCTCATGCGATTAAATTGTGGGTTGAGAACTTTGAAGCGACTTCGTCAACTATAAAGAAGAAGCCTGGAAGACCAAAATCAGTGTGAACTCCTGAAAACATCGAGTGTATAAGAGTTGCGATCGGAAGAAGCCATCGTTCAGCTCGCCGGCATAGCAGCACACTTCAAATTTCCATCAGAACGGTAAGACGGGTTTTACACGATGATCTTCACTATCACCCGTATAAAATTCAAATTGTTCAAGCCCTTAATGAAGCAGATTATGCCACCCGAAGACATTTCTGTGAAGAGTTTTTGAATTTCGTTGACCAAGAAGAGAACATCATACACAACTTATGGATGAGTTATGAGGTCCATTTTCATCTGTTCGGTGACATAAATAAACAAAACTTCAGATTTTGGAGTGATGTAAAGCC
The DNA here is from genome assembly GCA_034769895.1 of Magicicada septendecula. Taxonomy (NCBI): domain Eukaryota; kingdom Metazoa; phylum Arthropoda; class Insecta; order Hemiptera; family Cicadidae; genus Magicicada; species Magicicada septendecula. The sequence continues at coordinate 420,341,083 of CM068375.1, forward strand.
TTGACAACTCCATCAGCAACCTCTCCATTCCGCGAAAGTTACTGTGTGGTGTGCTATGTCTTCTTCGGGGATTGTAGGGCCCTACTTTTTCGAGGATGCTCTTGGAAATGCTGTGACCGTGACATCAGAGAGATATGCATACATGTTGGAAAACTTTTTTGCTCCACAACTTGCTCAGTACAATGTAAACGAGGAGACATTTTTTCAACACAACGGAGCTACCAGCCACACAGCAAGAGTAAGCATGAATGTTGTCAACGGCTTGTTTCCAAATCACGTCATCTCTCGAAACAGGGATATTGCGTGGCCCCCCCCCCCCCCGTTCGCCAGATCTCACAGTTTGTGACTTCTTCCTCTGGGGTTATTTGAAGAGTCAAGTTTACCAGGAAGAACTACTGAGAACAATCGAGGCCCTAAAAGAACGGATTCGAGATGAAGTGGCTCAAATCCGACCGGAAATGCTTGTGTAATGTGATGACGAACTTCAAGACCCGGCTTCAACAGTGTTTAAATTTAAATGGAAGTCATCTTTCAAATGTAATTTTTAAAAGTAAATTATAAACTTACTTTTCTTAAATGCTTTTTTATATTATTTAATGTGGTGACAATAAATTTAGTACATACTGAATATTTTTTTGTTTACAGTCATTTCAAAGTCGCCCGTTATTCTGCCCCACCCTGTATTATGAACCGTGGGAAGTTGTTAAATTGGCTCTAATTGTTTCACATGGTAATGGCTCTGTCGAGTCAAGAGTTTCAGTAAACAAATGCCTATTAACAGAAAATGAAAAAGAGGATAGTATTGTTGCTCAGTGCATTGTATATGATGCTCTTAAGTATTAGGGTGGCTTCAGAACTGTTAAAAAGCACTCAAAAGATGCTTACTGCCTTACGATCTGCAAGGAAAAACTATGAACAGTATCAAGAGAGAGTAAAAGAGAATAAGAAATACCAAGAAAACAATGTCCCAGACCTAAAAATAAAACAGCAAATAGAAGAAGAAGAAAGCAGTTTGAAAATTAGGGGGTTAGAACATTCGTTAAATAAAAAATAACTAGTGTTTCTGGAAATAATAATTACCTATTAATTTATTTCTCTGCATATTGAAAGTGAAGTGAAGCTATCGTGTCTATGTTAAATAAGACATTTTTTGTTTTGTATAATCCAAATAATGTTTACATTTGATATTTAAATGTTAAATATATGTTTCCATGTTTAATAATACTCTAATTGTGTTTTATGTCTTACATTTAATAATAAATAATAATAATAATAATATTTAATAATAATAGGCCTAAATGTATTGTCGGCCTATACTAGCTAATAATTATTTTAAAAATCTGTGTAATCTTTCTGAACTTTGCATGTCAGGTAAATTTCTTGAAATCGTCAGGGAAAGTCAGGGAAATTAATTTTGAAAATTTTGTGGTAACCCTGACTAAATAAGGGTTTATCAATCAAAATACCTATACAAATAGATAATATTGCCAAAAACAACATTAATATAGTATAAATCTGAACATAATCTGAAAACAACCTAAATCTATATCAAAATAATTCCAGTATAATGTGTTACTGCTAAAAGTAATAATGCTATATGGATGGCAGTTGGATTTTAAACTACTAATGTTTGTTTCACATGTGACCAATTAGTAACCCTAAGAACCGATTCCTGTAATAATAGTGGCAGTTTTAAATGACATCCAATGTATTGGATATTATGATGAAAACATTACGTCCATTGTTTCAGACGTTGGTCACCAGAGTTAATAACATATGTCTGAGTTTCTTTACTGTATTTTTCACTTCATATTTTATGAATCTCCTAACAAAGAAAGTATTCTGTGTAGTGTTGACCTCGTCCAGTATGGGGTGTTGTAAAGGATTCACCCTATATTTGAGTGTACATACTGGTGTCATGTGGCATTCTTACTATCACAACCTAGCCAAAATCATTGTGTGTTTTGAATAGCAAATAGTCATCAGTTTCAACTTTCACTGTTGAACACTGAGAAATGAACTTTGTGTCAGGCACAAAATATTTGTGGTGATTGGCGGTGTAAGATATTAATATTTGTTAAATGAATGCTAAGTTTGTTATAGTGAAAGATATTTGCTATAGTTCATAATTCCCCTCCCCCCTTGAGTCATCAGTCTTTTGATTGGTTTATACCTTCCTCGCATATACCCGTGGTGCGTGTGTTACAGATTCTGTCACAATCATATGGAACCTACAGTTTAATTCTGGATCCGAATGGGATATTTGGGAAGGGCTTATTCTAGGCAGGGTACTCTCACTGGTTTGCTATTGCCTTGCATGGGGAACAGTCGTATCTAAATCAGATGACATCAGCGGGATCAAACCCGCACCGACAGCGTAGCAGCCCCACACACTAGCCTCTATGCTACAACTTCATAATATTAGTTCATAATTATAATATAAAAAATATATTCGATGGTTTGACTGTTACACCCAGTTCACTATGCATTGTTGTATTATGTCAGTCATTAAGTGGGCTTACCCTGCGAACCTTGCACTTTACAGGGATCAGGAGATAACTAAGGTTTCCTATCCTGCTAGTAATTGAGGGAATTCTAGCCTGCTAGAATTTGAAACTACATAAGCAAATAGAGAAATAAGTGAGGATTTTAGTAGTGTATCTATTTAATTTTTGTCGTAAATATTATGAAAATTTAATTGGGACTCTCCATTCTTTGAAAAGAACACAGTTTTAAACATTATAATTCATGAGAAGCAATGCAAATCTGATCAGCATCCAAATCTGATACTGCTGACTGTTGAAAATGAACTCCCCACTGGACACATAACTATTGTACAAGTGCCCCATTAATATTTATATTTAATAATTATATATCTTAAAACATTGTACTAAATAAATTTTTTATGCTAACATTTAGTGACTACAGTATTCATACAGAGTTGTGTATAAACGTATGTTTCAGTGAAAGTGCGTGTGAAAAATAACGTAAGGTCATCACTTGATTCCGATAGAAATGAACTTTTACTGGCGGTAAGTCACAATTAGTAGAGTAGAACTAATTTTAAGGTAGATGGCATAACTGGCGTTTAGGCAGTTAGCAAATTGTCTGTAAAGCAGAAATAGGTAGCCCTCTAATTGTGTCTCACTGATGCCTGATGCTGCTTCAAACGCAAGTTACATTTTCTTGTGGAATCCTTCCCACAGAGGCGTATTTATGGGAAGGGACGAACGGGACCGCACCCCCTCCCCAACAGGGTAAAAAAATTGACAAGAAATGTTGTTAATCTTTTAGTTTTTAAGCTTTTTTTTTCCGTATCGGCCATCTAAGGACCACATCACAATTTCAATTCTTTACTCTTTGTTCTTTTCTTTTTTTCCAATATTCTTTCATCTTCTCACTGTCTCTTCTTCCTGTCTTCAGACCACTTTGAACCTGCGTTTTTGTCTCTCCTACCCTGGACTCCCTCCATTTTTAACACTTACCTGAAAAACTTCTCTGCCAATTGCTTCTTCTGCGTGTATATTATTTTTTCTAAATCCTTTTGGACTTCTTTAATCCAACTTGATGTTGAGTTCTTCCCCCACAGATATCTGAAGATTTGCTTTGTCAACCTATTGTCGTCCATTTTATATAAGTGTCCAAAAAATAATAGTCTTCTTTTCTCATTGTTTCTGTTATATTTTCTATACTTTTATATATTTGATCATTACTTCTTAATTTCCAACCTTCTGAAGTTTTTTGTAGGCCTAATATTTTCTAATAATTCGTCTTTCCAATATTTCTAGTTGGTCTAAATTATAATTAAATGCTAGACATTCACTTGCATATAGGCATTCTGGCTTCACTACTGTACTGTAATGCCTTATTTTCGCATTTTTAGATATGCACTTTTTATTATAAATATCTTTAGTTATACCATATGTATCTTATGAATCCTTTCTTCTATGGCAGATTTTTCCAAGCCATTCTCTTGAATTATCTCTCTTAGATACTTAAAATTTCAAACCCTCTCTATTCGACCAATATCTGTTACCAGGAATTTTGGCGCGTTTTTAATGTTTGTGAGAAATTTGTTTTTTTTTCTGCAGAAATTCTTAAGCCTGTTCTACTGGCTATGTATTTAAACTGTTTTATTTATTTCTCGGCCATGTACACTATTGTAGTAGTTACCCTTTTGTAAATATGTAGGTCTACAAACAGGTTTATTACACAGCATTTGCATTAGTCTAACTTGTTTTTTCTTTTGTATGAAGCCGACTCGACCCCCCCCCCCCAGACCAAATTCTAGATATGCTACTGCCTCTGTCGACTTATATTAACCTCAGGTGAATGGAGTCAGACTAAGATACTAATTTGTCTTAGTAAAGGAGTTAGAACAGAATACTTACCAGACCTGTAAATATTGTTATTTACAGCTGTGATGGAACAGTAGGCGTGTTATTGTAGTCCTGATCTTTTTGGGGCTTCAGGATGTGTTATTAAAACTTTGAGAACCATGGCGTTTGTACATAGACTATCCCCTATGACCGGCAGTCTTTTTTTAAAAAAGCACTGTTGTTTAAACATTCATAAATACTCAATACAATTTATCACTAAAAAAATAATTATACTACACTTTTTCTCAGACTTTCCTCTTATGAAAATACTCGTAATATTTTTATTATTGATTTTATATATTGCAACTGAAGCTGTTTAAAAATGCAACATTTTATGCAATTTTAACCAAAAAAAATTCTGTCAAATATTGTTTACCAGTTTTGTAACTAATAATATAATAATTAAAACAAACACACTCACTACTATCAATAACACACGAAATAAACACAAAATAACCTCATATAAACAAAAACCTCAACTTCCACCTTGAACATGCAAAATGTATACAAAATCATGACGCTTGCCAACTGTACAAATTATTTTCTAAAAGCTAAACTATTTTCTTCAGTCAGTCCTACAATCTGATGGCAAAAACACGAACTAAAATGTCAAAACTTCGGCATTCATTCTGTGGCGTAATAGTAAGACGCAAAGCGTTTGAAAGGTCTGTCAAAATACCAAGTCCACTGGCGGCGCAATATTACGCCATTGATCCTCAAAATGTTAAACATGTTCAGAGGTATTAACAAATGCTCGTATTAATTTTGTAGCTTTTAATGCAATTATAGTGTGTGTGTAAATAGCAGAATATAAGCAAAAACTGACTGTTAACTTGAAATATTAAAATTGTAAACCTGGTTATTGACAGATTTTGTAGAAATTTTGTAATATGTATATAAACCATAGTTTTACACTTGTATTGTTTGGCTTAAAGACAACGTGGAAATTATTTGTAACTGATTTGCTAATTGCTAAACATGTTAAAATGTTGTAATCTATAAAATTATTTGACTATAATATTGAAGAGAGGGTCATTTCATGCAGTTGCAGAATTTGTTGTTTGTTCGATTTCAAATTATATAGATGTAAAAAATGTTTGTGCTGTACTATTTTTAAATTTAAAGTTGAGTGTGGTGTTGTAGTAACACTTTCTGTGTGACTGTTACATGTTATGGTAGCAGTGGAATTGGTATTTATGCGAGAGTGTTGTGTTAACACTTTAAGTGCTGCTGTCATATGTTATGACTTGGATTTCGTTGTCCATGACGTGTCCGTTACTTAACTAAATATAATTATTTCACTACCGACTCGGAACACAAAGGTTTTTATGGGCCTCTGAAGAAGCTTTTTAAAAGTGAAAACCGGTTCAGTTTATAAGGTAAAACTTTTACGTTTTTACCCATAAAAAACTTTGTGTTCCGAGTCGGTAGTGAAATAATTATATTTAGTTAATGTTATGACAACAGTGGAATTGGTATTTATACAACTGTTGCAATATTATGACTACCTGACTGAGGCTTTCATGGCCGGCTTCAATGATATGAGTACTTTGTCTTGCCGGGCTGTAAGGCCGGGGTCCATGGTTGTTTTGTGCAAACGTTTTGGCCATGCCTTCAACGGCCATCTTCAGTGCAGAAGGCTGCAACACACTGACCAAGGTTCTCAGTCACTGACCACTCAACTGTGGTTAAGGCTAGTGGCCATGAGTAGGACACACATATTAGGACATATAGGACATTATGCATTTCAGACAACAACTCGTGCGGACACCAAAAGCCATAAACATATGTATCCTACTCATGCCCACTAGCCTTAACCATAGTTCAGTGGTCACTGGCTGCGAACCTTGGTCAGTGTGTTGCAGCCTTCTGCACTGTAGGTAGCCATCGAAGGCATGGCCGAAACGTTTGCTCAAAACAGCTATTGACAACGACCTTACAGCCCGCCAAGACAAAGTACTCATTATGACTACCTGTTTTGGCTGAATTTAAATTCATTCTGTAGTAACATTACTATATCCAACAAAACTGTTGTCTTCTGTCAGTATTTTACAACCAAATTGTATTACTAACGTCAGCGTAATACAGCAACAAGTCATTGTAACATCAAACACAGCCATTGTTGTTGGTTTGTTTATGACTTGTGTGCTGTTTGATTAATTTTTATTGTAAATTGTTGCTGGTTTGTTTATGACTTGTATGCTGTTTGGTTAATTTTTATTGTAAATTGCTACTGTCATATATGTTCAAGACTTTATTTCACAATATTTTATTAGAAATAAAGTATAAATAATTTTAAATTTCCGATAATTTTAAAATTTAATAAATAATTCGATTTTTAATGATTTTTAACTTCTGATATATTATTGTGGGATATTTGTAAAAACAGAATTCCAGAATTAGCAGAGCAAAGTGTCAGTAATGAGCAATAGAGCAATATGGGTATATAGAGCAATATGATTCTGAGGTAGATTTTGTATTCTTAACACTTTTTTTGAATATAGAATTTGATATTGTTTCAAGTAACTTAAGTAAATTTTTAAGTGTGAAAAAAGTATGTTTTCAAACATACAGTAGGGTATTTTTATTGTAAAAATGTCAAATATTACACTCTTTCACGAGGTTTATCATCAGCTGAGATTTTAAAGAAAGTGTATATATTGTACATTATTAATTACAAGAAATATGTTTGTAACATTATTACAGAAAAAAATCATACCATTCATTTTGGGATAACTGTTGTTGTTGTTTTCTAATGGCAGGACATTGAATCATTCCATTTGTCTTCTGGCATCCCAATAGAGTTTTGGTAGATTCCCTGTCTCTTGATAAGAGTGATCCAATCCCGAACACACAAGAAGATGGTCTCTGTTCATCACTGTATTCAGCTGCTTACAGATTGTGCAGTGGTGGGATTTGTAGATCTTAATACGATGGAGGTGTTCAGCAAGGCAGTTGTGACCAGTATTGAGTCTGAAGTTCGCTACTGCTTGGTTTCTGGGTATATTTTTGTTTTTGTCCCAAGTGTTTCCAATGTTTTTCCACCGTTTACCACTAGACGCAAGGCTGGCCTCATTGGTGAACATCTCTTGTGTTTTGTTTTTAACAAGTCTTTTGATTGTTCTTGTGCTGTGTAGTGTTTTTCTCCCTTGCAATGTTGTACCCTTTTTAGCTAGCAGGTCGGCTGTTTCATTCCCACTTATTCCTACATGTGAGGGGATCCACTGGAGAATTATTGTTTTCCCTTGTTTACTGAGAAGGTTTATTGCATCCTTTGTTTCTTTTACAGTGCTATCTATAGACTGTCTGTTTGATGCGATAGACTGGATTACAGACTTGGAGTCAACAAGAAAAATGGCTTTTTTAAAAGCTAGTGGTGTGAGTAAGAGTTGTTGTAATGCCATATGTATTGCCTTTATTTCTCCGTCAAAACTGGTTGTATTTTCTCCCACTGAAATGTAGTGGGAGAACAGTTCACAATGTACTCCTGCGCCAGCCTTTCCATGTTTTCCTATGAGCGATCCGTCTGTATAGATTCTAAGGTACTCATCCTGGGGATATCTTTCATTGATGGTTGCTAGTGCCATTTGGTGCAAGATTGTGGAAGGTGCATCTTGCTTTTTCATATCAGACAGAAGAGAGAGATTGGTGTTGATTGTTTGGTATTCTGTAGGTTTAATTTTTGGGCAAAAAGGTTCTATTTCAGTTGTGATGCCCAGCAGTGTCAAGTACTTGTTGGCAGTATTAACTGGTAATGTCTGGGTCTTCAGATGTGTCCTGTCTTGGCTATTTTTTGCCCATTTTGCTTGTGGTAAGGCTTTTATTTTGGCCAGAGAGATGGCAGCTTGTTGGTTTATTTCTTAAGTGATCGGTGAGTGGCCTGTGTACAACTGAAGAGAAAGGGCAGGTGTGGTCTTCACACCTCCGCTAATCAGCCGTAGGGCATTGTTTTGTGTTGTTTCCAATGTCTTCAGATTAGAGCTGCTGGCTGTTACAAGTATCTCACTTCCATATGTCATGACTGGTTTTATATAGGTTTTGTATGTGGTATTCAGAGTGTCCTGCGTACATCCCCAGGTAGCTCCAGCAAGACGCTTTATAAGTCTCAGTTTTTGATTGACTTTATTTGCTATGTTTGTCACATGGTCCTTCCAAGATAGTTTGTTATCCATGTGTACACCTAAGTATTTTGTACATTCGCTTTTGGGAAGGTTTATGTTGTTGATCTTCAAGTTGAAGTTGTCATTTTTATGGCGCATCGTGAAAATTGGTAAGCAGTCTTTGAGATGTTAATTTTCATGTTGTTCTCAGAGGCCCAGTTGTGCAAGGAGTCCAAGGTTTCGTTCATTCTTTGTTCTAATATATTCTGCTGCTTGGCATTGTTTTTGGCTGAGGTCCAAATGACTACGTCATCAGTGAACATTCCCATTTTGACATTTTTATCTTTTAAAATTTTTGAGAGGTCATTTATGAAAACATTGAAGAGTGTGGTGCTCAGTACTGCTCCTTGGGGTAGACCTACTTTTGTCTGTTTGTATTTGGAGAAGGATTCACCGAATTTGACTCTGGCCCATCTCTGGTCCAGAAATCTTGAAAGCCAAGACAGCATGTTTCCCTCTATATTGATATCTTTTAGTTTTTCAGTGAGTCTAGTTCTCCACACGGAATCGTATGCTCCACTAAAATCGACGAACACTGCTAGGGTGCTTTTCTTTCGATTAAATGCTGCTTGTATCTCTTGAGAGAGTTTTATCGGTTGGTATGTTGTAGAGCGATTTTGACGGAAGCCTTTGTTCTTCTGTAAGCAGATTTTGGTTTTCTAGATACCAGCACAGTCTGGCTGAGATCATTCTCTCCTGGATTTTTGCTAGTACAGATGTTAATGCTATAGGTCTGTATGAACTTAGAATGTTTATTGGTTTGCCAGGTTTTAATATGGGGACTATTATTGATTTCCTCCATTCATCAGGCAGGCTATCTCTGGAGTTCCAAAGTTTATTATATACCAATAATAATGTCGTAAGGGCTTTTGGTCCCAAATTATGAATAAATTCTGCAAAGGTGTTGTCTGGTCCCGGTTGTTTTCTCTTCTTGGTGTTACTGATTGCCTCTTTCAACTCCTCTTCTGTAAAATCTTGGGTGAAAATCTGCCTCAGTCCGTCGTTGTTATTTGTTGTTTTGTTCCTGATGTTTGTTTTGATGTGTTTTTCTTGTTTTTTAAGTTTGTGTGACAGTTTATGGGCATTGCAAAAGTGGGTGTTAAAGTAATTTGCTATTTTACTGTCATCTGTAAAAATGGTTGGGATTGGTTTTCTGGATGTTTGTTGTTTAGTCTACTTATAAATTTGTGTGCCTTTCCTCCATCTGTTCTATAATTCAATGTTTTTAAGAATCTCTTTTTGCCTTCGCCACTTGCTGCTTCATTTTGGTACTTTCTCTTCTCCACATTTTGAAATCTTCCTGTGTTTTTGTTTTTTCGGTTTTCTTTCTAGCTTGGTCTCTGATCTGTTTCTTGGGCTAGTTCACTCATCCAAAAGGGTTTGTAATTGTAGTGTTCCCCTCTGGGGATATTGTTCTTTGCACTCTGTTGGATGTAGTTGCACAGATTTCTGAGAATTAAATGGGGTGTTTCTTCTCTTTTAATTGAACTTGATTTAGTCTCCACCTGTTCTTGAAACTTTTTCCAATCGGCCTTCTTGAAGTTCCATATGGTACGGGTGATTGGTTTTCCATTAGGAACCTTTAACGAGATAGATAGTAGGAGAGCTCGATGGTTTCCTCCTAAGTCTTCCAGTACTTGTTTTTTACTGTTATCGTAGACATCAGAGGATACCATAGCAACGTCAGGGTTTGTGGAGTCTCCTGTATATTGTAGAAATGTCTTTTTATCTTCTTTTTTGTACAACAGCTCCAAGTTATGGCTGTTGAGAAATTCTTCAACAGTTCTTCCTGCTTGGTTATAATATTTGTATCCCCAATTCGGGGAGGCGGCGTTAAAGTCTCCTACTATGATAGTGGCTGGGGAGATGTCAAGTATATCCAGGCACAAGTTTTTGTTTCCAGGCGGGCTGTATATGCCGTATATTGTATATTTCTTAGCTCCTTCCCAAGTTGTCAACCTCACTATTTCTGCGGTATCATGAGCATTCATTCCTTTTATGGTCTTGAATTCTGATTTTAGGGAATTTCTGACTGATACGAGTATTCCACTAGCTATTTGTCTTGCCTTGAAGAGTGTGTATGCTGTGTAGTATGGGATGTTGTAATATTGGGTGTTTTCTGCCGTGATGTTGGCTTCGTTAATTATAAGAATATCCACTTTATTTTGGTTAACTATCTTTTTTAGTTCTGTCATTTTTGTAGAAGAAAGGCCTAATGCATTCCATTTTGGGATAACTTTGAAATCAAAATTTTTGTAGGCTTTCTTCATAAATAAGCGCTTTTTTTCAAAAAGGTATCCCCACCTTTATGTAGAATTATTCCTAAAGTGACCGAATTGAAAGTGTTATATGCATAAATTCCTCAATATTATGGAATATCTGTTAGAAGTGTAAACAATAAAATTTAATTATTGTTATTACAGGAGATAACAACACTCAAGGCTAGACTGGAACAGTTTAAAACAGAAAACACTGAACTTAGAAGTCAAATTGAAAAGCTTAAAGAAAAGAATGAATCTTTTGTAAGTAGGACTACTTTTATACCTTATTCATTACAAACATAAGTGGTAGTAGTTTATAATAAAAATAAATTATTCAATAAAACGGCTTGAAACCTATAAAAAATTAAAAACTAAATCGATTAAATTAAAATGTTATAGCATTATGAGAGAATGTGTTTGCTGATAAATTTCTAATGGTTTGAGGTATTGATTTAAATTTGATGCATATATTGAATTTTATCCTTAATGAGATAATGACAAACCAGCCCATGGTTGTGAAGAGTGCCTGTTGTTAGATATTATGCTGAGTGATGTTCTGTGAATATTGAGAGCTTGTAACAGAGGATTTTGCACTATATGCAGAGGTAGCTTTATGATTTCATTGATGACTGGAAACTAGAGCATACAGTTAATATGAAACTCTGCGTCATACTCTGTAACACCAGATTAGACATTTCATATGTTTTGGCAGTGAGCGGTGAGTTGCATGAGATGCTGCTTTAACACTTAATGTGCCGATCACACCCTAGTTGATGTGGTGATGAAACTTTCATAGAGTGCCGATCACGTCATTTGACGTGGTGACGAAACTTCTATAGAATGCCGATCACGTCATTTGACGTGACGTAGTTTTATGTTTCTTTAAATACGGGATCACTTGTAATGATGTTGTTTTAGCTGTCGCATAATGTTTGTTAGTGTTCTTAGTTCTTGAAATCGCCAACAGATGGTAACTCAACTTAACCAAACTGAAACTACGAAGAAATTTCTAATTGCTACGTGTAAAGACCCATGCTTCAAAGTTTTACATAAAAAAAAAAAATTATACAAACTTACATTAGTGATATATTTTCTTGTTTTGGGTTTCAGCAGTGAAGTGGACTACTTCTATGTAATTTAAAGTGATTGTATAATATTTTAGTGTGCTATAACAGTTTTGTCAACTTTTTAAAAATAAAAATTGTGTATAAAAAAGTAAAGTTTCATTGAAAGTATTTATATAAAACAATAAAATTTTATATTTAATTATGAAGTGGAAGGTTCAACGTTTCAAACAAGGTTAATACCATTTTTCTAGGTTATGTTATATTATAGTTTCACAAGAATTTTCTGAAAAACATTAAAAACAGCCATGTAAGAACTTCTATGTAATTTAAAGTGATTGTATAATATTTTAGTGTGCTATAACAGTTTTGTCAACTTTTTAAAAATAAAAATTGTTTATAAAAAAGTAAAGTTTCATTGAAAGTATTTATATAAAACAATAAAATTTTATATTTAATTATGAAGTGGAAGGTTCAACGTTTCAAACAAGGTTAATACCATTTTTCTAGGTTATGTTATATTATAGTTTCACAAGAATTTTCTGAAAAACATTAAAAACAGCCATGTAAGAACTTCTATGTAATTTAAAGTGATTGTATAATATTTTAGTGTGCTATAACAGTTTTGTCAACTTTTTAAAAATAAAAATTGTGTATAAAAAAGTAAAGTTTCATTGAAAGTATTTGTATAAAACAATAAAATTTTATATTTAATTATGAAGTGGAAGGTTCAACGTTTCAAACAAGGTTAATACCATTTTTCTAGGTTATGTTATATTATAGTTCACAAGAATTTTCTGAAAAACATTAAAAACAGCCGTCACTCTATAGAACTATTTTGTGTCAGCAGCCAGGACTCTATAGAAGTTTTGTGCTGAAACGTCGTGCACCTAAAGTGTTAAATGGCACTCATGCTTCAAGAACAAAGAACATTAGAGGAAAAGAGAGAGAGGTCAGGCCAATCGTCCTTGAGCACAATCCCTAAAAAATGTAGACAAAATTAGGAATCACTTGAGGATCATCAAAGAACAATTCTGAACACTGCTACCATAATCAACATGTCAAACACAATAATACAAGCAACCTTTATATCCCATTTGAAAACTTAATTAATTTCTGCAAAGTTTCTGCCCAGAATTGTAACCCCTTAACAGTAGACGCATTCTGTAGATCACAATCTGTGAGGATCTTTGTCAGTACGTGTTGGCTGATCCAGCCTTCATGTTGAAGATCATCACTCACTAAGAGACTTGAGCCTACAGTTATGATGGGGAGACCAAACAGCGGTTGTTGCAGTGGGAGAGCCTAGCTCTCCAGGCCCACTAAAGGTGAAACAGGTCAAGGGCACAATCTAGACGATGCTCAAAACTTTCTTCAACATTTATAAGGTCGTGTACCATGAATTCATCCTTGAGGCCAGACCATCAACACCCAGTTTTATTGTAGTGTTATGACGGTCTACTTGATTGTCGTAAGTACAGTGGATAACAAAATATAAGATACCAATTAAGTCATCACTCACCAGCTTTAATTTTCACAGTTAAACAGTTCATAATTAACAACACAGTCTCTTACAACAAATCAAATAAAAATTGTTCATATACAATAAAATGTCAACTAATATAAAACACAGTTGTATTACAATTATACCGCCTGATTATAAAACATAACACTTCACTAATAACCACTTGAACACACACAGTAATATTGCCAGATAATAACTGAACCTCAGGCCGCTGCCGCCTAGTATTTATACAATGCTCACAGACTAGAACATTCCATAGCTAGGCGTTATCCCTTCACGACGTAATTAATTGCGGCCTTGACACAGTGCGTGTGGCCGCACGAATTCTGGCACAGTCTGTAATGTTACGGGTCATATCCCGCTAAATAAAGTATGATGAATATTGTAGCGCAACAAAAATGATAGCATTTATGCTACATAAAAGAAGATTCACAGATTGATAAATAAATTGATACTTAATCCCCTAATAGAACAGAGACCCAATTATGACAATTATAGTCATAGACAAAATAAATAAGAATGCAAGGTAGTGTTGAATAGAATAAACGAACCTGTAAAATAAATAATAGCTAATGATATATGTTTAATAAAAATCAAAACAGAAAAATGAAACAATGACTTAATTTATGGTAATAACAGATAAGAATTTTGTGTTAAAAAAGTATTATATTATGACAAAAATGTTATGATAAAGTTTATGTGATGTTATATCAAATATGTGTTGAGTTCATGAAAAATAATGAAACAAATAGTGTTATTCAATGACTGTCATAGAATGAAGGGTGAGGCAGTTAACCAATGTTCATAAGTTCGAATTTTGTTATATGTGATCGAGAGATCAAGATAAATTTGTTATTAGATGTAGAAAAATAATTGTTTATACAAATGTTAATAATTAAGTTTTGATTGCATGTACGAATTTATATAAAAGGGACTATAGATGCCTAACAGACATAACCACAGGTAGATCAATTTACAATAAAAGGCCTAACAGCCAAAAATACTAAATAAACACTTATAACTTAAAGGTTAGATACATCAATTAATAATAATTAATAAATACACTATGAAGAGCTAGAAAGAAGAAAAAACATTAAGTTAATAATAATATTTAATAAAATTTTATACAAATTATAATAATACCATAATGCCATAATATCGATTGGTAAAAAATAATATCGAAGGTGGATAAATATAATAAAAAAGAAAAAAAAACGGAATTATATCAAAAAACCAGTAGAAGATGTGTATAAAATAATAAACCAGCTATCGGTAAATTTACATTCCGATAGGACAGCAAATTGACAAAGAATAGACAACAAAATATATGAAAGAAACACTATATAGTCCAAACATGTGGAAGCGGAAATTAATATAGGTTGCTAGGGAAAAATTTAAGAAGAATGTTGTTGATTTTAAAAATAACAAGAATTGCTTTTGTAAAAACTGAAGGTGATGATTTAAAAAACCCAAGAAGAATATATTGAATCGTAATATTCGAAATCAAGAGATACGATTATAAAGAAGATAAAATTCTAATAATAATACTTACAACTATCACTAACACAGATTAATAAAATAACGATATATTATGAAATATTAATCGAGAACAAATAACCAAATTCTACAAGAAGAAACTTGGACTGTCCCATGTCCGAAGGGAATTGATAAATAGTAATCAAATATAAAGAGTTAACAATAACACAACCCATAATATTCACAACACCAGAAATTATAACCTTGCAAATACACGGAACCACACTAACTGCTTCAACCGAAGGAAGAACCTATTGGATCCTGGCGGTGTAGAAGAAACATCAATCGGGCCGTAAAACAATTCAGAAGCTGTATTCCGAAGTGGACAGGACAAGAATTACTTTTATTAAACTGAAGAAAGAAAACTGTGCTTCATAATTGACCAGAACAACGAATTTAGCGACCAACTGCCAACGTGATTTGCTTCGTTAGAGACTGGTAAAGTTATATTATATTAATCATATTAAATACACAACACATAATTTTTGTAAATCTTGCATTCTTAGTATGTATTTTTAGTCTTCCCCACAGTTACAAGAACCTTCACACCCTGAAATAAATAAAATACAAATCAAATATAATATATAACCAAATATAAACAAAGGATCAAATAATCAACAATCGATACCTGAATCTATAGTCCCAACATATATTAATTGGAATATATTATCTTAGTTAATGTGAATTGAATACACAAATAAAGAACCTTTATATATTTGTCACACCTTGTTATTTGGAGTATGGTTTAGTGAACTGGAACAAAAGTAACTGAATAAGTAGAGAATAAATAGTTAATATAAACATCGAATAACCTACAAGTTTCGTTGAGCCGATACTACAGCACTTATAGCGGAATTATCTGACACCAAAGAGGGAGCGTAAAAATATAAAATCAGACAGAACTCTCTTCAAGGCATAATAGGGTTGGATGAAATTGTAGAATAAATCTTAAGTTATTTAAGTTCGAGGCACACTAACACTGATAATTATTAAATAGTTAAGTTAACATTAATTGAGTACATCCATATATTCCACAACTCCAAATATTTCCGAGAATTTATACAATTAAATTAATAGAACACAATCGACAAATACAACAGTGGGAATTTAGACCGTACGTATCCGATCTAGTACAAATTGGCTTCCATCGCGGGGCTTGAACAGTAGCGGACACACCGCGATTAATTACAAATTGGCGCTCAACTTGTGTAGGGCTTAAGTTAAGTAACTATAAGTATAATAACATTACTTAACCAGAGCAGGCAACTGTGGGAGAGTAAACATGCATACCAGAGGTAGATCAAGGATTAGGGCAGGAGAAACGGAGAAGGAAATAGATGAACAAGAACAGGAGATAGAAATAATGACAGATAGTGAGATGGGACAACAGACGGACGAAATAACGGAAACTGAAATAATGGCAGACAAGGAAAGGGAAGTAATCGAAGAAGTTGCCCAAGGGGACCAAATAGATAAAGCAGGAGCCAGAGAAGGACTAAATTGGGAAAAATTAATGGAGTTAATGAGTAGTATTAATGAAAACTCAAAAAGACTGGAGGAAAAATACGATAAAACAAATGAGGAAAATAAGGAAAACTCAAAGAGACTGGAGGAAAAATTAGATAAAACAAATGAGGAAATTAAAGAAACCTCAAAACAAATGAAGGAAGACATCTTACAAATACATGAGGAAAATTTAAAGCAAATTAATGAAAAAATTGAAAATCTTTATGTGACAATTAACCAGAAGGTGGATCAAAATAATGAGGAAAGAAAATTAGAAATAGCCAAAATAAATGAAGGGTTAGAAAAAACTAACGAAACAATAGTACAGGTTCGTGAAGAATTACAGAATAAAATTAATGACACAAAAATTGAGAATAAAACCTTGGTCGAAGAAATCCAACAGGAAACTATCGAAAAATATGAGCAAATTAAAAACGAAGTACATCAGGTACGGGAGGATAATAAGGAAGGTATTACACAAATACAGACAGACATTGGCGAACGACTCGAAAGAGTCTATGGAAATTTAAATAATATGGAAGGTCAAATCAATACCAATAAAAATAAAATAGAAGAGATTAGTAGGCGTGAGTTACAATTACAGGAGGAAGTAGATTCATGGCGGGATAGGACATGCCAAATTAGTCATACAAATAACCATGAGAACAGAGAATCGATTAATTTTCGTAATTATAAGCGCAATCCTATGGAATTTTTAAAGAGATTGGAAGAAGTGATCATAAGAAATAGAGAGAGTCGCTGGAGTATTATACGAAGCATGATTGATGAAATGTTTAAAGATACTTATGATAATTGGTGGACAGCGGTACGCCCGGATATACTGGACATGACTGAGTTCAAAAAACAATTTAAGGAGAAGTATTGGTCGGAATCGACCCAGAATATGATTAGGAATAATTTGAGTAACGGTCGATACGAAACAAATGTAGGCCAGTCCCCTACTTCATACTTTTTAGGAAAAGTATGTATGGCGCGGAACTTAGAGCCCCGAATTCCCGAAGAATGTTTGGTAATACAACTATCCTATCATTACGAGGAAGGGATAAAAAATGCGCGTATGTGTAGTCAAATCAAAACGATTCCAGCCATGGCCAAGTTCTTGGAGAATTATGAACACGAGAACCAATACCAAAGAAATAGAATGCTAAATCATAAATATCAGAAGTATGATAATAACGCGCCACCAGCCAATTCTCATAATAACGATCGCAATCGACCTGCGCATAACGTTAATACTAATAGAACACAAAATGAAAACACGAATAATAATTCCAGAAACTATAATTATCGCGGCAATAACAATTACAATTATCGTGATAGTCGCAATAATAGAGGAGATGGAGACAGACGACCCAATAATTATAGACATAACGTCAATTATATTTACTCCAGACCTCAAGGTAATCAGCGACGATACTACCCAAGGAGTCACCGATATGACAACCATTATGACCAATCTCGGCATGAAGACAATTACCCACATGATGGAAATTATAGGATAGCAGAACATAATACGGAGGATCGCACGGAAACAGTACAAAACCAACACAGTAATCAGAATGAAAATAGAGAAGAGGGAGTAAGCCCTCATTTAAACTAATAGAGGCAGTGAAAATTAATGAATACCCGTCACTGAACCGTAGTCTTGGGGAACAACGATTAATAAATAAAATTAAGTGTAATCATATAATAACCACTATTTAAAAAATATCCGGGAAGATTTGTTAGAAGAGGATCAGAAACATGTAAACAGTAATAGTAATAACGAAATCATATATATATCAGCAAAATTCTAAAAGACAGTAAGACCAACTTACACAAATTATTTGAAATAACTATTATATATAAAACGAATTTAGTAAGAAACAAAAATTACTAAATCCGAAAGGAAATATAATGAATAAATTCTAAAATGAAGTAAGGACAACTTACTACCTTATATTTGAACAACTTCTGAATTAACAAAAAAGAAAAAGAATTTATATAAATGAATAAATTCTAAAAAAAAAAATAATAATAATAAGAACAACTTATTACCAATCTTGAAGAAAAATACTTGGAATTTAAAAATAATTTGAGTTGAATACTACCACTAAATTCTGAAATACAATAAGAACAACGTATTATCGATTTTGAAGAAAACAAGGATTATTGTTAAATGTTTATAAAGAAATAATGTGTATAATGAATAACAAACCCCAAGATTACAGAAGAAAATGATAATTATTATTATTATGTGTATAAAGAAATAATGTGTATAATGAATAACAAACCCCAAGATTACAGAAGAAAACGATAATTATTATTATGTGTATAAAGAAATAATGTGTATAATGAATAACAAACCCCAAGATTACAGAAGAAAACGATAATTATTATTATTATATGTATAAAGAAATAATGTGTATAATGAATAACAAACCCCAAGATTACAGAAGAAAACGATAATTATTATTATTATGTGTATAAAGAAATAATGTGTATAATGAATAACAAACCCCAAGATTACAGAAGAAAACGATAATAATTATTATTATATGTATAAAGAAATAATGTGTATAATGAATAACAAACCCCAAGATTACAGAAGAAAACGATAATTATTATTATTATGTGTATAAAGAAATAGTGTGAATAATGAAGAATGAACCCCAAGATAAAAGTTATTACTTCAAACCTACTTATCCAAAATAAAGAAGAAAAAAAAATCATATGACCTAAAATACATACTACATTGCTACATGATGGAACAATCTCAGTAAACGATTGAATGTAACTAATATAATGTTAAAGAAGACAAGAAGGAAAGAGTATTTATGAACATAATTCATTAAAAAATAAACAGCCAAAATAGTGAAATACGATAAGAGGAAGAATAATTAAGTATAAGGAATATATTTAGTAAGAAATACAATTATAATGATCAACACACAACAACTGATTAAAAAATATTGAGATCAGAAAAAAAAAACGAAGAAGATACTTAACATTACAATCTCAACAAAAATGAAAACAAAAATGATTACAATTGATAACTGTCAAAGTCAATATTAACGAATGTTTAAGGAATTAAAATGGAACTACGAAATATGAAGAATAGTAATGAAAAAATATAAATGCAACAAAGAAAAAATCTTTTCCCAAATATTTATTATTAAATGATTAAAGAGATTAGTAGGAGATTATTATTATATTTTATAGCTGACTGTAGATGAATTCCAGCAGTACTATATTAAGATGTAGTGTGGGCAGCAGAGTATGAAGCCAAACAGTGCCTCTCTGAACTGTACCAACGCATGTGTTAGGGATTGTTAGGGAAATTAAATATTTAAGGAATATTAGAATAGTTGCAAAAATAAATTCAGTTTCCAAAGGAGTAGGACGAAGAAAACAGAAAGAAGCGAGTTGACAGAAGAATAATGAAAAATGCAGTAATTATAGTAATTATAAATAGGAGAGATGTAAAACTAATGTATCAGTGAATAGTGTAGCCAGTTACCAACAAATAATGTGTACAGAAAAAAAAAAAATATCAAGAATCAAGAATGTTAAATAAAATGATGAAATGTTATTAAATAAAAAAGGTACTAGTACTAGTCTAATGAAGTTACATTGAGAAGACCATCGTCAACCATTAACAATGAAATTAAGAAAAGGCATGTGGAAAAGGCAAGTTTATTTGACCTAAACTTCATTCAGGTAAACTAAACTTTTTTAGGAGGGGAAGCATATGTAGCGCAACAAAAATGATAGCATTTATGCTACATAAAAGAAGATTCACAGATTGATAAATAAATTGATACTTAATCCCCTAATAGAACAGAGACCCAATTATGACAATTATAGTCATAGACAAAATAAATAAGAATGCAAGGTAGTGTTGAATAGAATAAACGAACCTGTAAAATAAATAATAGCTAATGATATATGTTTAATAAAAATCAAAACAGAAAAATGAAACAATGACTTAATTTATGGTAATAACAGATAAGAATTTTGTGTTAAAAAAGTATTATATTATGACAAAAATGTTATGATAAAGTTTATGTGATGTTATATCAAATTTGTGTTGAGTTCATGAAAAATAATGAAACAAATAGTGTTATTCAATGACTGTCATAGAATGAAGGGTGAGGCAGTTAACCAATGTTCATAAGTTCGAATTTTGTTATATGTGATCGAGAGATCAAGATAAATTTGTTATTAGATGTAGAAAAATAATTGTTTATACAAATGTTAATAATTAAGTTTTGATTGCATGTACGAATTTATATAAAAGGGACTATAGATGCCTAACAGACATAACCACAGGTAGATCAATTTACAATAAAAGGCCTAACAGCCAAAAATACTAAATAAACACTTATAACTTAAAGGTTAGATACATCAATTAACAATAATTAATAAATACACTATGAAGAGCTAGAAAGAAGAAAAAACATTAAGTTAATAATAATATTTAATAAAATTTATACAAATTATAATAATACCATAATGCCATAATATCGATTGGTAAAAAATAATATCGAAGGTGGATTAAATATAATAAAAAAGAAAAAAAAACGGAATTATATCAAAAAACCAGTAGAAGATGTGTATAAAATAATAAACCAGCTATCGGTAAATTTACATTCCGATAGGACAGCAAATTGACAAAGAATAGACAACAAAATATATGAAAGAAACACTATATAGTCCAAACATGTGGAAGCGGAAAAGTTTAAGAAGAATGTTGTTGATTTTAAAAATAACAAGAATTGCTTTTGTAAAAACTGAAGGTGATGATTTAAAAAACCCAAGAAGAATATATTGAATCGTAATATTCGAAATCAAGAGATACGATTATAAAGAAGATAAAATTCTAATAATAATACTTACAACTATCACTAACACAGATTAATAAAATAACGATATATTATGAAATATTAATCGAGAACAAATAACCAAATTCTACAAGAAGAAACTTGGACTGTCCCATGTCCGAAGGGAATTGATAAATAGTAATCAAATATAAAGAGTTAACAATAACACAACCCATAATATTCACAACACCAGAAATTATAACCTTGCAAATACACGGAACAACACTAACTGCTTCAACCGAAGGAAGAACCTATTGGATCCTGGCGGTGTAGAAGAAACATCAATCGGGCCGTAAAACAATTCAGAAGCTGTATTCCGAAGTGGACAGGACAAGAATTACTTTTATTAAACTGAAGAAAGAAAACTGTGCTTCATAATTGACCAGAACAACGAATTTAGCGATCAACTGCCAACGTGATTTGCTTCGTTAGAGACTGGTAAAGTTATATTATATTAATCATATTAAATACACAACACATAATTTTTGTAAATCTTGCATTCTTAGTATGTATTTTTAGTCTTCCCCACAGTTACAAGAACCTTCACACCCTGAAATAAATAAAATACAAATCAAATATAATATATAACCAAATATAAACAAAGGATCAAATAATCAACAATCGATACCTGAATCTATAGTCCCAACATATATTAATTGGAATATATTATCTTAGTTAATGTGAATTGAATACAAAAATAAAGAACCTTTATATATTTGTCACACCTTGTTATTTGGAGTATGGTTTAGTGAACTGGAACAAAAGTAACTGAATAAGTAGAGAATAAATAGTTAATATAAACATCGAATAACCTACAAGTTTCGTTGAGCCGATACTACAGCGCTTATAGCGGAATTATCTGACACCAAAGAGGGAGCGT
The DNA here is from genome assembly GCA_034769895.1 of Magicicada septendecula. NCBI lineage: Eukaryota > Metazoa > Arthropoda > Insecta > Hemiptera > Cicadidae > Magicicada > Magicicada septendecula. The sequence goes on from CM068375.1 coordinate 420,363,277, forward strand.
AAAAATATAAAATCAGACAGAACTCTCTTCAAGGCATAATAGGGTTGGATGAAATTGTAGAATAAATCTTAAGTTATTTAAGTTCGAGGCACACTAACACTGATAATTATTAAATAGTTAAGTTAACATTAATTGAGTACATCCATATATTCCACAACTCCAAATATTTCCGAGAATTTATACAATTAAATTAATAGAACACAATCGACAAATACAACAGTGGGAATTTAGACCGTACGTATCCGATCTAGTACAAATTGGCTTCCATCGCGGGGCTTGAACAATAGCGACCGCCAACGTTCTATTACAATATCCAGGTTTGAGACAAGGTCACTAGAAGACTTACATTTTTCACTGTTTTTTATACGAATTTGTTTCGTCATCGCTATAAATTGACACCAAACCCATGATTTTGGACAAAGCAAAATCCGTAGTCATGGAAACTGATGACGTAGGAATTCCAGGCACAGAGGAGAGAAGTGGTATTGAAATGCATATACTGTCGCGCTCTCAGTCGTCATACTAACATAAAACCGAGTGGACGCTCTCTTGGTGCGGGCGTTAGCCCGAGACAAAAGTTTCTAACAAAGTTAAAAAATGCAATAGTAATCAAAATTTTTAGACATTCTGTAACAACCAGGAAGTTCTAACAGTAAAAATATGACAGTGTAAATTCAGTGAGACTCAAAACAGTACGTAAAGTTCGGGTCCGGACGTAAATTTTGAACAATGTGACCGACATTCAACACGAGTACTACGGACGACCGAGAATGGCCAGATAAGTAGACATCGGAACTAACACCATAAATTCAATCTGATATAAAAATAAATAAATCTTTTGAGCTCAATCTAAATGTAAAATCAATATAAAAGTTTGGCCAGTATGTGTGTGTGTGTGTGGGGCAGGGAGAGTAAGGAATTAAAAATTTACATAAAAAACGGTTTGTGAAAATGAAAATATAGATTAGAACACAGTATATCTTTAATATTTTGGGGGGTCAAATGATATGTATTAATTACACAATGTTCTAAACAAAGGCATGTTCAATTAATGATGGGTATAATTAAATGTTATGAAATGTATTAAGATCAGCTTGTTAATTTTACGGGTATAGAAACAGATTAAGAATATAAAATAAAGAAAAATAAATTCATTTTTTATAAATGACCATCATTGATAAAAACCTAATTCTGTTCCTGATTTAAAAATTACTTCTAATGAACCCTGGGGAAACCATTTTGTAATTACTGAGCATCCGGAAGTGGGGAGAGTGTTGGTAAGATGGCAACACCTATGACATATATATATATATATATTACTATAATACTTATAACTATTTTACCTCAAGATGTATTTTTTCTTTAGGGACATGTTTCGGGAGATCCTGTTCTCCCATCTTCAACCTTCGCCATCTTGCTTCTGGTGCAGTATTTGTGTGTTGGCTTCTGGATGTTATTATGGTGGTTTGTTGGTCTTTGGTCCTTCAATGTTGCATTATTGTGTGTGGAACATTGAAGGACCAAAGACCAACAAACCACCATAATAACATCCAGAAGCCAACACACAAATACTGCACCAGAAGCAAGATGGTGAAGGTTGAAGATGGGAGAACAGGATCTCCCGAAACATGTCCCTAAAGAAAAAATACATCTTGAGGTAAAATAGTTATAAGTATTATAGTATTATATACATCAAGAAACGGACTGTAGCAGAAAGTGAATGAAATATATATATATATATATATATACGAACAGCTGATTGTGCATACAAAGTACAGGTACGTGTGTTAATAAAATTTAATAATTGAAATTAAGTTTACATTGGCGCCCGAACAGGGACGATTTAATTACAGATTTAATTAAATCTAGATCTAATTGTCAGGAACAGAATAGGTGACGTAAATTATAAAAGAATGGTCTGTTGTATTGGTTTACATTTAAAGGTTAGGACTGATTAGATATGCAAGTAATGCATACTAAGCATAGTTACATGTTGGTAATGGTGATATTAAATAAAACAAAAGGAGAGAAAGTATATTAATATTTTGAAAATTGAATTTAGAAATTATCAGTTTATTTGTTTACATTGATACGAAAATAATAAGAATGATCATGATAAGTATGTATGTGTACATCAAATATAATGTGTATTCAAGATGTCGATGAATGATCTGATAATACAGTAAAGATATATGGAGAATAGATTAACGTTGTAGTAAATTAAAGATTGATATTTAAAAAAAAAAAAAAAATTGAGATGGCAGATAAGAACGGGGAAGTCAGCTTAACTGATGACAGATTTACGAGTGAGATGGGCGTTCACTCAACCCCAATTAGCCAGATCGGTGAGCCTAGCACTACCGAATCAGTTGAATTAAATACGGTTCAATTAACACCCATCTCAACTCGTTATGAAAATAAAACAGATGACATAACGGCAATGATGCAGTTGCTATTAAAGATCGGTAGTAAATGTGACAAACAGAATGAAAATTTTAATAATTTCAAAAGTGAAATAAAAAATGAAATTGAAACACAAAATGTTCAAACTATAAGTGAAATCAAAACTGATTTTAAAGGTAAATTCGTAAAAATTGATGACAAATTTGTAACAATAACTGATAAAATATTAGAATCGGTCAATAAGAAGTTTAGTGTGCAAATAGACAGTTTAGAAAGCAGAATGATTAAGTAGATGAAGCAATAGTTGAGAAAGTTCAAAGCCAAAAATTATAATGCAGAGTATAGAAATAGAAAGTAAATGTTTAAATGCAGTTGACAGACAAATAGAAATTAAAACAAAAATTGAGATTGATAAACAGATAGACGTTAAAACAGAGATTTTAAAAAATCAAATAGATAAATGTGAATCTAGTATGACTAACATAACAAATAATATTGAAACAATTGATAAAGCCATCAAAGAGCATGAAGTTAATACTAGTAATGAAATAATTACTATACAACATAGAATCAAAGAAATAAGTGATTGTAATGTTCAAACTAATAGTGACATATAATAAATGTACTTTAATCGAAGGAAGTTTAAACTGTGTAAAAGATGAATTGTGGGGGGGGGCGAATTAATAAAAAATTGACAGGGGTAACAGAAAGGATATTAATAACTCGCGATTTACACAATGAAGTTGAGTTAGAGACGTTTAGTTGCGAGAACCGGGCGGTACACCCGATGCAATTTCTTAACCAAGCTAGAGAATATAACCGTTTTAGTAGCAGTAATTGGGAGGTGCAACTGCTAAAGATTTTAAAATGTTTCAAGGGGAGTTCCACAATATGGGCCGAAGCACATCGCGTAGAATGGGGATGTTATGAAGATTTTGAGAGGGCGTTTAAAGGGAAGTATTGGACGGAAGAAGACCAAGAATTTTTGCGTAGCAGCATAATGGGATCAGGGAATTTTGGAGGCAGTCATAATAATAACGTAACTATATATGTAACCCGATTATACAATGAAGCAAAATATTTAGAGCCGCCGCTACCTTTCAAGTCGTTTGTGAGACACATGAGTAAACATCTACCGCGGGAGGTCCAAATTACTTTGATGACAAAAGATATTAATGACATGAACGAATTAGAATGAATATTAGACGTTTTGCAGAGTATTAGAGATAGGGAAGTGGGTAGGCACCACCAACCACCGCCAACTAATAATTACGAACATAATAACACAACAAGGGTTAACACAAGTGGATATGGAGGAACACGAGCAAATAGTTACAATAACTACGAGGGTTGGGTATGTTCGAAATGTAGATTTGAAAACTATGCGAGTAGGCGAAACTGTTACAGGTGCAGCCAAGCGAGAGATAATCAACCAAGGAGAGTGGGACCAACTCATCATGGTCAGCAGCCAAGAGGAACACCAAGTAATAGTGGAACATCTGGAAGTAACAGTGGGCCGCCAAGGAATCAGAATGGACCTACTACCAGTACTCATGCCAACCGAACGGAAAACTAGAGCCGGCAGTGGTAGAGAGGACCATACCATTGTCAAGGGAAGCGAATGAGGTCCAACCAACTGATGATTTCCAGAGCAACGTCATAAAAACCGACATTGTAAAAGATCTATTGGAGGAGAATAATCATGAAACAATAGGACTGAAGACCGGATTAACGGAGGTAAAGGTAACAATAGCAGATAAGGATTATAAAACACTTATAGATACATGCAGCGAAATTTCTGTAATTGCTGAAAATGTTTTGGGGGAATTGAGGGAAACAAACAAAAATATTCCAATATTACCAGTAGCAGGGTTTACAGTAGTGGGAGCCACCGGAGTACGTAGCAAAAGAGTAACCAAACAGATACATTTAAATTTCTTTATCAACAATACGGAATTTGAGAATACATTTTTGGTTGTAAAGGGACTAAGTCTAGATATAATTTTGCGTAATGACTTTTTACAAAGAAATATAGCTGTAATCGATTTTAACGAGAAAATAGTAGAGTTCAATGGGATGATCGACCAGTCAGGGTTAGTTTTGAGCATGTGTTAGAGTATCAGGGGTAAAAATATTACAGAAACGGGTAGGCGAGAGTGGCACTGAAGCAAAAGTAAATTCATGTAGAGAGAGAGAGAGAGAGTATGCAGAGAGTTTTGAAAGACAGATGGATGATAGTAGTGAGAGATTGTGGGAAGATAGGGCTGATAAATTTCTAAGTGAGGGTGATGTTGTAGGGGGTGATCAACGCGAGTCGTTGTGTCAGGTGATAGAGAAGTTTCGAAGAGTGTTTGCCGAGATTCCAGGGAGGGCAAGAGGGTATGAATGTGAGTTGGAAGTTCGGGAACACACACCTTTCATGCAGTGGAGTTATCCAGTACCTTATTCCAAAAGAAGAGCGGTGCAAGAAGAGTTAGATCGAATGATGGAGGGAGGTATTACAGAAAGGTCAGTGTCACATTACTCCAATCCGTTGGTGGTAGTAATTAAGAAAGATGGTAGGGTTAGATTGTGTTTAGATGCCAGGAGAATTAATCAAATAATAATACCCGACCCTGAATCACCGGAAGCCATAAATGAAATTTTCACAAGTTTAGCGGGGTAAGATACATGACATCATTAGATTTGACAGCAGGGTATTGGCAGGTGCCATTAACAAAAGAAAGTAGAAAGTATACAGCGTTTTTGTTCAACGGAAAAAATTATCAGTTTAAGCATTTATCATTTGGGTTAAATACAAGTGTAGCGAGTTTTATTAAATGTTTGGACCAAATTTTAAAACCTAAGGACTTAGATTTTTTAACAGTATATGTGGATGATATTTTAATTGCTTCTAGAACTTTTCAGGACCACTTGGAACGTTTGGAGTATGTATTGACCAAATTAGAAGAAGGAGGACTCACAGTAAATTGGGAAAAATCTAAATTTTTACAGACTGAGATAAATTTTTTAGGCTTCATTATCATACAAGAGGGAATCTCCACAAATCTGGATAAGGTTGACTCCATTATGTGCTTCCCTGAACCAAGAAATATCAAACAACTATAGAGCTTTTTAGGACTCTGTAATTTCTACCGTAAGTTCCAGAAGAATTATGCACACACGACATCGAAACTAAGTGCAGTAGTACTCCAGAAAAACCAGCAGTGGAAATGAGGAGAAACGGAACGCGACGCATTTAACGAAATTAAGAGAAAATTTAGCAATATGATTATGATGAATCATCCTGATTTTAATAAAACCTATTTACAGACAGATGCAAGCAATGTAGCTTTAGGGGTGGAGCTCTACCAGGACTGCGATAAAGAACACCTTACCATCGCCTTCGCCAGTATGTTGAGAAGCAAACTTAATCGAAATAATAAATAGAAATACTGCCAGAAACTTACCTGCGATCTTTCTTCGCTTACTTACCTTTGTAACAATAATAAAGGGCCGAAATATATTAAATTAAATAAAATACACTACCAGGACTTACCTGTACGCAATCGCAACTACTTACCGTGTTAAAATTTCTTCAGAAGACCAAGGTCGCCACGATATTTTTTATAGGTAAAATATCGAAAACCTTTACACTCCACCTTAAATAAAAAGGACAATTTTTCAATCTGACCACACCCAATTAATACTTCAGAAAGATTCCGGACCGTTAGACGAATTTTGCAACACAGAAATGAGAACGTGGTAATGGCGAAATAACTTAGGCTAACACATGTTCAAAGTAAACTAAATTGCTTTAATGAATTAAGTCAATTTTCATTGTTATTAGTACAAGAGAATTAGTTATAATTAATTATTATAATTACAAGAATGAGAATGCTACAAAACCAAATTTTAATTACATTTAACTATACTTACAACTAAGGCAGCCCACTCTGCTCACGCACGCTTCCATACATTTTTTTGTTTATACATTACCCTTTATTTATTCAATTTTAAACATTCCGATTGTTATCCGAGATACCCGTACACGAACACGCTGCCGGCCGAACACATGCTTAGTCCCGTAACTTCAATATCTGTTTCATCACTTTAATTCCCCCACATCACTGTCCAGATTTATCACTGCAATAGGTTTATTAATTTCTGGGGTCCTGGTCGGTCTTACTGAATTAATTACATTTCACGAAAACTCGACCAACCGGGCCCGAAACGAAACTGTAGGTGTCTGTAGCGGTACTCTGTTTCTCGCTGACCGCTTAGTGTCTCTGCCTAATGTAGACTGTGTTTTGGGCGGTAGGAAGCTGCCGTTCACTGCCACCTGCTTTTCGTCGTCGTTCAAGCTGAATTTGTTGTGGCGTATAAGCTCTATGCATGGAACATAGTGTGTTATATCAGCCAAATGTGTAGGCGATATTTGTCTCTGCTACACTGATGTCACTAGCAGTAGGCGTGGTTTAACGACATTTCCTGTAGTTGGCTGGTTGCGGTCCCAAATCGTTCGCTCCAGCGCCATTTTTTACAGCGCCGGTTGAGTTTCTCGGCGTCACTAGCAGCGCCCCTGCTTGAGATGTTGCATACGCGCACCGTCACACTTATGCACATTTCTGAGAATTTGAGGGTGGTACGAATTCCTTGCCGACTTACACAATAGCAACTGCGTCTTACTGCTTTGTTTCAACACTGTTTCTTGCCACGTTTTCTGTTACAATGGAATGGACGGTTGTCGTATAATAAAACTTTCACAATAATTTTATAAAATCCCGCAAAAAATGAAATAAATAAAAATGCAAATACCCCATACCCGCATTAAATATAAGGACCCAATTTTGACACGTTACAATACCCCCTCAATGAGAATTCTGCTGTCCATAACAGAAGAAATCTCATTGATAAACCCCGAAGAGGACCGGTGAGGAACTGGTGCCAACAACCCCCTTGTTCTTATACTTCATGGGTACATGACCCCCCTGGCTTGGCGACCATGGACCCATCTGAACGAGATCACTGGACTTCTCCGTAAGAGATCCCAACACCGAAAAATCGAACAGACAAGTACCACCGCACACCTCGCCTTCTAACATGCTACCCCCAAAATCCTCACTCCCTGGCTTAGATTATGCCAGATCCTCCACCGATATGTTTCCCCTTTTATGCAAGCTGGGCTGCCTTTGGCAGATACTGGGCTCACACACACTCATATTATATATTATACATTGAAAAATTCTTTAAAATTTACCATTTCATCTAAGAAAAAAAATTCAAAATTCAAAATAAAATATTTTATCAAAAAATTCTCTTCCTTGTTTTCTGTTTTTCTTTAAAATGAGTTAATTTAAACATTTCTCCTAATTAAACATATCCTTAACCTAACATGTGAATACTTAGAGTCTAACAATACAATGCAATACAAAATAAATCAATAAAATAAACATGGTTAGCACACAAATAATAAAATAATCAATACTTAAAATATTCATTAGCTGGCAGGCGAAAAATCAAGATTAAAAAAAAAAAAAAAAAAAAAAAAAAAAAAATCCAAAAAGTTTTAAAATTCAAAAAAATTTCAATTTTATTTAAATGTTTCCTTTACATATAGAAATTGTTTAAAATTCGTTTGAATTGATCAAATAAACAAATTAAATTGACTTCCTACTACACAAGCTTAGTGGGTGTATATGACATCACGATCAGATGATCGAAACTAGGTCAAGTCCAAGACCCTTGACCTACATACGTTATTTATACGTCCTATCTGAAAATGCATTTGACATCTGTAACATCCTAACTTGAAACCCAAAATATAATAAAATAAAATATTTAAAATAAACAAAATATTAATATAAATAATAAGCAAATTGACATTTAAATTATTCAAAATAAACAATTCTTAATTTTACATTATTTCCAAATTCTATCAAAATTTTGTCACTGGTTGTAAATTAAAATTTTTATATTCTTATAAATCTCTCTCTTTACTTGACAATCTTATTTTTCATTACTTTGGGTGATTTAAATATTTCTCTCATTTATTGTACTAATTGATCTGTATACATATACAATCTTTCTCTCTCTGACTCTAACCACTAACAACTTCAACTCCCAGACACCCATCTCTATCAAAATCTCTATCGAACACTCTCTAAACCCAGCTTATCATTAAACTCAAATCGCCACCTTCTCTCTCTATATATAAAAATACTCTCTAACCCTTTGTACTTGGGATACGTGTTCCCCCCCCAAAACTCATTTCCCTTATCTGGCCTCTGGATTCTACCTAAGGCGGCCCCGTCCCACTAAAATCGTTCCCTTCCCGTCCCAACTTATCATTTTGTTGCGGACTCCCACATTACACTACCCCCTACTACAAAATTGCCATCCCCAAAATCTCAATCTCATTACCGTACTACAACTACAACAGAATAACATCATTAATTATAAACATCAATATATCACTCAAAATTCTACACATATTCTCCATTACTACTGTGTCGACATCAATACTTCTCAAAATTCTATAACATATATTAACTCAAAGCAACATTACATTATTTTCATCTCTACCATTTCAGCTCTAACTTTGACTTGGACTGATCTACATGTCCCACAAAATATTTATCACCCAGAAACTATCTCTTATTAGCTTTCACAAATTATTACTTTACTTCTCACTTTATCAAATTATTTTTATCATTACTTTAAAACATCTGTAATACATTAAAACATTACATTGAACATTAATTACTTGGAACATTTATAAACCATTTTACCAGTGACATGTTATTGCTGATCAGCTGATATCCTAACACAAGGAAAACACATCTCAAAATTGAACAATTTACATGAAATATATATATCAATCAATACTTACATCTATTATGTTAACTGCCTGCCAGTCAGTTTAATTATCTGCTTAGTTTAAAAAATACACACATAATGAAAACACATACCTATATAACACATACCTCAATACCTATATCTAACGTACAACAATAAAATAATACATTTAAAATTATAGCATGAACACCTTGTATTGAATGTATGAGCATCTAGTTATTTGAACAGAGCACAAGCATTTTTATTGGATTAAAATTGAATTAGCAAATTTTTATGTTATGTTGTAAAATTTAAATTCGTGACTCATTTGAGCCACCTCCCATCCACACACTAAATTTTCCAAATTTTATTATTAATAATTATTATATATCATTTTTCATTTATTATTAAAAATTTTTAAATTATCATTTTTATTGAACACAATTATTTCAAATAATTTCACTATTGAATTAAAATCTGAGTCACACCTGTAAACATTTTATTATACATGATTATAAAATTTTTATACTTACAATCCATTCAACATGATATACACATAACATCTACCCCCTACACCCCAATACTTTCACCTCACCTCTGAAACATTTCACAAAAATATTAGTTTACATCAAACAATTTAGCCATCTATTACCAAATTTCCAAATCTCGTAAAAAATGATTTAACTTCCTCAGAAGATTTAATTCCATAACATTCAAATAATCAATCAAAATATTTTAAACATTTCATTTTGTTTTAATTAAATTCATTATTAAAACATAAATTCCATTATTATTGTTTGCCATTATACAAATTAGCCAATTACTGTTTCCAAAATTAATGTTATTATTTATTTAAATTGCAAAGTATTAATTTTATTATTATCACTTACCTATATACATACATTGTTTAGCTGATCTTCTACCATACACATAAATAAATGCACTACAATTATTTACAAACTTTAGTTATCAACTGTTCAGTTTTTTCGCACTTCATTGTCCAAATCTGCCATGTCAGAACCATAAAACAATGTTTATCACTGTCTTTTATTGTTTTATAATTTAACCTCCATCGTCCCAGATAAGTCTTGGTTTCATACCACACTGTTCATTTTTAATGACAAACAAATGGTTACTTTGTGTGTCATAACTAGAACAACCAAATTCACTCATTTTACCAAAATGCTCATTAAACCAGTCAACATCAGGTATTTTTGTTAAGTCTCCGTCATTAAATTCATTCACTGTTGGGTTAATTACTTTGGTCAAATCATTATATTCATTATTACTCAAATATACTTCTAAACTTTTTTTCCATTCGTCATACTTTCTATTCAAATTATACAATTCTGTTACCTTCTCCACATACAATTCTCTGTTTAACTCTCTCTCATCCCCATACCAACTCACACTCTCAAAATTATTATTACAGACAGAGGGTACAACATCAATAAACAACTCAACTCTTCTACTAATACGGGTCTCTTGCCCTTTAACAACAACACTTGTAAACTCATTAAATCATCATAAACATTATCAACAGTAAGGGGAAAATTTACCCTCTGTCCCCACTCCACCACAACATTATTTTTCCGCTCTCTCTCTAACTCATTAACACACATTAACATCTCATAATCGCATTCCACCAACTCATCAGTACATTCATTATTTAGTTTCACCGTATCACCTTCTGATACCAATTCTTCAAATACATTATTATACTCAATATTGCTATTCTCATTATTTTCGACATTGTTACACTCCTCATTATAATTTTCATTTGTATTATTATCTCCCATACATATACACTCTCTTGACTCCTTTGCTTCTTTACATATTTCGGTTAGCTTACTCTCAAGACTACACAGTGAATTAGTTAATACATCAAACTTAGCGTCATAGGTATCAAAACGACTACTCATTACATTGAATTTGGTCTCAAAATTACTATTCATTCTCTCGAATTGACTGAGCATGATACTCATTATATCATTATCCTGTATTAGAGACATGTTTAAAGTTTATTTATACACCACTTTTTATATATAAAGCCACTTTTTTCCTATAATCAAACGCCTAATACTACTGTGCATCACAACACAAACATAACCTACGTAAATATGTGCAATACAATTTTTATACATTCGTCATTACCACCTCCTATTTTCTGTGCATTAAAATAGGTCTATCTCGTATAAATAAAATTAAACGAAAATCCTGGCAGCGCGAGCCAAATGTGACGCTAATAAAGAGGACGAAATTTATTAAATTAAATAAAATACACTACCAGGACTTACCTGTACGCAATCGCAACTACTTACCGTGTTAAAATTTCTTCAGAAGACCAAGGTCGCCACGATATTTTTTATAGGTAAAATATCGAAAACCTTTACACTCCACCTTAAATAAAAAGGACAATTTTTCAATCTGACCACACCCAATTAATACTTCAGAACGATTCCGGACCGTTAGACGAATTTTGCAACACAGAAATGAGAACGTGGTAATGGCGAAATAACTTAGGCTAACACATGTTCAAAGTAAACTAAATTGCTTTAATGAATTAAGTCAATTTTCATTGTTATTAGTACAAGAGAATTAGTTATAATTAATTATTATAATTACAAGAATGAGAATGCTACAAAACCAAATTTTAATTACATTTAACTATACTTACAACTAAGGCAGCCCACTCTGCTCACGCACGCTTCCATACATTTTTTTGTTTATACATTACCCTTTATTTATTCAATTTTAAACATTCCGATTGTTATCCGAGATACCCGTACACGAACACGCTGCCGGCCAAACACGTGCTTAGTCCCGTAACTTTAATATCTGTTTCATCACTTTAATTCCCCCACATCACTGTCCAGATTTATCACTGCGATAGGTTTATTAATTTCTGGGGTCCCGGTCGGTCTTACTGAATTAATTACATTTCACAAAAACTCGACCAACCGGGCCCGAAACGAAACTGTAGGTGTCTGTAGCGGTACTCTGTTTCTCGCTGACCGCTTAGCGTCTCTGCCTAATGTAGACTGTGTTTTGGGCAGTAGGAAGCTGCCGTTCACTGCCACCTGCTTTTCGTCGTCGTTCAAGCTGAATTTGTTGTGGCGTATAAGCTCTATGCATGGAACATAGTGTGTTATATCAGCCAAATGTGTAGGCGATATTTGTCTCTGCTACACTGATGTCACTAGCAGTAGGCGTGGTTTAACGACATTTCCTGTAGTTGGCTGGTTGCGGTCCCAAATCGTTCGCTCCAGTGCCATTTTTTACAGCGCCGGTTGAGTTTCTCGGCGTCACTAGCAGCGCCCCTGCTTGAGATGTTGCATACGCGCACCGTCACACTTATGCACATTTCTGAGAATTTGAGGGTGGTACGAATTCCTTGCCGACTTACACAATAGCAACTGCGTCTTACTGCTTTGTTTCAACACTGTTTCTTGCCATGTTTTCTGTTACAATGGAATGGACGGTTGTCGTATAATAAAACTTTCACAATAATTTTATAAAATCCCGCAAAAAATGAAATAAATAAAAATGCAAATACCCCATACCCGCATTAAATATAAGGACCCAATTTTGACACGTTACAATACCCCCTCAATGAGAATTCTGCTGTCCATAACAGAAGAAATCTCATTGATAAACCCCGAAGAGGACCGGTGAGGAACTGGTGCCAACAACCCCCTTGTTCTTATACTTCATGGGTACATGACCCCCCTGGCTTGGCGACCATGGACCCATCTGAACGAGATCACTGGACTTCTCCGTAAGAGATCCCAACACCGAAAAATCGAACAGACAAGTACCACCGCACACCTCGCCTTCTAACATGCTACCCCCAAAATCCTCACTCCCTGGCTTAGATTATGCCAGATCCTCCACCGATATGTTTCCCCTTTTATGCAAGCTGGGCTGCCTTTGGCAGATACTGGGCTCACACACACTCATATTATATATTATACATTGAAAAATTCTTTAAAATTTACCATTTCATCTAAGAAAAAAAATTCAAAATTCAAAATAAAATATTTTATCAAAAAATTCTCTTCCTTGTTTTCTGTTTTTCTTTAAAATGAGTTAATTTAAACATTTCTCCTAATTAAACATATCCTTAACCTAACATGTGAATACTTAGAGTCTAACAATACAATGCAATACAAAATAAATCAATAAAATAAACATGGTTAGCACACAAATAATAAAATAATCAATACTTAAAATATTCATTAGCTGGCAGGCGAAAAATCAAGATTAAAAAAAAAAAAAAAAAAAAAAAAAAAAAAAAAAAAAAAAAAAAAAAAAAAAACCAAAAAGTTTTAAAATTCAAAAAAATTTCAATTTTATTTAAATGTTTCCTTTACATATAGAAATTGTTTAAAATTCGTTTGAATTGATCAAATAAACAAATTAAATTGACTTCCTACTACACAAGCTTAGTGGGTGTATATGACATCACGATCAGATGATCGAAACTAGGTCAAGTCCAAGACCCTTGACCTACATACGTTATTTATACGTCCTATCTGAAAATGCATTTGACATCTGTAACATCCTAACTTGAAACCCAAAATATAATAAAATAAAATATTTAAAATAAACAAAATATTAATATAAATAATAAGCAAATTGACATTTAAATTATTCAAAATAAACAATTCTTAATTTTACATTATTTCCAAATTCTATCAAAATTTTGTCACTGGTTGTAAATTAAAATTTTTATATTCTTATAAATCTCTCTCTTTACTTGACAATCTTATTTTTCATTACTTTGGGTGATTTAAATATTTCTCTCATTTATTGTACTAATTGATCTGTATACATATACAATCTTTCTCTCTCTGACTCTAACCACTAACAACTTCAACTCCCAGACACCCATCTCTATCAAAATCTCTATCGAACACTCTCTAAACCCAGCTTATCATTAAACTCAAATCGCCACCTTCTCTCTCTATATATAAAAATACTCTCTAACCCTTTGTACTTGGGATACGTGTTCCCCCCCCAAAACTCATTTCCCTTATCTGGCCTCTGGATTCTACCTAAGGCGGCCCCGTCCCACTAAAATCGTTCCCTTCCCGTCCCAACTTATCATTTTGTTGCGGACTCCCACATTACACTACCCCCTACTACAAAATTGCCATCCCCAAAATCTCAATCTCATTACCGTACTACAACTACAACAGAATAACATCATTAATTATAAACATCAATATATCACTCAAAATTCTACACATATTCTCCATTACTACTGTGTCGACATCAATACTTCTCAAAATTCTATAACATATATTAACTCAAAGCAACATTACATTATTTTCATCTCTACCATTTCAGCTCTAACTTTGACTTGGACTGATCTACATGTCCCACAAAATATTTATCACCCAGAAACTATCTCTTATTAGCTTTCACAAATTATTACTTTACTTCTCACTTTATCAAATTATTTTTATCATTACTTTAAAACATCTGTAATACATTAAAACATTACATTGAACATTAATTACTTGGAACATTTATAAACCATTTTACCAGTGACATGTTATTGCTGATCAGCTGATATCCTAACACAAGGAAAACACATCTCAAAATTGAACAATTTACATGAAATATATATATTAATCAATACTTACATCTATTATGTTAACTGCCTGCCAGTCAGTTTAATTATCTGCTTAGTTTAAAAAATACACACATAATGAAAACACATACCTATATAACACATACCTCAATACCTATATCTAACGTACAACAATAAAATAATACATTTAAAATTATAGCATGAACACCTTGTATTGAATGTATGAGCATCTAGTTATTTGAACAGAGCACAAGCATTTTTATTGGATTAAAATTGAATTAGCAAATTTTTATGTTATGTTGTAAAATTTAAATTCGTGACTCATTTGAGCCACCTCCCATCCACACACTAAATTTTCCAAATTTTATTATTAATAATTATTATATATCATTTTTCATTTATTATTAAAAATTTTTAAATTATCATTTTTATTGAACACAATTATTTCAAATAATTTCACTATTGAATTAAAATCTGAGTCACACCTGTAAACATTTTATTATACATGATTATAAAATTTTTATACTTACAATCCATTCAACATGATATACACATAACATCTACCCCCTACACCCCAATACTTTCACCTCACCTCTGAAACATTTCACAAAAATATTAGTTTACATCAAACAATTTAGCCATCTATTACCAAATTTCCAAATCTCGTAAAAAATGATTTAACTTCCTCAGAAGATTTAATTCCATAACATTCAAATAATCAATCAAAATATTTTAAACATTTCATTTTGTTTTAATTAAATTCATTATTAAAACATAAATTCCATTATTATTGTTTGCCATTATACAAATTAGCCAATTACTGTTTCCAAAATTAATGTTATTATTTATTTAAATTGCAAAGTATTAATTTTATTATTATCACTTACCTATATACATACATTGTTTAGCTGATCTTCTACCATACACATAAATAAATGCACTACAATTATTTACAAACTTTAGTTATCAACTGTTCAGTTTTTTCGCACTTCATTGTCCAAATCTGCCATGTCAGAACCATAAAACAATGTTTATCACTGTCTTTTATTGTTTTATAATTTAACCTCCATCGTCCCAGATAAGTCTTGGTTTCATACCACACTGTTCATTTTTAATGACAAACAAATGGTTACTTTGTGTGTCATAACTAGAACAACCAAATTCACTCATTTTACCAAAATGCTCATTAAACCAGTCAACATCAGGTATTTTTGTTAAGTCTCCGTCATTAAATTCATTCACTGTTGGGTTAATTACTTTGGTCAAATCATTATATTCATTATTACTCAAATATACTTCTAAACTTTTTTTCCATTCGTCATACTTTCTATTCAAATTATACAATTCTGTTACCTTCTCCACATACAATTCTCTGTTTAACTCTCTCTCATCCCCATACCAACTCACACTCTCAAAATTATTATTACAGACAGAGGGTACAACATCAATAAACAACTCAACTCTTCTACTAATACGGGTCTCTTGCCCTTTAACAACAACACTTGTAAACTCATTAAATCATCATAAACATTATCAACAGTAAGGGGAAAATTTACCCTCTGTCCCCACTCCACCACAACATTATTTTTCCGCTCTCTCTCTAACTCATTAACACACATTAACATCTCATAATCGCATTCCACCAACTCATCAGTACATTCATTATTTAGTTTCACCGTATCACCTTCTGATACCAATTCTTCAAATACATTATTATACTCAATATTGCTATTCTCATTATTTTCGACATTGTTACACTCCTCATTATAATTTTCATTTGTATTATTATCTCCCATACATATACACTCTCTTGACTCCTTTGCTTCTTTACATATTTCGGTTAGCTTACTCTCAAGACTACACAGTGAATTAGTTAATACATCAAACTTAGCGTCATAGGTATCAAAACGACTACTCATTACATTGAATTTGGTCTCAAAATTACTATTCATTCTCTCGAATTGACTGAGCATGATACTCATTATATCATTATCCTGTATTAGAGACATGTTTAAAGTTTATTTATACACCACTTTTTATATATAAAGCCACTTTTTTCCTATAATCAAACGCCTAATACTACTGTGCATCACAACACAAACATAACCTACGTAAATATGTGCAATACAATTTTTATACATTCGTCATTACCACCTCCTATTTTCTGTGCATTAAAATAGGTCTATCTCGTATAAATAAAATTAAACGAAAATCCTGGCAGCGCGAGCCAAATGTGACGCTAATAAAGAGGACGAAATTTATTAAATTAAATAAAATACACTACCAGGACTTACCTGTACGCAATCGCAACTACTTACCGTGTTAAAATTTCTTCAGAAGACCAAGGTCGCCACGATATTTTTTATAGGTAAAATATCGAAAACCTTTACACTCCACCTTAAATAAAAAGGACAATTTTTCAATCTGACCACACCCAATTAATACTTCAGAACGATTCCGGACCGTTAGACGAATTTTGCAACACAGAAATGAGAACGTGGTAATGGCGAAATAACTTAGGCTAACACATGTTCAAAGTAAACTAAATTGCTTTAATGAATTAAGTCAATTTTCATTGTTATTAGTACAAGAGAATTAGTTATAATTAATTATTATAATTACAAGAATGAGAATGCTACAAAACCAAATTTTAATTACATTTAACTATACTTACAACTAAGGCAGCCCACTCTGCTCACGCACGCTTCCATACATTTTTTTGTTTATACATTACCCTTTATTTATTCAATTTTAAACATTCCGATTGTTATCCGAGATACCCGTACACGAACACGCTGCCGGCCAAACACGTGCTTAGTCCCGTAACTTTAATATCTGTTTCATCACTTTAATTCCCCCACATCACTGTCCAGATTTATCACTGCGATAGGTTTATTAATTTCTGGGGTCCCGGTCGGTCTTACTGAATTAATTACATTTCACAAAAACTCGACCAACCGGGCCCGAAACGAAACTGTAGGTGTCTGTAGCGGTACTCTGTTTCTCGCTGACCGCTTAGCGTCTCTGCCTAATGTAGACTGTGTTTTGGGCAGTAGGAAGCTGCCGTTCACTGCCACCTGCTTTTCGTCGTCGTTCAAGCTGAATTTGTTGTGGCGTATAAGCTCTATGCATGGAACATAGTGTGTTATATCAGCCAAATGTGTAGGCGATATTTGTCTCTGCTACACTGATGTCACTAGCAGTAGGCGTGGTTTAACGACATTTCCTGTAGTTGGCTGGTTGCGGTCCCAAATCGTTCGCTCCAGCGCCATTTTTTACAGCGCCGGTTGAGTTTCTCGGCGTCACTAGCAGCGCCCCTGCTTGAGATGTTGCATACGCGCACCGTCACACTTATGCACATTTCTGAGAATTTGAGGGTGGTACGAATTCCTTGCCGACTTACACAATAGCAACTGCGTCTTACTGCTTTGTTTCAACACTGTTTCTTGCCACGTTTTCTGTTACAATGGAATGGACGGTTGTCGTATAATAAAACTTTCACAATAATTTTATAAAATCCCGCAAAAAATGAAATAAATAAAAATGCAAATACCCCATACCCGCATTAAATATAAGGACCCAATTTTGACACGTTACACCTTGCATAAATTTCAATCAGAAGCCCAGAGTCGCCACGATATTTTTTGGTTATATATCGAAACCTTAACACTCTACCTTAATAAAATTGGGACAATTTTGCAATCTGACTACCTCCCTATAATAATTCAGAAGAACCCGGAACGTTAGACGAATCCTTCAGCACAGAACGTTAGCAAGTGGTAATGACGAAATAACTAAGCCTAACACATTATATTTATCCAGAAACAAATAGATTTTATTACCACTAGTCACATGAATTTACGTAAAAGATTACTACAAGTTACTTCCTAATTCTTATACTAAAGAAAGCACCCAGTATGCTCACACACTCATTCATTCTAATATTCAATTTTAACCCCCGTTTTATTTCTGAGTTCATTATGAATTATATTGTTTTGGCCAAATGAATTTTCCCCTTTTTACCTTTTACCTATTTGCGTGATCCAAATGCTGTCTGAAACAGTTCTCACTAACTACCGTTTTCACTCGATCACTTTAGCGTCATTTACTCGTTACTGTATCACTGAACACTGACGGTACATTTTATACTCCTTGGTAGGCCTACTTTAATACTTTTCGGCCTACCACGAACTCATCCGAGACTACGTTTTAATTAACGGCCGTACAGGTTGAAGGTTGGTCGAGAGCTCTATGTGACGACTGACTTTACATGAGGCCGGACATCACTGCCTTGCCTGCGAACCAATTTCGTCATTGTTCACAGCCTTCGTTCTCAAAGTCTTAGTACTGCATACATGACACATGGGATTTTCGTGTGTTGGACATTGATGAAATTTGGTGTTCACTAGTTGACGTCATTGGAAAGGCGTGTCCTTAATCTTATATCCACCTTGCCCCAAGCACATGGTTGAACAAAATTCGCCCAAGCCATTTTTGTGCAACTTGAGTTTAGCGTGGGTTCTGCGCTCCGCCGATGTTAGTGCGTCTGGGCGCATTACACGGTACCCCAGTTCTGAGAATTAAAGAGTTGTGTGCAACACGCACATTCCATTGTACTGACTTCACCTTACCGTTCTTTGTCTGAACAAAGCTTTTGTTTAACACGTGGCGGGCCACACAGATGAATATGAATTTAAAAATATTTTAATAAAATAAAAACCCCTCCCTTTTAGCCCCGTTACAATACCCCCCCCCCCAATGAGAGATCTTCTGCCAAAACAGAAGAAATCTCATTGCTAAACCCCTAAGAGGATCGGTGAGGATATGGTGCCAACAACCCCCCATTAGTTCTTACACATTATGGGTAAACTACCCCCCTGGCTCGGCTACTATGACCGCATATGAACGATATTATTGGACTTCTCTATCCGAGATCCCAACACCATAAAATCGAACAGACACGCACCACAGCGCACCTAACCTTCTAACATGCTACCCCTAAATCCAAACCCCTGGTCTTATACCATGCCAGATCCTCAACCGATATGTTCCCCCTTACCATGCATACTGGGTCGCCTTTGGCAATACTGGGCGCGTACATAGACTTAAAATTTTATAAATAAACTCCCTAACTTTTCAGAATTATTTTTCAATTTACGATACAGTAAACAAATTAAATTCTAACCATTACCGTCGGTTCAAAATTCATATAAACTCCAAATCAATCTGTTCTAGTACCATTTCTATCTTCAAAACAAAAACTAAAAATCTTTTATCTGAATCTATCAATTTTCTTCATTACTATTAATAAGCAGAAAAACAAATAAATTGAACATCTAGTTAAACATAAACTCACTTATCCTAACATTTGTTTACACATATATTCTAAACAATATAATTCAGTAACACTATTGATACACCTAAACAATAATATCATCAAAATTTAAAACATCAATTAGATGGCAGGCACAAAAAAATCAAAAAATTTTATTTTATTTTTTTTTTCAAAAAAATTTTAATTTATCAAAATATTTTTATCAATTTCGGAAAAATTTAAAATTATTTAAATCAATTAAACGAACAAATTTTCATCAAGCAATTGCCAAAACTGGTCTGGTTTATAACATCAACCATCAGCTGATCTCTCGGGGTCAAGTCAACAACCTTGACCTACATAGGTTATGCATAGGCTATATCATAAAATACATTTAACATCTTTAAAATATTTTATCTTCAAACATAATATAATAAGACATTCAAAATTAACATGGTTATTATTACAATTAACAATAAAATTGACATTTAAATTAATTAAAAATTACACTATTATTGCTCTAATTAGTTTCAACTTCTATTAAAATCTGTCACTTGTTTCCATTAATTTTTTCATTTCAACTATGATTTACTTTCTTTAACATTCTCAATCTCCATTAGTTTGGGTGACTTAATTATTCATAACAATTTAATTTACCACTTGGTATTTATATATTTATAATCTTAATCCCTTTCTGACTTTAATGTCCCTAGCAGCTTCAACTAACATGACACCCCTCTATCAAAAACATCTATCAAACCTTCTCCAAACCCACTTACTACTCAACTCATATCGCCTCATTCTACCCTTATAATAAAAAATACTCTTTACCCCTTTGTATTCAGGATGTGTGTTCCCTCAACTCACCACCATCTCCACATCTTGCCCTTCCTATTTACCCGGCAATCACTCACTGAAAACCCACTGCTACCCGCCACAACGCCTGTCGTTGCGGACTCCTTACACACCACCCCCCTTACAAAATTCCCATCAACTATTTTTACTCTCCCAATACTGTGACGATTTTAAAAATATCGAAAATCACACAAATAAAAATTTTTAATTTCTAATAAGTAAGAGTATTATCCACCCTCACCTATACCCAGATTCCTGAATCAACTTGAAATTGTCCAGTACCAACACGCCAAGAAAGGTATTAAGTAAAGAATAATAATAATAATTACTTTAATTATTAAAAATGCGACTATATAAATAAAGAAATCTCTAAGTCGTAATAAAGTTAACATAAAGTACTTACATTCTAATTAATGAATAATTAATAATATATAAAAGTACGAACTATTTTCTTAGTGCGTAAATACGCACCAGCTTACTGAGCCCTCGCCCCTAAACTATACGCGCAGTCGCCAGTTGAACTTCGACATGAAAAGATGTGAGTTTTGTGTTGTCTACATACACGTAAGTGTATGCCGTTAAACGAATATCCAGTGTGAGATGATTTTATTTTGAAAAATGTAGTGTGTGTAGAGTTAGGAAGAATATACAGAAAGGAAAAATTAGCCAACACATCTTTTTAAAAAATATAAAACTGTAAGTTGTAAGATATGTAACTACCAGACTTTAGTACTGCAAAGTAAGAACTATAATTAAGGCGTAAAATGTGAACTACAAAATCCGGACGAAGAAAACTCCAACTACAACAGTATGAACTTCAAGTAAAAAAACCGATCGTCGAGAGCAGATATAATCAACCCGATGTAGCTTCAAGAGGAACCATGTACTCCACCCTAGAAGACGACAGGAGATGACACCCAAGGACCCAACAACAACCTCATATTAAATTCAGGTGATATCCAAACACAGCATTTGTAAATTTTCGTTTCAATAAGAGAAGTAACAAAAGAACACTAAAGAACTTTAATAATGTAAAGAAGAAATTATCAGATTTGTAATTTTTGCAATGTAGTAGCAGTAACAGCAATATATAGATAAATGTAAGATAATAATGTAGATTACCACCAATATTATTCTTCCAATAATTTGGTTGAAGTTTGTGATAAATTAATTATTTTGAGAAAGTTCAGACCCGGATCCGAGGTATTTAAAACTAACATCTAGATGAGTAATTTTTTTGAGATAAAAGGAATAATAAACTTAATATCTTTAAAGCAGTAAAAGCAGAATTTACTAAAGTAAATTTTCTTTAAAAAGAAACAAAGTCAAACATAATATTTGAATAGTAATAAAGAGATGTTTTCGCTAACACCAAGTGAGTGAATAAATTTGTGCAATCCTTGTCAATTTCCTATGTCATAATTGTGTTGTAATTTGTTGGTAAGGATGTTTTACTAACAACGGCAGCTAGTTTAATTAACTGGTAAAGAATTGAACTAGTTCCCGACTTTTGTGTTGTCTTAACAAGGGAGACGTCACAATACATCACTTGCAACTACTACAAAATATCTCCACTTATTTATTAACTCAATATATCAACCAATACTCTACCTATTTTCCCCATAGCTACTGTGTCACTGTCAATACTCAAATTCTGCATTACATTTATTCACAACAATAATATTCCCTCTAGTACCCCTTTAAATTCAACATGGACTGATTTACATGTCCTAACAAAATATTAATCACCCACAATCTCCCATCTACTATCTTTTATAATTCTCAACTATCTCAAATTACTTCCATCATTTAAATTAAAATCTTTTAACACATTAAAATCATTATATTCAAACATTAATTACATTGGAAACTTGCCACCAAATTATAAGTGACATTCTACAGCGGATCAGCTGATTTTCTAGGCAAGGTGAATGACCTTACTATAAACACATTTCAAAATTATATCAAGTTTTACTTTACATACTGTATTAGGAAATATATACTTACAGAATATCACTCATACACTGTCCTAAATACACAAATATAAACACCAAACACCCTGTACCTTCTGAAACAATTTTAACAACAATGTTATTCCATACTAAACAATTTGACATTTATTTATTTATTAATTATTATCCAGTTCACATCTCATAAAATAATAAATTCAATTATATAACATTGTAAATCAATCAAAAAATATTTAAACATCTCAAATTATTTTAGTTAAATCAATTATTAAAAATACAACAAGTTCAGTTATTATCAAAACAATTACAATTCGTTAATTACTGTCTTCAAAATTATCTTTGTTATTTATTTAGTCTACTGAAATAATCTTATTATTAAAACAATTACCTACACACATTGTTTACATTATATACTTGTTACAATACACACAACTAATTTCACTAAATTTTATTTACAATTCTTCATCATTAATTGTTCAATTTTACCACACTTCATTTCCAAAATCAGCAAGGTCAGAACCATAAATCAAAATATTTAAAATGTCCATTTATTAAGTTTATGTTCAGCCTCCATCATCGAATAATAATCTAATACATTTACAACATAAATCGTTCTTGTCCACACTCAGTTTATTAAATTTAATATGATGATTCTCTAATACTTCAAATTGTTCCGTAATACCCACATAATAATTTACTGGATTATTCCACATTATTATCAAATCATAAAGCCTGTCTACATCATTGATTTTAGTCTGGTCTCCATCAGTAGTTTTATTCAATATCAAGTAAGTTATTTTATCATCATTATATTCTTCTACTACAAGTACACTAATTCTTCCTACAGGTACATATTTATCATCAATATAATCATTGTCTACTACTGCACAAGGTATGTCTACATTATTTATCATAACTCTCTTAATATTCATCTTCTCTATCAACTCTCCATAACCTCTATTTAGCTTGAACCACTCTAACTCTTTCTCTCTCTCATAATCACTTTCATCACCACACCCTTTCACATTCTCTCTCTCACTCCATGCAGAGGGCAATACCACAAAATTCTTTAAACATCATCTGGCCCTACCAGATAAACACAAAAAACTTATTTGACCATTTGCCGACACATCGTCGCCCAAATGTCCTAGTGAGGATCTTTTATCCCCATACACAACTTGTGAAAACTCTGTTTCACATTTAACCCCATAAAAAGTTGCCCCCTGTTCACCCTTTAAATTATCTCTCCATTCTTTCTCGAACTCTTCAATACTACTCATTACCCCGTTACTAACACCAACTAACTTTCTACTCTTATTTTCACCATTACTTACCGTATCATTCTTAGATACCCCATTTTCAGCTACATCATCATTATTCTTATTTAACGTTATTTCCCCAGTATAATTACTTATATTACTACCACCACTTACCTTGTCTACTATTCCATCATTTTTTGTTATATTACTACTACAAACACTTACCTGTTTTGATTCAACTTCTTTATTCTCCTCTAATTGACATCTATCTCCCTCCCACTTCTTGTACATCTCGTCAAAATGTTTATTCATCATGTCAAAACCCTTATCTATTATTTCCTTTCTTTCATCTAATTTTGTGTGTAACTCGTCAAAACCCTTATTCATATTATCAAAATGTTTATCCATCCTATCAAAATGTTTGTTCATCATTTCCGCCCTTTCATCAAATTTTTTATCAATCATTCGCAACATATCCATTATAATTTTATAATCAGATTCACTCATCTCATTACTTACCTCATTATCTGCCACCTGATCATCTTGCTTCTTGTTAAATTGGTCTATCTCTTCACCACTTTCTACTCCCATTATACTGTCATCCTTAACATTAGGCCTATTCACTGTCTTATTTTCTACCACTGTTACTTCAACTGTCTTACCTTTATTATTTGTCATCTCACTATGTTTCTTAATTTCTGCGAATATTCCCTCTTCTTGTTCTTCCATCCGTGTTAAATTATCATCTTACTTACCCCATTCCTCGTCTGTCATTTCACCTACAACCCCTCTAAATTCGCTTTCCCACTCATCCCACGTAAAACCAATATCATTACCTCGTACTTCGCCCATATTTATACTCGTACTTCAAAATTTATTCATGCAACACCCTTTATAAAACTACAACCCCTCTATTGCTCCATAATTATACATATTAACTACAAATATCCACTACATAAAATCATTATTATTCCGTGGAAATAAACCCACCATTTACGCTACCAAAACATAACCTAATTTTCACAACGTAATTATATACGATTATTTCATACATACGTCATTACCAAATCCTACTTTCTGTGCTTTAAAATAGGTCTACCTCGTATAAAATTATATCAGGATCCTGGCAGCTTGGTCGCCAATTGTTGAGAAACGAACTTAATCAAAATAAATAAATAAAAAATACTGCCAGAAACTTACCTGCGATCTTACTTCGCTTACTTACCTTGCATAAATTTCAATCAGAAGCCCAGAGTCGCCACGATATTTTTTGGTTATATATCGAAACCTTAACACTCTACCTTAATAAAATTGGGACAATTTTATAATCTGACTACCTCCCCATAATAATTCAGAAGAAATCCGGGAACGTTAGACGAATCCTTCAGCACAGAACGTTAGGAAGTGGTAATGACGAAATAACTATGCTAACACATGGTTATATAAAACGAACTTTTTTAATTTATTCTACCCAAAACCTCATTTTTAATTATGAAAAACAAAATAAAACGGTAATAAAACAAAACTTTCACTTAATATTTTTTTTTACGTATTCTTAGTCTAACCCTTAATCTAAAGAAGACGAACCCAGTTTGCCATCCACACACACATACATTTTTATATCCCCTTTTTATTTTGCTCGAGACTTAAAATTTTGTGAAATTATTTAAATACTGAATGATTGAAAATTGAATAAAAATAGTTGGTTACGTAACGGTCGGGGTTCCTCTTCGCCGCGTGCTACACTAGATGCATCCGAATGTTTGTCAGTCCCGTACACTTTTAATTTTCTTCCTTCTGCACTTCACTTATTACATTTCGGGATATTGTTCCACTTATTTATGCCGGGTTATAACTTTCCGTTAAAACTTAAAGTTTCTTGGTGCCCACGAGTCTCCGCGGGTGGCTGGCCGACGCCGCGGCTAAAAGTCGACTGGAGATACATGCGGCCGGACATCACTGCCTTGCCTGCGAACCAATTTCGTCGTTGTTCACAGCCTTCATTCTCAAAGTCTTAGTAGCTGCACACATGACACATGGGATTTTCGTGTGTTGGACGTTGATGAAATTTGGTGTTCACTAGTTGACGTCATTGGAAAGGCGTGTCCTTAATCTTATATCCGCCTTGCCCCAAGCACATGGTTGAACAAAATTCGCCCAAGACATTTTTGTGCGACTTGAGTTTAGCGTGGGTTCTGCGCTCCGCCGATGTTAGTGCATCTGGGCGCATTACACGGTACCCCAGTTCTGAGAATTAAAGAGTTGTGTGCAACATGCACATTCCATTGTACTGACTTCACCTTACCGTTCTTTGTCTGAACAAAGCTTTTGTTTAACACGTGGCGGGCCACACAGATGAATATGAATTTAAAAATTATTAATAAAATAAAAACCCCTCCCTTTTAGCCCCGTTACAAGTAGGTCGCTTCTGTCTGCTGAAAAGAACTGTACCACGACTGAGAAGGAATTATTGAGCATTGTGTTCGCCGTGGGAAAGTTCCGTACGTACATCCTGGGGAACAGAACTGTCATACGCACGGACCATAAAGCTTTATCATTTCTGAACACATGCAGGCTTGCTCACAGCCATCTAACTAGATGGGTACTAGTATTACAAGAATACCTAGAATTTTGCCTGGGAGTATATAAGGGGAACAGAGAACAAAATACCTGACACTCTTTCCAGGGTGGACATGCTAGATAACAACACGGGGAGAGATTTGAAAGAAATTGAGATTTTTAGAATAACAAGGGAAGATAGGATTTTTGAGGAAGAGTTAAAAAACATCAAAGCCATGCAAAGAGCAGATGGTAAGTCAGGTAGGGTCATAAATAGTTTAGAGACGGAAGTAGCTGGGTCAGAGTATAATAATCATTTTCAAATACATCAAGGGCTGTTATTTAAGAAAGTAGAAGGGGTGAGCGTGATTGGAGGTTAGTTGTGCCAGGGAGATAAAGTCATATGGGATTGTCATTTAAGATATGGTCATTTTGGGGCAAAAAAGTGTGTTAACGTTTTGAAAGAGTCTTGTGTTTTTAAGAATATGGAGAGGCAGGTTAGGAAGTTGTTAAGGGGTGTTATATTATTTATTTAATATCAATAATTTTTATTCAACTTTTGCTCCAGGCGCCATCATTACAAGCAATGAAATTTTACTTACCTTTAAGCCAGAATTCGTTTAAGCGAAACTCAAAGTAGCGGAAAGTGTTATTTGAAATAATGACACTTGGTTGAAATGTTTACCATATGACATTACCTTTTAATAACATCTTCAATTACACAACATGTGATCCGTGCGAAATACAAGCACGCTACTATATGCTATGATAGATTGCGCCTTGAGACGCAGTTCCACTATACAAGTTAAAAAATCCCCTCAAACATTTCAATAGCCCTCCAAAATACAAAAAGTTAAAATGTTACAATGTTAAACATATATATATATATATATATATATGTATGTATGTATAAATTTTCTTAAAATTGTCACAACCCAGCACTTGTTAATAGTATCTGATCATACATTCTCTTTCTCTCTCTCTCTCTCACTCTCTGGTACAATTATTATGAGCTCATTATAAAAAGTTAGTTTCGTTATTATAATGAATTGAATGGTCATTTATAATTTTGAAATTATATTATTTGTTGTAATGAAATATAAAAATTTGTTGTGGCCAGCGGTACTTAGCTGCAACTTTTGTCGAACATCGTACACCGCCAATTCGTTGATTCTGGACTGTCACATATCTCACTTTTGCCCGATTTTCTGGCGTCACATCGTGAATTACACTGCTGATGTTCTAACGAAAAATTGTTTACTGTACTACTGTTAATAATACATTTTGGTGGTGTAATACCACCCTTAGTGAATACGCCAGCCGTGAATTGCCGGCTGGCCCACTTCACGGTCCAGACGAAAATGACACAGTTTCATAACTGTGTATTGCAGAGGTGGTGCAACAATGACGTCACTGGCTCTTTGTTCAACGGCCCAGCCTAGTCGAATACAATACGCCTTGCATTCTTTAGTCTGACGTAAACATGGGTTGGTCTTGTTTACTTGTTATTGTGACAAACAGTTTTTTGTTACATTTGTAATTTTCCACTGAATGCGACATAAATCCTGTTAACTTAATATTGCGTTGTTGACAATTCTCACCAAAACTTTTATAGGGAATACAAAATAAAATTATTATTATTAAAAATTGTTATAAAATAAAAATACAATAATTAGGTTTGGAACCATAGGTTTACAAATTTATTATGGTACCAGAATTGTACCGTCACAGGGGTTGTGATTTGTGTCAGAAGTCAAAGGTAGTGAGTTATAGGGTTGAAGGGGAGGTGAATTTTATAAAAGTCGAAAAACCATTTGATTTAGTTGCGGTAGATTTGTACGGGCTGTTGCCGAAGGGTAGAGGAGGTTTTATATATATTTTTGTAATGTTGGACACTTTTTCGAAGTATGTAAAATTGTATAGTGTGAAGAGAGCTACAAGTCATGTGCTGAGTGAGAAGGTGACGAAGGATTATATGATAAATGTGGGGAAGCCAAAGGTGATTTTATCGGTCCATGGGCCACAGTTCATCAGTGGAAGATGGCGCCAGCCCCTCGGATGGGAGGGAATCATTCCAAAGCATACGGCAGTCTACCATCCTCAGTCCAACCAGGCAGAGCGTGTCATGAGAGAGATAGGCAGGATTTTTATAGCCTATTGTCACGCCAAACACAGCGAGTGGCTGTTATATGTAAAAAGGGTTGAAAATTGGCTGAACAGTACCACCCATGAGTCGACAGGATATACACCTCACGAGCTGATAAAGGGGACACGCCCCCCTAGTATTTTGGAACAGCTGTTTGACTACCCACCTGAGAGTGAGAAAACGGATGTGAGCATTAAAATCAGGTTGGCTAATGAAAATCTATTAAGTAAAGGTGAACGACAGAAACGTAGACATGACGCAAAAGGTAAGTGGATGAAATAGGACAGCTGATATTGGTGAGGAGACACGACTTATCGAGTGCTCAGGACAAGGAAATTAAGAAATTTTTCTTACTGTACGAAGGACTTTATGAGGTAATAGGAGTGAAGATGAATAATGCGTACATACTATAGAACAGAGAGACAAGGGAGATAATAGGGACACACAATACAACAAACTTAAAATTGTATTGGTCATCTTAGAAACTTTAGAAGCGATTGTCATTAATATTGATGTGTGAATGAATTTTAATGTGGTTTTTATGTGTTTACAGAAGGGACTCTCCCCTTTTTCGGGCGATCACAGACTCACCACCTCTGATCGTATATTTTGGCAGTATAGAGGCGGACCATGGTTGGCGGTAGCCTCAACTAGGGGGTGAAAGCAACGATGGTCTTACTCCACATGTTACGTTCTGTTTACTTTACAAATTTAATAATAAAACTTTATTTACGAGTTACACTTTCGGCTTGTGCAGCCGCCATGTTGTCTAGTACCAACACAAAATATACTTACCGGGTCCAAGTGATCGATTAGACGAGCTGGAAAAACAAGATGGTTGCTTTGAAATGATTTACCTCAAAATTACTTGTAATTTTGCAAACTTGTATTTATTCATTATTTTGGTTATTATATATAGATGACAATGGCAAAAATTACTCCCTCCATCTTTTACACTTTTACGATTCAAACATGACTACAATACATTGTTTTCTTTAACATCAACCTTTCTTCAAGATATATTTAATCAATAATAATTAAAATTCAAATTAACTTGTTAAACATTGAAATAGATGCTGAAAAATACTAAACTACCTTCTATTAACGTAAACCAGTGCTTTTATTTTATTTTTTTTTAGATTAATTAGGTACCCACACACACACATTCATGCAATTTCACACGGTACATTCTTTTTTATTGAGCTCAATTTAAAAAGGGCCAGTATTTTAAGTAATTTTGAAATGTCTACTTCCCTGCTAATACGTAGAATTTCGACGCCCCAGGCGTCAATTCGTGGCTTATGCTGTTTGCTGATTTTCGTAGTTCTCACTTTTACAGTTTACGGCCGAACTGTTAATTTACTGCAATTTTTCTCACTGTCTCTACTTGGTTGTTACAATACTGTTTTAAATCAAAATATTAACATGTTTTACTTTGCGGTATTCACATTTTTAGTTGTGGGCGCCTGCGATTTACGTTCCGGAACTTTAACGTGCTATTCGCACTAGAGATGACTGTAGACTGAGAGCGAATGTATTACGTTATTTTCTGAGGTGGTAGGAGTGTCACGTCACCAATCCCATTGTCTTCGGCTTATGATGAACCAAATTTTAAGGCGAGGTGAATTGCGCACTGCATTCTCAAATGATGTATTTGCAGGCTTGGCCATTACATAAATGGTGATTTAATAGGTCAAAGTTTGTTTGGCTAATTATCATTGTTGTTTTTGTGTTTACAATGTTGACCTTGATACAGTTTCCACTCGCTTGATATTACGTCGTTATAAAACTTTACAAAACTTTACCATTATTAATTATGCTTTTGAATTAAAATAAAATTTATATTTGTTTTTTCCCCAAACCAATATATGGACAGAAATGTACCATTACAATACCCCCTCAATGAGAGGTCTTATGCCGAAGTATAAAAACTCTCATTGACACACTCATACTTCCTAAAGGGATCGGCCAGGATATGTTGCCACAACCCCTTTACGGCTTATAAAAAAAATATAATTAACTTACCTCTTGGTCCAGTGATTGTGACTGCCCCTGAATGACCTTACTGGACTTCTCTCTCGCGATCCCAACACCGCAAGGCCAGTCAGGCACTTGACGCTCCTGCTCTGACGTGCTGGCCAGCTCAGGACCGCCGCCACAGCATCACCAGACACTGAAACATCCAATTAAAAATCAAATAGTGGCCTTGCAAAGTACCATATCCCTAACTGATCTGTTTCTCCTTTCCTGTGTACTGGTTTGCATTAAGAAGCACTGGTTTTTTCCTTAACTCCTAACATATATATGAATACAATTTTTATTATAACAAAATACAAACATCCAGCCTCAATATCGACATTCTTTATACCCTTCTCTTATTACATCTTATTCCCAAAATTCAAAATATTTCTCTGATTCTATCAGAATTTAAATAAACATTTCCCATTACAATATTACAAATACCTTCCCTCCTAGAATTAACATCTCAAAACAATTAAATTCATTTATAAAATTCTTATATAGAATAAAACACATTTAAGTCTACTACTTCAGAACAAATTATCTACTTGGAAATGTCAATCATCTTCCATTATCGTAATATTTCTTAACTCAATACCAAAATCATTTAATTATCTCATCAGCTCATCAACATAATTCTTTTTAATATTTACTAATGCGTTACTCATACTTTAGTAACCTCCTTCCACACACACTATGCCCC
Organism: Magicicada septendecula; assembly: GCA_034769895.1. Taxonomy (NCBI): domain Eukaryota; kingdom Metazoa; phylum Arthropoda; class Insecta; order Hemiptera; family Cicadidae; genus Magicicada; species Magicicada septendecula. Next base: position 420,394,920 of record CM068375.1, read on the forward strand.
CCCCTGGACTGTAGCACCCAGTTGCCTCCACAAGAACTGAAATTAAGGAGGAATTTTGTCATCTCCTGTCCTTGCTTCGACATTACATTTAAAGTTCAGATATAAAATCCTACTGATTATATAATAAAAACCTTAAAACGAGTCTATCACCCTTTTATTTGTTCCTACTCGAAAGGGTGATAGCTGCTGTTCCATAGTTCCGGTATGATTTCCCCTTGAGTCACCCCCCCATTAATTTCAATTTCAAACCAATTTCACAGACAACCAACCATGGTCAGTTTTACAATATCTGCCCACAGCTGATTGTCGTCCAAAACCACGATTAGTGTTGGTGAAACAGTAATCGCCCGAAATGTGGGGAAATCTGTCATTTGCATGTTTTAACAAATCATTTTTTATACACTGTACCTTAGTAATTTTACATATAATATAACATTATATAATAGTTGGTGTACAGTGTATGTTACACCCTATTTGAGCCTCCGTTGATTGTAACATACATCGATGTTACTCAATCAACCCTTACCGCTATCTATAGTAACAACGTGCTGTCACTAAAATAGCATATTGTATAACTAGCCTTATTTCATTCACACTAACATAATATAACATAATAAACATAGTAAACCCTCACAATGAACATAAACTTCATTACATTAAAATAAACATCTCAGTTGCATCTGAATAAAATTTCCACACATTCCAAAACTTTAATTTCAATTAAACCTGGTAACACTCAATCTTTACTTATTTACCACTTCTTACACCATTTTAATCTCACAATTATCATCTACTTTATTCATTGTAAAGTTATTAATCATGTCATCTATTCTTGCGTTTTGTTCATCGAACTTCTGATCTATTGATTCTAATATCTGTTCTTTCATATTATCCCAACGTGTATTAATTTCATTCATTTGCTTATTAAAATTAAAATTTTGCTGTTTTATCTCATTTCTTATTTCGTTAATTTGGTCATTCATTTTAGCGTTCACTTTATCAAATCTAGCATTAAAACTACTCTTTTGTTCATCAAACTTTGCCTCGAACTTATTATCGTTTACATCAAAGAGACTATTGATTTTATTGAACTTAACATCAGAATCACTCTTTTGTTCTTTATTTTGTTCTTTCAATTCATTTAGATTACTATTTATATTTTCAGACATTGTTCTTATTAGGTTAAACGTATCATGCATCGACAACTCTTTTATTCTAGTTGTCGTTGGAGTAGACTCTGCTTCTACATTACTCATTATCATTGACTCGGTAAGAGTGTTTTCTAGATTTATTTCCTTATTTTCCTTTTTTTAATGGTAAAGTTATAACTTTTTTGTCAAAATACTAACATATAATATAACAGAAACTTATTATCTAAAAAGATATTCTATTTAATCTATTTACTCCTACCACATATGATCACAACATAACCTTATTTTTTGTACAGCTATTTCTAAGTACATACCAATTTATTCATTCCAAAACAGGTCCACATTTGTATAAATTTTATTTATGCAAATGGTCCAGCTGTTCGGGCGACATTTGTTACGTTCTGTTTACTTTACAAATTTAATAATAAAACTTTATTTACGAGTTACACTTTCGGCTCATGCAGCCGCCATGGTGTCTAGTACCAACACAAAATATACTTACCGGGTCCAGGTAATCGTTTAGACGAGCTGGAAAAACAAGATGGTTGCTTTGAAATGATTTACCTCAAAATTACTTGTAATTTTGCAAACTTGTATTTATTCATTATTTTGGTTATTATATATTGATGACAATGGCAAAAATGACTCCCTCCATCTTTTACACTTTTACGATTCAAACATGACTACAATACATCATTTTCTTTAACATCAACCTTTCTTCAAGATATATTTAATCAATAATAATTAAAATTCAAATTAACTTGTTAAACATTGAAATAGATGCTGAAAAATACTAAACTATCTTCTATTAACGTAAACCAGTGCTTTTATTTTATTTTTTTTTAGATTAATTAGGTACCCCCCCACACACACACACAAACACACACACACACACACACACACACACACACACTCACGCAATTTCACACGGTACATTCTTTTTTATTGAGCTCAATTTTTAAAAGGGCCAGTATTTTAAGTAATTTTGAAATGTCTACTTCCCTGCTAATACGTAGAAATTCGACACCCTCAGGCGTCAACTCGTGGCTTACACTGTTTGCTGATTTTCATAGTTCTCACTTTTACATTTTATGGCCGAACTGTTAGTTTACTGCAATTTTTCTCACTGTCTCTTCTTGGTTGTTACAATACTATTTTAAATCAAAATATTAACATGTTTTACTTTGCGGTATTCACATTTTTAGTTGCGGGCGCCTGCGATTTTTTTCCGGAACTTTAACGTGCTATTCGCACTAGAGATGACTGTAGACTGAGAGCAAATGTATTACGTTATTTTCTGAGGTGGTAGGGGTGTCACGTCACCAATCTCATTGTCTTCGGCTGATGACAAACCAAATTTTAAGGCAAGGCGAATTGTGCATTGCATTCTCAAATGACGTATTTGCAGGCTTGGCCGTTACATAAATGGTGATTTAATAGGTCAAAGTTCGTTTGGCTAAATATCATTGTTGTTTTTGTGTTTACAATGTTGACCTTGATACAATTTCCACTCGCTTGATATTACATTACGTCGTTGTAGAACTTTACAAAACTTTACCATTATTAATTATGCTATTGAATTAAAATAAAATTTATATTTGTTTTTTCCCCAAACCAATATATGGACAGAAATGTACCGTTACACACAAATTGGTGACAGTAGAAATTCTTTTGTTTACAAGAACGGGGAGGGGAGTTTCGTGGAAAAAAAAGTAATTGGCAGTATTTTCCATGAACAATAGTTTTATTTTATGAATTATGGAATAAAACACCCAAAAATTGTGTAACTTAAATCATATAACTCATTAAGGAGTTATTTCTTTACAAAGTAGAAGTGTCATTAATGTAATTTAGATGTTTAAGATGATCCATTGTTGTACTTGTTATCTTGTTGTGAGAAGGTATTGTTGAGAAGTGAAAGCTGGAACTTGCAAAAAATGTCTATATTAAAATTTTATTATGTGAAATTAATAAAAATCAACCGTTTTTTGGAGAGAATTTAAAAGACCAAATTTAAAAATTTTGAAAATTGTATTAAAGTGACAACCTTCAGTGGTTGTGAATTGAAGAAGAACAAGTGAAACTATGGTGACGCCTTAAGACTGCTTTATGAACAGTGATAATATGATTATTAATGTTTGTAATTTATATTAATTGTGAATAAGGATGATTTTATACTTATTCATAAATATGTATAATTTAATATTTTTGGGGGCAGATATGACACAAGGTGTCAAACCATTGCGATTCCCTGCATTTTGGTTGATCTCGGCCTTACCAACCCAGTTCGTGGTTTCGGGTGACTGCCAGCTATGGGCAGTATTAATGTACGCTGAACATAGTTGGTAGTCCTGGAAATTGGTTTAATTTGGAAATTTAATGGGGTTTAATCAGGGAATCTAAGCTTATTTTGAACACAGGCTATTTTCACCCAAATAGGGGTGGTAGACCTTAGGGGCATATATTAAAATAATGAGTCCTACTTACCCTGAAGTTTCTTGTAACGCTGAAGCAAGGATGGGGGTGAGAGAAAAGAAAAAAGTGCTCACTCCTTCCGCCTGTCCTTGTGGAGGCAACTGGACGCAACAGTCCAGGGGGGGAGCAATAGTATGTGTAGAGGAGAAAAGGGGATGATTATTATTAACAGCACCGGATAAATAGAATTTTTTTATTTGTTAATAATAATATTTTATAATGTATTAAATGATTTTGAATTGTTTTGGAAATAGATGGGAAATGGTTAAGAATTGTAGAAGATGGGAGACATAGATAAATTGTATTTGATTGATTGATCTTTAAAGCTTTTGATAATGTGTTTAAATATTTTGAGATATTGTTGTGTTAATGTAAGGATTTATACTTCTTCTTGTAAAATGGGAATGGCTTATCTATTGTCAATTGGAATCGAAAAATTTTATGAAATACTTGGAACGAATTAAGGGGATGAAAGTCTATGCAGTAGATATAATATTATCTATTACTAGGTCAACCAAACCAACGCTTTTAAAGCAAACCAACGCAGCTAAGGGGAGCCAGATCAGTTCTTGGTATGGTTTAGTTAAAGGCCATTATTTAATTTTGTATTTTAATGTTTCAGTGGTTTGGTGATGTGGCGGCGGTCCTGAGCTGGCCTGTGCGTCAGAGCAGGAACGTTAAGTGCCTGAGTGGGCTTGTGATGTTGGGATCTCGAAAGGGAAGTCCAGCAAGAACATTCAGGTGCGGCTGCACGCATCGAACCAGGGGGTGAGTAACCCATATTTTAAATTTTTACGGGGGTTGTGGCGCCATACCTGGGCTGATCCTCTTAGCATGGTGTGAATGTTTCAGTGAGAGTTTTTATGCTTTAGGGCATAAAGTCTATCATTGAAAGGGGGTTTTGTAATGATACGGGTCATCTCCCGCTAAATAAAGTATGATGAATATCCAGGTTTGAGACAAGGTCACTAGAAGACTTACATTTTGCACCGTTTTTTATACGAATTTGAATCGTCACCGCTATAAATAGACACCAAACCCATGATTTTGGACAAAGCAAAATCCGTAGTCATGGAAACTGATGACTGTAATGGGACAAAAAGGAGTTTTTTATTTTTTATTAAATTTATTTAAAATTGTTTGTAGTCAACGTTGCAAGTCCCATGCGAAATACAGTTCTATTCAGACAATGAACAGTGATATAGCTTTGTGAACGGGTGTGGTAATAGAACGCAATACGGTTTTGTTAAAACAAGTGTTTTGTCACGTACTAGTACGCACACGCACAGCTGCGAGCGCGGAGGCAATGCACATCAGTCCGAAGGTACGCTACAGAAAATGGCCAAGTAGCGAAATTATCTGAACATGTGCTTTTGATGATTACGGAAATTAAGTAGAGGCTCCGCCTACCTCAGCCTCTATGTCGTCGTCGCTTGACATAGTCAACACCTGAGGCACAGTGAAAATCCACGCTGCATGTGCAATGACGAAGACTTTATAACTTAAAGGCAGTGTAGTTCCGGTTAAGCCATCAGCAAAGGTGGGAAGCGGGGTGCACAGTGGCAGTGCCAGTCTTATTACATCTACAAGACCGCGCGGTCATAAAAGTATTTGTTCGGTCGACCAAGTTAATTTAGGGTCGGCCGACCAACCCCAGTATATATCAGAAATGTGTACAACAGTGTAAAGAAAAAAAATCTAAACCGATATGGAACAGTGAACGCAAAGAAAGTTTTATCGAAAGTGAAATCATAACCTTTTGGACATCAAATAAGAGAACTTTGTGAGACGCGCCACGCGGTCGGGGGAAATGATGCAGCACATGTAACAGTATACCACCGAACCTATTATTATTATTATTTTACATAAAAGGGGGCAATCAGGTATGAATGCGAGTGTGGGCATTGCTGGTAGTCTTGATTAGAGTTTTAAGTTAATTCTTTAAGACCATTATATTTTTTTTCAGTAAGAAATGATCTTTGATAATATGTATACTTTGTTTATATTATTTGGAGTATAACTCCAGGGAAAAAAACAACTCAAGAATGACAAAGAATATTTACCGTAGATCAGAATAAATAAATTAATATGTTTGGTTGATATCCTCTTTTGAAAGTGATAAAAAGGTCAATGATGGTTTATGAGTCGAAATAAATGAAAAGACAATAAAATTTAATGTCAAAGAATTGCTAAATAAATATAACTATAATGCTGAAATTGAGAGTATAATTTATTGAAGAATGTTAACCTAAGTCATGCTTATTCTTCACGAGTTCGTGCGAAGAACCTGGGACCCTAGAAAGGTAAGAGTGTAAGGATTATGTATTCTTTTTAATAATTGTTTTCTAACTAAACAGTAGCTTCTCAATGGCGCCTCGAACTTGGACAAGTTTACAAATGTAATTCTAAATAAACCGCACCTAAATGTGAGTATAAGCGTGAGTTAGGAGTACGTAAAAAAGTACGAAAAACGAGGTTATACGTAAGTAATAATTATGGAATACTTAAGGTATGTAAGATAAGAATTATTAAAATATAGTATAATGAAATAAATGTGGTAATTTTACAATTCAAAAATGGCAAGGAATAATGAAAGTACTGTAAGCAAAATAATTGATTTTAACGAATCAGCTGTTATGAACAGCCTTGAAGTCTATTCGACTCCACATGTGGGTCAGGACAATAAAGTAGACGAACTAAATGTTACAAATGAAATAAATATCACGAATGATTCGGGAATTCAATTAACCCCGAAGTTAGATAGTAAAAATAAGAAACCAAATGAAAATATAAGTAGTGTGACGGGAGCAAAATCGACTCTCGAAGTAACGAATATAAAAGAAAAAGAGATGTCATGAATGACCTATTTAACCTTATCAGTAAACGATTTGATAGCAATGATAATAAATTTGATGAGTTGAAAAGCGAAATACATGAACAAAAAATTAAAATGTGAAGGTAATTTCAATGAATTAAAAAAGCAAAATAATGAATTGAAAAACGATATTAATGAAATTAATAAGCGTTGTGAAAGTTCCAATGAAATATTTGAAACTAACTTTAACAAATTAGAATAGAGTATTGAGAAAGTGGAGGAACAGATTAAAAGTAAGGTAAATCAGATAGTTAATACAACGGTAAGTAACAGTGGTAGTAATATGATGAAAATGTGTGAAGAAATAATTAATAAGGTGAGTAATAACGATAATTCTAAAAATGAATTAATAAGTAGTAGTGATAAGATAGTGGAAAACGAGATACTTAAAGGTGATACAATGAAAATAGATAGTGATTATATAGAGATAGTTAGTGAGAGTGAGAGAGTAATGGGTTGTAAAGGGGTAGAAACAAATGTTTATCAGTTAGAGAGAGATTATGAAGAGAGTGTACAGGTAGAGGGATGGCAGAGGGTAAAATTTTTCCGTGGTGTTGTGGGCGGTGAAGAAAGGTCTTCACGAATGTATTGGGTAGATAAATGCTCTACCAATATTTATTTTTTGAATTTTTGTGTTGTTCCTGGAGGAATCAGGAGGTGTTTTAATGTAGCAGTACCCTCTGTATGGGATGGTAGAGAAAATGTGATATGGCGTTGTGGTGAGAGATATTTAGAAAGAGAGTTGTGTGCAAATAGGGAGATAGAATTATTTCCGTTAAAGAGAAATTATGAAGAGTTGATAGAGAGGTTAGAAGTGGAGAAGATAAACAATATGAAATGCTTACCTTATGAAATGAAGATTGTTGATTATTTTGATGATACTGTTGTAAATGAGAAACACTTACCTAATGATGTAATTGATATAGTGGAGGAGTATAATGATAAAATAACTTACCTTATGTTAACTAAAATTATGGATGGAGACTGGACTAAAATCACCAATGTAGACAGGTTTTATGAATTAATGGTAGACAAAAATGTAGTTAATTACTATGTCAATATAATTAACGAAAATAGTCATTACAATAATAACTATAATGTAATAGGTGACGATAAAAATGATTTATGTTAAAAAATACACCAGACTAATACATGATGACGGGGTTAGATAAAACTCAGTGAATGGACATTTTAAATATTTTAGTGTATGGTAATGACCAAGCTAACTTAGGAAATGAGGTGTGGTAAACAGAAAAGTAATGACATAAAATTGTAAATAAATTTTAGTGAAATTAATTGTGTTTGTGTTGTAAAAGGTATTTAATGTAAAAAAGGTGTGTATGTAGTAGAAATCAATTTGATAAGAATAATAATATTTTGGCAGACTAAATAAATAACAAGAATAATTATGAAGGTGATAATAAATGAATTGTAATTGTTTTGGAGTAAGGTAATTAAAATAACTTGTGTTCTCAAGAATTGATTGAATCAAATAATTTGAGATGTTTAAATATTTTTGATTGATTTAAAATGTTGTATACAGAGATTTTGATAATGAATTTAAATGGTTTTAGGAGATTGGAATTTGATAATAAATAATAAATAAATAAATGTAAAATGTGTTTAGTTTGTGGAGTAAACATGGTTGTTAAAATGTTTCAGAAGATACATGGAGTTAGGTACATTATTTGGTGTTTATATTTTTGTGTCTATGACAGTATATGAGTAATGTATTGTAAGTATGAAGTTTATAATAGAATTTAAATAAGATGAAATGTTTGCTGTTTAAAAGTTAAAAGTGTAGATGAGTCTAAGAGATATTGAACATGAAAATTAATTAATAAAATAACCAAACATATAAGAGTTTACCATCCGAGAATTATAGTGACGGTGTCAGTGTGAACCTTATATGTCTTTTGGTAGTTTTCCCAATTTTCGGGCGGTCACGGCTTCACCGAACCCTGACCGTGGATTTATGTAAGTATATTCTAAATTGGTGAACATAGAAATTGACCGGGGGGTAACTCAGGGGAAACTACATAACTATGGAACAGCGGCTATCATCGAAGGTGGTGATAGTGCCGTAATAAGGGTGTGTGAATCATTATAGTAGGATTACTGGTGTCCTCGGACATCAGTAATGCCGAATTTTTTATATAACGCTGAACCAAGAATGGTATAGGCAGCGTCTATACCCTGTATATGTAAACTTCAGTTCTTGGGATGCAAATGGGCGCCACAGTCCAACACCAGGAAACAATAGTGTGTGTGTGTGGAAAAGGAGCTGGCCGTTACAAGCCAGGGGCATAGATAACGCATCTGTGCATAAGGCAAACGCTTGATCTGGTTTATCCGGCGGGTGGTTACCTAATTGTAACTGGGTATAAGGGGGGAATTTAAGAAAATTGATGTAGTAGGAGAGTAACTGAGAAATCAGTGAGAGGGTGACGACCTCTGTAAACGGCGGGCGATCAATTTCACTTCCTCTATAGAGAGAGTTGGTGGTTGACGACCCAGTTCCTGTTCAGTAACAGTTGCTATAACTATGACCCGATGATTAGTGATGTATTTCCCTTATGAGAGCAAACAATTTTAAGAGATAGAGTCAATTGTAATGTTTTATTTTGATTCAAGAAATACTATTGTAATAGATAGGCTGTTTAGAAGTAGGTGTTTTAAATGTGTTATGCTCTGTGTAATAATTTTATAAAGGACTTTACTGATTCTGGAAAGACTATCTCAAGTGTAGAAGATGTTTATCAGATTTTGTTTATTATGTTTTATTGTGTCATTATTGTTATTATGTTAGAGTGTAAGAATTATGAACAGATGTTGTGTTTTTTTTCATGGTATAGTTTTGTATGGTGTATATAGGGTAAGGTCATTCACCTGACCCAAAGAGATCAGCTGATGGTTGATGTTAAAGACAGGATAGGTTTCTAGTAAATGATTTATGAAATTTTTGTTATTTAATTAAATTAAATAATTTTATTTTTTCTTGATATGGATAAAAGGAATATTTTGGGAAATTAAAGTTGTAAAAAAAAAAAAAAAAAAAAAAAAAAAACTTCGTATTAAAGAACGTTATTGTAAATTGTAATGTTCCTTATAAGTAGGGAAGGTGTCAGCTGATTTATGATGTGTGTTTTATGTTCTCTTTTGTACTCAAGTGCATTTATTTTGAATTTTGAATTGATAGTAGAAATAAGTTGTGTATTTTTATGTGTTTATTAGGATTGTTAGTAAATAAGTAAGAAGAGTTATAAATTAAATTAAAAGATTTTGAAATTGTAAAGTAAAAGGAAGAGGATGATCCAATTAGTGGATCTCTGACAATGAACTTAGATTATTTCCTCTAAGCGAACAAAATTTAAAGGATTTCAATTTGATTTGTTTAATTTATTTTTGATTTGAAAACGTAGCGTCAAACCAATTAGATGAAAAAAAAAAATAAATAAAAACAGAAATTATTTTTGTAATGGGATACAAAGAAATAGGAGGTAAATGTAGGTTTAATACAATAATGAGTATGTGTGCGCACCCAGTACTTGCTAAAGGCAACCCAGTATGCATGTAAGGGGGAACATATCGGTTGAGGATCTGGTATGGTATAAGGTCAGTGTTCTGATTTTTTTGTGAAATGTTAGAAGGTTGGGGTACTATGGTGAGTATCTGTCCGATTTTATGGTGTTGGGATCTCGGACAGAGAAGTCCAGTAATCTCGTTCAGGTACAGCCATAGTCACCGAGCTAGGGGGGTAGCTTACCCATGGAATGTTAAGAGATTAAAGGGGGGTCGTTGGCACCATATCCTCACCGGTCCTCTTAGGGGTAGCAATGAGATTTCTTCTGTTTTGGCAGAAGACCTCTCATTGGGGGGTATTGTAATGGGGCTAAAAGGGGTTTTTTATTTTTTATTAAATTTATTTAAAATTCTTTGTAGTCAACGTTGCAAGTCCCATGCGAAATACAGTTCTATTCAGACAGTGAACAGTGATATAGCTTTGTGAACGGGTGTGGTAATAGAACGCAATACGGTTTTGTTAAAACAAGTGTTTTGTCACGTACTAGTACGCACACGCACAGCTGCGAGCGCGGAGGCGACGCACATCAGTCCGAAGGTACGCTACAGAAAATGGCCAAGTAGCGAAATTATCTGAACATGTGCTTTTGATGATGACGGAAATTAAGTAGAGGCTCCGCCTACCTCAGCCTCTATGTCGTCGTCGCTTGACATAGTCAACACCTGAGGCACAGTGAAAATCCACGCTGCATGTGCAATGACGAAGACTTTATAACTTAAAGGCAGTGTAGTTCCGGTTAAGCCATCAGCAAAGGTGGGAAGCGGGGTGCACAGTGGCAGTGCCAGTCTTATTACATCTACAAGACCGCGCGGTCATAAAAGTATTTGTTCGGTCGACCAAGTTAATTTAGGGTCGGCCGACCAACCCCAGTATATATCAGAAATGTGTACAACAGTGTAAAGAAAAAAAATCTAAACCGATATGGAACAGTGAACGCAAAGAAAGTTTTATCGAAAGTGAAATCATAACCTTTTGGACATCAAATAAGAGAACTTTGTGAGACGCGCCATGCGGTCGGGGGAAATGACGCAGCACATGTAACAGTATACCACCGAACCTATTATTATTATTATTTTACATAAAAGGGGGCAATCAGGTATGAATGCGAGTGTGGGCATTGCTGGGTAGTCTTGATTAGAGTTTAAGTTAATTCTTTAAGACCATTATATTTTTTTTCAGTAAGAAATGATCTTTGATAATATGTATACCTTGTTTATATTATTTGGAGTGTAACTCCAGGGGGGAAAAAAAACACCTCAAGAATGACAAAGAATATTTACCGTAGATCAGAATAAATAAATTAATATGTTTGGTTGATATCCTCTTTTGAAAGTGATCAAAAAGGTCAATGATGGTTTATGAGTCGAAATAAATGAAAAGACAATAAAATTTAATGTCAAAGAATTACTAAATAAATATAACTATAATGCCGAAATTGAGAGTATAATTTATTGAAGAATGTTAACCTGTCACGCTTATTCTTCACGAGTTTGTGCGAAGAACCTGGGACCCTAGAAAGGTAAGAGTGTAAGGATTATGTATTCTTTTTAATAATTGTTTTCTAATTAAACAGTAGCTTCTCATGACGTAGGAATTCCAGGCACAGAGGAGTGGTATTGAAATGCATATACTGTCGTGCTCTCAGTCGTCATACTAACATAAAACTGAGCGGACGCTTTCTTGGTGCGGGCGTTAGCCCGGGACAAAAGTTTCTAACAAAGTTCAAAAATGCTGCAGTAGTAATCAAAAGTTTTAGACATTCTGTAACAACCAGGAAGTTCTAACAGTAAAAATATGACAGTGTAAATTCAGTGAGACTCAAAGCAGTACGTAAAGTTCGGGTTCCGGACGTAAATTTTGAACAATGTGACCGACATTCAACATGAGTACTACGAACGACTGAGAATGGCCAGATAATTAGACATCGGAACTAACACCATAAATTCAATCTGATATAAAAATAAATAAATCTTTTGAGGTCAATCTAAATGTAAAATCAATGTAAACGTTTGGCCAGTATGTGTGTGTGTGTGCGTGTGCGTGTGCGTGTGTGCGTATGTGTGTGTGTGGCAGGGAGAGTAAGAAATTAAAAATTTACATAAAAAACGGTTTGCGAAAATGAAAATATATATTAGAACACAGTATATCTTTAATATTTTGGGGGGTCAAATGATATGTATTAATTACACAATGTTCTAAACAAAGGCATGTTCAATTAATGATGGGTATAATTAAATGTTATGAAATGTATTAAGATCAACTTGTTAATTGTATGGGTATAGAAACAGATTAAGAATATAAAATAAAGAAAAATAAATTCATTTTTTATAAATGACCATCATTGATAAAAACCTAATTCTGTTCCTGATTTAAAAATTACTTCTAATGAACCCTGGGGAAACCATTTTGTAATTACTGAGCATCCGGAAGTGGGGAGAGTGTTGGTAAGATGGCAACACCTATGATATGTATATACGAACAGCTGATTGTGCATACGAAGTACAGGTACGTGTGTTAATAAAATTTAATAATTGAAAGTATACAAGTCTAGCAAATGTGCCGAGAATCACATACGCCACACATATTAGAGCAAGATTCTTCGGGAACAGTTGACAGACACGTAGACTGTTCTGTAATATTGTAACAATAGTGTTCTAAGGCATTTGAGGGGCGGACATTTAGGCTAAAGACGGTGATGAAGTGTGGTGCAAATAGTATTACCAATTTTGGAACAAATCGACGCTCCATCACAACAGTGCATTCTGTTATAAAGTGTTCAAAATGCACATGTTTTTCAACCACAACACCATGACCACCCTTCCTCAGCTGTTCTAGTTGCTATATTGGGCCACCTGTGACTTCTTCCTCTCCCCGAAGCTCTTGTTGAAGGTTAGACGAGATAGGTGCAATACACAGATGGTCACATTCGATGGCTCTCACAAAGTAATGTGTAAGTGGTAGTCCTGTGGGGTTAGCATGATTAGGGTGTGTGTTTGAGGAGGAAGTTTTTAGTGGGTAAGCCACATCTGGGGAACCAGATATTCGTTTGAAGTGTGTGTAAAACATTGTATATCTCTTTTGATAAAAAGAAAAGAAAAAAAACTTTTAGAATAGGACTTCCATGAAGCTTTTAAGAAGTGGAAGAAACGCGGGGAGTGAGATAGGTGATGGCTTAACTTAAGTAAAATTAGTACCTTGTTATATATAGTTCTAGTTTTGATACCGCCTTGTACATGTCAAATAATTTGCAAACATACTACCATGGGTAAACACTGAGCTTAGTATGTAAATTGAGTATAGCATTGTGGTCAGATGAATTGTACGCCAAGCAACGACATGGTGCATAAGTTGCATAAGTTCAACTAAATATGCGGGACCATCAGGCGACCCCTTAAGTCAGCAAGTAAAGGAACACACCTAAAATTCTTCAAGCTCTTCCCACACGTCTTTATGGGTCTGAGAATTGACTTTAACGAAAGGCGAGGGCAGTCGCATCCAAGCGGCTGAAATGGATTTCTCAGGCAGGGTATACTCTCCATGATCATAGAAGAAACACAGATATATGGCAGGAACTGAATATTATGAGTATACACTATAGGATCGCCCAGTGTCGGCTGAATTGGTGGGAACATCTTTGCCGAACGGATGACTGCCGCATCCCCAAACAACTATGGAACTATAAACCGAGGGGACAGAGACGTGTGGGACGTCCAAGGAAGCGCTGGAGTGACCAGCTGTAATATTTGCCTATTTGAGACCGGAACAAACCATTCTTGGTTTAAACCTTGAGGATGATGATGATGAATTGTATGCAAGGAGGGAATGGTTTGGATTGTTTTTAAATAAAGTTTGAGCAATCACTACAAAAGGGATTACGATGTTTTTAGTTTTTAAGTTTATATTGTATTTAGTAATGGTGGGAAATATACAAATGCTAAAAATATTCTTGTGTAAAATATTGGTGAGTGATTGTTGGATTAAGTTTAAAATATATATGTTTCTGAGTTCACAGAACCAAATTTTATCATTATTTAACATTTTTATGCCATGACTTATTATACAATGACACACTTAACTCAATAATACAACAAAGTGCAATAAATACAAAAAATTGAGACATTGTCCACTTACATTCCTTTAAATGTGTAGTCAAGGAATTTATGTACTATTCTATTGTGTTTCACACTCCCCTTGGGACTTCACACTTATTCCAGCATCCTCCTCCATTTCTTGAAGCAGTGTGCAAAGTCCTCTTTTGGAGTTGTCATCAGCTGCCTTATCTCGTTCTCCTGAATTTTGTCCATTGATGAAGTGACATGTGATTTTAGTTTTGAAAGAGCCAGAAGTTGGAGGGAGTCAAATCAGAACTGTCAGTCGGCTGAGCAGTGTGTGTTATTTGACAAAAAAATCATGTACAAGGCATGAAGAATGTTCAGGTACATTGTCATGATGAAAGTGCTAGTCACCACTTGTCCATATCTGCTTCTGACTTTTTATCCTGCATCCCTCAGCCTGCAAATAAATTCAGTGTAATACTCCTTAGTTAGAGTATGGCCTAGCGGCCTGGAGGAGAAGCACACTTGTGATGGACCATACGTTTCATTGGAAAAAAGTCAGTATGGCCTTGACATTGCTCCAACTTTGTCATGCCTTCTTTAGACAAGGCGACCCAGGTGATTTTCGTTGGGAAGACTGGGCTTTTATTTCTATGTCATATTTGTAGACCCATGACGCGTTTCCTGTTATGATTTTTGTTTACAAAGTCAGTGTCATAATTTATGACTTGGAGCAAATACTATGCAATTGCTGCACAAAATTTCTGCCGCTCTAATGACAGGAGCAGATGTTGCAGCCACACTTGTCATGCCAAGACCAAGTGTTAAAATTTCATCAATAATAATCTCCAAACATCTGCAATGCCAACACTGCCTACTTTTTTGTTTGCAGTTCACATATAATTGACGTGTTTTTAGAATTCTATTGGATGAAGGTCTTCCATAGTGTGGTCAAGTTTGAAACAAAGTCTGTGCAGATTCGCTGACCTGCTTGTTCAGACATTGTGACTGCGATGGTCACACAGAACACAAGCTTACTTAACAGGACTTCACTGCTGAATGAAGTGGAGGCATGACTTTTCATGCTTGCACGATAAGGGGTCTCCTGTGGTTGTCTATGCAGTTTTGTGAAAGTCACTTTGCACATTATCGAGATATTCAAACTGACTGGAGACTTTCCAGACAGCCCTCAAATGTTGATATTGTGTGTGTGTGTGTGTGTGTGTTTTTTTTTTTTTAGTTTTTTAGACCTTTGTATGCCATTATGTTTGACCATTCCTTGATTCTCCTTCATTTCCTCATTATTTCTTAAATTGTTACCATCATGAAATACCTTCATCTTAGCAATTCGTACCACTTCAAAACAAATCCTACCACTCTTTATTCATTCAAGGTTTATTCTACAGTATGTAGTAGGTTTGTATACATTTAATAATATACAATGTTGTACATGCATGCATGTGTGTGTTGTGTGTTTTCAAATCAATAATTTATATGTTTAATGCTTTCATTGTAACAGGAAGCAGAACTGGAAGCTTCGTTTCCATCATCCAAGGAAGGTGTACACACATTCACAGAGAAATGTCCATTGTTTGGTACAGTTTTCTTCACTGTGGATGACAGGACTAAGCAGATAATTCGTGCTCAAGTCAAACAGGTTATCTATTGCAACATATGTTTCATAGTTTTTAGTTTCCAATGCATGTAGGTATACATAAATTGATGTTTATAAACAGTTAACAAGTGAATTGTAATTGGTGTGTACATAAGCTCTCTCATTGTTCATTTAGTTAGTGTTTGGAAAACTGAACTGCAATAGAAATTCTTGTACTGAAAATGTGGTCTCAGTCTCAGATTACTATGCTTAAGCGAAGTCAATACTGTGTGTAACTTAAATAAATAAATAAAACAACATAAATGAAAGAAAAAACATTTAACACTTTCAAGACAACAGACATGTTAACTTGTCAATTGAAATATGTAATCTACTTCCTTTTATTACTTTTAATTTAAGTTACTTTATTCGCCCATAGTCCGGACGCCATCTTTAATAGTACCAACAATGAGACATAAAAATTTTCTTACCTTTCGGGCCGGGTTCGGTTAGGCGAACGGAAAATAGCAGGTTATTTTCAGTAAATTACTCCTATATTTTTTGTTTACCAATGACATTCCCCTTTTATTTTACTCATAACACTTGTACATTGAATCCTACTTTGAAAAAATGAACACTTCTATTCGACCATGAGGCACAATTTATAAAATCAAGTTAGAAGTAATTATTCCCATTAACATTTTACTTTCCCACCAAAATAAAGTATAATAAATCATCAATTTAAATTATATATATAATAGAACACAACCCAGCACTTCTTAAATATAGATTTTTCATTCACACAACCACGCACCCTTTCATGCGTTACATATTTTATATTCCCCTTTTGAGCTCATTTTAGTAAAATCATTTCTTTAACAAAATTTAGAATGGTTTGAATTTATTTTATTCCTGATTAAAGAAGTTATATGATGTCTCGCTCTATTACTTATCTGGTTACAACAGGTGAGTCCATCTTACTGCGCAGTTTGAATCATTCCTGCTATTTCGTGGTCTCCCACACTTTTCTGGGATAATATACTTTTACATAGTAACTGTTAATTAATTTTTTACAATGAGATGTTATCTCAATTCTTTAATAATATATAAAATACATAAACTTGCTTCCACCTACCTGTAAAGTTTCGTTTCTCTGGGTCCAGGATTCTTTTCATATGAACGTAAGATACAAACGTGTTTCATAGGTTAGTGAAATAAGTGACTCGACTCATTTTTTAATGAAGAGAAATGATATTTTGATTTGTTAAAATCATTTAAAAAATTTTTTTTAATCCAAAATTCTTATGCATGTTTATGCAGGTTAATTTACATTTTTTTCAATTTCTTCACTCGGTCATCTGTTACAGGTTAACTTATTCTAAAATCTTACCTTACTGATCACACTTCATTATAAACACAGACAGAGCCCAGCCTGCTATTTTTCACACTCACAACCACACAGAAAATTACCCAGCCCTTAACATTTTACAAGAATACCCCTTCCGGCCGGCACGCGGTGGCTATTCGAGCTCATTTCATTTATGTTAATAATTTCGTAGCTGTAGAATGTAACTGATGTGATTACTCTCCCATGCTCACTACTACCACTGACACCTGTTGGTTACTTTGAATTTACTTTTGAGATTAAAAACTTATAACATTTGGCCAAGCTCACTTGGCTCCGTGTCGGCGCCGACACAATCATTGACAAACTGGGGAAAGAGTCTCCTTGGGGCGGACGGATCTTCATGCCTGCCGTGAATGAATTTCGTCGTCGCTCCTACTTGAGTTGTTGCAGTTTAGTGGCTGTAGGCCTGATATATAGTAGTTTTTTCTGTGTTGTGCGCCGACGATATTTAGGCGCTTCTGGCTTGATGTCACAAAAGAGGCGGACCTTAATTTGCATATCCTTCGCCTCAGTCAAATAGACGAAACAGAAAATGTACTTTTCACCATCTTGGTTTTTGCATGGTAGCGTCACCCGCGCGTATGCTCACTTGACGCGTGCGTGCGCGCTGTCACATTCAAACAAAGTTCTTGGAAATGAGGCTTGCTGCATACCTCTGTACTGATTGCACAATGCGATATTGCGTTGCTGCTGCGTTACAAACTGTTCTATACACGTGGTCTGTCACCATGGAATAAAACTTACACAATATTTTTTATAAATCCCCGAAATGGAATAAAAATAAAAATACCCACAAATTTGGACCGTTACAATACCCCCTCAATGAGAAGTCTTCTGTCAAAACAGAAGAAATCTCATTGATAAAACCCCTAAGAGGACCGGTGAGGAACTGGTGCCAACAACCCCTTGTTCTTACACTTCATGGGTACATGACCCCCCTGGCTCGGTGACTATGGACGCATCTGAACGAGATCACTGGACTTCTCTGTAAGAGATCCCAACACCGAAAAATCGAACAGACACGCACCTCAGCGTACCTCACCTTCTATCATGCTACCCCAAAAATCCTCAATCCCTGGCTTAGATCATGCCAGATCCTCAACCGATATGTTCCCCCTTATTTGCAAGCTGGGCTGCCTTTAGCAGATACTGGGCTCACACACACACACTTATGCTACATACTGAAAATTGAAAAATTCTTTGAAAATTTATTTAAATTACAACTCACTGGTTGTAATCATTTAAAATCAAAGCACAAATTTTGTATCTATTTTGAATTATTCTCTTCATTGGTTTTTGTTTTTTGTTATCAGAAAATTATATCAATTGCACACTTCTTAAAATTAAAAACGTCCTTAACCTAACATGTGATTACACCTAGAGTCTAACAATACAACTCAATAAAATAATTCAATAATAATAAACATGGTTGGTACACAAACAATAAAATAATCAAAGTTTAAAATTATCCATTATCTGGCAGGCGCAAAATCAAGAAAAAAATTTTTTTTTCATAGAAAATTTTAAATTCAAAATTTCCAAAAAAATCTTAAATTCCAAAGAAATTTAACTTTCTTAAAATATTTTTCTTTTCATATTGAATTTATTTAAATCAGTTAAAAACAAAAGTTGGATTAACTTCCGGGCTAAGCATGCCTAGTATATGACCTCACTATCAGCTGATCAAAACTAGGTCAAGTCCAAAACCTTGACCTACATACGTTATATACAAGTTCTACCTGAAAATACATTATACCTCTGCAAAATTCTGTCTTGAAACATAAAACATAATAAAACAAAACATTTAAAACTAACAAAACATCATTATAAATAATAACCAAATTGACATTTAAATTATTCAAATAAACTTTACAACTTTACATTTACAAATTCTATCAAAAATTTGTCACTGGTTTCGATTAAAAAATTTTATATATTCAACTATAACTTTCTTCATTTAACAATCTCATTCTCCATTACTTTGGGTGGTTTAAATTTATTTTAGCTTGATATGCCACTTGGCATGTATTCATATAATATCCTTCTCACTCTAACTCTACTACTCACTCACAACTATAACTCATATGACACCCATCTCTATCAAAATATCTATCAAACACTCTCCAACCCCAACTTATCATTAAACTCAAATCTACATCCTCCTCTCGATATATAAAAAAATACTCTCTAACCCTTTGTACTTAGGATACGTGTTCCCCCCCCAAAAGCTCATTTCCTTAATGTTGGTTCCTGGATTCTACCTTAGGTAACCCTTTCCCACTAAATCGGTCCCTTCCCGTCCCAACCCTTATGTTGTGGACTCCCACATTACACTACCTCCTATTACAAAATTGCCATCCCCAAAATCTCAATCTTATTACCTCACTTCAACTACAACAAAATAACATCATCAATTATAAACGTCAATATATCCCTCAAAACTCTACATATATTCTTCATAACTACTGTGTCAACATCAATACTTCTCAATTCTATAACATTAACTCACAACAACATTACATTAACTCAAAACAATATTTTTCTCTCTACTACCCCTTTGACTTGGACTGATCAATATGTCCCAATAAAATATTCATCACCCAAAAACTATCTTTTATTAGCTTCACAAATCACTACTTTATTTCTCACTTTATCAAATTACTTTTCTCATTATTTAAAATAACATCTTTAACACATTGAAACATTACATTAAACATTAATTACCTGGAACATTTACAACCAATATAACAGTGACATTTTATTGCTGATCAGCTGATATTCTTAATAAAGTGAAGACACCTTTCAAAAAATTGTGCAGATTACATTAAATACATATGCTTCTCAATACTTACATCTACCATCAATGTTTCCCTTTTCTCTGATTCTGGTAATTTTATGTTAACCGCCTGCCAGTCGGTTTAATTATTTACTTAGTTTCAAAAATACACAAATTATATAAAACATATACCTTTTATCAATTCTTATATCTACCCTATTATGATAAAATACTACATTTAAAAAATATAGAATGAACACCTTATAGTGAATGTATGAGCATCTAGTTATTTAAACGGAACACAAGCATTTTTATTAGATCAAAATTAGAGTTAGCAATTTTTATGTTATAAATTTAAATTCGTGGCTCATCTGAGCCACCTCCCATCCACACACGCTATTGCAATTTATGTAAGACTGTAGCGCCTTTTTGCTTCCACAAAGACTGCATATTTGGAGGAATTTGACATCTCCGTGTCTTTGCTTCGGCAGTTACATTTTAACGTTTTGGATATCCACATACCCTTGGTATATATTTAAATGCCCTTAAAACGGGTCTACCACCTGGCTTTGCTGTCCCCATGCGGACAGAGTGGCAGCCGCTGTTCCATAGTTCCTGGATTTCCCCTAATTTCACCCCCCATGTAATTTCTATTATAAACCAATTTCAAGTCAGCTATGGTCAAGGGACTTGGTATGACCATAGCTAACCGCTAGCCAAATCCACGATTAGTGCTGGTAAGGCAGTAATCGCCCGAAAAGTCGGGGAAATCTAACTTTCATTTCAATGCCTGTTCTACATTATCTTAGTTATTAATATGTGCGACACGAACGTCTATCAGTGTACAAATTGAATTTTGTACAAAAAATGTGTACCGCACATTTTCGCCATGTTGGCCTCCGATGGAGGTAACACTCTCTGTTACCCCCAACCCATTTCACTATCTACGAGGGCACAGGCCACCCCCGTAATAGCACCTTAATAACTAAATACTTGAAAAATTTTATATACATTCTATCATAACATTTTCATTACCCATTTATCCATCAACATTCCAATCATTCATCACTTTCTACCATTGGATTTTCTTAAAATTTTCAAATTTATTATTAATAATTATTATATATCATCTTTCAGTTATTATTAAATTTTTTGATTATCATTTTTATTTAACACAATTATTTCAAATCGTCTCCTTATTGAATTAAAATCTTTTTATCCGAGTTACACCTGTAAACATTTTTATTATACATGATTCGTACTATAAAATTTCTATACTTACAGTCCATTTAAAATGACATACACAAAACATATTCACCATACCAATACTTTCACCTCACCTCTGAAACATTTAACACAAATGTTAGTTTAAATCAACCAATTTATCATTTAATTACCAAATTTCCAAATCTCGTAAAAATAATTTAAATCCATTAGAAAATTTAATTATATTACATTTAAAGAATCAAACAAAATATTTAAAACATCAAATTGTTTTAATTATATTAATTACTGAAAATACAAATCACATAGCTATCACAGCAATTACAATTAACCAATTACTGTTTTCAAAATTACTTCTGTTTATTTATTTATATTGCCAAAATATTAATATTATTATTATCACTTACCTACATACATACATTGTTTATCTGACCTTCTACATACACACAAATAAATTCACTACAACTATTTACAAACTTTTGTTATTACTGTTCCGTTTTTTCACACTTCATTGTCCAAATCTGCCAGGTCAAAACCACAAAAAATATTTATAACTGTCCTTTATTGTTTTATGGCCTACCCTCCATCGTCATAGATTAATCTTTGTTTTATATCACACTTTTCAGTTTTATTGACAAACAAATGGTTACTTTGTGTGTCATAACCAGACAATTTCAATTTATCCGTTTTATCAAAATAATCATGCATCCAGTCTACGTTAAGTGTTGCTGTTAAGTCTCCATCAGTAATTATATTCATTATTGGGTTATTTACTTTTATATTGTCAATTAAATCATTCTTATTTAAATATACTTCTAACCTTTCTTTCCATTCATCATAATTTCTATTTAATTCATACAGTTCTGTTTCTCTCTCAACATACAATTCTCTATTAAAATCTCTCTCATCATAATGCCATATCACACTCTCAATATTATTCCAGACAGAGGGTACAAAATTATACAACAAAAATAAACACTTCAAATCTTCTACCAACACGGGACTCTTGCCCTTCAAAAACAATACTTGTGAACACTCTGGTTCAGAAAAATTAAGGGGAAAATTTACTAGGGATGTGTCGGTTCTCGGTACCGATTCCCGGTACCACCGGTTCTTGGGGTTAGGTACCGGTATCGAGAACCGGTGCTACAAAGTCGGTACCACTACTTTTACATGTTTTATCCTTCGTTTTTGCATTAGACCATTTTCATAGTCATTAGATTGTCGGTACTTTTAAAACTTTCACACTGTACACGGAAAGCGGTTTGGTGATTCGGACGTACCACGGTGGCGTTATTTAAACACCACAGGTCGTGGTCGGATTCAGCCCAGTTGATGTAAATTTCAAGGAAATCGCAACGCGATGGCTGGAAACACGAAAAAAATGCAAAAAACCGAAGCCAAGATTCGTAGGTTAGAGCGTCGCCAACGGAGCACGAGGTGCGTGTTTGACACGGACAGGCAGTTATACAGTGTTTGTATAATGTATGCGTGTGAAAGCAAACAAAGTCAGGTAGGCAAAAGCGTTGCCACAAATAGCACTGCCACAACACAATGATTTTATCCTAAGGTTTGCATGGATTACAGTAATAAATCTAATCCCCTATTCTGCGAATCGGCAAGCCACATGCTACAATAGCCTCGTGTTTAGACTTCGTGGTAGGAGCAGCAGTTCAGTTGCTTATCTGCTTTTTGAGAAGTACACGTTATTAGTTTGTCTTGTGCGAAAAATATTTTACCAGGGACTTTTCAACTCTGTCTAACTTTAAGTTATATATCCATCTTAATTACTGTATTCTGTTAAGTATCTGTAAGGCTATATTCTGCTGTACTACAACATTGTTTATCGCATAATACAAATAAGGAATTTACACGGAAAAAACTACTTAAATTAACCAACAACTTACATAGTTAAAACTGTAGACTAAATATCGGCGAAAACAATATAAATATAAGCTTATTTTAACCGAAAATATCTGTAAATTTTAAAAATTATTTTCTTTTCTTTTGACATGTAATGGTTATGTTTGTATACAAAGGGTAGATTTAGGAATATCGAATTAGTAAATTCTAGTCACCGTTTGCAGATTTTAGTTCCTACTCCTAGATTTAAGGAACGTTTATAGTAAACTTTGGTTTTGCTAGTATCTACAGAATTAAGGAGTCAAAATTCACTAATTTAAGCAGAAATTTTGTAGAATTAAGTAGTTTTATTTTTCCGTATAGGTTATGAAGAAAACTCGTGACGTGTCCTAAATTGGGGAGGTCTCGGGTTCTCAAATTGGGGAGCAAACTTTGCCCTATTAGTGGTTTCAGTTTAGATAAGTTTAATATTTATAATTATTTCGAATTTTAGAATATTTTTAAGAGATGTCATCCCAGGTTTGGAAGTATTTTAAAATTGACGCTGCCGATAATCGGTTTGCCAAATGCAATCTCCAGTAAATTAATTTCGAGAGGAGGTGGAAGTAAGAGTACTTCAAATTTAATGAAACATTTTAAAATGCATTCTAAAAGTAGGCCGAATGCTCCTACTAATAGAGAGCCAGCCAAAACTCTGAGTATACCCAGTGGATCCACTTTAAGCAATTATTTTAGTAAAAATACAAATTTAGGCAGTAAAACTTCCAGCCCAGATATGGGCTTAAATGTAGAAGAAATAAGTGATGATAATTTAAGCCTAAGTGTTGATGTTTCGGATACAGATGATCCAAACCCTCTGATGACTTCTCCAAATTTATCTGCTGTGTCACCAGCATCAGCAACAGACCTAGGTGATAGTTCTGAGATTCACACTTCACCTAGATTCAGCCCTTACCCCAAAACCATTCATAAATAAGTTTTTTACTTTAACGTCATTTTATAGGTCTACTCCACAATTAAACGCATTTTAGAATTAATTTTGTTGATGTTTTTCTTTTCCCTCTAGCCCTAAAATACATTTTTAATTTTTGTTTTTAGGTACCGGTACCGAGAATCGGGAATCGATTCTTATGGAATCGGTACTGGTACCGGGATCGGAAAAATTTGGTACCGACACATCCCTAAAATTTACCCTCTGCCCCCATTCTACCACTATACTATTTTTCCGCTCTCTCTCTCTAACTCATAAACACACATTAACATTTCATAATCACATTCTACAAACTCGTCAGTACTCTCAGATACTACATTTCCGATTACATCATTATTCTCAATACTATTTTCATTATTTTCAACATCATCGTCATCACTTGTTAGCTCTTTATCTAATACCACATTACCATTACAACTTACACTTGTATTACTCTTACTCTGTTCTACTTTATTCAAATTATTTCTTATCATTTCATTAGTATTTTCAAGACGTTTATTCTTTTCTTGTACATAATTTATGAAATCATAAAATTTTACTCTAATACTCTGCTGCAACTGAATATTCTGTTGTTCGAATTTTATATTAAAATTGCTATTCTGAATGTCAAAACGACGGTCTATTTTATCAAATTTTTCGTCACTAGAGTTAAAACGACTCAAATTTTTTGTCAATTGCATCAAACTTGTCATTCTGTATATCAAATTTTTTATTAAAATTGCTATTTTGCATGTCAAATTTTATGTTAATATCACTAGACATGGTTCTCATAAAATTAAATAGATCGTCCAGTGACAACTCTTTTGATTTACTTGTTATGGGAGTTGATATCGCTCCCAGCGTACTAATTACAGATACTTCTACATTATACATTTATTGACATTGATTCTGTTTGAACACTGGAGTCAGCATTTATTTGACTCTCGGTCTCTCTGTCAGAGAAGCTGACTTCACTGTTATCTGCCATTTCTTATTCTATACTTGGTACTTGTGCGTAAATATAATATAATCAATATCTAATGTACTGTATAACCGATTTTGCGTGAATAACGCACTTTTGTTTTATTCCGCTAACCTCACACACACGTTTGTATCTTTTCTGTAGGTACGGTTTTTACTTTATTTTTTTTTTTTTATAAAAACTGTCCTTGTATCGGAAGCCATTGAGATGTTTGTCTTCTCTTTAATAATATATAAAATACTTAAACTTGCTTCCACCTACCTGAAAAGTTTCATTTCTCTGGGTCCAGGATTCTTTTCATACGAACGTAAGATACAAACGTGTTTCATAGGTTAGTGAAATAAGTGACTCGACTCATTTTTTAATGAAGAGAAATGATATTTTGATTTGTTAAAATCATTTAACATTTTTTTTAATCCAAAATTCTTATGCATGTTTATGCAGGTTAATTTACATTTTTTCAATTTCTTCACTCGGTCATCTGTTACAGGTTAACTTATTCTAAAATCTTACCTTACTGATCACACTTCATTATAAACACAGACAGAGCCCAGCCTGCAATTTTTCACACTCACAACCACACAGAAAATTACCCAGCCCTTAACATTTTACAAGAATACCCCTTCCGGCCGGCACGCGGTGGCTATTCGAGCTCGTTTCATTTATGTTAATAATTTCGTAGCTGTAGAATGTAACTGATGTGATTACCCTCCCATGCTCACTACTACCACTGACATCTGTTGGTTACTTTGAATTTACTTTTGAGATTAAAAACTTATAACATTTGGCCAAGCTCACTTGGCTCCGTGTCGGCGCCGACACAATCAGTGACGAACTGGGGAAAGAGTCTCCTTGGGGCGGACGGATCTTCATGCCTGCCGTGAATGAATTTCGTCGTCGCTCCTACTTGAGTTGTTGTAGTTTAGTGGCTGTAGGCCTGATATATAGTAGTTTTTTCTGTGTTGTGCGCCGACGATATTTAGGCGCTTCTGGCTTGATGTCACAAAAGAGGCGGACCTTAATTTGCATATCCTTTGCCTCAGTCAAGTAGACGAAACAGAAAATGTACTTTTCACCATCTTGGTTTTTGGATGGTAGCGTCACCCGCGCGTATGCTCACTTGATGCGTGCGTGCGCGCTGTCACATTCAAACAAAGTTC
Source organism: Magicicada septendecula (assembly GCA_034769895.1). Classification (NCBI taxonomy): domain Eukaryota; kingdom Metazoa; phylum Arthropoda; class Insecta; order Hemiptera; family Cicadidae; genus Magicicada; species Magicicada septendecula. The sequence goes on from CM068375.1 coordinate 420,421,036, forward strand.
TTGGAAGTGAGGCTTGCTGCATACCTCTGTACTGATTGCACAATGCGATATTGCGTTGCTGCTGCGTTACAAACTGTTCTATACACGTGGTCTGTCACCATGGAATAAAACTTACACAATATTTTTTATAAATCCCCGAAATGGAATAAAAATAAAAATACCCACAAATTTGGACCGTTACAACAATTTCGTTCCGATTTTTATTAATATTTTCACATTTTGTTTGGGTGCACCCGAGATTTCGTTTCGGAACTTTTATTTGTGACCGGCCGGCACTAGCTGTAATTCGTAACTGGGCTGAGACGAAACTGTTTTCAGCCGGTGGACACGCGAACGGCTCGCATCCGTTGTCGTGAGATGTTATTTGCCGACTGCTGAGACAAACTGCTGCAAAATCTAAGATGGAGGGTGTGTCACGTGACCAAATCTTATTGTCTTCTGAATATGACGAACCAATTTTCAAGGCGAGGCGAATTACGCACTGCATTCCAAATGACGTATTTGCAGGCTTGGCTGTTATCTCACTGGTGACTTCATCGGTCAAAGTTCGTTTGGCTAAATATAGTTGTTGTTTTTGTGTCTACAATGTTGACCTTGATACAATTTTATGTACTTGTCTGCGTTGTTACAAAATTCTACCATTATTATTTATACTTTTGAATTACAATAAAATTTATATTGTTTGTCTTCCAAACCACTATGTGGGCTGAAATGTCCCGTTACAATACCTCCTCAATGAGAGGTTTTATGCCGAAGCATAAAAACTCTCATTGACACACTCATACTTCCTAAAGGGATCAGTCAGGATATGTCGCCACAACCCCCTTTACGGTTTATATAAAAAAATAGTTAACTTACCCCTAGTCCAGTGACTGTGACTGCACCTGAATGACCTTACTGGACTTCTCTCTCGAGATCCCAACACCGCAAGGCCAGTCAGGCACTTGACGCTCCGCTCTGATGCGCTGGCCAGCTCAGGACTGCCGCTACAGCATCACCAGACTCTGAAACATCAAATTAAAAATCAAATCGTGGCCTGGTATAATACCATATTCCTAACTGATCTGTTTCCCCTTAGCTGTGTGCTGGTTTGCGTTAAGAAGCACTTGTTTTTTCCTTAATTCCAAACATATATATGAATAGAATATTTATTATAACAAAATATAAATCATCCAGCCTCAATATCAACATTCTTCATACCCTCCTCTTGTTATATCTTATTCCCAAAATTCAAAATACTTCTCTGATTCTATCAGAATTTAAATAAACATTTCCTATTACAACATTACAAATACCTTCCCTTATAGTATTCCTATTTCAAAACAATTAAATTCATTAATAAAATTCTTATATAGAATGAAACACATTTAAGTTTACTACTTCAGAACAAATTATCTACTTGAAAATGTCAATCATCTTCAATTGTTACAAAATCTCCTTAATTCAATACAAAATCGTTTAATTATCTCCTCAGATCAACATCATCAAGACAATGTATTTAACATTCATTAATTCATTACTAATAATTTAGTAACCTCCTTCCACACACACTATGGCCCCCCTGGACTGTAGTGCCCAGTTGCCTCCACAAGAACTGAAATTAACGAGGAATTTTGTCATCTCCTGTCTTTGCTTCGGCGTTACATTTAAAGTTCAGATAAGGTTATTACATTTCAACTATGAATTTCTATTTAACATTTTCATCATTAATTGGTTTGGGTGATTCTCCGTCATTCACAATGATTTGATTAATGGAATGGGCATTTATATATAACCTTACTCCCTTTCTTCCTTCTACCAACCACTAACAGATTTGTGTTAGTGACACAAATCTCTCAATAGTAACCCCCTTCAACACTTTATCTACTCTACTTATATCATTCTCCTCTTAGAATAAAATACCTGATACCCCTTTTGTACATAGGATGTGTGTTCCCTTCCCTTATACTCATTCCCTTATCTGTTCCTGGCCCTTCCAGGTAACCGGCAACCCTCTATAAAACATCCCCTCCCCGCCACAACGTCTTGTGTTGAGGACTCCTTACACATCCACCCTCACTACAAAATTTATGTACCCTGCTCTCACCTATTTACTCTCCACTTACCTCACTCTCACTTTCTCTACATACCTGCACACCCGCTACTGTGTTCCTACTACTGACCCGTTTCTGTATTACTTTTATTCCAAAATTCTTATTTTGTCCAACACCCATTAAAGTTAACTTTGACTGACTTAATGCCTTATTGAAATAATCATCACCCAAACTCTATCTTTTACAACATTTTATATTAATATGATCATTGAAAATTACACTAGAAAATTCATCACTTACCTCATAATAACAATATAACTCAACACCTAAACATATTGTATGTTTAATCATTTACTATTCATTATAGAATCTAATTCTCAGAAAATCATTTATATTCATCACCAAAATTCCTCTGTACAGCATTTTAAATTAATTAATTAATCTCCAATTATTTAATTCAATCAGTTTTTAAAACACAAAGTTACTTTAATTACCTTAAATTTCACAATTATTCTCATTATTTATTTAATCTGAAAAAATGTTATAATTATTATTAAATCAATTCCTATTACATATATACATTGTTTACATAAAATACAGAGTACACCATAATGCAATACACAAATACATTTGACATCAACACACAAAAGAATATACAATCCAAATTATTATCTGTTATCATTTACCACACATCATTTCACAATACAGTCCATGTCGAAACCACACTATTCACATAATTAAATGTTCATAAATAACAACTGTTTAACCTCCATCATCGAATAATAACCTGATCTTAGGTCTACACAAATCATTTTTTGTTAAATACATTATATTATCTCTATCAATATAATTACTATTTAAATGCTCATATTTTTCCACAATACCAACAGGATTATTCCATATTATTATATCATATAACTTGTCACCATCGAGTATAGTCATGTCGCCTTTAGTATAATCTGTCACAACTAGGTAAGTCATAAATTCATCATTAACAACATCATCATCTACTGCTGCTGTATCAGCTTCAACACAAGGTAAGATTTCAATATCATTATCCACTCTCTCTATACCGAACCTTTCTACTAATTCTTTATAATTTCTACCAACCCTAAACAACTCTATCTCCCCATCTAAATACCACACTCTCTCTAAATATCTCTCACCATAACGCCATATCACACTTTCTCTACCACCCCATACAGAGGGTAATACAACTTTGTCACTACACCATCAGGCTCCACCAGATGCACAAAAAATCAAGGGACAATTATTTGTAGACCATACGTCTCCCAAATACACTCATGAAGCATTTTCTTCACCCCAACCCCAACACCACGGGAAAATTTTACCCTCTGCAACCCCTCTACCTGTAAACTCTCTCTACACTTTCTCTCTAACTCATCAACACTCTCTATCACTTCATTATCAAATTCTACTCCCACTAAAACTTCATCAGCACTCTCAATATTCCCAACCTTACTCTCTAACACCATATTTTTAATTCTATTATCATTTTTCTCACCCCTACTTACCGTATTATATGTTACCTGATTGTCTTTATTTTCATTTAATTGATCGGTCTTTTCACCACTTTCTACCCCCACTATAATCTCATAATTATCATCAGCACCATTAATTTTCATTATATCACTTTGAAATACTTCATCTACTTTATTCATTGTAAAGTTATTAATCATGCCATCTATTCTTGCGTTTTGTTCATCGAACTTCTGATCTATTGATTCTAATATCTGTTCTTTCATATTATCCCAACGTGTATTAATTTCATTTATTTGCTTATTTAAATTAAAATTTTGCTGTTTTATCTCATCTTTTACTTCATCAAATTTATCATTGAAATTACTTTTTATTTCTTTAAACTTAATATCAGAATTACTCTTTTGTTCATTCATTTTAATATCACTAATATCAAAACGACTGTTTACTTCACAAAATTTTGTCTCTATCATACTATACAAACGTTTCAACATATCATCGGCATCAGATTTCTTACTTTGAACCGGCATTGATTGATGTTCAACATTTTCCATTATTTTCGATTCAGTCTCGCTTAATTCAATATTTACTTGACTTTCTGTTTCAATATCAGTTAAACTGACCTTCTCATCATTATCTGCCATCTCAAAAATTTATATATTTTTTTTTTTCAAAATACTAATATATAATATAACACAAACTTATTATCTAACAAGGTGTTCTATTTACTCATACCACATATGATCACAACATAACCTTATCTTTGTACGTCTATTTTCACGTACCTCAAACAAATTTTTTGTTACTTCAAATAACCATTCTGCTCTTCCAGTAGGCCTACTTCTCCATAAAATTAAAAAATTTTATGTCGAAGTCCCTGTTTCGTCGCGCCACTGTCATATACTCGACTTTTATTACATTTAATTTATTTTAATTTAAATTACTTTATTCGCCGATAGTCCGGACGCCATCTTTAATAGTACCAACAATGAGATATAAAAATTTTCTTACCTTTCGGGCCGGGTTCGGTTAGGCGAACGGAAAATAGCAGAACAGGTTATTTTCAGTAAATTACTCTTATATTTTTTGTTTACCAATGACATTCCCCTTTTATTTTACTCACAACACTTGTACATTGAATCCTACTTTCAAAAAATGAACACTTCTATTCGGCCATGAGACGCAATTTATAAAATCAAGTTAGAAGTAATTATTCCCATTAACATTTTACTTCCCCACCAAAATAAAGTATAATAAATCATCAATTTAAATTATATATATAATAGAACACAACCCAGCACTTCTTAAATATAGATTTTTCATTCACACAACCATGCACCCTTTCATACGTGTAACGGGACATTTAGGCCTACCCGGGGTAATAAATAAATTTTATTGTGCTTAATAAAAGGAAATAAAATAGTATTATATAATAATAATTTTGGGAGACATAAACATAAATTCAAAATGAGGGTAAATTTTATTGGGACAAAATTAGAAAAGTGATTGTAAAATATTGTTCATGAATTATACCGATGTAGTAGACAAACGGGCGAAATTGTGTCAAGGTCAGCTCCAGACGCAAGACAACAATATATATTATGTAACATCAAGTCAGACGATATTATGTTAGTGCTTACATCACGCTGGAATTTGGGCGTGGCAGCCCGACCTCACATATTAAACGCATATTGGCATAGTGATACAACTTTTAGAACAATAAGAATTCGTAAGACAGCTGCGGCCGCTTTACAAAGTAGTGCCGTTCGTCTCAGCCCAGTCTGAAATAACCACTCGCGCGAGAAACTCCTACAAAGTCTGGAACGTAAATCGCAGGCGTCCGCAACATAAAAAATGTGAAAATTTTGATATTTGGTGATCTAAAACAGTATTTTATAAACCAAGTAGATACAGTGAGAAAATTTAAGTAATATGACAGTTCGGCGATGAGTTAGTGCGTGTCTACGAGGAAACATTGTAAGAGAGTACCTTCAACATGATAAAAGGGAAGTAAACTACCAAATTTTATTATTTTACATAAAATACAAGAACAGATGGGGAAAATTAATTTAAAATATGAGCTCAAGGGAAAAATATAAAGTATGTTGTATGTGAGCGTGTGTGGGGGTTTTGCTTAATTACAAATATATTAAAACACGAAGTGCTGGTTTGTGTTCTCTAAAATTAATTTTATGTTTTTTGAATGTATTTATCTCTATTCAAAAAAAGGAAAATACCATGTACCACAACTGTTATTATTGTCTATATAAAAAATAGTAATAGCAAGAAGAAAAGAAGGGGGGATATTTGGGTTTACGAAAATAGCGAAATGATTTTTGTTATGTTTTCCTTTGTTGTATAAGAAATTTAATTAAATAAAAGTATGATCATGGTTTCATGGTAATACAGTGGTACTTTCTTGAATAACCATCTCTGCTTTTCCAGTTTACTGATACGAACCCTGGTGAGTAATAAAATAAAAATAAAAGGTTTTTATTTATGGTTGATACCAATACAAGATGGCGGCCGAGTTGAGTGAAGGCCGAATTATATAACTGTAAGAAATTAAATATATTTAATTATTAAAATACAATTTAGAGTAACATACGATACATATTTTATATTCCCCTTTTGAGCTCATTTTAGTAAAATCATTTCTTTAACAAAATTTTATTCCTGATTGAAGAAGTTATATGATGTCTCGCTCTATTACTTATCTGGTTACAACAGGTGAGTCCATCTTACTGCGCACTTTCGATCATTCCTGCTATTTCGTGGTCTCCCGCACTTTTCTGAGATAATATACTTTTATATACTAACTGTTAATTAATTTTTTACAATTTCGTTCCGATTTTTGTTAATATTTTCACATTTTGTTTGGGTGCACCCGAGATTTCGTTTCGGAACTTTTATTTGTGACCGGCCGGCACTAGCTGTAATTCGTAACTGGGCTGAGACGAAAACTGTGTTCAGCCGGCGGACGCGCGAATGGCTCGCATCCGTTGTCGTGAGATGTTATTTGCCGACTGCTGAGACTAACTGCTGCAAAATCTAAGATGGAGGGTGTGTCACGTGACCAAATCTTATTGTCTTCTGAATATGACGAACCAATTTTCAAGGCGAGGCGAATTACGCACTGCATTCCAAATGACGTATTTGCAGGCTTGGCTGTTATCTCATTGGTGACTTCATCGGTCAAAGTTCGTTTGGCTAAATATAGTTGTTTTTGCATCTACAATGTTGACCTTGATACAGTTTCATGTACTTGTCTGAGTCGTTACAAAATTCTACCATTATTATTTATACTTTTGAATTACAATAAAATTTATATTGTTTGTCTTCCAAACCACTACGTGGGCTGAATGTCCCGTTACAAACAGTTGGTATTTAATTGATACAGTAGACATGTTTTTCTTTTCTTCACATTTCACTCCAAGTGTGTAAAGTTTTTGACAGAAAAAGTCTCGTATTTTTCTATTTTGCCAAAGCTGACAAAGCTAAAGGTCTGTTTTATCAAACTCGGGTAAAACATGGTGTACGATAAATGGGCTGTCTATCCACAGTCGAATTGGTAATGTATATCCATTAACATGATCAATGACGTTTATTCAATAAATCCGTACAGAGTCTGTCAACAACATCTTAAACAATGTTATCAATATTACGAGGGGCGGCTGATAAGTAATGCACAGTCGCATGTAACTCGCAAATGAAAAAGGGGTAGACAATGAAACAACTATAGAATAAAAGTACATTTTATTTGCTACGAAAACTTACATTTATTTTTCCATGTAGTCAGCATTTACAGCTACATATTTCTTGCAACGGTGAACCAGTTGTCTCATCCCGTCAATGAAGAATGTCAGTCGTCTTTCCTTGATCCACGACCTCGCTGCGTCTTTCAGTTCATCATCTGTGGTGAAATGAATACCCTTAAATCCCTCTTTAACTGGGGAAAAAAGTGAAAATTGCAGAGCGCCAAATGGGTTCATGGGTTCACAGGGTGCCAAACCCAAGTGTGGAATGGGTTCATTTCACAGTTTGCATGGCACCCACCACAAACAGATTTTATGGTATCCCAGTTCTGCAATAATGTCTCCTACTCGTTCTTTCGATATGCCTATCCGGGTGACGATGTGTTTTGTGTAATACGACGCTCATTTTGATTTTCATTCAATGACGATCATTTTCATTCACCTCCATTTGGTGCTTCTCATCAGTCACAGAAACTAGTCGACCATTGTGAAGTTCATCCTCAATATTTGCTATACCAGCTTCCGATACACAAAATTTTATTGCCCTCATTTTATTGCTACTCACGGTACTTCGATCAATAGTTTCAACACTATAAACGGCTTTTAGACGACGATAAATGTTACTAGCGTTCACTTTTTCAGCTGTCAAAATCACTGCATGTTCTTTTAGACACGTTGACATAGCTGGCGTACTCGACTCCATAACAATAGCGACTGACAGAAAACGAGAAGGAGTTAGTCAACGAGATTTGGGGCATTCGTAATACAAGAATGTCGCTACAAGATGGCAGTACACGTCATGCTGTACATTGTTTTGTTTTCCTGTTATATGCGACTGCATTACTTATCAGCCGCCCCTCATAGTAACAAATCTGGTATGAAACTGAATATTTAGAAGATACCCTATGGTACATTACATAAAACATACAATCTTAGGCCATATCTGTTTGGTTTGTTCTTCATGTAATCCCTTTTCGGATTACCAGTTGTAAACTTTTTGGCGGGACATATTGCCACAATTTTTTTGTTAAACCACAATTTCTTAAGAGGTTCTACGAACAGTATTATAGAAAAGCCTTAATTTGTAAATAGGGTCATGACCTGGTTTGTCTCAGAAGATATACTGACTGTAATCTTTTATCCGAAGCATAGATGGGCTTGAAATTGCCACGCCCGTGATTTCTCTAGCCATGAGGTCGTACAGTACATGTATTAAACATTTCAGTATAATTTTTTGTAATCTGAAAGTAATTTAAAGGTTAGTCAGGATAGGCCGCTTGATGTGAGTTATTTAGCAAACAGTAGTGGTTTATGTGTACCCAGCACTATTTTCCATCTGCTTATTATTGAATGAGCGAAGCGAGTTGTCAGTTTTAACTCGACCGTTCGGCATTTGTGTGTCTGTCTGTCTGTCTTTCGGAGTATGTCTCACGATAACTTTTGAATGCATCAATCGATCTTCATAAAACTCGGCATACATGTCCATACTTCTACCATACAGAACCTTATTGTTTTTTAGATTGATCCCCAAAAAGGGGGGGGGACAGAATTGAGAAAAATTGCAAAAACCCATGTGACTTGTCAAATTAAAGGGAATTTTAACCACAGTCAAAATGTAGTGCTAATTTTTAAAATATTTGGATGCTAGAGCCCAAAAAGGGGATCAAAATGTTGATAACATCACGAAAATTCATGTGGGGTATCAGATTAAAGAAAATTTCAACTAACATGTGAATGTTATGTTAAGTTTCAGAAATTACAACATTTGGGATACCAGGGCAAAAAAGAGATACAAAATTGGGAAAAAAAGTGAAAATCTTGTAGGGATCAGGCTAAAAGAAATTATAACCTATATCTGAATGTTTTGAATTTGTATTGCTTATTGTATGGTTGTGTTTTTTACAATTGTTACATTCCTCAAGAAATAGAGAAAGTGGGATTTTTATAATTTTTTTCTTATAATTTAAAAATTATCTAATATCGAAATTTATATAATAATAAATGTACTTCATTCAAAATATTGAGCAAGTTCTGCAGCTCTAGGAGCATACTAGTTACCCCAGGGTGTTATCCCAGGTACTCATTTCTGTGTTGACCTGGGGAGGGAGGCTAAACAAATGCATGTTGATTTTATGGTATGCGCGGGGTTCAAACCGAAGAGCTATTTGTATGTTCAGGTTAGTAGGTAGTTAACATACCTACCAGTTTACTGTCTGCTAAGCTCCCTTATGATAATTTCTTCTCAGCCATATTTCTTGACAACCAAAGTGATGCTTGCTTAATAATCCACTCTGACTGTTGGTTGTAAACCTTGTGCTTATCAAGTTGATATTGCAGAGTGTTTAGCAGAGTGTATAGTTAGCAAAAATGTTTAAGAAATAAATAGAATTTCTACTTATTATTTATTAACATTAACGCTTAACATTAACGTGATAAGTTATGCACACTTGCACAGGGACACTTTCTGATACTAACATAGTTTTAACGTAGATTATACATCTCAAATACTGTAAGATTGAAACCGATGTAAGAGAAGTAATTAGTATGCTCATGTACGTGATTTCTCAGACTGTAGAGCTACAGCACAAATTTGTTAGGTTAGGTTACAAATTGTATGATGTTTTTATTATTACAGGGTACAATGAAGTATAAACTGAACTTCTTTCTATTTTTTACTAAATTCTATTAACATTTTTCAGATGAACATGCATATTTTTCTACATAGTTCCATTAGCTTTAACACTCCTACGCTGAGACCTTAATACGGCCATCCTTTGCCATCCTTTGGCCAGACCTTTTTGACATTCATTTAAAATGCTGTCGCTTCTTGGCCATACAATAAAAATACATGTAACCCATATATTTATAAAGATCTAAATCTGCTGTTTAAAATATTGTGGTGCTGTGTATGATTTAGGTGGCTATGTTGCATGTAATTTTTTTCAAAAATCAGTGTTTCGGAAAAATAAAAAAATTGGCCGAGACAGTTGTAGTTACTGAAACCCCTCAAAGGTATTACTGTTTGTTATAAATACTTTACATATATTGTTGCATAATGTTTTTGGTATAATCAGTTTTGTGAATTACATTTTTTTTTTTAAATAATTTAAAACATGGCTCTAAGGACAATGGAATTTTACATAAAATACGTGCAGAGGTTTTGTTTTTGTTCAATTCAGGGAGTCAATTGACATCTATTAGCGTTAAAGTGTTCATATTAAGTGGTACTGAATTTATTCTTATACTGTAGAAAGTTGTGGGATATGGTCAAGTTACACGCATTATCTTCCCAGCACCACCTTTGTGATACAAATAAATTGGCATTATGGCAGTATGTTAGAGCTGTAAGGTCTCCAGTACATTTGTTTAGATTTCTCTCGTGTTAGCATAGAAATTGTGTACCTTCATTAAACACCTTCTACCATGTGAGTATTAATGTATTAATGTTGCTAGTAATCTTTTATTCTCAATCTGTTCAAAAAATCCCAGTTTCACATATTCCTTCATAAAAACTGTGTCAGTGTTTAATATAAAACTCATTAGCTACTAAACAAACGAATGCGAAGTAAGGGAGTCCTTGACGTACCCCCTAATATCTTCACTCGGTGTCAGCCACGTACAAATACATGTTCAGCAGTAGGAAAAAAGTTCAGTAATTTTCTAGTGAACATGATGTATGTCATTTAATCTCGTAACTTATGTTTAAAACAAATACTTAATCATTATAATGATTTATTATTATAAGTGGTAGAAGATATTATATAAACTGTTCTGAAATATGTTTTATTTTTAATTGTGGAAATGATTGCAGCTCAGTTTATTGGATGAATGTTTGCCTGTGTCAGATGACAAAAACCGAACATCGCTGTCGTCAGGTGTTCTTGCGGACAGGTCGTTTCAAAGCAACAGTAGTAACGTCAGGTGTGTTGATTGTTTGAACACATTACTTGTTACTTTGACAGCGTGAACATTAAATAACAGTATTTCTGTCACATAGTGTTCCAGGGCCATTTCCATTACCATTGCCCCGTAAATCTGTGATGTCGGCAGTATCAAGTTCCACTTCTTCTTCTGGGTTGAGTTCAGTTAGTGCCGCATTTAAAAAACATGGTAAGTATTTTTATTTTTTATTTTTTAATATGCAGGAATGCTGTGATCCTTATCACTTTCACAAAGAACAAACAAGCTGCTGCTAGATCGATTTACCCAACTACGCAAGGAGAATGTTGTGGGATTTTTATGTTACAAAAAAATATCTTTCTCCATTAACCCCACGTGATGTAAAATTTTATGTTAAATGTATTTAATCCTCTGGTGTAGCTCAAGTGAATGGTAAGCTGTTGAAAATTATAAATACATTGATTTGAGCTCACCTTTTTAAGAATTCCCCAAGCTTTGATGAAAATCTTAAGAGACAAGCAGGTTCCTTTAGCAGAAAAGGATTAAAGGAAATAAGGGTTACCTGTATTGTAGAATAGTAAATACTCGTTGACGATCCCAGGGGGGGGGGATGTGTGCTCCTGGTCTCTTAAAACTGCTCGTATGCTGGCCATGTGTTGATGAGATAGTCCCAACGACATACTGTTTGTTAAAAGGTTGAGGCTAGACAAAACACGGTATGCACAGCAAAAACATTCACAGAGCACATTGTGAAGTATCGAGAGGGTGCATGAGTCGATGTATATACACAAAAGAGTAAAGTACTTAATTTTGATAAATTAAGTATCCTGAAAAGAAGTTCATAATAATCCACTGTAGAAAGCAGATGAAATATCTATAAATAAAAAGAGTAGTTGAACCGGGGTGAGGGTAATTTTCTATAAATGAAAATTATAGTTGAAGGGGGAGGGGATAATTTTTTATGTGTACTACGTTATCGGCAACAAAGAAGTAGTTTATTGTTAAAATTCCTTCCCGGGCTGTTTGGCCATAGTCCAGTGTTTTCTGCAAAACCAGACGTTTCAGGAGTGCCATCGACTACCATCATCAGTGAAAATCGAGTGCACTAACGTGAGGTGGTATACGTTAGTGACCACAGTACTGTGGTTAAGGCTGACGCAATAAGTAGAAAGAAGTAATTTCTATGGAAATATTTCATTTCGAAAATGATTTTAAATATTGTTACAACACAAATAAGCCACCCCAATACCAGGGATAAAAAAAAGATGAATCAACAGTATAAAAAGTAATTCGTATAATATAAAATGTTTAAGGAAAATAAAATGACAATGATGCGACAAACGACGACATGACCTAACCCAAGTGATTGACTTATTACAACCAGATTGAATGAAACCTATTGAAGGAAGTGAATGACTCCATACAACCAAATAAAATAAAACCAAATGAAAGGGAAAAACCAAAGAAAATGAAACAAAATGAAAATGAAGGAGAAGAAGAAGGAAAATGAAAATGAAACAAACCAAGTATAAAGGAAACCAAATGAGAAAACACAGACAAATAATATACAGTAGAACCCCTGAAATCCGAACCCCAGAAATCCGAAATCCCGGGAAATCCGAACATGATTTTGAAGAAAAACAAAATTTGAAAAAAACACATAAAGACATAAGAAACACATTTATTATTACATAAAACTATCATATGTAACCTAATTTTACATAAAGAATCATTGAAAAATTAATAAAGTATGTACAAGTATTGCTACTTACGTAAAACAGGATTGAAATGTAAAAATTATTGGAATTAACACTGTATAAAAACAATGTCATACAGCATTTCATTAACATCAGAGCTGAATGGCCAAGGAAAAACGCAAAAGAAACACACACAAACACTACACTACATTTTTTCACTTAAAATCAGTGATCTTCATCTGGCGAAGTGACATAAACCTTCCCGAGGATGCGATGTTGCGCCAGTGTCGCATAAACATGACATCATTGGGTGTAGCAGCTGCGTGTTGTTCTGCGTAGCGCAACGCGATGTCGAGAGCGACGGCAGCGTCAGAATGAGTCACGTTTGTTGAGGCATCTTCTCCCTCGCTATCGCTACCTGATACATTGTCATGTTGATCCTGGACCACAGACAGTATGTCATGCTTGGTGCATTCTTCATTGTTGTCTAGTGCTGCCCACTCCTCCAGACAACCTTTTTCAGCATCCTCACATCCTGGTACTTTTTGAAAGAGATGAAGGAGCTCAGTTTCATTATCTCGTGTTGTAAGTGGTGTTTCCACAAATTCGAGGCTGGGCCAAAGCTTCGTCCAAGATCTCTGCAGTAAATTTTTACTGGTATTGTTCCAGGATTCTGCAACCCAGTAAATAACATCTTTTATTGTTATCTTCTTTAGCTTCTTAAGAATAGAAAGAGAACAATCTTCTTCAATAAGAGTTTGCAGAAGCATTTTCCTGTAGCTTAGTTTTATGTTCTGTAGCACACCTTGATCCATAGGCTGCAGCAGTGATGTCACGTTAGGTGGTAGAAAAATTGCTTTTATGTCTCTGCACACCAACTGCATGTCTGAAGGATGTGACGGAGCGTTGTCTATCAAAAGTAGAGCTCGAGGTGGCAGTCCATTTTCTTCATTGAATCTTGTTACCGAAGGAACAAATTTCTTTTCAAACCTCTCCTTAAAAAGATTACCAGTCATCCACGCCTTAGTCTGATTTCTGTAATAAACAGGGAGAGAATTCATGTTCATATTTTTAAGGGCTCGTGGCTTGGCAGATTTTCCAATCACCATTAATGGTAGCTTGTTTGTTCCCGCGGCGTTACTGCAGGCCAAAACTGTGAGACGCTGTTTGTTCATTTTAAAGCCTGGTGCAGAAGATTCCTCTTTAGAAGCAAGACTTTTAGTGGGAAGTGCTTTAAAATTCAATCCAGTCTCGTCCGCATTATACACTTGCTGGGGCGAGTAATTTTCCGACGAAATCAAATTGGCGAATTCATCTAAATATTCTTTTGCAGCAGTATTATCAGCTGATAACTTCTCTCCGCTTATCGTCAGTTGTCTGATTCCATGCTTTCTCTTCCATCGATCCAGCCACCCATTGCTAGCAGTAAATGCCAAATCTCCGTTCATTAGTTTGTTCAGCCGCAATGCCTTTTCTTGAATTAATGGACCACTAATAGGAACTCCTTTCTGCCTCTCTTGTGTAAACCACAAAAACACTAGTCGTATTAACACTTCGAGTTTTTCTTTTAAAGTACAAGAACTATGTTTTCGTTTGCTTGCCATAATTTAAGAAAACTAAAAAACCCGATCTACACTGCTCACTTCAAATGCAAAAAGAATAAACCTTAAACGAAAACTCGAACAAACTATGTACACTGGATGGAAACAGTAACAGCAGACAAACGCACAGGACAACAAACGCCAGAGGACTAACTGGAATACAAAGATTTCTAGACCTATTGTAGTAGGACTGGGCTATTTATAGCGCACTTCCGCCCGACAGCAACAGTGATTCACGGGCAGTCAAGGTCAGCAACCTCCGGCGGCTTTGTCTCACCCGTACGCAACATTACTGGGCGGCGCGTACACTGTAACTAGTGTTGAGTACTATGCATGCAGATTTTTCGGCTAATCCTAACTTTTCCGAATCCGAACAGGCTACAGCCCCAATTAGTTCGGACTTGAGGGGTTCCACTGTAGAATATAAAAAGGAGAAATGATACACTCAACTATCATAAAGGAAACGAAACCAGTAACTAACCAGTGTAAAAAAAAAAAAAATAAGTATCAGTATTGACTAAATGATAAATGTAAATGATAATTGATAAAACCCGATAAATAAAAGTACACTAACCCAAGAATTAGAGTTATATGTAATAAAGAACTCTATAAAGACATGAACTTATTAATAGTATAAATAATATTTGTAAAGAAAGAGAGAGATAGTGAGATAGTGAGAAAATAAAAATAACTAAGTGACAAAGAAAAAGTAATGGTAGGGATTACCCCCTAATAAACACTTAAAATAAAAATTTAAGAAGTGCAAAAGTGAAAGTGTAAAACCCCTAAAATAATGGGAAAATCTAGTGATAGATAAAAAACGCTTAATAAATCAGTGATAAACACTAAATGGTTTAAAAGTGAATATTATTAATAAATAAGAATATTGTTATTGATAGAATTAGAAAATAGAGTGATACTTAAAGAATGCTTAATAAATAAGTGATAAACACTAAACGATTTAATGGTGAACATGAATAGTAAGTAAGAATTTTGTTAATGATAGTAATTAAAGATAGTATTAAGATTAAATATAAATGAAGGATACGATGTTATTCAGGGGAGGAAGCCCATAGAATGTCAACAGTTAGTGTTACCATGGATAGAAAGTAGAGATAATATAAGAAAAAATATAGTAAAGAAATTAAAAACAAAATCAATAAACACCCCATGTTATAAGGGATAATCAGTTAAGTAAATTTAACAAGTGTGATGATGTGTTATCACCTAAAAATAAATAAGAATGAAACCAATTGTTAACAAACGTTGCTTAATAGAGGTTAAAAAATTGTTCAATTAAATTTATGAATAGGATATGGCTGAAGGAATTATACAGACCATAGGCCTGGATGTTATGTTTTATGTATAATAAAGAATAGTAAGTTATAGCCAATTTATTAACAATGGCATAATAAGTAAATAGAAAAATAAAATAATACAGATCAAATAACACTAGAGAATCAGTTAGGAAATAATTGACAAACCATAATGTAGAAACTAATGGGAACATACAATTAGTATAAAAACATCCAAAACACAACAACAAATAAACAAATCAATTATAATAACAAAACAAAACACATTAGGGTAAAAAAAGATGTAATTTGTATAAAATAAGTAAATATAATCAGTTACTACTTAGGCCTATGAAATGCCTAACTGTACAAAACAGATAACTACAAATTGTAAAAAATTAACAAGGAAATTAGCAAATCCAAGGCAAGTAACGAGCCAAGGATAATCTGTGAATCATATTAAAAGAAAAATGTTAGAATAAGAACATAAAATAAAAAAGAAATGTAATTAACAAATATTATTAACATAATTGTACAAACAATAATACATTAGAGAACCCAACCTTATGGGATGTCAAAATAATCTTTGAAAGGAAATACAAACGGTAGTGATAATATTTAATACATAGGAAGGAAGACGGAAGAATAAACGCAATCAGATGATATACAGTAATTATGAATAAAAATTAAAAATTGATAACAGTGGTTATAAGTCATGATCAACCAATCGGAATCAATTAGTAACCATGACAACCGTTGGTTACGAATTTTCCGTTAAATCTTATTACTCGTAAAGTGAAGCTCATCCAGAATAGACGCCAGGCCATGAATGACCAAAATTTTAATTAAAAATGTCAAAAAAGTAAACAAAATTCCAAAAGATGAACAAGTAAGAAGCAGACGATGTACGAGAACATTTAACTGATGCAAAAGACCATTTTACCTGAATTTTAAATGAATAAATTACTACGACTAACATGAAAAGGATGCAAGACATACTTAAGCCCCAAGATCATTGAAAATTAATGACTAATGCAGCCCCATTCCATTTCAACTGAACGACTGTTTACATCAAGTCTACTGATTTGATAAGTAGTGTTAAATTACCCGAATTTCAGAAATAAATTCACTTTAAATATTTCTCACAGTAATCTGAACTCTCACTATAAACTGAATAATATTTCTTTCAAAGATTAAGTAAAAAAATAAAACACTGAAAATTTATGTTTAAAAGGAATAAATCCCAAATGTTTAGTACCAAGCCACGTGTTGTTCAATCAAATATATTGGAACTTACCGTCTGCGGCTTTTCAGAAACAGCGTCTTTATAAAATTTACATGTTTCGGGACCCTTGTCCCATCATCAGAATTTAAAAATAATTGTGTATCATTTAAATTTGATACACTTGTCAAACTCAGTCTTACTTATTAAGTAAGTGCACGGTCGGTTTTCATACGATGTACATCGGTAACCTTCGCACTCGCTGTAAATATTATATTATCATGTTATATTAAGTTATTTTTATATTGGATTTTAATATTTTAAGTGTTTGACAAGTGTATCAAATTTAAATGATACACAATTATTTTTAAATTCTGATGATGGGACAAGGGTCCCGAAACATGTAAATTTTATAAAGACGCTGTTTGTGAAAAGCCGCAGACGGTAAGTTCCAATATATTTGACTGAAAATTTGTTAACTAATAAAATAACCTGTTGTTAAATTACGAACTTTTGAAACACACTTTACTACACTGCAGGAACAAATTATAGTTACACATTATATTATTTAAGTACAAATAATGTAAGTTAGTGTACTTTTTATTGTAATAATTATTAATATTTTTCTCGTAATCACAAGAACCTGGATTTTGAACGGAACAAACTGTAAACAAACAAAACAGTCGCCATCTTTGACTGTATAATTCGTTCAAAATCGATTCGCCAAACCCTTTGAGATATTAGTCTTATAATAATTGTCGGTGCAAATTTGTTAAATAACAAAATATAATTTATGTCAAACTGAGTAATTAGCAATCACCAATAAATAAACTAGTACAGAGTGTAACCACTGTTTTTTATTTCATTAGGAAAGTGTATTATAATATTTGTGCAGCTTAGCAAACAACTAGGATTGACGGTAAGCGCTCACGTCGCAAACTCGGCGAACTACCTGCTTGATTAAGAAGGTCGAACGAAGGCGGGAATAAATTTGAATTCTCCGCACCACCAGAGCTGAGATCGCCCAATCATCCTATTTTTTTATTTAATTGTTTTAATTAAACAATTTGGCACCACCCGGGATTTATACACCCCTAGTGAACTAGTGGTAACCTAGTGGTAAGGTTTCCACTCGCGTTGTACTGGTAATTGAAGGATAGCTACGGACATCGTTAGCGCAAAACATAGAAGTAACGACACCAGTGTGAGGCGAACACACACAACACCTACACATTTTAAGAGTACGTAAGAATCTACTCGTTACAATATAAATCTTAGAAAATGGAAGTCATATATGGTTCTCCATACTGATATTTTTTTACCTCTTGAATGTTAAAGTCCATTTATCGAAATGTTTGTACAATTAAAATATAGGCCCACAAAAAATTTCAGAAGGTTGGAAATTAAGAAGTAATGATGAAATATATCAAGGTATAGAAAATATAACAGAATCAGTAAAAAAAAGAAGACTAGTATTTTTTGGACATTTATATAGAATGTACGACAATAGGTTAACAAAACAGATCTTCAAATACCTGTGGGGAAAGAAGTCAACATCAAGTTTGGATTAAAGAAGTCAAAAAGGATTTAGAAAAAATAATGTAAACGCAGAAGAAGCAATTGAAAGAGAAGTTTGTCGGGCAAAAGTGTTAAAAATGGAAGGAGTTCAGGGTAAGAGAGAGAAAAACACAGGTTCAAAGTGAACTGAAGACAGGAAGAAAAGAGTGAAAAGATGAAAGAATATTGGAGAAAAGAAAGGAATAATTAGGATGAAAGGAATAAAGAATTGAAATTGGCATGTGATCCTCAAATGGCAAATAAAAAAAATATGGGTGTTTAGGTGGATGGCTTACATGTAGGCCTAACTTATCCTCAGCTTTGAGGCGTACACGTAGATGTGCAGATTATTCTCCAAAAGTAGCTCTCTATCTTCCCTTGTTGTCACCTTCCCATTATTCCTTTCATTCAGTGTTTTTAACTATTGTGAGTGGTTTTTAATAATATATTCTGTAAAAGGTCTCCGCAATTGGAACAGTCAATATACAGCACTACACCCACCAGCTGCTCGATTGGGAAGTGTGCATTGTCGTGCAGAGACTCTATCATGTGGCCTTGGATGTACTAAAACATTTCCTCATGTTGACCTTCCATCACCTTCACCTTCTTCTGAAAACACGCCTGTGTCTCCAGAAACGTAAGTTTTAAAAATTAAAAGCTTAAAAATAAGCTTTTATTTAAATAATGTTTATCATTATAACAAGCAAATATTATTGCAATGCATTTTATTTAATATTTTTTCAATACACTGACAATCTAGTAATTGGTACGTAGTGTAATGGGGCGAATTAGGAGGTTTTTTTATTTTATTAATTTTGGTTTGATTTGGTTAAAATTGCACAATTCACTTCATATATGTGGCCAGCCCCAGTTTGAATATAAAGCGTAGTTCTAACCAAGGAGCAGTACGCAGTAACTGTTATGAAATATTTATATTTATAAAGGAATGTCATGTTGTCTACTGTCACGATTCTAAGAACTTTGCGGTTGTGTGACATCCACTCACCAACGCGCCAGCACCAACATCTGTGGAGCGCCCAATTCACGCTAAACGAAAGAAAAGGCAGTGAAATATCGTCGTCGTACAGCACACGTAAATCCTGTGTGCCAGATGTACAGCTACTAAAAATTCGACAACGAAGGCTGCGAACGGCGACGAAATTTGTTCACCTGAGTTAGTAATGCCCGGCAGCATGTAAGGCAGTCGGAAAGTAACATCATAATCTGCCGGACGCGAACCGTAGTGCGTCCGCCGACTGGACACAAATTTCCATCTAAATCATATAACAAAATGTGAATTAGCAGTGGTGTTGTGGTGAGGCGGCGGCGGCCGTTTGAACATAACGGGTTGGCGGGCCGAAAAATTTGATTAACCGGATAAATACAGTCTAACATGTGCATAGTGTGACGTAGCCGGGGAGACGCCGTGAGTGAATAGATCATCAGACAAAAGTGGTAACCAAGATATAATATTGCAGAACAGAATTAGTGAAGTGAGCGGGCCAAAATCAAATGAATAATAAACTTTCGGGCATTTAAAGAATACGAGCCACGCGGCAGCGAAAGGAGTGAAGCCGTCGGGTAACTAGTAACCGTACTTTCAACAAATTTTATAAAGGGTTTTTGTGCAAACATGTCAATTAAATAATAGTAGTTGGTTTTGTAACGGTGTGAATGTGAGTGTAAATAGCAGAGTGGGCTGTCTAATTAAGGTAAGGTGTATGGTAATTCTGTAAGTGTAAGTGTAATACCACTATGTAACTAACATCACAAGCTTTATACATTTTCAATGATTTTGGATCATTTGAGCCAAGAGGCCAAATAAATAATTTAATACTTAAAGAAAATTTTGAAGTATAAAATAAAATTTTAATTAATTTCTCTTTAAAAAAATGCGTTGCGTAAGTTATTACGATAACCTATAATCATATTTGCATTTTAACGTTCGTGTTGCGGACTCTGGCAGAAGGCGGAAAGGTAGGTGGAAAATAAAATAATTTTGTATATTTGTATGTGAATAGAGTATTACATTTGGCGCTACGAACGGGACTCGAATTTGAATAATTAAAATTCCACACCTACGATAAATGCAATTTTGATTTGAGGGTTAAGTAACTACGTAAAAATTATGCAGCACATATAAATTAGTACATCAATGTTCAGAGGTTAAGAGTGAAGTGGTAGATATTTTATGTAAGAAAATCTAGATTAATAAATTTATAGATATGGCAGATAATAACGAGAATGTCAGCTTAACTGACATTGAAAACGAAAGCCACATGAATACTGAATTAAGTGGAACTGAGTCAAAAATTATGGATAAAGGAATTCATTCAACGCCCGTCCAAAGTAAAAAACCTGATACAGATGAGATGTTAACACGTTTATATAGCATGATAAATGCTAGACTTGATGTTAGTGACACTAAAATAAATGCAAAATTTGACGTTCAAAATCACAATTTTAGTGAGAAATTCGATGAACAAAAGAATAGTTTTGACAGCAAATTAGACGCACAGAATAACAAATTTAACGAATTAAATAATCGTTTTGATGAAATTAAGAATGAAATTAAAAGTGAATTTAATTGTAAATTTGATGTACTTAAATTTGACATTGATGAGGTAAAAATGAAATGCGAAAATAGTTGTAACGAATTGAAACAAGATATTGAGAGAATAGTAGAGTCAGTAGGAGAACAGGGTAAAAGTAAAAATAATAATGATAATAAAAAATTAACAAATGATGACAATAATGTCAAAAATGAGAATATAGTTAATAATGTGGTAGTAGAGAGTAAGATAACAAATATTAACAATGATATTGAAAGTGGTAATGTGATTGAAAGGGTGGTATCAGAGAGTGATACGTTGAAAATAGATAGTGAAACAGTGAGTGAGAGAGAGAAAGTTATATGTTGTAACAAAGTAGTAATTAGTGTTGATGAATTAGAAAAAGAATGGAAAGAAAGAGTAGATGAATATGGAGGGCAGAGGGTAAATTTTCCCCTTATTTGTGATGAACCAGAGTGTTCAAAAATGTTATTATTGGAGGGCAAGAGACCCTTATTAGTGAAAGATTTGAATTGTTTCCCTTTTTTGTATAAGATTGTACCCTCTGTGTGGAATGTTAAAAGTGTGATATGGTGTTATGATGAGAAAGATTTAGATGGAGAGTTGTGTGTTGATAAAGAAATAGAATTATATAAGTTGCAGAGAAATTATAATGAGTTGAAAGAGATGTTAAATGATTTGAAGTACTTACCGGTTAAAATAGAGAGTGAAGATTATTTTGATGATACATGTTTAAATAATAATAATTTACCTTATGATGAAAAATTAACTGACTTGATAATGAATATAACTACTAATGGAGACTGGACAGAAATAAATAATGTTGACCTGGTATATGAGTATTATGGTAAAATGAATAAACTGAAATTTTATGGTTACTACACACAAGATAACCGTATGTGGAATGCAAACAAAATTGAAAATTGTTATTTGAAACCCAGACTAAATTTTGACGATGGTGGTTGAGCCTTAAATTCATAAATGGACAATTTTAAATAGTTTGTTTAAGGGTTTTGACATCGCAACCTTGGACAATGAAGTGTGATATAACTGAATAAGTAATGATGATGATTTGTAAATAAATGTTTAGTAAATTTAATTGTATGTATTATAAAATGTTAGATAAACAATGTATGTATGTATGTAGTAGAAATTGTTGTGTTGATAATAATAATATTAATATTTTGCAGCTTAAATAAATAACAAAAATAATTTGGAAGAAGATAATGAATGAGTTGTAGTTATTGCAATGGGTGAAAGTAATTAAAATGTTGTGTTTCCAATAATTGATTTAATTAAATAATTTGAGATGTTTAAATATTCTGATTAATTTAAAGGTTGTATAATCGAATTTTCCAATGGATTTAAATTGTTTTATGAGATTTGATATTAATTAGTAAATAAATGTTAAATTGTTTGATATGAAATAACATTGTTGTTAAATGTTTCAGAGGTTACGTGGAGATATTGGTGTGTGTGTGTGTGTGTGGTGTGTATTTTGTGTTCAGGTCAGTAGGTGGATAATGTACTGTAAGTATAAAGTTCATAATACCAATCAGATAGAATAAAATGCTTACAGGTGTGAAAAGAGTTTAATTCAATAATAAAAATGAATTGAGATAATAGTATTAAATAGAAACTGTAATTAAAAAGTAATAATAACTGAAAGGTGAATTAAAATTATATTTGGTCTGAATTGTAATAAATAGACTTTGACAAATACGTTAACACTAAAAGATTTATAGAAATTAAAAGTACAGGTAGTAGAGGTGAGGTAATCAGAATGTTGAGACAGAGTGTTTATAACACCAGTCTGGCAGACAACTGTTTATGTAAACAGGCAGAGTGCATGTTTTGACTAATGTTCACAGCCAGGTGTTGAAGTTGACAACTGTTGTAGTCTGTTGAATCATTGCTAGCAGCAAAATCTTATTGTGAAATAAAAGAAATGAAGGTAAATTTTTTGAATGATGTAAGGAAATGACTTAATGTTTTGATTGTGAGACAGTTAATATTTGTGTGATAGGATGTTAATGTAAAATCATTTTGATCAAATGTAATTAATTTTGAAACTGGTAAATAAATAAAATCAAATTAATTTGGTAATTAAATTAATTGAAAAGATGATTTTAATAATAAATTTAAATTTATTCTGATTCAAATTTCAAATGTAATAGTTAAATAAAGGAAATATGTACTTTACTTAAATTGGAACCTGAAGGAAATTTTGTGTGAATGCTATAAAAAATGTTTGGAAACTTAGAGGTGTATATTGCTGTTCATATAAGTTTTATCAATGTCAGTCTATGTTTTATGTTTTAACTGTAGATTCCCCACCTAAGTGTGGTCATGACCTCACCGGATCATGACCGTGAAAGTAGTTAATTGTGGCAAATCATAAATTTTACTTGATATAACCGGCTTGTGGTTTGTTTTATTTTGTTAACCCGGTGGTTTGTTAGACTTAGTAGGGGGGTTATTTTTTGGGGAATCTACCACATTTTGGAACAGGGCTATTTTCACCCAGATAGGGGTGGTAGTCCATTAGGGGTGTATAAATCAAAACTAGTAGGTGTAATACCGAATTTTATTGTAACGCCGAAGCAAGGATGGGGGTGGAATAAAAGAAAAAATGTCCACCCCTTCCGCATCAGTCCTTGTGAAAGCAACTAGACGCTACAGTCTAGGGGGGGTAATAGTGAGTGTGGATGGGCGGTGACTCAGTTACAGGTCACGAGGGAGATGTGGTTTACGGCTAGGATGAGGCTGGAAAAGGCCAAGATGCCTAGCGCAGAACACATTAATATGTAACGGGTATCAGGGGTTAAGGGATTAAAAGGGGGGTAGTAGAAAAAAAAATATATATATGTATATTTGTATATACTTTTTGTGCCTGCCATTAAATTGATGTTTTGCATTTTTGGTTGTATTATTGTTTATGTGTATTAATAGTGTTATGGAATTATATTGTTTAGGATATATGTATAATCAAATGTTAGGATAAGGCAGTCCATGTTTTAATTAAATATTCAATTTATTTGTTTTTTTTTATCAGTAATAATAACAAAGAGAATTAATCTATCCAGATAAGAGATTTTTTTTGTTTTGATACAATCTGATTTTGAACTTATTTTAAATGATGAGTTTGTTTAAAAATTATTATAGGTGTGTGTGTGAGCCCAGTATCTGCTAAAGGCAGCCCAGTTTGCATATAAGGGGGAACATATCGGTTGAGGATCTGGCATGATCTAAGCCAGGGATTTGGAGTTTGGGGAGGCATGTTAGGAGGCGAGGTGCGCTGTGGTATGTATCTGTTCGATTTTTCGGTGTTGGGATCTTGTGCAGAGAAGTCCAGTGATTTCGTTCAGATGCGTCCATAGTCGCCGAGTCAGGGGGGTTGTTTACCCATGACGTGTAAGAGAAAAAGAGGGTTGTTGGCACCAGTTCCTCACCGGTCCTCTTAGGGGTTTAGCAATGAGATTTCTTCTGTTTCGACAGAAGATTTCTCATTGGGGGGGGGGGTATTGTAATGGGGCGAATTAGGAGGTTTTTTTATTTTATTAATTTTGGTTTGATTTGGTTAAAATTGCACAATTCACTTCATATATGTGGCCAGCCCCAGTTTGAATATAAAGCGTAGTTCTAACCAAGGAGCAGTACGCAGTAACTGTTATGAAATATTTATATTTATAAAGGAATGTCATGTTGTCTACTGTCACGATTCTAAGAACTTTGCGGTTGTGTGACATCCACTCACCAACGCGCCAGCACCAACATCTGTGGAGCGCCCAATTCACGCTAAACGAAAGAAAAGGCAGTGAAATATCGTCGTCGTACAGCACACGTAAATCCTGTGTGCCAGATGTACAGCTACTAAAAATTCGACAACGAAGGCTGCGAACGGCGACGAAATTTGTTCACCTGAGTTAGTAATGCCCGGCAGCATGTAAGGCAGTCGGAAAGTAACATCATAATCTGCCGGACGCGAACCGTAGTGCGTCCGCCGACTGGACACAAATTTCCATCTAAATCATATAACAAAATGTGAATTAGCAGTGGTGTTGTGGTGAGGCGGCGGCGGCCGTTTGAACATAACGGGTTGGCGGGCCGAAAAATTTGATTAACCGGATAAATACAGTCTAACATGTGCATAGTGTGACGTAGCCGGGGAGACGCCGTGAGTGAATAGATCATCAGACAAAAGTGGTAACCAAGATATAATATTGCAGAACAGAATTAGTGAAGTGAGCGGGCCAAAATCAAATGAATAATAAACTTTCGGGCATTTAAAGAATACGAGCCACGCGGCAGCGAAAGGAGTGAAGCCGTCGGGTAACTAGTAACCGTACTTTCAACAAATTTTATAAAGGGTTTTTGTGCAAACATGTCAATTAAATAATAGTAGTTGGTTTTGTAACGGTGTGAATGTGAGTGTAAATAGCAGAGTGGGCTGTCTAATTAAGGTAAGGTGTATGGTAATTCTGTAAGTGTAAGTGTAATACCACTATGTAACTAACATCACAAGCTTTATACATTTTCAATGATTTTGGATCATTTGAGCCAAGAGGCCAAATAAATAATTTAATACTTAAAGAAAATTTTGAAGTATAAAATAAAATTTTAATTAATTTCTCTTTAAAAAAATGCGTTGCGTAAGTTATTACGATAACCTATAATCATATTTGCATTTTAACGTTCGTGTTGCGGACTCTGGCAGAAGGCGGAAAGGTAGGTGGAAAATAAAATAATTTTGTGTATTTGTATGTGAATAGAGTATTACAGTAGCAAAAGTAAATTTTTACTTAAAACAGAAAAACTATTGATTTTCTCTAATATTTAAATTGTATGCAATACATTTAATTTAGATATTTATTCATTTTTTGGTTGTTTTGTTTGTTCTGTTGAAGTTTTAAATTCTGTGTGTCATGTATGTCCAGTCATGTGAATGCCATATTCTGAAATCATTACTACTGCAAAACACACGGATTAACCAAAGTGAGTTAAATTGGCCGTGTAGGCATCTCCTACCAAGAATGACACTTTTGAATTTTTTTTTTTTATCCCTTCAACAGTCCTAATCAGATGTTATAGGAATTTTTCAATATTCCAAACTTCTGTTAAGCATGAAGAAAGTTTTTATCATTTAAACAGGTAAAGTGGAGTATTACGTTTTTCAGTCTTTCCTATTAATCATAAAATGTAAAAAGTACAGTAAGTTTTAAGACTGACCCTTGTCAAATTATGTTACTTACTGATCTGTTTCATATTGTTACGGCAGTACAGAATGTTCTACTTGGTTTTCGGTTATTCTAGTGGAACCAGCTGTAATGTTGTGCGCGTACGTGATTCTTAACAGGCGTTAACGAGATTGTTGTAGACTCATCAGTCCGTGCGCACTGTGTCCGAGGACCCAATCAATTATGCACTAGCAAACAATTGTTATTTGATTTGTTGTAAGAGACTGTCTTGTTGATTACAAACTGTTTAATTGTGATAATTAAACTGGTTATTAGTGACTGAATTGGTGTCTTGTATTTAGTTTTCCACTGCACCATATGACAATGAGTAGACCATCGTAACAATATGTTTTGTCACAGTATTGGCATATAATTTATAAATGCTCTGTAATTATGATGTCCTTATTATGCAGTTTAGTCTAGTGTGTAGTCTAATGGTCTGGTTTCTTAATAATGCATATTAGTGAAGTATCCCTACCTGGAAATTAAAAAAGTGAACTTTGTGGATTAAGCAGTTTTTTGTTAACACGTTTTGGGCATTTGCAGAAAATAATTTGTCCAATTCATTTGCCTGCCCTAGAATGAATTGGAGTTTAAATCAGTCTAAACTAAGTAGATGTATATCGCCTCTGAAGAGTTTCAGGGACTTCCAATTACATACCAAGAAATGCCGGCATGTACCCCTTCACTTGAGTTCAGCCTGCATGCACAATAAAAATAAAGGAAAAATTGATTTATAGTTAAAGTTGTGGTTATTTCTGTCTTAACCACCATAAAGCGTCCTAAAAAGGTCTTCATTTAAAATAAATAATGTTTTGTTGCTGTTCTATTAACACGTTAGCCCAAAAATTGGCAGATATGTACGTTGCTATTAGAAGTATGTGTCTTGTAACTTTCATAAGAATCTGTACAGTACACTGATTTCTACAGATTTTGGAATTTGTGTGATGACACTATTCTCTGTGGTTTGTATTTATTTATTTTTTTAAATATTTTTATGCATACAAGCTTTGTACATGTGTACACCTGTATGTGTAATATGTATACCTGTACATCTGTGTATATATATTTGAACCTACACTTATTTGTCAAAAAAGTCACAACGAACAATTTTTTTAAATCTGAAATATAGAAGCCAGGGTATTCATAAAAACTGGAAACAAGAATAAAAAAGTAAAAAAAAAGCAGTTAAAAAAGAAACATGAGCTACACTTGAAAACTCAAATATAAGTTGAGATTTCATTCTTGTGAATTGTACTAGTTTTATAACATTAATGTGATCAATGTTTCTGTGCCAAAAACATTATGGTGGAATATTACCAAGTAGTTCTGCAGGAAAAAATATATAAATTTTTGGTTTGTTCGTGTCTTCAGAGCTTCAAATGGCATACAAAAGTATTGTTTTACTTTCAAATCAGGAGATCTACATTTTTATCAGTTGTTAACAATGAGAAATTTATAGCATCTGGTAAAGAATTAGTCTGTATTCTTTTGAAACACACTTTCTGTACATAAAAGTGGTCATACTTTTTTTAATCATTTTTATTTTATATTTCATTAGTATTTTTATTGTTCCAGGAATGTACTCAGTGCAAAAGAAGAACATTCAGATACTGAAATAACAGTGAAAAATGGAACACAGCAGGTTGGTGGTATTTATAAGATTAAATATCGGTATGGAGAACCATACATGACTTCCATGTTCTAAGATTTATATTTAAAATCATTTACAAAATGAAATGTTTCCATAGAAACTACTTTCCACTTATTGCTTCAGCCTTAACCACAGTACTGTGGTCGCTAACGTATACCACCACACTGTACTGTAATTTTTATTCTTAACTGTTCGGGCAGTCAATGTAACTATAATTCTTTTTATTTTATTTATTATTTACTTTCACATTATTACTTGTTAACGTCTATTTTTTCAGATGGCATCTTTAAGGCTTGCCAACCATATATAAAAAAAAATTGTTACTTACCAGGGTTCTTTTCGGCGAACAGGAGAACAGATTATGGTTGTTCGAAATAAAGAAAACTTTACTTGTTTCCCATGAATTATGTTTTATTAATTACTTTCTTCAAATGTAAAATTTTTAAATCATCTACCTTCCACCACAAAAGATTTTTTTCTCCCCCTTTTACATATTAGTAATTAACTGGAAACAACTCAACACTTATTTTCTTATATATGTATCTATTTATAAGTTTACTTCCTTCCAACAAAAACAGAACAAGATATTCATTATACAACTTAACTTTATACTTACAACAAACCAGCACTTCAGTCACACACACATTTATACCTTTTTGAGATCTCAAAATTTAATTGGAATACATGATTTTCTTAATTTTGTTTAACCCTTTTTGAAAATTTTCTGGTTTATCCCTCCCGTGTTACTTATCTTGTCATTTTAGTCCGAAACAGTCCAGGCTCCACCCATATTCTCGTTCACTACACACATTTCCTTTTTTACCATTTTCACTGTCACTTCGTTTTATATTAATAAAATGAAACTGCTTATTTCTTTAAAATGTTACATTTTAACTGATTTTAACTGGGGCGAAAGATTTAAAATTTTTTACACGTGCGGTATTCACATTTTAGTGCGGGTGCCCGCAATTTACGTTCTAGAACTTCTTATTTGCAGCCAGCCGGCATCACCAGTAGATTTGAACTGGGCGAGATGAACGGCACTATTTTCTGAAGTGGATGATTTTGTGTTACATAACTTGTAAGTCCCGTATCTAAAAATAACTGTTCTGCTTGCGTCTGGAGCTGACCTTGACACAAATCCACATGTTGGTTTCATTGCGTTGTATAATTCATGAACTCTAAATTTGTTTACTTTCCCATAATTATTATTTATATTATTTTTCATGTTTCCCCAAAATTAATATTACATAATAAAACATTTTCTTATTAAAACATAATATTTTTATTACCCCAGGTAGGCCTAAATGTCCCGTTACAACACGTTATCGCAGTCGATTTTCACTGATGATGGCAGTCAACGGCACTGCCAAAACATCTGGTTTTGCAGAAAACATTGGACTACGGCCAAACAGCCCGGGAAGGAATTTTAACAACAAACTACTACTTTATCGCCGATAACATAGTACACATAAAAATTATCCCTTCCCCCTTCAACTATAATTTTCATTTATAGAAAATTACCCCCACCCCGTTCAACTAGCCTCTTCGTTTATAGATATTTCATCTACGTTTCTACAGTGGATTATTAAGATCTTATCAGGATACTTTATTTATCAAAATTAAGTACTTTACTCTTGTTACAACAAAAAATGTTTCAGGTAAGCTACCCTCTCCCCATAACCGATCTTCACCAAAATCAATAGGCCTTGAGTCTTCTACAACTCAGGCACATATGTAAAAAATTATTTGATTCTGTTTGAATTTACAGCAGTTATCGTTCGTCATGAAAAAATTCCTCTTGTTACAACATAAAATGTTGCAGGTAAACTACCCCTTACCCTTAACCAGTCTTCACCAAAATCAACAGGCCTTGAGTTCTGTACAATTTAGGGATGTGTGCAAAAAATTATTTGATTATGTTTGAATTTACGGCAGTTATCATTTGTCATAGAAAAAATTAACCTTGTTATCACATAAAACGTTGAAAGTAAACTACCCCTTTCTCTTAACTGATCTTCACCAAAATAAATAGGTCTTGAGTCCTCTACAATTCAGGGATGCATGCAAAACATTATTTGATTCTGTTTGAATGTGCGGCAGTTATCGTTTGTCATAGAAAAAAATTACACACAGAAAAACACAGATACACACACAGACACTTTTTGAAAAATGACTTTGTGCTTACTCAAATTAATCAGAAACTTATAATATTTAATTTATTGCTTACCCAGGATAACTCACCTTACAGTTCAGTTCCAGAGTTCGTCACACGAATGGCGTAATACAAGCAAGGTTCCAAGGTTATATCAGTAACATACTCGACTCGCATTTGTGTAAAACAACTAAAATTTTATTTCATTCTCTATACTCTTTTAACTTTACTGATTATTCATTATTCATTGATTATTCAAGATTAAAATATTATTGCTTCTTTTTATTACTGGAAAATATTCCGTAATGATATCTATGTAAACATTTATTTTACATGGTATCCTTATGCTAATACTTATTAATTAATTAAGGCGACCCAGCTTGCCATACTCTCTCATTCATACAATTTTACCTCCCCTTTATTTTATTTAGTTAGGGCCCTTAAAAAATGAAATTATTTATACAGTATAATTGGCAGTCGACTACTTAACCCTTGGCGTCTCTGATGGCCACGCGCCGCATTGCGTATATGTACGAACGTTTGGTCAATTTAACACATTTCTTAATTTTCTTGCTTCACTCCACTAACTTCGACTTCAGATGTTGTTTCGCTGTCGAATTTAACTGGTTTAAATTAAACTTTAACACTTCGTGATTATGTTATAATAGATTTTCAGTTCGCGAACTTTTGTATTCACCCCAGCCGGGGAAGAGTTATTTCGTCGACTGGGGAGAGCATTAACAAAACGCCCCACTCAACTGTTGCTCAAGACGGAACACACAGCCTGCTTGCTACAAATTGTCCGTCAACACTTATGCCGCATAGATTTTTACGGTGCCACAGGTGTTAACGATATTCCATTGCCACGAGGCAGTAGACTCAGGTGGGGGTAGTCATCACAGACTTCCGTCATCTTCCACACACGTGTTGAAATAATTTTACGTTTAGCCATCTTGTTGGCGTCCCTTCTGCGCGCATGATGGTGTTGCGCGTATGAGTGCGTATCACAAAGCTTGATTTCCCAGAACCGTATTGCGTTGTTACCACACCCGCTCACAAGTTATGTCACTGCGTTCATTGTTTGAATGAAACCGTTTTACATGGGACTTACCAAGCTGATACAAATAAATCTATATGATTTAATAAAATATAAAGAAACCCCTTTTGCCCCATTACAACTTTTTGTCATTTTTTGAGGGTAGTACAATCAGAATCTGCAATTATCTCGAACACAATTTTTTTTTGCCATCACCATACTTCCATTTCCTTATGGAACATGGAAGTAAAAAAAATGTATTAAAATGTTACAACATTTTATGAATGTGCTGTCAGATCTTTTACCAGGCTGTAAAAATGTTGATGTAGTGATGTGTTCCAGTATCATCGATTACACACTGCATTTTGGTCAGATATGACGGTTCGGATGCACTAACAGTGTTAAGGCCAATTATTGAGACGATGAATATGCATTTGTTTGTCAGCCACCATGTCTGTCCAAAATTCCTTGTGGTTTTACTTCCATGTTCCATAAGGAAATGGAAGTATGGTCATGCCAAAAAAAATCGTGTTTGAGATAATGGCAGATTCTGATTGTACTACCATCAAAACATGAAAAAAGTCATTTTTCGAAAAGTGTCTGTGTGTAGAATTTTTTCTATGGCAAATGATAACAGCCACAAATTCAAACAGAATCAAATAATTTTTTGCATACAGCCATGAATTGTAGAGGACTCAAGGCCTATTGTTTTTGGTGAAGATCGGTTAAGGGAAAGGGGTAGTTTACCTGCAACATTTTACGTTTTAACAAGAGTAAAATGCTTAATTTTGATAAATAAAGTATCCTGAAAAGAAGGTCATAATAATCCACTGTAGAAAGGTACATGAAATAACTATAAATAAAAAGGGTAGTTGAAGGGGGAGGGGGTAATTTTGTTTACAAATTAAAATGGTAGTTGATGATGGAGGAGGTAAATTTTTATAAGTTTTATATGTGTACTACGTTATTGACAAGAAAGAAGTAGTTTCTATGAAATGTAATTCTATATTTTTTCATTTTAATTTAAATCATGTATGAGAGAAAATATATCATTCGTGGCAAGCAAGCGTATCTCAATTATGTAATGTTTACATTTCCATTTTATTATTATGATTACCGCAATAAAAAGGCAGGCAAGACAAACACACACGCACACACAAATGGAAAGTTTTTTCGCGTTATTTCTGGCCCCACTCATGTTTATTTTCTTACATTTGTACACTTTTTAAATGGAAAGTGCCGAAACCCACACCAACACAACGCATGCAAGCCAAAAAAGCGTCCAGCGTGGATAGCGATTTGCTTCCTGTGGATCGCTGGGCAGTGTAACTGCACGTGTTTACAGAGGAACGGTACATAGACAGACTTTTCGTCTTTAGGGAATGAACCTTCTGCAAGATGCTTAGGGTCCATGAGTGACTTCGGAGCGCTTCGGAGGAGGGATGATTATCCCTCGTAGTTCAGTTTCTTTATAAGAATAAAGTAAGCCTAGCTAATTTTTATGGATAAAGTGACTGAAAATAACATTATATTAAATGACTACCCCATAATAACAAAAATATCTATAAATAGTGAAATTAGTTTGAGGGTGGGCAATATTTTTTTAGAAATTACCGAACCGAATTCAAGAAAATTATTTTAAACATAAATCTTACAACATGGAAGTCATGTATGGTTCTCCATACCGATTTTATAAGAAGTTACTGAATAAAAAAATAAAAAAAAGGGACTGTACACTGACAAAATTCTTCAAAATTATGTTTAACAATTTCATTGCCGGCTGGTTACAAGACTATGGATACCAGAAAACTTATTTTTTAAGGTTTTTTGAAAAATATTTTAATTAGTAGTAAAGTATAATGCTCTAAACATCAACATAATGAACACAGTTTCCTCATTGAAACTGTATGAAATGTGTACACATATCAGTAATAAATAATTACCGACTGCCACTTAAACAAAACCATGTTTTTTTATTTTTCTAAAACGTTTAATGTATGTTTTATTGTAATTATGAAAGTTTTTTTTTATAATTACAAAACATTTTTTAACTAACTTAAGTAGTTTAATTCATATCTTCCTCCCATGAGAAAAGGAAAATTTCTCACTGTTTATTTTCTAAGATTATGTTGCACTGTGTGATACTTGTCAAATTATATAATGCATAAATATGAGAGCACCGAACAGTGTCACACACACACACACACACACACACACACACACACACACACACACACACACACACACACACACACACACACACACACACACACACACACACACACACACACACACATTTGTATTTACACCTCAAACCAAAAAAGACAATAATTTATTCTTTTTTATATGCATAACGCCAGTTAAGACAAAGCAGTAAATGACAGTAAAGTTTTCAGACGGTTTTGTTTCCCTTCTCCCCCCCCCCCCCCCCCCGACAGTCTGCAATATCCGGGAAACATCACACAGGTGTATTGGGATGCCAGAAGGTTGATGGACTGGACTCAAGAAACAACAAAAACATAATAAGTCATAATCAGTGCTCTGCTTAGTATGTAACATACAGTACAATATGTAATATACTCATGTATTGTACATGAGTACAGTGTATGCTCATTTTATGCAAGGGATTTTATTAACACACAGTATCACTCCAGATGTTTGAATCTTACTTACAAGCACATTTTTTTAAATCATAAATTTGTATGTGTAGCTTTATCTATAACAGTAGAAGCATGTCATGATGTTGTAAACAGTTTGTCATAACCTGACTTAAATAGTGGAATGTGACAGACAAAAAGAAGTGATAACACAGTATGGTAATAAACCTACAGAAATTTAAGATACATTATATATTATACAAATTGAGTAAAAAGAACACATATAAAGCATATAACAGTTAAAGCAGTACGAGTTTAAAATAAATAGTAACCATCTAAAAACCTGTGGCTATTAAAAACGGCAACTGAAATTTTGCTTGTTTTTTAAAATGAAAACAAACTTAAACTGGTATCACTTACCTTCTTCGCGAATTACCAGGGTGTCGTCTGATGTACTTAGGCAGAGAAAAACAACAGGTAATACAATGACAAATACATATTTTGCGAACACAAATAAAATGTTATTTTATTTGTTTAGCATGACTTTTTTTTTCTGTTTACTTTGTTATTAAAATTGTGACAAAACTCCTACTTCGCATCTCGATTATTTTTCTTAATGAATTACTGATATTCTGATTTTTTACTTACATGACCAATACGCTATTAACTAGTTACAACTATAACTTAATTAAATTAAGACGGCCCAGCAATGCCCACACTCAACTCACATTCCGTTTTAATTCCCCGTTTTATTTTATTATTAATTTTGCCAAAACTAGAGCTCTTTTACATGAAATTATTTATATAATGAAACTAGGTGTTGTTACTTCACCATCAGCATTCTCCTCGCCACGTGTTGCACTGATTATATGTCCGAAACGTTTGTCGATTCACCACATTTTAATCTTCTTTCTACACCACGCTTACTTCATTCCGAAATGTTAGTTCATTTTTTAGTACTGTTCCGGGTTCTCACCGGTTAGGTCGGCCGACCTTGGAAAAAACTTTTAGTAAAATTTTATACGGACCGCATGCGGTCTGTAGGTGAGACGAACTGGGCAGCACGGCGTAGCCAGCGCCGCTAACTTGAGTGCGTCTTTGGTTGTGGAAACCAATGCCTGTGGTTTCGTCGCCACAGATATGCCCCATTTAAACTCATGCTGTTGTTTGTGTGCCGATCGTCTATGATATTGGTGCGGCACTGGCTGACGTCACGAGATGGGCGTGACTTAATTTTTATATCCGTCACCTTAGCAAAGGAGGCGAACAGAAATTAAACTTCTTGGCCATCTTTACGGTTCCCTACCGCGTGGGTCCGCGCCCCTGGTGGTGTAATGCGTATGGACGCGCTGTCACACTCTTACAAAATTCGTGGAAATGAAGGCTGGGTGAATTCTTGGTTACTGATTGCACAACGTGATATTGTGTCGCCTTTGTTAAAAACTGTTCTTACAACACGTGGTCTGTCTCCGTTGAAATTAGCCTTCACACATATTTTTATAAATCCCCCAAAAATGCAATAAAATAAAATAACCCATAAATTTGGCCCGTTACACAGTCATATGAAAGAAACCATTATATTTACGACGATTTCATTAAAACTTAATTCTATTTTACCGTAAACACAGTTTTTAATTTTATTAACACAAGAACTTTCAATCTTTCTATGAAAAGGCAACCTCAGTGGCCGGACTGAAATTGCAAATTCTAGACAGATCACCAGTTGATGTCCTAGATTCTGAGGATGCCTGATCATAGATCAGGTGGTTTGATTTAAATAAAAACATGCTTTAAATGAGAAAGTGTTTAAGATGAAAATAATTCTTAAAGCTTCCAAATGACAATTTATTTTAGTTTTACACTACTATACTCTAGAGATCCTCAAAAAACAGTAAAATTTAAAGTTATCTCCTGATAATGTTGTAATGCAGAGGAAGTAGCTGGACTTTTGTAACTTTCAATTTTACTTTTTACAATATATAATTATACTTATAGTGACTTACCTTTTGCAACTCACACTATTCACATTGTGCACAGCACGTGTTGCCAACATAACTTTTTCTTTCTAGGGTCCAGGGTCGTATTAAGCGAACATAGCAAAAACAGTTTGGGCGTTTGAAATAATGAGTCAAACAACATTTGGTTTAAACAAACTCGTGGTTTAATAATCTGAATTTCAATTATTAAAATTTACAAAACAAAATGGAGTCGTAATCACCCAAGAACAAAATGGCGGCTATGTGTTTCCGTCATTTAACTATACTTCAATCTCAGTTATTAATAACTTTTATCTCCTGTATTTAATTTATAAACAAGAGCATTTCTACTAAACTGCAGTTATCATTGATTTTCCATATTACGTTTCTAATTATATTACAACACAAACCAATGCCTCATGGCTTTGCTTGTAGATGCCGGCACTCATTCGCATGCTCACACTCTCTCTCTCTCTCTCTCTCTCTCTCCCCATACATTAATTTACTGGTACATTTTGATTTAGAATTTTGAGCTCAATTGAATAAAGATATGGATTTAAATTTGGACTTTCCTGAATTTGAAGTCTTGCAGTTCCTCGTCAGACGTTCTCCGTTTGCCAGCAGGTGTTAGCCGAACTTTACTGTTTCATGTCTGTCCTCTTTACTGCACTGAAGTTACTTTACATTTTTTATTCTAGCTGTTCACTGATTATACTGGTTACATTTGTAATTACATTTTGATACTTTTGAAGCACTTTTGCTGGCAATAATTTGCCAGTGAATTTTACAACGTGCTCCTGCACTGCTAGTAGTTTGTCGACTGGGGCGGACATATTAGTGTAAATTCATCAGGTGGAAGGGATTAATCGTCATCAACCTATTGTTCACAGCTGATGACGGCATTGTTTTACATCACAGTTGTTACATCTGTCGTATTATTTATGACGTTTCAGCATTGTCCGTTTGTCGTTTCGTCTGAATATCTGCCGTATGTCACGTACACCCGTGACCTTGGCGTTGAGTCGTTCTGGCAAACTGCGTAGCATGATATATTTGGGAAATTCTAACCTTATGTCTTTTAATACATTAAATCACAATAAAATTATATTTGCATGTATCTACAAATTCCGACACGGACTTATGTACCGTTACACTTTTGATGACCCTTCTCCTTATGGTAATCTCTTCCATATGAAGTTTGTGTTTCATATATATATATATTATATTTAATATTTATACATAAATTTACCTCAAGATGTTATTTTTCTATTTGGAACATGTTTCGGGTACTATCTTGTACCCATCCTCAGCCTTCCGGTTTTTTTGTCTGGTGAAGTACATATGTGTTGTTGGTTGACTATTATTATTGTGGCTTCCTGTTGGCTTCTGGTATTTCAAGTTGGTTTTATTGTGTGTGATTGTGGTGTATGTGTTAGTTTTTTGTGTATTTTCAATGTTGAGTGCTTTGAATATTGTGTCATGTTTTGTATTGATTTGTATTTGTTCAGGTATTAGTTTGTTTTCTGTTTTATGTTTGTATATTTGTAAATTTTCCCATATGTTCATTATGGTGCCTTTGTGTGGTATATGTTTTATTAGTGTTACATTGGTTATGTCTGGGAATTCATGTCCTGTGTTTATTGCATGTGTGGCTAAATTGGATTTATATATTTCTGGTTTTTTGTATGCATTTAGGTGTTCAAAATAACGTTTTTTCAGCTGTTTTTTTTTGTTTGTCCTATATAACATTTATTGCAATCTTGGCATTCAATTTTGTATATACCGTTAGTTGTTGTATTATCTTTCTTGTGTGAGCTATTTAGATTTTTATTAGTTTTGTATGCTATTTTTATATCTGTGTTTTTAAATAGTTTTGTTAGTTTTGTCATTTTATTATTTATATATGTGAATGTGGCCCATTTTTTGTTGTTGTTATTATTTATGTGTTGTTCAGTTTGATTAATTCTTAATTGTTCAGTTTTTATTTTGTATTTGATTTTATTTTCTATTTTGATCATAGTATTTTTATTGTATCCATTTTCATACAATGGAATCCAAATCGGTTATGAAAATGGATACAATAAAAATACTATGATCAAAATAGAAAATAAAATCAAATACAAAATAAAAACTGAACAATTAAGAATTAATCAAACTGAATAACAAATAAATAATAACAGCAACAAAAAATGGGCCACATTCACATATATAAATAATAAAATGACAAAACTAACAAAACTATTTAAAAACACAGATATAAAAATAGCATACAAAACTAATAAAAATAAATTACAAAATCTAAATAGCTCACACAACAAAGATAATACAACAACTAATGGTATATACAAAATTGAATGCCAAGATTGCAATAAATGTTATATAGGACAAACAAAAAAACAGCTGAAAAAACGTTATTTTGAACACCTAAATGCATACAAAAAACCAGAAATATATAAATCCAATTTAGCCACACATGCAATAAACACAGGACATGAATTCCCAGACATAACCAATTTAACACTAATAAAACATATACCACACAAAGGCACCGTAATGAACATATGGGAAAATTTACAAATATACAAACATAAAACAGAAAACAAACTAATACCTGAACAAATATAAATCAATACAAAACATGACACAATATTCAAAGCACTCAACATTGAAAATACACAAAAAACTAACACATACTGTAGCGGGGCATTTTGGGGCCTATTTTGGGGCAATAACACAATTTATAATTTTTTTTATGATAATAAATAACATGTTGAGTGATAGGGACAGAAATTATAAACTTAGGTAAATTTCCTGTTTGAAACGAAAACAACAGTGGCAGCATTGACTGTGCAGATATCTAATAATATTGTGTGGACAGTTTTAATAACCGACAAACTGTGCAAAAGTCAGTTCAAGGACAAACACAACAGTAAACAAATTATGCAACAAGTTACAAACCAGGTCAGACCATCTGACGTCAGCGCATTATAACTGAATGCAGGGTGTGTCACGCCAGCAACATTGTGACACACAGACAGAACAAAGACTCAGTCGGAAATTAACATCTCAGCGGACCAGACGCAAAATAAACTGTCGCGTCTGCCCGGCTCGCGCCGGTTTTGGGCGAAGTTTTTGTGTGTTCGCCGACGCGCCTGCAACATATAAAAAAATGGAAGGAGTCTTCTTTTAAAAAGTGAATAACAGTCTTTAATGAAATAACAGTTTCGGCGTTATATAGTGAAAGCAAGAAGAAGGGTGCGGAATGACGGAAAATACGGGGCAGTTTTTCTGGACTCAAATATCAGCTAAGTAGCCATGTTGCCAGTTTAAAAGTTTTAACAAGGTTTTCTTTTCAAAATTAACTACATAATGGGGGAAAAATAAATTTAAATGAAACATAAAATGAGAGCTCTCAGATCATAAATAAGTGTGTGTTTGTGTGTGCGTGAGTATGTGAGGAAATATATTTAAATGAAGAAGTCTGGTTTGTGTTTGTAAATAAATTATTTAGTTTTATTTCTACTTAATATCTTGATTTTTCTGTTAATTAAAATTTTATATGAGGTTTCAATTTTATTCATGTGTGTTTCTTTTGATGAGAATTATGTAACAGCTGAAGGAGGTAGTTTGATGATGATTTTAAAATGATGTGAATATCTAATCATTAATAAACCTCAGTAATTCTTGGGAAACAAGTAAAGTTTTCTTTATTTAAACAACCATAATCTGTTTCTCCTGTTCGCTTATAAGAACCCGGGTGTGTAATAATTTTACGTGTTGTAACAATGTCGACCTATAGGGTACTGCCTTCTTCCTTGATGCCCAGCGTTG
Organism: Magicicada septendecula; assembly: GCA_034769895.1. Lineage (NCBI taxonomy): Eukaryota > Metazoa > Arthropoda > Insecta > Hemiptera > Cicadidae > Magicicada > Magicicada septendecula. The sequence continues at coordinate 420,460,655 of CM068375.1, forward strand.
GGTTCGTCACTTTGTAAGAAGACCCCTGTATGTGTGGCTATAATCTGTCTGTCCCACTGTTTCTGGTCCAGCCACTTGGTCACCAGACCGCTGTATGTCGGTCGTTACAAAAGAATAAAAATAAAATAGAAAAATCAATAATAATAGAATTTTCAAACAATAAAATAATTTTGTTTATGTTTATAGAGGTATGTATACGAGATAAATCTGTTTTTTAAAAGGTTCTGGTAAAATTTTAATAACAGGTAGTAATTTATTGACCGTCGAGCACTTCTTGAAGATTTGCACCAAGTCTGGAGTTAAATAGATTAACTCCAGGTAATAATCGATTGGTGACTTTCCTGACTGGTCCAATATCTTGTTCAAAATAGAATATATTCTTCTCAATTAGTTCCTTTTGCCTTATAAATACCCTTAAATTACCCTGTGAAATAAGTACAGATACAAAATAATGGAAATATAAAGATTTATTGACAATTTTAAATAAATAATCGATATTTTATCGATGGAGAGCAATTATCGACTCTGTCTCAGGAATTATCGATTGTGTCATACAGAACAAAATTTTATGTTATATTATATTAAAAGACAGGTTCTTTGAGCGATTAGGATTAATAGTCAGAGAAGGGTGACGAGAAAGTATAACGTTAACAATTAAAGATATTAATACAATAATTACTATTCAATAGTATTTAAATAATTCCACTATGTAATGTAAATGAATGCTGTCAAACCATACGCAGACGATGACGTCACTGTAATATCGTGAAGGCGGTCTCTGTAGAATTAAAAGATGGCCGCTACTATTTCTTGCGTAGTTACTGTGAACTCGGCATGTCCCAAAATCACGACAAAATTACCTTTGTGAATGTCTAAAATCTTCCCGCACTGGTGTAATATGTCTGTTAAGTTAGTTGGTGTATTCTGGTGAAGTGTTCCGTGTAAACTTGTGTTAATTTGGTTATTTTGTCTGTTTTCCCTTCTGGGGTTAAGTTTTTCAAGTTACGGTTAGGTTTGTAAAGTGAATCAGTTGAAATATAATGTTTTACCGTTTACTGTCACTCGTATAGTGAAGTTAGAGGTTTGTTTTCACTATTGTCGTGAATGTTTTTATAGTATTGGCTTCAAAAAGTGTCTAATTTGTCTAACTCCCGTTCACTGATTTCAATGGCTAAACGTTAGCATCATGTTCGACTCGATTTTAAGAACGTTTTTGTCACCCACCTATTCAGCTTGATATTCAACAAAAGACTAATTAACTTGGTCATAAATCTTGCCCAGTTAATCCTTGAAAAAGTATTGTTAACATTTTTCGACTTCCATACACATTAGAAAATATTACATTATATATGGAATTTTTCTATTTTATTCCTTACTTTTATGAATTACTAACCTTATTATTGGTTTAATCATCTCATTCCCTTTAAATTGATGTATTATAGTCCATATCTGTAGACATTTTGTGGAAATTAACAAATTTTGTTCACACTTTGGAAATATAGGCTCAAAATTGGATTTCCGTCTTTATACAAAATTCCTTCCATTTTAAATATTATTAATACTATTATAATAAATTTTAATTAGTCACATTACTCTCCCTTTCCTTAAATACATATAAATTACACCTTTGAACTGGTTTTTTGTGTTAATTTGTAAATTTGACATTGCTCTTTAAAATTAATTAATTTATATATTTTGACAATTTACAAAATGTTAAGGTATATTTCCTTATTGTCATTTTAATTCATAGGATCATTCCTAGTAGTGGTTAATTGTGTTATCTTATATAAATCTGGGTAGTTTACAGGATTTATAAGTGAATTATACTATTTTATATTGGTTCTCTGATTTCACCCAAATGGCCTAGATTTTAGAATTTTATATTTCTTTCTTTCTCAAATAATTTAAACTTAATTCCTCCTCTGACTTTACATAATTACAATTATATCAAAATAACATGATTTATAACTTATTGTATTGTGTAGTAGTTAATTAACACTACATATTTAAAATAAATAATTATGAACATGGTTCAGCAATCTGCACAATTGAACACATTGCAGATATGGTTTGAACATATATCTTTCAACTATTTTTGAGCTAACATAGCATACCTTTTAGAACATTATTACTGGTATGTAGGTTATTATTTATCAAACATAATTCTTTTTAAAACACATAACATAAATCTTATTTTCTAATAAACCTTACAAATACATTTATTTAACACATTGATTTTAGGATTGTGAAATAACAGTCTATTTAAACATGTTACACTTATTCATACTATATTAGTACCAGTCCTTTCTGGTTCAAACCATTACTACTGTGATCCCCCATATCAGCAAACATTAATTCCCATACTCTATTTATTATCATTTTTTACAAATGCCTTGTAAATAAAGATTTACATTAAAATAATAAAATACTGGAAACCTTCCATTTTATTATTTTATTATGCTGGTTATTATTTAGATTTTAAAGTTGTGATATAGCATACTACTAAGTTATAGTATCACCAACTTTAAGTTTATTGCTTTTTTTAAAAAACACTTACACAAATTCACTTTCACTGTTGGTTCTGATATTTTGAGTCTTATTATCTCAGATCAGACCTTTAGTAATCATGGACCGTTAAGACTAGTTTATTTCTTTATTACACAATAGCTTTAGCCGGTGCACTTCTTATAACGCTATACAGCACTTTAGTTTTCTCAATAATTACATTTTATAAGATTTTGGGTATGTTATACTTTCTTTTGCATAGTTTTTGTGGGTTTGGGATTGATAGTAGTTTATATAATAATAGGTTTTACTACGGTGTTTTATTCATACTATTTCTTCCTCTCCTCCTGTCTTCCTTCTTGTCCTTCTTCATATCTTCCTTCTGGTATTCATTCTTGTCCCTCTTCTAGTCTTCATTCTTGTCTCTCGTCTAGTCTTCACTCTTCTGTTCTTCCTTCTTCATTCTTGGGTAAACCAAGGTACTTGGTGATATCACGACTGAGGTTTAGTTTGGAGTATTTAATTTATTCACTGAACTGACTTTATTCTTCTATACAGGTTTCAGGGTATTGTTTTCTTCCTGTTCACAAACTTTATTCTTTCCTCTTCTTGTTTTTTGGGGTATTTTGGTCTTCACCACCCTTTAATTGAGTCTCTTTTTCTTTGATATAGTCTTATATAACTGGTTTACTGCTCTGAGCTTCCTGGGTAACTTACTGGTATTATACTATGAGTTGATGAGTTGCTTCAATACTTTCTTTGGTTTCTTTTAACAGTGGTTTTTATATATTATGTAGTGAGGATTCTTATCTTATTGTGGTTCATTCCTCTGATTTATTTAAATGTCATTCAATATTATTATAACATTTGTTGGTGTAATTAAACTTTATGATTTCACATGACTTAAAATGTAGTGGATTTTCTGTCACGCTACAGAATGCCCTTCTCCAGAAGTAATTTTTTCAGACTATACTTGCTTTGTCTGAAACAATTGCTTATGATAATTATTCAAAGTTTGTTATTATTTTGGACTTCCTTCCATTTTAAATTCTCTTATTTATATCTGAGTTTATATCACTCTCACTTGATCTTCCTTGATAGTAATAGTCTTCTGAGTTTCATATTTATTATTTCATTTTTATATTTCTTCTTAGTATTTTCTCCTTGGGATATTTTCTCCCTATCGTTCCCTACTTTGTGAGCTGGTTCAGTTCAGAGAGGCACTGTACGCTACTTTCCTCTGCTGTCCAATACTTCACACATATTTGAGTACAGAGGCAAATCATCTCTGCTCAAAAAATATATTAATCCTGCTGGAATTATCATCAGACAGATTAAAAAATTATTCAGAATAGTACACATTTGTTACTATTTAAAAAATATCTTTGGGATACTTCACTTATTACTTATTATACTTCTCAGAGATTTTAATATTTCTATCTCAGTTGTTCATCTGACTTATTATCTGGATGTTTCTTTCATTTGATATTATGGTAGGAAGCTCTTCTATTATGACATTTTTTCAACTTTTCTTATCATATAAATCTTTTGGTTATAAATTCTTTATTACCTTCTGGTTTTCTCATTATAATCTGCATTATTTATAGTAGCATATCTTTGTGACATTTTTAGACTGTTTCATCGTTCTTAAAATTTCCACTTGTTCTATTTTCTAGAATTTGTATAACTGTCATTATCATAATTGTCATTTAATTCATAAATCATTTTATATTAATTCATTTAATTACATAAATTTTTGACATTATTTTCACATTATTCTGGTCATTGTTATTATACTTGTGAATGATGGTTTTTTATTAATTTCATAATGAGGTCATAATTTCTCCTCATACCACTTCAAAGTTTCATTCTCTCATAATTCCAAAGAAGTTCTTGTACTTTATTATTCTATTCAATCACTCCAATCGTATTAAAGAAATTTTTTCCTTTTTATTTCCTTCATCACCATTTTACGGAAAGGTTTTTACTCTTCAAATTGAACTTAGACATTATCATATTGTTCAGAATTATTTGTTTTAATTCTAAATCTGTTTCCTTTCTTCATCCCATTATGATTCTTTGTTACCATGGTAATTATCTTCTATGCTTACCATAAATATGGTATGAAATCTCATCAGTTTATCTCATCATAGTGGTTTATTCATAATTGGTTGGTAAGTTGTACTTATACTTGGTTTGGGAAACTTGATTTATTCATAATTCAAAATTCACTCTTCTTATGTTATTCTATAAAGTTTTCTCAAATAATTGTATGTAATTGGCTTACATTGTGTTTAGAATTTAGTGGTTTTTAAATTCTATCTTTTATATTCTTCTAGCCATAAAAATTTCTAATAATTGTAGATAATATGTGCTTATATTTCTTTTTAGAATTTGGCTGTTTATTTCAAAATTCTTCTTGTATTATTGCCACATAGTTTTTCACAAACATCTGGTATGTAAGGTGGGCTTACATTTTTTTTTATTTAGAATTTAGTGGATTTTAAATTCTAATTCTTCTTCTATTCTTGCCATAAAGTTTTTCTTCAATAATTGGTATGTAAGGTGATCTTACGTATGTTTTGAATTTTGTTGATTTAAATTCTATCTTATATCTTCTAAATGGTTTTCCTTTAAATAAACTTTATGTAAGGTGGGCTTACATGTATTTTAGAATTTTGGAAGTTTTAAAATTCTAATTCTTCTTCTATTACTGCCACATAGACTTTTCTTAAATCATTGTAATAGTTTTCATAATTATATGGTAAACATATCATATTAGTTTCATAAATATTGTATGACTCTTTCCTTTTCTTTATTCAAACGTCTTTCTTATTATTATTTTTTCTTTATACCCAGGTGGATGCTTGTTATTATAGTGCATTGTTGCTCATAGTTCCCTTATAAGGTTTAGTTTCTTAATTAATTTATTTCTTAAATTCCCATTTTGGTTCTTTGTCCCTTCTTCTTCTCATTTTTCCTCAGTGGTAATTATTTTCATCTTCTTTGTGGTGGTTTTGCCGTTGTCGGTTATCATGACATCCATCCCTTTTACCACCTCATTATGTATCCGTATAGATCCTTATCAGATCCAAACTTTTGCTCCTACGCGCCGGATAGTACCTCGGTTGGTCCCGTTCTAGGCTCCTCCGCCTTTCTTCGTATCTTCGGTAACTGTTCCCTCTATGGTGGTTGAAACCTCGCTGTCTTCCATCTGTGGCCCGTATGAAGTTCACTCTTGGGCGAGGAAACCTATTATTACAAAATTACTATTATTGGGACCCACACGATTAGCATTATTATGGTAAGGACTATTACCATAATTGGGGCTTCTCTGACTATTTACGTTATCAGGGTAGGGATTGTGGTTACCCTGATAACCATTAGAGGGTCGATTCGGGTTTTGATAATTTGGACCCGTATTATTATTATCATGGTAATTAATATTGTTCCCATTATTATCTTGTCTTATATTCCAATATGTCTCTGGTCCATATGCTGTATGACCTGAAAAATATCTGTGAGGTTCTTCATCTGGTTTATCATCACATATCCATCCGGAAGGTATACATTTTTGTGTAATTGTACACTGGAATAGTCCTGGATGGCGCACTAATGGAATACACTCTGGTGATTCACCAGTGCCATCGTCACAGTCTGATAAGATGTTATATTTCCATCCTTCTAAAATACACTGTTTAGTTCCGCACTGGAACTGATCTGGTCCACATGTTGTATTCCGTTTACCTCTGGTCCTTCCCCATTGGTAAACTACTGTTTGGTGGTACATTATTTCTGAAATTACTTCGATCCTCCTTCTATAATTCATAGAATTCATGATGTCTTTGTCATAGGTAATTGGGATATTATTGCCATCAATTAACCCATGTTTCATCATCTCCAACTCTTCCTTCGTTTTTATTACATTTCTTGGATACATTCTCCTTTTCCTTGGTTTAATATCTTCCTGGTTTCGGTTAGTTTCAATTTCAGGTACTACCATTACTTGTTCCTGCGTTTTGTCATTTAGTACTTCTTCTGGTTCTGGTTGGCTATCTTCCTGCGTTTTATCATTTAGTACTTCTTCTGGTTCTGGTTGGCTATCATATTTTATTTCTTCGGTCTTCTCCTCTCTTAATTTTTCCCTAAACAGTTTACTATCATTCCTTATTTCTGTGACCATATCATCCATTTTCTTGCTTAAATTTTCCACATTCTCGTCCATTTTCTTGCTGAAATTTTCCACCATCTTCTTTCTATCTTCCATAATCTCATCCATTTTCCTTTCCATCTTCTTACTCAAATTTTTACTGGTTTCTTCGATCCTCTTATTGGTATTCTCTATCTTACGGCCCAATTCTTCCTTTGTGGATCGGTTATCTTCCTTCAGATCCTCTAGCTTTTCATTTAATGAATGGTTATCGTCATCCATTTTCTTGCTTAAATTCTCCTCCATCTTCTTGTTATCTTCCGTAGTGGAATCCATTTTCTTAGTTACTCCTTCTATTTTGGATTCTAGGTTCTTATTCATTTCTTCACTCAATTTCTTACCCATACCCATTATCATTTGCCTTAGGGCTTCCTGTAAATTAACCTCCCCTATTGGTGTCGGTACTTCAGGTTGTTCCCCTGGTTGTGTGGGTTGTTTTGGTTCCACCTGGAGTAGTAACACTTCCGGATCTTCAACAGGTGTTGCCTCCTTATCCCCCATGTCCATCTCTTTCTCGGCCTCTGCCGCCCTCATTTTCGATGTAGCTCGTCTTTGAATCTTTCTGCTGTCTATTAATCAATCGCTGCCAAGCTTAGATTATTAAGCCCTCTAAGTTGGACGCCACTTTGTAACAAGACCCTGTATGCCGGTCGTTACAAAGTAATAAAAATAAAATAGAAAAATCAATAATAATAGAATTTTCAAACAATAAAATAATTTTGTTTATGTTTATAGAGGTATGTATACGAGATAAATCTGTTTTTTAAAAGGTTCTGGTAAAATTTTAATAACAGGTAGTAATTTATTGACCGTCGAGCACTTCTTGAAGATTTGCACCAAGTCTGGAGTTAAATAGATTAACTCCAGGTAATAATCGATTGGTGACTTTCCTGACTGGTCCAATATCTTGTTCAAAATAGAATATATTCTTCTCAATTAGTTCCTTTTGCCTTATAAATACCCTTAAATTACCCTGTGAAATAAGTACAGATACAAAATAATGGAAATATAAAGATTTATTGACAATTTTAAATAAATAATCGATATTTTATCGATGGAGAGCAATTATCGACTCTGTCTCAGGAATTATCGATTGTGTCATACAGAACAAAATTTTATGTTATATTATATTAAAAGACAGGTTCTTTGAGCGATTAGGATTAATAGTCAGAGAAGGGTGACGAGAAAGTATAACGTTAACAATTAAAGATATTAATACAATAATTACTATTCAATAGTATTTAAATAATTCCACTATGTAATGTAAATGAATGCTGTCAAACCATACGCAGACGATGACGTCACTGTAATATCGTGAAGGCGGTCTCTGTAGAATTAAAAGATGGCCGCTACTATTTCTTGCGTAGTTACTGTGAACTCGGCATGTCCCAAAATCACGACAAAATTACCTTTGTGAATGTCTAAAATCTTCCCGCACTGGTGTAATATGTCTGTTAAGTTAGTTGGTGTATTCTGGTGAAGTGTTCCGTGTAAACTTGTGTTAATTTGGTTATTTTGTCTGTTTTCCCTTCTGGGGTTAAGTTTTTCAAGTTACGGTTAGGTTTGTAAAGTGAATCAGTTGAAATATAATGTTTTACCGTTTACTGTCACTCGTATAGTGAAGTTAGAGGTTTGTTTTCACTATTGTCGTGAATGTTTTTATAGTATTGGCTTCAAAAAGTGTCTAATTTGTCTAACTCCCGTTCACTGATTTCAATGGCTAAACGTTAGCATCATGTTCGACTCGATTTTAAGAACGTTTTTGTCACCCACCTATTCAGCTTGATATTCAACAAAAGACTAATTAACTTGGTCATAAATCTTGCCCAGTTAATCCTTGAAAAAGTATTGTTAACATTTTTCGACTTCCATACACATTAGAAAATATTACATTATATATGGAATTTTTCTATTTTATTCCTTACTTTTATGAATTACTAACCTTATTATTGGTTTAATCATCTCATTCCCTTTAAATTGATGTATTATAGTCCATATCTGTAGACATTTTGTGGAAATTAACAAATTTTGTTCACACTTTGGAAATATAGGCTCAAAATTGGATTTCCGTCTTTATACAAAATTCCTTCCATTTTAAATATTATTAATACTATTATAATAAATTTTAATTAGTCACATTACTCTCCCTTTCCTTAAATACATATAAATTACACCTTTGAACTGGTTTTTTGTGTTAATTTGTAAATTTGACATTGCTCTTTAAAATTAATTAATTTATATATTTTGACAATTTACAAAATGTTAAGGTATATTTCCTTATTGTCATTTTAATTCATAGGATCATTCCTAGTAGTGGTTAATTGTGTTATCTTATATAAATCTGGGTAGTTTACAGGATTTATAAGTGAATTATACTATTTTATATTGGTTCTCTGATTTCACCCAAATGGCCTAGATTTTAGAATTTTATATTTCTTTCTTTCTCAAATAATTTAAACTTAATTCCTCCTCTGACTTTACATAATTACAATTATATCAAAATAACATGATTTATAACTTATTGTATTGTGTAGTAGTTAATTAACACTACATATTTAAAATAAATAATTATGAACATGGTTCAGCAATCTGCACAATTGAACACATTGCAGATATGGTTTGAACATATATCTTTCAACTATTTTTGAGCTAACATAGCATACCTTTTAGAACATTATTACTGGTATGTAGGTTATTATTTATCAAACATAATTCTTTTTAAAACACATAACATAAATCTTATTTTCTAATAAACCTTACAAATACATTTATTTAACACATTGATTTTAGGATTGTGAAATAACAGTCTATTTAAACATGTTACACTTATTCATACTATATTAGTACCAGTCCTTTCTGGTTCAAACCATTACTACTGTGATCCCCCATATCAGCAAACATTAATTCCCATACTCTATTTATTATCATTTTTTACAAATGCCTTGTAAATAAAGATTTACATTAAAATAATAAAATACTGGAAACCTTCCATTTTATTATTTTATTATGCTGGTTATTATTTAGATTTTAAAGTTGTGATATAGCATACTACTAAGTTATAGTATCACCAACTTTAAGTTTATTGCTTTTTTTAAAAAACACTTACACAAATTCACTTTCACTGTTGGTTCTGATATTTTGAGTCTTATTATCTCAGATCAGACCTTTAGTAATCATGGACCATTAAGACTAGTTTATTTCTTTATTACACAATAGCTTTAGCCGGTGCACTTCTTATAACGCTATACAGCACTTTAGTTTTCTCAATAATTACATTTTATAAGATTTTGGGTATGTTATACTTTCTTTTGCATAGTTTTTGTGGGTTTGGGATTGATAGTAGTTTATATAATAATAGGTTTTACTACGGTGTTTTATTCATACTATTTCTTCCTCTCCTCCTGTCTTCCTTCTTGTCCTTCTTCATATCTTCCTTCTGGTATTCATTCTTGTCCCTCTTCTAGTCTTCATTCTTGTCCCTCGTCTAGTCTTCACTCTTCTGTTCTTCCTTCTTCATTCTTGGGTAAACCAAGGTACTTGGTGATATCACGACTGAGGTTTAGTTTGGAGTATTTAATTTATTCACTGAACTGACTTTATTCTTCTATACAGGTTTCAGGGTATTGTTTTCTTCCTGTTCACAAACTTTATTCTTTCCTCTTCTTGTTTTTTGGGGTATTTTGGTCTTCACCACCCTTTAATTGAGTCTCTTTTTCTTTGATATAGTCTTATATAACTGGTTTACTGCTCTGAGCTTCCTGGGTAACTTACTGGTATTATACTATGAGTTGATGAGTTGCTTCAATACTTTCTTTGGTTTCTTTTAACAGTGGTTTTTATATATTATGTAGTGAGGATTCTTATCTTATTGTGGTTCATTCCTCTGATTTATTTAAATGTCATTCAATATTATTATAACATTTGTTGGTGTAATTAAACTTTATGATTTCACATGACTTAAAATGTAGTGGATTTTCTGTCACGCTACAGTGTATAGGTGGTAACAACAAGATGGCGCCTAACAAAATCAAACCGTAAAAGTAAGTATGCTCACTCATGTTTATTTATTTGTTAATATCAATAAATCAAAACATATCAATACACCACAATCACACACAATAAAACCAACTTGAAATACCAGAAGCCAACAGGAAGCCACAATAATAATAGTCAACCAACAACACATATGTACTTCACCAGACAAAAAAACCGGAAGGCTGAGGATGGGTACAAGATAGTACCCGAAACATGTTCCAAATAGAAAAATAACATCTTGAGGTAAATTTATGTATAAATATTAAATGTATTATATACATCAAGAAACGGACTGTAGCAGAAAGTGATTGAAATATATATATATATATATATATATATATATATATTCTCTCCGGAGAAGAAAACCTTGTTCCCTTCCTCATCCTTCATCTTCACCTATATATATATATATATATATATATATATATATATATATATATATATTTCAATCACTTTCTGCTACAGTCCGTTTCTTGATGTATATAATACTATAATACTTATAATTAATTTACCTCAAGATATATTTTTTCCTTTAGGAACATGTTTCGGGAGATCCTGTTCTCCCATCTTCAGCCTTCGCCATCTTGCTTGTGGTGCAGTATTTGTGTGTTGGCTTCTGGATGTTATTAAGGTGGTTTGTTGGTCTTTGGTCCTTCAATGTTGCATTATTGTGTGTGGTTGTGGTATCTGTTTTTGTATTTTGTGTATTTTCGATGTTGAGTGCTTTGAATATTGTGTCATGTTTTGTATTGATTTGTATTTGTTCTGGTATTAATTTGTTTTGTGTTTTATGTTTGTAAATCTGTAAATTTTCCCAAATGTTCATTTTGGGAAAATTTACAGATTTACAAACATAAAACACAAAACAAATTAATACCAGAACAAATACAAATCAATACAAAACATGACACAATATTCAAAGCACTCAACATCGAAAATACACAAAATACAAAAACAGATACCACAACCACACACAATAATGCAACATTGAAGGACCAAAGACCAACAAACCACCTTAATAACATCCAGAAGCCAACACACAAATACTGCACCAGAAGCAAGATGGCGAAGGCTGAAGATGGGAGAACAGGATCTCCCGAAACATGTTCCTAAAGGAAAAAATATATCTTGAGGTAAATTAATTATAAGTATTATAGTTATATATATTGTAACATCACAAGATGTCACCTAACCTAAGTGTATGTTATCAGATTTCATAAAAACAGAATAACCATGTAAATAGGTATAGAATAGTCAAAATAAACAAGAAAGAAGAAACCAAGAGAGAAGAATAAAGCAGAAGTGCCATGTGAAACAGTAACCCAATAGCTGTTTGACACTACAACTAGACTGAGACTAAAACGAACTAATGGACAGAATAAATGTAAATTCTACTGTCAATTCAGTAAATGGTTAATGTAAACCGAATGTCATTTATAAACAAAAAACAAACGAATGAGCAATTAAATACTGTGAAAGAAAAATCAGCATTTTTCTGATAATAAATGTGACAATGAACAGTAGATAATGAATGCCAAAACCGATGTTAACAATGGCTATATTGTAGGGACTAAGATGTATTTCTGCATCAAATATACCTGTCAGAAAAGAGAGCTATTTATATAAGAGAATCTTATACAAATAAGATGTCTCCATAATTTACCGAATTGAGAACCAATAGGCATTATTAAGGCCAAATTTCAGTGTAGGCGATACACTTAACAAACTTAGACCAAACATTAGTCAATAAAATGACTATCAATAATTATCACCAGTGCAAACTAAAATGCACAAGAACTATGGTTATGCATTGACATAACGAAAAATGTTATTAAAACGATAGGTTTAGCCATGATTTTAATTGTAAATAGTAGCTTAAAACAAACTAACGGTGAACGAAATGTCATAGTCAGTAGGATCATTTATTACTATGTATAGAATTAAGGTGTACAAGTAAAGTTCAGTGAAAAAAAACGTCAGTACAGTATTAATGGTGTCCGCACATAAACATTTGATTAATAAAATGTTATGTGGATACGAGCAAGGTTAACCAAAAGTGTAAAATCGGCGACTCATAAAGAGCAGACGACAGTAAGAATAGTGTACCCGAACATTGATTTTCTAACAATGTCGGTTAAAGTGAAAGTAATTCGAGATCGAGTGATATCAATGTAAAGGAAACAAAACAATCTTTAATTTGATAATAATATCAACTCAATCGTGACGGTATTAAGCGTATTACAACTGTTAGCATCATTTTCTAAATGTACATCAGGAATCTGAGTACAAATAATAATAACAATGACAACAGAAGCGACCTGTCAATCATCTCAACATTTGACAGTTAGAAAAACCGTTACCAACCGCCAAAAAGTGATACGTCATCCTCGTCTCACCTGTCTGGACCAATAAGAAAATTAGTTATTAAATAATAATTTTACCTAAGCCCGATCCAAGAGAAGTGTATATAAAGACAAACCAGCAAATTTTGAAAAAAGACCTTTACTAACTAGCGAGCAGAACAGACGTACGCTCGTCTCCGCTACGTTTTTCTTTATAACACATAGCGTCAGTTACCTTGTACTCCGGAACCAATAGTTAACGACAAGAAATTTTACTTCAAGTTCATCATCAACCAACGACAGTGTTTAAGTGCAGTTTATTTTAATTTGTGCGGGAATGACGAACAGAAAATAATTTATTGTCATTATTCACGATCCATTTTAATCAGAAGAGGATCGCATTATTCTGTTCTTGTGCGAATTAGTGCCGAAACAAAGTAATCACTATAATCCGATTACTTAAGTGATAAAAGGTTTTAATTAAATAATTAAAACTCTGAAGGTAAAAGTGCAATTATTATTAATCTTGATCTGAGTGCAATAACTTGTATTTTTGCTACCATAACCTGTACTGACGCAAAACACAAAAACAGTATTTAAGATTACACCACGTTTCGATTTATTATTCAAATTTTGTTATTAGTAAGTAAGCTATATGTTAGTTGTAAGGGCTCTCAATTGATAAAGATTGTCATTAAAAAGGCAAGCGTTGATGAAACGCACGATCTTTCAATAGATCGTTTTTTTTTTTCAATTCTTGGTAAAAGTAACCTAAAACTTTGTTGATCAATTGTATCATTGGATACTGTGTAGGCATAATTGTTTTCTTTCGTGTCTCAAAGAATTCACAACTGAGATAATAATAATAACAATAATAGTAATAATAACATTAATAATTGTAATAATTTTATATTAAAATAAATAATATCTGGACTTAACCAGATTTATAATTCATGTTCTGAGCAAGCCGTATGAGGCATATAATAACTAACTTTTATTGTACAACTTTGTATGTTTACATTATGTGTATCTTTTTTAATTCACTATAAGGGTGCAAATAAACCCATTATTAACAGCATCACCTGATTTGATTTATTTTTTTGAATAATTAAATAGTTTCATTTAATAAACTTAAACAACCTTCTGTTGTGTTTGACATATTGGAATAGCATTGCCAAAAAGTGGTACTCAACTATTTTAAATTTTCTTTTCATCTAATAATTTTTATGTATGGGTTTTACACGGGATTTTCCCCGAATAAATCCGTGTGGCGCCCACTAATTTAATAAACAAGGTGACATAACCTTGCAACCAAAGGGAGTTGATGAATGTAAGCTGAGTTGACAGTTTAGTGAACTTCAAGTAAACGCAATCAGGTACGTAAAAGTATATGTTTGTTTATAATATTGTCCAGACTTTACGGGACTTGACTTACTCAGACTACCTGTAATCAGAAGAAGTTTCTACTACCAGTTTCAACCAGACGAGATCTACTATCAAGCAATCAACTGCCATACTTCATGTTTTAATTTAAGTTAATCTAACATTTAAATATAATCAACTTCATTATTTTTTGTTTAATACAAGGGAATTCTTTTAAAAAGAAACAAGTGTATTTAAACCATTGTAAACACTGTGAGTAACTTGAATGTTGTATGGGAAAATACTTTACTACATTGGTCACCTTCAAGTAGAATTAACCATTCTCAACATTGAGTTATCTCAAAAGAACACTTCACCCATAGAGGAATTTTGTTTTAATGAGACTTTTAATATTTTAACCACGAATTTAAATTTAAACAACAACCACTCTTTTATTTTACTTCAAGTTAATTGTAAACACACGCGTTTTCATTTTATTACAAATAGATTAGACAACCCGTGTGGCTTTAAACGGAATTTAAACATTATTTTAATATAATTACTGTAAACGGATAAACATAATAATAATTTTATAAATATTTAAGATAACCCCGAATCGCGTTTTCTTATAAATTGACGCATACAACGCGGGGAATTAATATTAAATAACAACCCATAATAAGAGTTTTGTTATATATATATATATGTTTATACAGAAAGATTGTGTTCTTTATTGTGGCACCATATTTTTATTAAAAAATGAAGACTGTATTATAAGTAGATAAAAATTTTCATTATTATCATTACAGACTAACGGTGAAGCAGAGAATACAATAAAAAATGGTGAAAACTTGGAAGATGAAAAACAGGACCAAGTCATGGAAACCCCTCAGCGACAGTCAGCATTAAAAGCCAAAAGAAAACGCCAACCAGCTACAACCAGCAAACCTTCAACTGTTAAAAGAACATTGCCACTGAAACCTACATCAACAGAGAAAAGTGGAAAAAAGAAGTCTTCAGTAGCCAAACCTGGAGGTGTGTGTAATTGTTTACTTGGCGTTTTAAAAATGTTACCTAGTACTCTGTTTACAGTCGGCAGATGAAAGTGTACAACATTTGTATTTAAATCAGTTGTTGACATTATTGTGTGAATGACATATTACCAATATTATTATCTTATTTGCTTAATGGTTTCGGCCGTTGTACTGTAATTTGCATTAGCAAGCTCCTCAGCTGTACAATTCACTCACTGTTTTGAACTAGTTCTGCAGAACATTTATCTGTGATTCCCAGAATGTTAACAAAAAAGGAAATTTATGATTAACGTTAACTAAGTATTTTTTCAGTTAGATGAGTAACATCTAATTATATTGTTAGATAAATTTCAATATTGGATAATTTTCAATTATAAAAACGCCAGTTACTCAACTTTCATTTTTGTTTTTTTTTTGTAGTAAAATAACATTTATATTCATACAAAACCTTTGTATGAATATGTTTCACCAAGTGCCCAACGAGTCATCAATTAATATTTATATTCATATATACCGGTACTCAAATTTTTGTTGTTATTTTATATTATTATTAATAATAAAAAAACTTTTAACATCTTATGATAGATAGATATATCTGATGATGATAGTTGGATTACTATCGAAACATTTGTAATTTACAAAATAAAAAAATATATTATTGTTAAAAGTTTTATAATAATAATAATTATTATTATTAATAAAATAACAATTGTAAAGCAGACAACGTTACAAAATAAACACTAAAAAATCCAAACTACTGAATTGGTTTTTTAATTAAATTTATATTCGCAATGCCCAAATTACAAGTAATTTGGTCTTTTGTGAAAGAGTGAGGGAGGGGAGAAAGTAAGAGGGAGATCCGTAAAATGTTTAAAAACAAATGGGGTCAGAAAGAAGTAATGGAGAAGGTGAGTGTGTGAGACTTTTGGATGAAACCTTAGTCCTTCTTACACATGAAAGTACTTAATATGAAAAGTAAGTAAATGTATTGTTGTTGACCATGCAGAATGAAAAGCTTGAAAACAGAGGATTATGCACACGTTTAATACTGTCATAGTTTTATATGTTTCCAGGAAGGCAAGTGTTTGCTCGTTGGACAGATGGAAAATATTATCCAGGTTTTGTTTACAGTGAAGCAGGTTCGACACTCAAAGTTCACTTCTGTGATGGTAACGTGAAGGAGGTGACTCCGCTTAAAGTTATACCAGCCCAGTGGCTTGTTGCAGGCACTACTGCTCTGGCTGCCACAACTGCAGAAGGAGCTTACGAACCGTATCTGATTGTTAGCATTGAAGAGTGAGTGGTCAAAAGCTTACTGATATACTATTGTACTTAGAGCAAAGCTGTTATGCTTAATTTGTTTTTGCAATCATTCACAATTCGCTCAAACAAATGGATGGAGATTTATAATAAATTTTATTTTCAAAATAATAAGTTTTAAAGGGTTATTGATATTGTTTTTCTAATGTTATGTCGGCATAACCCATTGTGTACTTAATGCTTTTTAGATTGTAAGTCAGACTATACTTGTTTTTAATACTTTCTTTTCATCACACTTTCTGCTAGAGATCAGCAGTTGTAGATATTATAGTTTTATTAACATGGTGAATGACATAACATTGATAATAAAACTCATTAAATAAATTGAAGAGACAAAGAGCAGCAGGTGAAAACAGGTTATTAGGTTGAATTGCAGAAGATTTCTCATTTCTCAGAATAATCGCTAGATACATACACTTGCCCCACTTTTTTTATACTCTACTGAAGATGTCCATCATGTGTATGAATGAACTGGCACTAATTAGCCCACAGGCTAATAGCCTGACAACTGTTAACTATTCTATATCTTGATATTGAAGCCAGTTCTTTGTTACCTCAGTACTGCACTTAAACTTGATATCATATAATACCTTCAGTGAGGGGACGAAACAAGAAAAATCTGGATGTAAAGCACCTGAGACTGTTTGTTAGGTTGTAGCTGCTGAACATTTGATGATGATGTTAATTGATCTCTGCGGTGGAATCTGGGGACAGGCATTGTCATAAAGGAGAATGACACATGTGGTCTTCAATAATGTCGGCTTCATTTTGTTTGCAAGCATATTAGAGGAGTATTCACTACTTAGTGTACATTAATCCTTCCACTCCTTGCTTTGACATTTGGATTATTGTGCAAAATAATGGATCCGTGTTTCATCATAAGTTAAAATTCTCACTACAGTTCATCACCATCACTACAATTCATTTAGATGGCATTGTTTGAGTTTGATACAAACCCAAAGTCTGGCCTCTTTATGATTTTTAGAAAACAGTTGTGAATAATTTGGATGTAATATAATAACTAAGAATATTCAAACGAGGTGGCAAGAAGGAAACGCCAAATGAAGGAAAACACTGGTACTGGTGACAAAAATTAATTTAGCTGCATGTTTTCAGTGGTATCATTGTCTAACCAAGCAAGTATGGTATCTATATTTCAAAATGTTAAAATCCAGTTGCTAAAGAAACTTGCACGTTAAATTTAATAAAATCTGTTCAGAAAAGAACTAATACTTAAGTATGCTACTGAGAATGTTAATTGCTCTTCCAAGACCACAATACTAATAAAAATGCACGCTGACCAATTAAATGCTTGATAATATAAGCTCTGGAAATATAAATAATTAAAGTTAAAAAATGAAAACAGATGTAGTTGGAAATTTCCACATTTTGAGTGTAGTAACATAAATAAGTAGGCTTTATATAGACAATATTTTTCTATATATGGGACCACTTGACATGAAATTGCCAGTTGTAAAGAAAATACTGCAGCTCAAATATATGGACATTGGTTTGCCATCAGACTTTTTGAACAGTTGTAATTTACTTTTTTAACTTAGGGAGAATTTAAATGTAGTTAGTAATAGAGTGAGCCTTGACTTGTATATGAGATGCGTAAAGTCGGGTAACTCAAAAGTTGCATACTGTAATGCAGTACAGTATCAGTTACACACTAATGAAACAAAGTAAATTCAATCTTCTCCTCCACCTCCATCAAGAGATATTCGCCAATGGTACGAATTATTTTTGGCTCAGCAGGAATGGTCTAACTGGCTCGTGGTTTCTTCAGAAAATTGGCACTTCATGCAAAACATTGTTTTTGCTGGTGGAAAAGTTCCGAAGTGCATTATTTCAAAAGATGGTGACATCTGCTGGCTATCAAGATCATGTGCTCTGATGCTTAATAGACTATTTGTGGGGGGGGGTGTATACAACAAACTACAAACAAACAAAATTATCACTGTTGCACACCACTATAGAAAAATTATTCTGATAGCGCTTTCAAGCTACTCAGCTCATCGTCAGATCAGAAATCTGTTTGTGAGCTGATCATCAGTGATAAGTCTGTTTGTGATTATAAACACTAACACAACTTTCTTAATTAAACTACAAACAGTTGATGAATTAAAGTCAACATCACTTATGTCCTTGGTAAAATTGACACCTATTTATAATAAAGTAAAAGTTACGTGCCATTTGATCCCCCCAAAAAAATACCCATGGCAGTCACTTAGGCAATGTTATTTGTATACATAATCTTATCAAATGAAAAAAAAATGTAAAATATTATTATGTCACAGATATATAATACGTTTCATTCAATTTCAAGGTTTGAGCATCATTAATGAAAACCTTTCACTTCACAGATTCCTATATCTATTATGTAATTTACTGCTTCATATATGTTGCCCCCTTTAGGTTATTTGTTTAGAATATTTGTAGAATTGTATGTTTCTACTATGTGGATCATTGCACGTACATAACAAGGACAAATCTATGAGAAGTTATAAGCTTACAGATTGGTATAATTTGTGTTTAGATGTGACGAAGGTCGTAAATATACGTTGGAACAAGATTCAAAGTCGTGTGTTGTCCTTTTTGCGAAACTGGCACTGACTGAAGCTCAGGTTCAGGATATCAAACAGCCTCCAACTGATAATACAGGAGCCGCTGTGCCTACACAAAAACTGCATATGTTCTCTCTTGGTGAGTCATATATTACTGAGAATACAGACATTATATATCAGGTTAATTATATAACTAACAGTGTGCACTGAGAAAAGAAACTATTTTGGAAATTTAATTTAAAAAATATATAAGAAGTTAAAAGAAGCACTTTAATATATTCTGGTGATGCAATTATTTTTAGTAATGTGCTATGTGCTCTTAATTATGTTTTGGGTGTGTAAGTATAGCAAAATTGAAAGTTAACGGCATGGAAATGCGCGAAATGCTTACAGTCAGAGGGGAAAGGCGATGTGGAGGGAGTCGCTATGAGATGTGAGAAGAGAATTGTTGTTATCAGCGACGGTGCAGCCAACCTATGAATATAGTTTTTAATAGTAACAAAAACTCGCGACTGTTAAGGTTTGTTTGTAAATGTGTCACCATGAATCTATCTGCGCGTGTGTGTGTGTGTGTGTGTGTGTGTGTGCATGGGGTGTACCTACAGTTGTTATGTTTTGTATTAATAAAATAAATAAAATATGATTGATTTTAAATTTATTAAATTTTTACTGTCTAACTTTGTCAGGCGCCATCTTGTATTGCCAACTATAAGGAAAACTTACCAAGGTTCGAATCAGCGAACCGGGAAGTGCAGAACTGGTTATTTAAGAAAATACAACTGAATTACCATCATACCTATTTTAATTCATTTTCACACTACAAAAGCAAACATGAAAATATAGCCCGTAACATAATTTCAAATTTTATATAGACAAATATTCCCCTTCCCTTCTCCTACTTTTTGCGATCTTATAGAAAGACCATAATAACATTTATTATGCATGATTTTCTCTTTAGAATAGAAATAAATACTTTTCATAAGCATAAGATCAATTTTAAAAGCGTAAACCAGCACTTCATAGTTTAATATATAATTAAACAAAAACCCCCACACACGCTCACATACTACCCATTTTAGATTTTCCCCTTAAACTCCTATTTTATTTAATTTGCCCCATCTGTTTTGGTTTTCTGAAAAAATAATAAAATTTGATAATTCTGTGTATATCCTGGTAAAACTTATCTGCCTTGAGTCCGAATTCTAGTCCAGAAGACGTCACATTGCTTTACGTGCGCACTTTCACTTTAATTCATAATTTCCGAATTGTTATATTGTAAAGAAAACTGTTAATCACATTTTTAGTAAGAATTTTGATTTTTAAGTCATATTTTAAATATATTATTCACATTCTTTCTGTTTTGCGGGCGACGTAAACTTCGTCTAAACCGGCGAGCCGGCGGACGCGAAGGTTATTTGCGTCCGACACTGGTAGTTGTTATTTGCCGACTGTCATTGTTCTCTGTGTGCAACGAAAACTGCCAGCGTTGCTACACCCACATTCTTCGTTATGTAAGGCGCTGACGTAACCTCGCCTGATGCTCAGTTACATAATTTGTTTACAGTTTTGTGTGTCATTGGTTGACCTTGGCACAAATCCAGCTTGTTGATTCTGTCGCTTCAATAATTTTCACGTATATAATGTCCCAAGCAGTGCTACCACCGCCGCTACCACTGAATATACCTTTGTTTACATTTTGTCCCAATCATAGTAAAAAAATGTTATTTGTTTTATTAAAAAAAATACAAACTTCTTTATTACCCCAAAATTAGGCCAAAGTGCCTCGTTACAATACCCCCTCAATGAGATATTTTATGCCGAAGCATAAAAAATCTCATTGACACATTCATACTTGCTAAAGGGATCAGCCAGGATATGTCACCACAACCCCCTTTACGGTTTACAAAAAATATAATCAACTCACCCTTGGTCCGGTGACTGT
Organism: Magicicada septendecula; assembly: GCA_034769895.1. NCBI lineage: Eukaryota > Metazoa > Arthropoda > Insecta > Hemiptera > Cicadidae > Magicicada > Magicicada septendecula. The sequence goes on from CM068375.1 coordinate 420,481,972, forward strand.
GACTGCACCTGAATGACAATACTGGACTTCTCTCTCGAGATCCCAACACCATAGAGTCAGACAGATACTTAACGCCCCTGCTCTGACGCGCTGGCCAGCTCAGGTCTGCCGCCACAGCATCACCAAACACTGAAACAACAAATCAAAATATCAAATAGTGGCCTTATACAACATCATATCCCCAACTGATCTGTTTCCCCCTAGCGGTGCTGGTTTGCGCTAAGAAGCACTGGTTTTTTTTTTCACTTACTTCTAACATATATCAGAATACCTAACAACAACATGATACCCATTTTAAAATTCCATAATCTCATTCTATCTACTTTCTCTTGTTAACTTTTATCCGAAAATTCAAAATTATTGCCCTGATTCCCATCAGAATATAAATAAACATTTCCCATTACCATATTATACATCTCTCTCATCCCCAAATTGCATTTAAAATATTTAAATTCATAAAATTCTCTTACACTAACAAACACAATACAACATAAGAAAACATAGTAGATTAATAATTCACATTGTTATGATCTTAAAATAAACAATTTGTATTTAAAAATTTATACACTTTACATCATTAAATTTGCATATAAAATCATAAAGTTACCTTTTAATCTCAATTTACTTTCATTAATTCTCTTTCCATTTTTTTTTTCATAACATTGGAATTATTATGTCATTTCATTCATTTGGGTGATTCTCAGTTATTCATTATAATTCACTTTATCAACTTGGCATTTACTCATAATCTTACCCCTTTTATTACTCTAACGCTCCCTTACAAAATCTTTTAACTAGTATGACACCCCTCTCTACCAAAAAATCTACTAACCCTTCTCTAACTCTAACTACTTACTACTTTAACCCAGTTCGCCACCTTCTCTCTATATATAAAAAAAAATACTCTCTAACCCTTTGTACTTAGGATAAGTGTTCCCCCCCCAAAAAAAGCTCAATTTCCCTTATCTGGTCCCTGGATCTCTACCTAAGGCAACCCCGTCTCCACTAAATCGATCCCAATCCCGTCCCAACTTATCATTATGTTGCGGACTCCCACATTACACTACCCCTTACTACAAAACTGCCATCCCCAAAAAATCTCAATCTTATTACCTTACTACAACTACAACTACAACAAAATAACATCATCAATTATAAACAACAATATATCACTCAAAACTCTACATATATTCTCCATTTCTACTGTGTCTCCCCTTATACTCAAATTCTCTATTACATGTATTTCATCTCTCATTCTCTTTAATACCCCAATATATTCAACTTGGACTGACTCAATGTTTTACTTAACCAATTACTATCACCCAACTTCTATCTTTTGCAACCCATTGAAAATTTTAACTATCACAACTTTATTTCATTTTATTTTAAAATCTATCAACACATTGAATACATATTATTATATTTTATAATCCTTATTCCTAACCTACTACATGCAATTAACACAATAAAACATAATAAAAACAATATAGGAAGTATCTAGTGCATTTATTTTGCAAATCAAAAACAAAATTATTTAGTAGCGAGTCATCATTATTAAAATACAACAAATTTCTAATTCGTTACCCCCCTGGGTAACCTCCCTGCCACACACACACACATCTTGTATAATACATTACATAACATAATAAACAAATAGACATTAACCTTGATTATTAGCATACATTAAACAAACAATTCTCTTTTAAATAATTTATATAAAAACTTATAAACATTCTTGTTTAAAATTTTTCATTAACTCTTTTATATATCATCATTTCATTATTTATCTTTGTCTGGAATTAGATTTTCAAATTTATTATTAACCTATATTTTTAACCATCATGCTATTCCACAAACTAAACCATTTAATATTTATTTATTTATTACTTGTTATCAAATTGAAATCTCATCGAATAATTTAAATTCCTTATAAAAATTCAAACATATAACATTCAATCACAATATTGAAACATCTCAAATTATTTACTTCAATTTAGTATTAAAACTCAACATATTTCAATTATTATCAAAATTTACAAAGCATCAATTATTGTCTTCATAATTATTTTTATTATTTACTTAGACTGCAAAATATTAATAATATTATTATTATTATCACAACATTTTTCTACTACATATACACATTATTTACCTAACATTTCATAATACACACAATTGAATTCACTACATTATTTACAAATTATTCGTCAATAACTGTTCAATTGTTTCACACTTCATATGTCCAAATCTGCAAGGTCATTACCATAAATTGCAATATTTAATTGTCCCTTCACTGATTTTTATTTCAACCTCCATCATCGTATATATATCGAATATATTTATAACAGGCATCATTGTTATCCATATACCATTTATTATTATTATTATTATAATAATCCATTAACTCTATTTCATTCATTATGCCATTATAATTTATAGGGTTATTCCCTATTAATATTTCATAAACCTTGTCAACATAAGTTATTATTGTCCAGTCTCCATCAGTATTATTGGTCCACGTCAGGTAAGTTATTTTATCATTTTTATATTCCCCTACTATTACGTCAGGTAAGTGTTTATTGTTTATAAAGATACCCTCAAAATAATTCTCTATCTCTCTTTCGACAGGTAAGTATTTTATATGGTTCATCTTCACCCCTTCTAATCTTTTTCTCAGTTCATCATAATTTCTTTTTAACTTATATAATTCTATCTCTCTCTCTCAATACACAACTCTCTCTCTTCATAACCCCACATCACACTCTCACAATTATTACAGACAGAGGGTACAACATCATACAACATCAATATACACTTCAATTCATCTACCAATACGGGTCTCTTGCCCTTCAAAAACAACATTTGTGAACACTCTGGTTCAGAAAAATTAATGGGAAAATTTACCCTCTGCCCACATTCTATCACTATACTATTTTTCCACTCTCGTTCTAACTCATTAACACACATTAACATCTCATAATCACATTCTACACATTCATCCGTATTTTCATTACTTATTTTCATCGTATCGACCTCCGATACTAATTCTTCAAATACATTACTATTATTCTCATTATTTTCAACATTATTGTTATCATTTATTAACTCTTTCTCTGGTATCATATTTTTACATTTGTCATTACAATTTTCATTTGTTTTATTATCTCCCATACATACACACTCTCTTGACTCCTTTATTTCTCTACATATTTTGTTCAACTTACTCTCCAGACTACATAGTGAACTAGTTAATACATCAAACTTAGCATCGTTCATGTCAAAACGACTATTCATCACATTAAATTTGTTATTCGGTGTATCTAACTTCTCATTTACACTACTTTTCAATTCTTGCATCTCGTTTTTCAATTCTCTAAAACCACTATCTTGTTTTTCTACATAATTGCACATCATATTATTGTACAATCTTGTTAACATAGTATCATTATTATCTGCCTTTTTTTTTTTTTTTTTTTTTAGGTATATTTCTTTGTAAAATATTATTATATGAAACACATGCTTATTGAAAAAAAAATATTCTACTCACCCATACTACACATAATCATAACATAACCTTATCTTTATACGTCTATTTTACGTACACACAAAAATTTTATTTCCTATTCCAAACAACCATTCTGCTCTTCCAGTAGGCTGTATTTTATATAAATTTCTTTATATAAAATTGTCCCTGTTCAGAAGCCAATGTTATGTTTTGTATTAATAAAATAAATAAAATATGATTGATTTTAAATTTATTCAATTTTTACTGTCTAACTTTGTCGGGCGCCATCTTGTATTGCCAACTATAAGGAAAACTTACCAAGGTTCGAATCAGCGAACCGGGAAGTGCAGAACTGGTTATTTAAGAAAATACAACTGAATTACCATCACACCTATTTTAATTCATTTTCACACTACAAAAGAAAACATGAAAATATAGCCCGTAACATAATTTCAAATTTTATATAGACAAATATTCCCCTTCCCTTCTCCTACTTTTTGCGATCTTATAGAAAGACCATAATAACATTTATTATGCATGATTTTCTCTTTAGAATAGAAATAAATACATTTCATAAGCATAGGATCAATTTTAAAAGCGTAAACCAGCACTTCATAGTTTAATATATTACCCATTTTAGATTTTCCCCTTAAACTCCTATTTTATTTAATTTGCCCCATCTGTTTTGGTTTTCTGAAAAAATAATAAAATTTGATAATTCTGTGTATATCCTGGTAAAACTTATCTGCCTTTAGTCCGAATTCTAGTCCAGAAGACGTCACATTACTTTACGTGCGCACTTTCACTTTAATTCATAATTTCCGAATTGTTATATTGTAAAGAAAACTGTTAATCACATTTTTAGTAAGAATTTTGATTTTTAAGTCATATTTTAAATATATTATTCACATTCTTCTGTTTTGCGGGCGACGTAAACTTCGTCTAAACCGGCGAGCCGGCGGACGCGAAGGTTATTTGCGTCCGACACTGGTAGTTGTTATTTGCCGACTGTCATTGTTCTCTGTGTGCAACGAAAACTGCCAGCGTTGCTACACCCACATTCTTCGTTATGTAAGGCGCTGACGTAACCTCGCCTGATGCTCAGTTACATAATTTGTTTACAGTTTTGTGTGTCATTGGTTGACCTTGGCACAAATCCAGCTTGTTGATTCTGTCGCTTCAATAATTTTCACGTATATAATGTTCCAAGCAGTGCTACCACCACCGCTACCACTGAATATACCTTTGTTTACATTTTGTCCCAATCATAGTAAAAAAATGTTATTTGTTTTATAAAAAAAAATACAAACTTCTTTATTACCCCAAAATTAGGCCAAAATGCCCCGTTACACAGTCACACAGCTGGCTTAAAATAAGAATTATACGTTTATTGTTTCTGATGTAAATCAAATAATAATAACAATAATAATATTGTAATTGTATTTATCTACGTTTACAAACAGAAGTGAAATAAATCAATCGGTAAATACAATTGGAACAGTACACGTATCGGAATTTGTTGCTGTTACATATCAGAATGTTTTATAAACATATCTGAGTGTTATTTGGTTCTGTCATTGGTACTGCTGAGACGTAAAAAACTACAGCCTCCCTGACCGTTCTTATCACAGTGGAATTTGCAATCTGTACACTTCCACCTCATTAATTACACTCTACTATCTTTCCAGTTTATCATTACATAAGGGAACGCGTTCTTCATATTAATTTAATTGCAAGAATCTTTTTAATCCTAGACAACAAGAAACTGTTTCTAGAAGAAGTAAAAAGCAACTAATTTCAATACAGAATTTTAGGAAAAGAATATCTTTTAAAATCTTAACGCTAAAAATGTTACAACTGGTAAAAGAAAGAGATGAATGAGCATTGAGATAATTTATGTTTTACTAGCTAGCAAACAACATTTAACTGTAAATAAAGCAAAATGAAGTTATAACATGCGATGTTCAATATCTATGACATTTCTTTCATTTCAGTATTATATTCCATTTTATTTTTACGCAAAATTTTTGCGCACGCGCAGACACACACACATACAGGTACATATATTTTTCATTATAATACAACTAATATTCTACTATTATTTCTGTTCTTTTTTATAATTAATTACATTTATTTTAAAGAAATGCAAGACCTGAATAAAACACCTCCAGACTCATTCAAGAATATGCGAAAGCTAGCATGAATAGTTTCATTTTTAAATAAGCTTATTCGGTTAGCGTATTTTGATGCTCAAGCCTACCTGTATCCAATTTTTCTTAGAAGAGCTCTGAGGGAACTAATTTGGCTCTTGAAGTTAATATTTTCTCTAATGATGGGTAGCAGTGCGCTTACCGTTGGATGCCTCTTATGAGTGATATGGAACTGATTAACAGTCCGACGTATTACGTGGGTGTCAAAGTCGTCCATACTTGTCTTGGAACTAACCTGGGATTTGGTCTTTTGGGCTCGTAAACTGTCCTCCTTCTAATTTTTCTCCCTCCTTTGCGATACCGATAACGTGCGGGTAGATATTCCAGTTGCCACAGTAACCCGTTCGAAAACACTATTAATTGGAATTTTTATTCATTCAGCCACTTCTCTTCTCATAAATTGTAAAATATTAAAAATTACTTCCCGTGCTTGACTATGAATAACTTTCCTGTATTTGCTAGTTGAAGGAGAAGTATTCATTTTAACAAATCTCGTTACTGAGTGATAAAACAAATAATTACGATAATATGTAATTATAGAATAAAAAGTACCAATAGAAATTAATTAAAAAATTTAATAACTGATAAAAATGAGTGACTGTAAAACAACGATACAATTAATAATAAATTGAGATAATAATAACAAATGCAAGACTGATATAGCGCGTAACACAGTAACTAACAATGTACTGGTAACTAAAACATCACACACAAGTTGGCAACACATCCACTTGCATACCAGCTGGTTCTCCGTCACCCTCTCGCCATTCACAATTTCATCCATAAATTGGTTTCTTGCCTTAACTTTCAATTTTACTGTACAAGTATTGAGAATAAAGCGAGTGCAAACATTAGAAAAAATCATTGGATCTTGTTAAGTTAATTTACCTTCTAATACATTAAAAGCTTTGCTTCATCTTAAATAAATTTCAATTAGCTCCACAGATAAAACATGTACATTTATGGAAACATATGCTTATTCTAACATATATATTGTGACGGCAGCGGTATGCGAACATCTGCTCTCCGGTACCAGCGGTGGACACAGCGAGCCAATCCAACAACGTGCTCGGAGCGAGCCAATCAGCGATCCCGGTTAGTCAATAAAACCCGGGCCGGCAGAAAATTTTGCGCACTCTTCATCGCCACGCCATCGAACGCACTTCATCTCCTCTCCTCTCTCGTACGACATCGGGGCGGAGTCAGCCGGAAGGAACAGCCGAAGAATAGAACCGCCGCCGTTCTTGCGTCTTCGCACTCCCGTTCCGCGCCAGCGATGGATTTCGCTGGGCCGGCAGCCGACTCTACAACCGGTGCCGAAAGAAGAGGAGGACTGCAGTACGCCACGATCAGCGGGCGCAGCCGCTGAACATCTCAGCGCGGCACGACCAACATCAGCTTTCTCGCCACTCGGTCCTTTTTAGGGCCACCAAAATAACTAGAGTGTACGATTGGCGCCATTTGTCATGCGGCAAGCCTTTTGTCCGGTGACAAGTGGCGCCCAACGTGGGGCGACGATCATCTTGCGGATGCAAGATCCAGCCACGCCAGCGAGCTACCAGCCGGCACACCAATCAACATGGCGCCCAACAGACACCTCCACAATATCTGGAGAAGAGCAATAGGCTGGCTACCGGAGAGCATTCAAGACCCGGTGGAGTTGTGACGGCAGCGGTATGCGAACATCTGCTCTCCGGTACCAGCGGTGGACACAGCGAGCCAATCCAACAACGTGCTCGGAGCGAGCCAATCAGCGATCCTGGTTAGTCAATAAAACCCGGGCCAGCAGAAAATTTTGCGCACTCTTCATCGCCACGCCATCGAACGCACTTCATCTCCTCTCCTCTCTCGTACGACATCGGGGCGGAGTCAGCCGGAAGGAACAGCCGAAGAATAGAACCGCCGCCGTTCTTGCGTCTTCGCACTCCCGTTCCGTGCCAGCGATGGATTTCGCTGGGCCGGCAGCCGACTCTACAACCGGTGCCGAAAGAAGAGGAGGACTGCAGTACGCCACGATCAGCGGGCGCAGCCGCCGAACATCTCAGCGCGGCACGACCAACATCAGCTTTCTCGCCACTCGGTCCTTTTTAGGCCCACCAAAATAACTAGAGTGTACGATTGGCGCCATTTGTCATGCGGCAAGCCTTTTGTCCGGTGACAATATATATATATATATATATTGCTACGACAGCACAGAACAATCTACGCGTTTATCGAATGCGCCAGAAAGATCTCGACGTAAGCGTGTGGTGTACGTGCTACTAAACGCATGTTGCGAGAATTTTCTCGACTCTGCCAGCCTTCGCTCGGGCGCTCGGACTGTGTCAAGGCCGCAGCAATTACGTAGTTCGCGAGAGATAAGACGCAGTTTGGAAGCTTCTGGTGTGTGTGGAGCGTAACTATAAATACAGTTCAGCTTTAGTTCAGTTCAATGCGAGATTTTTGACTGTGCGGTTCGAGAGTATTAGTGCGATATTTACAGAGGGTTCGAGTTATTACGGTGTACGTTCAAGTAGTTATTAGTGAAGTGTTGCGTTTTATATTCGGACGGTATAATTGTAATACAGTTGAGTTTTAATATTAGTGGACATTTTATTGCGTATGAACAATTTCATTTGATTTGTTGTAGACACTGTGTTGTTAATTACGAACTGTTTTACTATAACAATTAAAGGTATGATTAGTGACTTAATTGGTGTCTTGTACTTATTTTGTTTCCACTGTACCTACGACGATCGAGTAGACCGTCGTAACAGTGGTGTCAGAACTGAGATAGAACGGTTAACAGTGGAAACAGAGGACGCGTTGTACAAGACGAGTGTGATTCGTAATTAATCAGTAAACATGGATTCCAGTCAGATGATGGAAGCTTTACAAACACTGCTGTGGCAGACACAGGAAGAAGCAGAGAAACGACAGGGTGAGAAAGCGGAAGAAGCAGAAAGACGACAAAAAGAAGAACGAATACAAGAAAGAGAAGAAGCAGAAATACGACAGGATGAAAAACACAGGCAGGAGGCAGAGGAACGTAAGCAGGAGGCAGAGGAACGTAAACGTGAAGCAGGTGACATCAAAGCATTAATTCATGAACAAAAGCAGATGCAAGAACATTCTACCGCAGAATTGGGTCTCCTACGTGGTGACGTAGGTGAATTACGAGGTGAGCTCAATAATCAGATTACCAGAATATCTGACGTAGAAGAATCCATGTCAAATAAAATAGCTAAAGTAGAAAAATCTGTCTTGACTGTGGAAGAAGTTATGTCAACAAAAATATCTGCAGTAGAAAACTCAATGGCAAACATAAGAGAACAAATTAAAATTGAAGTTGAACAGTGCACGAAGATTCAACCAAAACAAATTTCTGAACAGACTGTACCAGTGATCAAGACAGAAAAATACACAGAAAATAAGTTAACAGAGAAAGTCACTTTGCCTGCAGTTGGGACAGTTCATGTCAAAGCTCCAACCTTTGACGGAAGCACTCACTGGGCAACGTACCTCCGCCAATTTGAAGCTGCTGCATGCGCAAATAATTGGACAGAAAAAGACAAGGCTGTTTCGCTCGTTCTCTCATTAAAAGGACCCGCGGCAGAACTATTACAGAAAGTGCCACCTGACAGCCAGAACATTTATGCCGAGTTGATAAAAGCTCTAGAATTACGCTACGGTGATAAGCATTTGCGAGAGGTGTACTACGCTCAGTTGAGAACAAGACGACAACGTTCCGGGGAAAGTCTTCAAGAATTTGAAGCAAGTATCGACAGATTGATTAGATTGGCCTATCCTGAAGCACCAGAAGACTTCCGAATAAGGTTTACGGTGCAGACATTTATTGATGGCATCGGAGATTGTGAACTTCAGCAAGTATTACGAATGGCAAGACACCGAGATAGCTCAGAAGCTCTTGTTCACGCCCTAGAGTTTGAAGCTGCCAAGTTAGCGTCCCGCTACATTAATGGGTTTGTGCCATCACGTTGCAGTCAGAAGATCCCTGTATCACATTACCGTTACGATGGGTGCAGAAAAACAGTGTTGTCGGACAAACAATTCAAAAGTTCAAGAGAGTCGCAACAATTTGAAAAAGACAGAAGACCGAAATGTTACAACTGTGGGAAACGTGGTCATCTACAGGTAGACTGTTGGGAGAAGAAAATACCGAGAGAAGAGACTGATCGCACCAATTGGAGAAGTAAAGGCCCAGAACAGCACACAGTTTCCACGCTACATAAGATCAGTGGAAACTTGATTGTTAATGGATTTGCGGATGGTAAACCAACATCATTTACAGTTGACACGGGCGCAACAGTGTCCATTGTGCGCCCTGACTTAGTCTGTAACCGCCATCCTCTAATTAGCTCTTGTACAATACAGACTGTGACTGGAAGCCCCGTCAAGGTGCTAGGAAAGGTAGACGTACGTGTACGCCTGGGTCTTCTTGAGTTTAGCCACCAAATGCTCGTTGCAGACATTGTCGATGAAGTGATTCTTGGCACGGACATTATGAATGCCTACGGATTCGTTGTGGACTTAAGAGAGAATGTCCTGAAAGTTGGCCAAGAGAAGATAAAGCTTTGCATGGCTAAAATGACAGGGTCTACCAACCATTCGATTAAGCGAGTGGCATTAGTCGAAGAAAAATTCAACAAGTCTGGTCAAGAGGAAACCTCCCTGTTGCAAGCGGAAATGGAGGAAGAACTAGCAGAGGAAGTACAAATAAGTATAACGACAAAAGAAGTGATTGGAGGGCCAACTATGGGTGTCGAGACAAAACTCTTGCTTGTTCCTGAGCTGATAGAAGCGGCCGAGGGTAAAGTGGCTGAAGATGAGGTTACGCAAGAGGTTGTTGACGAGAACCAAACAAACTTTGATCAGCCAGTGGTATTGAGGTCATTAGTACATGACGCAACGAGAGTGCTTCCAGCGAAGCTAGTGGTTGCGCGAAAGATTCGCATTCCTGGGAACGTGATGTTCGGATCACACGAGACTGAATTCGAAGAACGGGAAAATTATCCTTCGCAAGGATGGCCACCTAGATCGCCTGGTCGAGTATTACTTCGAAGACGCTTTGCCAGTTCGGGACGAACAGGCTTAAGGAGGGGGCAGTGCTACGACAGCACAGAACAATCTACGCGTTTATCGAATGCGCCAGAAAGATCTTGACGTAAGCGTGTGGTGTACGTGCTACTAAACGCATGTTGCGAGAATTTTCTCGACTCTGCCAGCCTTCGCTCGGGCGCTCGGACTGTGTCAAGGCCGCAGCAATTACGTAGTTCGCGAGAGATAAGACGCAGTTTGGAAGCTTCTGGTGTGTGTGGAGCGTAACTATAAATACAGTTCAGCTTTAGTTCAGTTCAATGCGAGATTTTTGACTGTGCGGTTCGAGAGTATTAGTGCGATATTTACAGAGGGTTCGAGTTATTACGGTGTACGTTCAAGTAGTTATTAGTGAAGTGTTGCGTTTTATATTCGGACGGTATAATTGTAATACAGTTGAGTTTTAATATTAGTGGACATTTTATTGCGTATGAACAATTTCATTTGATTTGTTGTAGACACTGTGTTGTTAATTACGAACTGTTTTACTATAACAATTAAAGGTGTGATTAGTGACTTAATTGGTGTCTTGTACTTATTTTGTTTCCACTGTACCTACGACGATCGAGTAGACCGTCGTAACAATATATATATATATATATATATATATATATATATATATATAATATTTCAATCACTTTCTGCTACAGTCCGTTTCTTGATGTATATAATACTTTAATATTTATAACTAAATTTACCTCAAGATATACTTTTTGTAAAGTATATCTTGAGGTAAATCTAGTTATAAATATTAAAGTAATACATATATATATATTCAACTGATTAAGGCGAACCCAGCTTGCCACACGCTCACATTCATACCAATTTATCAAAACCCCATATTTATTTATAGATAATTAATTCAAAACCCCCTTTTATACATGATCACGATAATTTTGTGTTGGATATAATTACAGTCACCATGGCGTCTCCTGTACCCTCATGGCGCGTCACCCACACGATTTCTTTTCCGTAAAAGATGTTATAGTTTCATTGGTTTTTTGAAAGTTACACTTCACCACTGGGTATATCACTTTACTTTGTACCCTTTACTCTTTAATTATATTTTAATTATTTAAGCATGCTGTTACTGTCGGCCGACTATATTACCCGGGTAGACAATTTAAGTGACCGTGCACGGTCTATGCTGGAAGTCGACTGGAGATACATGAGGCCGGACCTCACTGCCTTGCCTGCTAACAAATTTCATCGCTGTTCACAGCCTTCGTTGTCAAAGTCTTAGTAGTTGCACCCACAACACGTGTTATTTGTGTGCCGTATATGCCAACGAAATTTCACTGCCACCGGTTTTGTCACAAGGATAGGCGGGATTTCTCCTTGCGTTTCCGCCAGCACAGAAGCACATATTCGACAAAATTTGCACAAAGCCATTTTGCGCGACTCCGCCAAGCGTCGGTTATGCGCTCCGCAGATGTTTGTGCGTTTGTGCGCATTACACAGTATCAAAGTTCTGAGAATTCCACCGTTGTGGACAACACGACACATTCCATTGGAATGACTTCACCTCATCGCTCCTTTGTTTGAACTACAGCTTCTATTTAACATGTGTCTGATCACGAAGATGAAAATGAATTTATAAATTTTTTAATAAAATAAAAACCTCTCCCTTTTGGCCCCGTTACAATCTAATGGCAATGATATTTCTTATGAGCGTTGATACCATGTTGTACAAGGTGAGTCAGCGTTACCTGACGTTTTTGGCTCAAGTAGTAGCGAGGCTGTACTCGTACTAGAGGGGCGCGGTTGGTCTCACAGTTTTCCCCTAGAGCAGCAGTTTAGTTACAATGGAGAGGTGGACCGCGCAACACCGTGCATTCGTCGTAGAGACATTCTTTAAAAATGCAGAATCTGTGACCACCACTCAGAGGAAGTTCCGTCTCCAATTCAACATTCCACGTAATGGTGCAATTCCAACCCGCAATACCATTCTGCTATGGGTTCAAAACCTTCGTGAGACCGGTTCTGCGTTGAAAAAAAAAACTGGGAGGCAGTGCGAAGACAGCCACGTCACCTGAAAACGTTGAAGTTGTGCATCATGCAATTCAACAGAGCCCCAGCCGATCTGCAAGACGACACGCTCAGTCTCTTGGGTTATCAAATTCTTCCGTCCGACGCATTTTACACGGTCTAAACTTTCATCCCTACAAAATTGTGATTGTCCAGGAGTTGAAGCCTCAAGATTTTGTGAGAAGGAGACGTTTTGCTGACATAATGAGAGAGATGGAAGAAGAACCTGGGATTGTGATTTTAACGTCAGATGAGGCTCATTTTCACCTAAACGGCAGTGTTAATAAATAAAACTGTCGTTATTGGTTCCCAAATAACCCTCAACAACTGCACCAGCACCCATTGCATTGTGATAGAGTTACAGTGTGGGCTGGATTGGGGAAATTCGGTGTCATAGGGCCTTATTTTTTTGAAAAAATGGGAGAGCCGTCACTGTGAATTCTGAGCGTTATTTGACCATGTTGCGTGAATTTCTCCTCCCGGAACTTCGTCGCCGTTGCATAACAGCTCACACTTCGAATGTGTGTATGGCCGAAGTAAGGAGGTTGTTTCCAGGGAAAGTGATATCCCACAGAGGAGATGTTGACTGGCCGCCACGCTCTCCTGATCTTAGTCCATGTGACTTTTTCTTGGGCTACCTCAAAAACAAAGTGTACATCAATAAGCCACGTACTGTGGTTGAATTAAAGGATGCCATTGAACGAGATATTCGTGCTATACCCTGTAACATGGTGGAGAGAGTGATGACAAACTTCGCGCAGAGGGTCGACGAGTGTGCCAAAAAAGAGGGCCAGCACTTAAAGGACATTACTGTATCTTTCACAAATGATTAATTTCTGTAAAAAGTAACATATGGGATGTAAACTGCTATTCATTGTGTATATTTTGAAATAAGAAAAGTTGCTACATCTTAAAATTTCACTGTGTAGCATTGTACCTATACAAAGTTGTACAACTTTGAACCTATGTAAACTTTGTACTGTAAATTACCGCATTGCAGGTGCGTGTAGTGACGTCATTTTTCTCTCTGCTATCCACTGCCGGTTTGACACAGGCTGACAGCAGTCAAATTTAAGTTAGTTCCTTGCAAGACTCCGTACAGGCAACACGCCTTGTTCGCCAGCCGCGGCTACATTTTTTTCAATATTTATTTCTTATAGCATGATCATCATGCGATAATTATTTAGGCGATTACAGCCCTTTACGCACAATTATGTCATTCAGTATTTAATTCTATTTTACTTATCAGGCATTATGCCGCGCTAAAACTGCACACGCCAGCAACTCTCTGCAAATAATTTCAATAAATGATAAATTCCAACAAATGTATACAGTCCACTTCATTATTTCATTTCTTACCAGCGAACGTAACAATTAGCGTTCTAAGACCAACTCAAGAGTTCATCGAGAGCGTCTAAGATGCAACATTTTTGGTCCTCCGGGCCGGAATTTGGTCCACTACGATTTCAGAAATATTTCATTTAATGGTCCCAAACAACGTTTGGTTCAAGCCCGAGCATTTTCAAACGTCGGATTGCTGGCCGTTGCATGCCTTCATGTTCTAAAAAGCACTTCATGCTCAACATTGTGAGATTCTGCAGAGCAGTAACTGTGAGACAACTAGACACGGCAAGACAGCATCATTTGTTCTACAGCAACGAAATTCCAGAACTTCAAAATTATACGGAGAGCTGCAACTTCAAGCGTCACCCGACCAGCAGAAACAAGAGTTGCGCCGACTTCTAAGGCCTTCCGAACAGGATCAACAAGGAAACACTAGGATCAGAGCCATTTTGAACACGGCAGGATTCACAATCCACGTGATTATGAACTTTCATTTTCATAATTTTTAATTTGTAATTTTTTATGTATAGCCAAGTCAGTAGTATTTAAGCACAGATTTAATAACATTTAATACAAAATCATTAATAATTTTTATGTAAACAGATATTAGTGTCAAGTGGCCATAAGCTTGTATTTTTACCTAAATTTTCATTTGCGTAACTGCTAAAATGCATTAAGAAACTTAACTGATGGTGATAAAACTATATGTATATTGTCACTTTGAGTGATTCAGATTTTCAATAACTTTCATAACTATTTAAAAAAAAAAAAAAAGGAAATTAAGTACCGATTAATAGTAAGTAATATATATTAAGGTGTATACCGATCACTGGCTCCCGCATTATATCAGAATTTGCTAAACTATTCAAATTATAACAATTGTTCACCTGCTCTATACTTAACTATCGTTTTTGAATCACATTGTACATTTCGGTCATGGCTGATGTGAAGGCGTTAATTAAGAAATGGGGCACAATTAAGGCGTCTATATCCCGTGTAAATACTTTCGCTGACAATTTCGATCCGGACACAAGCGATCATCATGCATTAAAAATTAAGCTCCGCCACTTGATGGAATTGTCCGCGAAGTATGACGAAATTCAGACTCAAATTGAGGCTGACGATTCCGATTTCACATCAGTCAGTGACAGAGTTCAAACAGAGGATGATCTCTGTACTATTGAGTGGAAACTACACCATTTATTAGAGCAAGTAGAGGAGGTGAACAAGAAGCCCTTAATTCAAGCGGAAGTTACGCTAATTAAAACACCCCCTGTACAGTTAGAGCCAATTAAATTGCCCTGCTTCTCAGGCAGCATTATTGACTGGCAACATTATTATAATATATTTTTGGAACTGGTACACGCCAGAACTGATCTGATGGACATTCAGAAATTACACTATTCATTAAGAGATGAAGCTTTAAACGTAATAAAATCTCTCCCAATAACCCATAATTATGCGGTAGCCATTGACCTATTAAGAGCCAGGTATGACAGTAAATTAGTTGTCTCAGCCTATCACATAGGGAATGTCTTGGGCGTGAAGTAGTCCATTCAACAAGAGTCCATGGTTGGCATCTCCAAATTCATTGACGAGATCACCACGAATATAAATGCTTTAAATTCATTAAATTTACCGGTAAATACCTTTGAAATCATTTTCATTCAACACTTAACGCAAAAACTCGATAGCCAGACGTGTCGGCTCTGGAAAGAAAGCCTTTCAGATGAGCGATTTCCTAATTTTGATAACTTTATTAAATGTTTAAATAATAGAAGAAAATTATTGCAAAACGTCGGCGGCTCGACCAGCTCAGTAAGCAAAATGCACGTTTGCGATAAGACTCCCTATCGCAAAGCTATTAAACCGGTTGATATTACCAGGTCGACATTCCATTCTCATATCGGCAATAACAACTGTCAGCTGTGTCGTGGTAAACACCGCCTTTCTGAGTGTCCACAATTCGTGGCTACATCGCCCCTGGAACGAAAAAATATTTTAATTAAACATAAACTCTGTTTAAATTGCATGCGTCAAGGCCATGATCTCGCACACTGTCCTTCCAAATTTGCTTGCAGGACATGCGCTAAACGCCACCACACAATGATCCACGTATCAGGCAATAACGCCTCGTCTAGGAACAATCAGTTTTCACTGAAACTGCAAACGAACAAATCTATATTACCCACCGCTGTCTGCATGACAACTGACCATGCCGGTAGGAAACACCCAGTAAGGATTTTATTGGACTCAGGATCGCAAGCTAACTTCTGCACCATGAATTTCGCCCGTCGTATGGGTCTAAAACTAATTAAATCTCAATTACCCATCACCGGTATAAATAATTCATTATCTCAAGCTGACTTCAGTACTAGGGTAAGGTTACATTCCCGTTATAAGAATTTTAGCTTAAACGACATTGCGCTGTGCTTCCCAGCATTACGAAAATCTCCCCGCGGAATCATTTGATATCTCATCCCTAAATTTACCCAAAGGCATATTCCTAGCCGACCCACAACTGAACTTCTCTTCTCAAATCGACCTACTGCTTGGTGCTCAGTATTACTTACAAATAATTGAACCTGTCAAATTCATCCGTAGCCCACATTTTCCCATAATACAGGAAACCAAATTGGGATTCTTTCTCGCGGGTAACTTGCCATTTAATGTCGACATGACAAAACCTGTCTCATCATTCATGGCATGTGAAGATAATGATGCTATTTCCTCACAACTAAAGGACTTCTGGAATTTAGAGGATGTTGCTGTTCGTTCCCCCTCCGTTGAGGACACGGAATGCGAAAGTCATTTTGTCGCTAATACTTTCCGTAATAATGATGGCAGATTTGTGGTATCCCTGCCTCGCAGGTTGTACAAGTCTCATTTAGGCAATTCTCTTCACGGAGCTATTTGCAGGTTTCAATCACTGGAACTCAAGTTCAAACAGAACCCTGCCCTTCACAAAGACTATAGCGCATTTATGCATGAATATTTAACACTTGGTCACATGTCTTTGCTTGACGCTTACGATTTGTCAGTTGACAAGTCGGACACCTTTTACTTGCCGCACCACTCGGTTTTCAAAGACTCTAGTATAACTACCAAATTGCGAGTTGTTTTCGACGGCTCTGCCAAAACAACAAACAATTTGTCCTTGAACGACACATTGATGGTTGGTCCCACGGTCCAGCAGGATCTGTTCTCTATTATGTCTTGGTTTCGCACTCACCGATATGTCCTCATTTCGGACATTGAGAAGATGTACCGTCAAATACTAGTTAATCCCAAGGATTCTACCTTGCAACGAATTGTCTGGCACGACGCCCCCCATAGGGAACTTCAACATTATGCCTTGAGGACAGTCACATATGGGACTGCAAGTGCATAATTTCTTGCCACAAGATGTCTGGCACAAATAGCCCAGGAGAATAAAACTAAACACCCTATAGCTTGTTCAGCCATCGCAAAAGATTTTTATGTGGACGATCTCATGACCGGTTCAGATAACCCACACGTCCTATCTAAAATGAAATCCGCCATTACAGATTTATTAAGCCAATACAGTTTTACCTTGCACAAATGGTTTTCAAATTATCAGACCATTATAGCTTCGCACGCTCATTCTGCCCTCGACTTTAACAAAAATCAAACTGTGCGTACTTTGGGTATTCAATGGAACATTGATGAAGATAGTTTCGTATATAGTGTGCAAAGACATGTCCACGTAGGGGTATTCAACAAGAGAAGGGTATTATCAGTTATTGCAGGAATTTACGACCCTTTGGGACTTATTGGTCCGGTCACGTTCTGGTGTAAGCATTTTATGCAGATATTGTGGTTAACAGGTACAAGTTGGGACGAACCCTTATCAGATTCATTATCTAATCAGTTGGTAGAGCTTTATTCTCAGCTGATTTCAGACACTTACTTTAAAATTCCAAGGTCTGTAAAGAGTTTGAACAATTCGCAAATCATTTCATTCCAACTCCATGGGTTTGCCGACGCATCAACAAAAGGTTACGCGTGTTGTATTTATGTGCGTACGGTCTATTCAAACTACGTCATCTCATCAAACTTGTTATGTTCTAAATCTAGAGTCGCTCCCATGAAGCAGATTACATTACCCAGACTTGAACTTTGCGCCTGTCTCTTGTTGGCTCAGTTGGCTTCCAAGGTTATAGACGCCGTGAGTTACAAATTCGACGACCTATATTTTTACTCTGACTCGATGATAGCCTTACACTGGATCCACCAGCAATCCTCCAAATAGAAGGTATTTGTCGCCAACCGTGTTGCGGAGATACAGCGTCTCACGGCAAAGGGTACCTGGCATCATGTCTCGTCACTGGACAACCCTGCCGACATTTTATCGCGTGGTTGTCTCCCTCGGGGTTTACACGGTCACCCACAATGGTGGTATGGTCCATCCTGGTTGTCCCATGAGTCATCATCATGGCCCATCTGTGCCTTCGATGCCCATTCTCTCTGCCCTCATCCCGATCTGGAGCAGGAACAACGTAAGCAGGTCCAAACCTCATTGATTGTCGCTTCATCCACGTCTAGTTATTTTGAAAACTACTCATCGCTTTCAAAGCTCCTTCGTGTATTTTCGTATTGCCGTCAATTCATTCGGAACTCTAGGCTCCCCATAGCTAATAGGGACACTTCCTTTTTAACTTCCCATGAGTTACATGGTACACTTTTGGTTTTTGTTAAATTTTAAGAAGAGGTTCCAAATTTTGAAAGCACATTGTTTCCACTCCATACATATCACTGGGCTGATCACAGTGCTATAATAGCGGACTTTCACACTTCTGGAAAGGTTTTTCTTTCCGTACAGTTTCTGGGTTAAAGTAAATGCCTTTGCTAATTTGAGTTTCCTTATCTTAAAAGTTTATTTGTCTGAGGCATTTCGGTATATAGGTAAAACATTTTATTATTAAAATTTATGTTTTTGGCAAAAGTCATGGCATGATTAGCTTAGTTTTGTATTATGCTCTGTAATTATAAGTGGCAGTTCAGCCATTATCGTGACATAATATTAACCACTGTGATTTTTGTAATTAATCATTGCCACTACCATTGACTTTGAGGGACCGATTTTTCAGGAATATTATTATAGTGAGGCAGTCAGTGACATAATGTAACTGTTTAATGTCTGTTGTAGATAATGTCCTGGACAAACCGCGTACAAGAAGACCCGTAACTACTTCAGGAGCAGCTCCGAAGAGGAGGAAGAACAGTTCTGTGGTAGAGCCTAGTACAAGTAACAATTTAATTACTACACAAGAAACACAACAGATACAGCATTTATCTACAACAGATTCAGAATATTCAACGGAACCGAGTTTTAATGACAACATACAAGGGTTTGAAATGCATCCGTTAGATCGAGAGAGCTCCCCTCCAACTGTTGCAGCCCATTTAAAGGGAAAACTTTCAGTCGGGCGTCCAGGAAAGTCTAGAAAAGGTAAGTTGCTATATAACCTTCTGAAACAAAGTGGATTAATGTAACAAGTTAAAATTATGTAATTAACTCTGTCACAGGTAATTAGTTGGTACTATGCCTCTTAAGTAGATTATGCAATTGAGTTTTAAAAAACTACTTGGTACACTTGACGATAAGGTTGGTAAAAAAATGTATAAGCAATAGAATAGAATTAGTGGTTTTATCTGTAAAATTTAATAGGGTTAGGTGAGGTAATTGTAAACAAAATATGAAGGATTGAAACATTTTTATTGATTAAAAATCACGTATAGTTTTTAAAATTAAAGTCCAAATAAAAGTTATTTCAGTGTTTGTTATTATGTTGCTTACAAAAAATTGTTTAAATGTCAATAATAAAGACCTCTAAAATTCACTTTACAATTACCCCATTCTTTTCTAATTACCCAAACATCTTAGGGGAAATTGTAAACAAGTGTTTTCTTTACCCTTTGAAATCTAAATAAGATTTCTGCGACCTGTCACTGGGTATAAGCTTATCGGCCAGAAGAAAATTGTAATTTATCAGACATGAACAGATTATATTTAATCTTTGTAGTAAAAAAAAAAGAATATAGACAACAGAAATGGATAGCCCACCTACATTTACAACCATCAAGTACATAGCAAGGCGGGTGTTTCATTACGTTGCAAAAGGATGGCCATAGTTTGGGACAGCCAAGAACAAGGTGGATTGAACAGGATGAGTGATCCATGTGTGGCTGGTAGAGTGTGGAAGTGTGATTTTTGCTGTAGATAATGATAATGAATAAAAAACAAACTCTTTTTTTTACCTCATTGTTTAGATTTGCGTCAGTATGATAGAGCAAAAACATGTTTATAGAACTGCACACAGAAAAATAGAATCAAATCCACTCTCCCTGCATACATGTGCACGTATGTAAGTGGACCACACAGCACATTGTACAAAAAATTAATACTTGAAGTAAAGTTACAGAGAATGGTCTGACTTCGATGCCATTTGTTCAGAATCACCATCTAGTTTTTTTTTACAAATGTGTAAATTCCTTTGTTAACAAATTCAATTTGTTACTTATTATTTATTAATAATAATGCTTCATAGTTATGTACTTACCGCTATTAACTTCTCACTAGGGTCCTAGGGTTCATTCTTAAGCGATGCCAGAAACAGTGTGGGGGTACGAAATAAATACTCTAACGACATATATAGTGAAAAGAAAACTTTTGTTTAATTTTTCTAAATTATCATTATTCACAGTTATACCACACAATGGAATCTTAGCCCTCTATTACACTAGGCAACATGTGGCGGGCAACTTGTTGCCGAGGTTGTCTAGTAACATTGTTTATATGGGAGCCTATTATACTAAGCCACTTGTTGATATGGGTCGACAACTAGTGGATGACGGTGGACGAGATCGGCAACTTCCCGACCACTCGGAAGTTGCTGACGCTGGACGTGGGGCATTGTTTCAGATGGGAGCTATTACACTGGGCAACATGTGGCGCACCACTCCCGCTTCCGCGCATGCGCACTTCGCCACAGACACCACCTTAACTGACTTGTGTCCGTTGTCATTCGCATTCAATACGCAAGACATAACCTCTCTTCATTTTGGTATCAGTGCCAGTTATGTCTGCTTTGATCAAGTCCAACAATTCATCAAATGATTGTTTTGACATACGAAAATAGTTAAAAAAATTATTTTCGTCCACGCACAGATCATCGAACAGTGTGGAGTATAATCCTTTATCCATCCTTGTTGATAACATAGGGTGTATGTACATACGTCTTCTCCGAGCTCTGTGTCTTCATTTCTTTAATAACAAAGCGAGCAGCAGAAGCTCTTCATTCCTTGACACCATTTTCTCCACTTAAATCATCAACATGTGGCCGAGAGTTGAGCACCATTTTTAGCCTTCGTCAACTAGTTGTCCGAGGGCGGACAACTAGTTGCCCGCCACATGCTGCCTAGTGTAATAGAAGCCTTAGACCTACAACAAGACAGCGGCTGTACACTTCTGCTTCTACAATTATTTATTAACTTTCATTTTTTAAATTCTGGAAGTGGCTGGACACAAAGTCATTTTAAATGTTCTGCATTTATGTTTGATTTGATTTACTACGTTTCTAAAATTATAAACATAAACCAACGAAAATAAACATAATCAATTATGTCTTAAATTATAGAATTATATATATATGTTTCACAACCCAGCACTGCTTAATTTTATATTTTATATTATATTCACGCAATCACACACTCATTCATGCAGTACAATTTCATGAACTTCCCTAACTGAGCTCATTTTATTGAATTTAAATAGAATATTGAAAATTTGGTTTTATAAATTTGTTACTTAGCTGCAAATCTGTCCAGAAGACGTCGCATCGTTACACGCGCACTACGGATGTTGGTTTTTAATGTTCACTGATCTTATGTATTTTAAAACGGCTAATGCATTCGGATAAAGTTATGAGTGGGTTATTTTATATTTTATACTTGCTGTGTTCACATTTTAGTCGCGGGCGTAAAGTTACGCAGCCGACGGCGAGCTGAAATGCTCACATCCGCACTGTTGATATTAACTGTTTTCACTGCTTCATCGAATTCACTTTGGTATACATTTTAGTAAAATTTTGGCTCGTCAGCCTATGTATTCACCCAGCCTGGGGAGTGGTTTTTTGTCGACTGCGAGAGTTTCCTGCGCACACTATGCGAAAGAATGCATTAATATGTGACCAAACTCTGGGAAAGTTGGCCGTCCGAGTGCGCGGTTGAAAGCGCGGGCGCGCCCTCCACATAGCAATGCCAATCCACACCCGTCTCGACGCTACAGTCTATTCACCGTAATTTCTTAGTTGCAAATAATATTGAAAATATTTCACTTACAAAACCCCATCGGTCTGTACCGTTACAAAACCCCCTCAATGAGAGATTTTATGCCGAAGCATAAAAACTCATTGACACTCTCATACTTCCTAAAGGGATCAGTCGGGATATGTCGCCACAACCCCCTGTATTGTTTATATAAAAATATAGTTAACTCATCCTTGGTCCAGTGGCTGTGACCGCACCTGAATGACCTTACTGGACTTCTCTCTCGAGATCCCAACACCGCAAGGCCAGACAGACGCTTGACACTCCTGCTCTGATGCGCAGGCCAGCTCAGGACCGCCGCCACAGCATCACCAGACACTGAAACATCAAATTAAAATATTAAATAGTGGCCTCGTATAATACCATATCCCTAACTGATCTGGTTCCCCTTAGATGTGTGCTGGTTTGTGTTAAGAAGCACTGGGTTTTCCTTAACTCTTAACACATGTAAATATGAACCCTTAAACTAACATGATACATTTATAAAATTCTTTTACATCATTCTGCATACCCTTCTCTTGTTAACTCTTTTCCAAAAATCAAAATTATTGCCCTGATTCCCATCAGAATTAAAATAGACATTTCCCCTTACAATATTACAAATACCTTCCATTACCCAAATTACATCTAAAATATTTAAATCCGTTGTTAAGACTCTCTTAAACACATGATCAAAATTTAATTCAATCGAATATACTTTATCGATATCGCCCTTCTTCTACAATTCTTACCCATCTCCCATTTATATCTAAAACAATTCAAACTCATTTAACATTTTATAAAATATTATTATTAACAGAAATTCTATTTACCCGGTGCTGTTAATAATAAGCATCCCCTTTTCTCCTCCACACACACTATTTCCCCCCCTGAACTGTTGCGTTCAGTTGCCTCCACAAGGACTGAGGCAGAAGGAGTAAGCACTTTTTTCTTTTCTCTCACTCCCATCCTTGCTTCAGCGTTACAAAAACTTCAGGGTAAGTACCCCTACTCATTAGCTTAATATATGCCCCTAAGGTCTACCACCCCTATCTGGGTGAAAATAACCTGTGTTCAAAATAAACTTAGATTCCCTTTTTGTTCCCCATTAAATTTCTATGTTTGACCAATTTCAAAGGCAACCAACTGTGGTCAGTTTTACAATTTATGCCCACAGCTGATTGTCATCCAAAACCACGATCTGGGTTGGTAAGGCCGAGATCGCCCGAAATGTAGGGAATCGCAATGGTTTGACACCTAGTGTCATAATTGCCCCCAAAATCATAAGCTTATACATATTTGCTAATACATATAAAATCCTCCTAAAAAAAAATAATATACCTTACAAACATTAATAATCATATTATCACTGTTCATCAAGAAGTCTTAAGGCGTCACCATAGTTTCACTATGTTCTTCAATTTACAACCACTGAAGGTTGTCACTTTAAAACAATTTTCAAAATTTTAAATTTTGTCTTTTATTTTCTCCAAAAAACGGTTGAATTTTATTTATTTCACATAGTAAAATTTTAATATAGACACTTTTGGCAAGTTCCAGCTTTCACTTTTCAACAATACCTTCTCATGACAAGATAATAAGGACAACAATAGATCATCTTACATTTGTAAATTACATAAATTACATTTCTATTCTATAAAGAAAAAAATAACTCCTTACTGAGTTAATGATTTACGTTACACAAATTTTGGGTGTTTTATTCCATAATTCATAAAATAAAACTACTGTTCGTGGAAAATACTGCCAATCACTAAGTTTTTTTTCCAGCTATATTACCTTTCCACGAAACTAGGGGTCCCCCTCCCCGTTCAACAACAAAATTAAATTTCTACTTGCACCAATTTGTGGAGTAGGACCATCGTTGTTTTCACCCCCTTGCTGCAGCTACCGCCAACCATGGTCCACCTCCAGATTGCCAAAATCCACGATCAGAGGTGGTGAGTCTGTGATCGCCCGAAAATGGGGGAGAGTCCCTTCTGTAAACATATAAAATCAAATTAAATTTCATCCACACATTAATATTAATAACAAACATTGTTAAAATTCCTATGATGACCAATACAATTTCAAATTTGTTGCATTGTGTGTCCCTACTATCTCCCTTGTCTCTCTGTTCTGTAATACCTATGAATTCTTCATCTTAACTTCTATTACCTCATAAGGTCCTTCATAGAGTAAGAAAAACTTCTTGATCTCCTTGTCCTGAGCACTCGACAAGTCATGTCTCCTCACCAATACCAACTGTCCTACTTCGTACTTCATCCACTTACCTTTTGCATCGTGTCTACGTTTTCGTCGTTCCCCTTTACTTAATAAATTTTCATTAGCCAACCTGATTTTAATACTCACATCCGTTTGCTCACTCTCAGGTGGGTAGTCAAATAACTATTCTAAAATCCTCGGGGAGGGGGCGTGTTCCCTTAATTAATTCGTGAGGTGTATATCCGGTCGACTCGTGGGTGGTACTGTTCAGCCCATTTTCTACCCTTTTGACGTATAACGGCCACTCGCTGTGTTTGGCGTGACAATAGGCTCTAAAAATTCTGCCTATCTCTCTCATGACACGCTCCGCCTGGTTGGACTGAGGATGGTAGACTGCCGTGTTGTGATATTACTCATAATTATGTCCCTAGTTCTGGGCGGCATTTGTGATATTATTCACTTAATCATATAATCTATTTTTATTTATACGTACCAATAGTACCATAATATGACACGTGTGTACTTACCAATTTTGATTGCTGCCGGGCTCATACTCTTCTTATGTAATATGCTTTTTTATCTAAGGGGTCCAGGGATTCGTTACAGCGAGATTCTTGAGTCAAAGAAGGTGACACAAATGATAACACTGTTTTAGAGTGAAAGTAACTATCAAATTTTAATTGCCAAAGTAAATTCATTATATAAAACCATGTGCTCAAAATGGCGTCGTACAATGTTACAACGAAAAAAACAAAATGGTGGCTATTTTAATCAGCCTTATTCATTCTTAATATTTTCTTTTTGGTCTCTAATCAAGATCATTAAAACTGTTATCTTTATGCTGCAGCTCTAATTAATTATTAATTTGTATTTTCGGTTGTACACAAACCAATGCCCTTGGCATAGATACTCATGGCCATGTGCTCACTCACCCACTCTCACATACGTTCATCCGATTACAAGTACATTGTTTAATTAGTTTGTTTTCGATTAATGAGCTCATTAAATTAATAAAGAAAATGACAACGGTTTGACTTCTCTCAATGGTGATCTGCGCTGCTCCCTCGTGGTTGTTGGCTGAGTCTCCAATGCATGGCTGGTGTTCGCCTCATGTTTCTTTTGTTTTAATTAAAACGTTAGCACTGATTTTACATGTTCTGATTTTAATTGTTATTAAACTTGAGCAACTATCGCTCCACCATCACATTTGTAATTGAGAGTCTGGTTAGATTAAACTTTTATGGTAAAACTGAACAGACAGCGATACATCGCTGCTGCACCCTTGAAGAACTACGTTGAATTGAGATGGAGGCAAATGTAAATTTTTGCTTGTGTGTGTGTATTTTTTACGTCATCAAGCTTTGTCATACAGGACAACGCCTGGTTACATGCGTTGTAGTCAGTGCGTCATTGTTTTTTGTTATGACGGAACAGTGTTATTGTCCAATCATAATTCATGTTGTAGTCTTTTCGTCAAAAACACCGCCATGGTATATTTTGAGTTCAGCACGTCCATCGGCGACCTTGGTGTCTTACTCTGGCTGAATTTGCGTTGTTCCTTTTTCCAGAGGGACAATGTACCTAACCATTCTGTGTTTAAATAATTACATAATACAAACATTGCAAATACCTATATAACCCATAATCATGGTACTGGGTCATTATGTACTGTTACAAACCCCCTCAAGGAAAATTTTTGTGTCGAAACCCAAAAAATTTCCTTGACTCATTCACACTTTCCTAAAAGGATCGGTCTAGATATGTCACCACAACCCCCTGTAACGTTACAAAGAATTTATCATTACTTACCCTTGGTTCCATGATGTTGGTCGCACCCTCTGACCTTACTGGACTTCTCCTGAGAGATCCCTACACCATAAGGCCATGAGGCACTCTACACCCCTGTTCTGACGCTCCAGCCAGCCCAGGACTGCGGTCACAACACCACAAAACTCTGAAACATCGAATACAAAATTTTAAAATAGTGGTCTAGTACACTTACATATCTACAACTGATATGTTCCCTTTTAGACGCATTGGTTTGTGTTTGGGGCATTGGTTTGTTTCTAATTCAAAAGTTTCAACCTCACAACTACAAGACTTAGAATACATTGCTTTTTTACCACCACCAAACTCAGTTTCTTCCTTGTAAGAAAATAAACAACCTATATATAACTACACATAACACAATACATCAACAAATTCTTTAATATACTCCCAAAATACCTTCACCTCATTATTTCTGTAAATTCAGCTTACAACTATCATGGCAGACACTTTTTTATTTAAATTTTGTTACTCAACTTAGATTCACTTCTTCTATTTTGTAAATGGTAGCTTACTATAATATTTTATTTAACTTCATTTGTAACTTTAGACTTCCAACTTTAAAATCTACTATATTTCAACACTTGTTATCGTCATTACCTCTGTAACGACCTCCTAACCACACACTCTATTGCCATCAACATAATAAAACATCATAAACATTGTACATTACATATTAACATTGTTACATTTACCTTACATTAAACAATTTAAATTTACATGACTTGTACCAAACTTTATCACATTACTACTTCAACAATTCTCTATTAACTTTTGATTATTTGACATTCATTAGATTCTATACAACAATTTCAAATTTATCCTTACCTTTCAGTTACAATTACCTTCCTTTGTTACCTCACCTTCCTACCATGAATTCTCCTTTTCTAACCCTTCTATCCTTACTCGTTTGGGTGACTCTCTATTATTCATTATTTTCTCTGTCTTATTTTGGCATCTGTCAACCTAACCTTACTACCCCTTTTTTACACTAGCCGCTTCTAACCATTAATATATTTTGACACCAATATCTCTATAATAACCCCCTTCACAAATCCCATTTAAAACCTCTGGCACCGCGCATTTTTTGTACTAGTATGTGTGTATTCCCTCACTATGCTCATTCCATCATTGGTTCCTGACCCTTTCAGGTAACCCTTTCCGGCACACAACGATCCCTCCTGTCTCAACATCTCTCGTTGCAGACTCCTACACCAATACCCTTATTACAAAATATCACCATCAACAACAAATATAATTACCACTCACATCACTCAACTCTACATATAATTACTAACCACTGTGTCCCTAAAATATCTAACACCTCTTTATATATTATCAGCATCTCAACACTTTATTTTCCTAACTCCCAATAACTTTATTTAACTAACTCCCATGCCTCTATTTTATCCTTACTACCCAAACTCTTTTACAACATTTCAACTTAATACACCATTAGAAAATTCATCACTTACCAACTAACAACAATACCTCTCAATACCCAAATCTATTACCTGCTTAATCATTTACTAACCCTTATAACCTGAATATCATAATATCATTTAAACTTCCTTTAGTTATTTAAAATCCTACAATACATGTTTACCTAAAAAATACATAAAATACACAAATACATAGACATCAATACACAAAAATATACAATTTCACATAATCATTAATCATTTACCATAATCAGTCCTAAACAGTCCATTTAAAAAAAACACTGTCCACATAATTAAATGTTCATAACACAATAGAAGGTCTACCCTCCATCGTTAAACAATAGTCTTATCTTTGGTCTGTACAATTTATTTTTTATTAAATACATTATATTAACATCATTAATATAACACTTATTTAAATTCTTATATTTTACAAAACCGTCATCATTAATAGGGTTATTACCTATCCATTCATCATACAACCTGTCACGATTGGTTATTGTCCTGTCACCTCCAGTATAATTAGTCACCACTAGGTACGTTATAAAGTCATTATTTCCATTATCCTCTTCTCCTACTGCTATATCAGCTTCATTACAAGGTAAGTATTTACTTTTATTATCAATCATCTCTACTCCTAACCTTTCCATAAATTCTTCATATTTTTCTTTACTTTAAATATCTCTATTTCTCTCTTTCTCTCTCTCTCTCAAAACATTTCTCACCATCATACCAAGCTACACACTCTCTCTCAAAACATGCAGGGGATACTAACTTATCATTACAGCACCACCTGTGAAGTGCACAAAAAACCAAGGGAAATTTATCTGTAGACCTATCGTCTTTCACATATTCACGTGAAGCCATTTCTTCACCCCCCACTACAACATTATGGGAAAAATTTACCCCCTGCAACCCCTTTATCTGTAAATTCTCTCTATACTTTCTCTCTAATTCATCAACACTTTGTATCACTTCATTATCAAATTCTACTCCCATTATACTTTTATCACCACTCTCAATACTCACACAATTATTTTCTAACACCATATTTTTAATTCTATTATCATAATTCTCACCACTACTTACCTTGTCTTTATTTTCATTCAATTTATTTGATTCTCTACTATTCTCTACCCCCATTTTACTCTCGTAATTTTCATCTACTTGATTTAATTTGACATTTTGTAAAGTATTTTGCTTCTTGAGCTCATTCTCAAGACTATCTAATTTTACATTAAGTGTACTACTCATTTGATTGAATTTGTCTTAAAACTTACTATTTTGTTGTTCGAATTTGTCACTGATTAACGTGAATAAATTTTCTAATGAGATTTTATTTTCAACTACTTTAGGTGTTGAGCTAGCGTGTCTTTCCAATAAAATGGATTCTGTTTCTGTATTGTCCATTTCCATGCTATTATTATTTTCTGCCATTTTGTATTTTAAATGTTGGAATTATTATTTCGTTCTACTTGTAACGAAATTACACAATTACTCTTTACTCTATTTGTCAACATAACCTCCATAACCTCTCTTGTTAGGTTCTGGATTATTTCGTCACCCTCTATGTCTCTGAATCTGGCTTATTTATACAAAGTAATTTTTTACATAAAGTCAACTGTTCGGGGCCATTTGTGATATTAAATAATTAATTATAATTAATCATGTCCCCGTGAGGGCGTCATAGATTAACTATCAAACTTTTTAACTAACAAATAGATTCAGTATATACAAACCATGCTCAAAATGGCGTCGTACAATGTTACAACGAAAAATCAAAATGGTGGCTATTTTAATCAGCCTTATTCATTCTTAATATTTTCTTTTTGGTCTCTAATCAAGATCATTAAAACTGTTATCTTTATGCTGCAGCTCTAATTAATTATTAATTTGTATTTTCGGTTGTACACAAACCAATGCCCTTGGCATAGATACTCATGGCCATGTGCTCACTCACCCACTCTCACATACGTTCATCCGATTACAAGTACATTGTTTAATTAGTTTGTTTTCGATTAATGAGCTCATTAAATTAATAAAGAAAATGACAACGGTTTGACTTCTCTCAATGGTGATCTGCGCTGCTCCCTCGTGGTTGTTGGCTGAGTCTCCAATGCATGGCTGGTGTTCGCCTCATGTTTCTTTTGTTTTAATTAAAACGTTAGCACTGATTTTACATGTTCTGATTTTAATTGTTATTAAACTTGAGCAACTATCGCTCCACCATCACATTTGTAATTGAGAGTCTGGTTAGATTAAACTTTTATGGTAAAACTGAACAGACAGCGATACATCGCTGCTGCACCCTTGAAGAACTACGTTGAATTGAGATGGAGGCAAATGTAAATTTTTGCTTGTGTGTGTATATTTTTTACGTCATCAAGCTTTGTCATACAGGACAACGCCTGGTTACATGCGTTGTAGTCAGTGCGTCATTGTTTTTTGTTATGACGGAACAGTGTTATTGTCCAATCATAATTCATGTTGTAGTCTTTTCGTCACAAACACCGCCATGGTATATTTTGAGTTCAGCACGTCCATCGGCGACCTTGGTGTCTTACTCTGGCTGAATTTGCGTTGTTCCTTTTTCCAGAGGGACAATGTACCTAACCATTCTGTGTTTAAATAATTACATAATACAAACATTGCAAATACCTATATAACCCATAATCATGGTACTGGGTCATTATGTACTGTTACAGTGTGCTTCGGGATGATTCCTTCCCATCCTAGGGTCTGACGCCATCTCCCACTGATGAACTGTGACCCATGGTCCGATAAAATCACCTTTGCCTTACCCACGTGAATCATGTAGTCTTTTGTCACCTTCTCACTCAACACATCACTGGTAGCTCTTTACACACTATATAATTTTACATATTTAGAAAAAGTGTCTAACATCACAAAAATATACATAACTCCGCCTCTACCCTTCGGCAACGGTCCATACAAATCTACCGCAGCTAAATCAAATGGCCTTTCTACTTTTATAAAATTCATCTCCCCTTCAACCCTATAGTTCACTACCTTAGACTTCTGACACAAATCACAACCCTTAACAATTTCCTAACCCGTCTTTCCATATTTTTAAAAACGCAAGACTCTTTCAAAATGTTAACACTTTTTTGCCCCAAAATGACCATATCGCAAATGACAATCCCATATGATTTTATCTGCTAACCCATCTGGCACAACTAACCTCCAATCACGCTCACCCCCTTCTACTTTCTTAAACAGCAACCCTTTATAAATTTGAAAATGTTGATTATACACTGACCCTGCTAATTCAGTCTCTAAACTATCGATTATTTTACTGGACTACCATCTGCTCTTTGCATGGTGCTAATGTCTCGCAACTCTTCCCCAAAAATTCTATCTTCATGGCTTATTTGAAAAATCTCAATTTCTTTTAAGTCTCTACCCGTTTTATTGTCTAACAAATCTATCCTAGAAAGAGTGTCAGGTATTTTATTGTCTGTCCCCTTGATGTACTCCCATGCAAAATTATATTCTTGTAAAACAAGTACCCACCTGGTTAGACGGCTGTGAGCGAGCTTACACGTGTTCAAGAATGATAGCGCCTTGTGGTCCGTTCTGATTACCGTTTTGTTTCCCAGGATGTACGTCCTGAACTTCCCCATGGCAAACACAATGCTTAAAAGTTCTTTGTCGGTGGTTGTATAATTTTTCTCCGCAGACAGAAGCGACCTACTGGCGAAGGCGATGGTAAGATGTTCCTTATCGCAGTCATCCTGGTAGAGCTCTGCCCCTAAAGCTACGTTGCTTGCATCTGTCTGTAAGTAAAAGGTTTTATTAAAATCAGGATGATTCATCACAATCATATGGCTAAATTTTCTCTTAATTTCGTTAAATGCGTCGCGTTCGGTTTCTCCCCATTTCCACTGCTTGTTCTTCTGGAGTACTGCACTTAGTTTCGATGTTGTGTGTGCATAATTCTTCTGGAACTTACGATAAAAATTACAAAGTCCTAAAAAGCTCTGCAGTTGTTTGATATTTCGTGGCTCAGGGAAGCGCATAATGTAGTCAACCTTATCTGGATTTGCGGAGATTCCCTCTTGTGTAATAATAAATCCTAAAAAATTAATTTTAGTTTGCAAAAATTTGGATTTCTCCCAATTTACGGTGAGTCCTCCTTCTAATTTAGCTAAAACATATTCCAAATGCTCCAAGTGTTCCTGAAAAGTTCTAGAAGCAATTAAAATATCATCCACATATACTGTTAAAAAGTCTAAGTCCTTCGGTTTCAAAATTTGATCTAAACATTTAATAAAACTAGCTACACTAGTATTTAACCCAAATGGTAAGCATTGAAACTGGTAATTCTTACCGTTAAACAGGAACGCTGTGTATTTTCTACTTACTTCTGCCAATGGTACCTGCCAATACCCTGCTGTTAAATCGAGCGACATCATGTATCGCATCCCACTAAACTTCTGGAAAATCTCATTTATAGATTCTGGTGATTCACGGTCTGGTATTATTATCTGGTTGATCCTCCTCGCATCTAAACATAACGTAACCCTACCATCCTTCTTTATGATAACTACTAATGGATTTGAGTAATGTGACACTGACCTTTCTATTATGCCTCCCTCCATCATTCTGTCTAACTCCTCTTGCACCGCTCGTCTTTTGGAATAAGGCACTGGATAACTTCGCTGCATGAAAGGTGTGTGTTCCCGTACCTGCAGTACACATTCATAACCCTTTGCCCTTCCCGGAATATCGGCAAACACTCCTCGAAACTGCTCAATCACCTGCCACAACGACGCACTTTGATCACTCCTTACACCGGACCCTCCACTACAAAATTTATCCTCCCTTTCTTCCCACAATTCTTCACTACTTTCACCCAACTCTCCTTCAAAACTCTCGATATATTCTACCTCTCTACATGAATTTACTCTAGCTTCTGTGTCACTCTCGCCTACCCATTTTTGTAATATTTTTACACCTGTTACTCTAACCTTCTCTAACACTTGCTCAAAATTAACCCTGATCGACCTATCACTCCCAACTAACTCTACTACTTCTTTTTAAAATTTATGACAGCTTTATTTCTCTGTAGAAAATCATTACCTAAAATTATATCTAGACTTAGCCCTTTTACCACTAAAAATGTATTTTCAAATTCTGTATTATTTATAAGAAAACTTAAATGTATTTGTTTGGTTATTCTTTTACTACGTACTCTCCTGTAACTCCCACTACAGTAACCCCTGCTACTGGTAAAATCGGAATATTTTTATTACTCTCTCTTAATTCTCCCAAAATATTTTCAGCAATTACCGAAATCTCACTGCCTGTATCTATAAGTGTTCTGTAACTGTTACCTGCTATGGTTACCTGTACTTCCGTTAATCCCGTTCTCATCTCGATGGTTGTATGATTCTCATCCTCTAGTAAATCAGTCACGATGTCAGTTTTGATTACATTGCTCTGAAAATCCTCCTTTGGTCGGACCTCATTTGCTTCCCTGGACAGTGGTCTGGTCCTTGTTACCACTGTCGTCTCTAGTTTCCCTCTTGGTTGCTATTAGTACTGGTAGTTGGTCCATTGTGACCCCTTGGTGGCCCATGGTTATTCCCAGCTGTTCCCCTGGTGCTTGGCATTCCTCTCTGCTGCTGGACATGCTGAATTGGTCATCCTCTCCTCCTTGGATTGTCTCTCGCCTGGCCGCATCTGTAACATTTCTGTCTGCTTGCATAATTTTCATGCCTACATCTGGAACATGTCCAATCCTCTTGGTTGTTGGAATTATCTATACGCGTACCTCCATATCCACTGGGATTATCTCTAGTGTTATTATATTCATAATTATTATTATTCGGTGGTTGGGGTCGCCTACCCCCTTCTCTGTCTCGAATACTCTGTAAAACGTCTAAAATTCTCTCCAACTCATTCATATCATTTATTTCTTTTGTCATTAAAGTTACCTGAACTTCCTGCAGCAGATGTTTGCTTACGTGTCGTACAAATGATTTAAAAGGTATTGGTGGCTCTAAATACTTGGCCTTATTATATAATTTAGTAACGTATATCGTTATGTTATTGTTCTGGTGTCCTACAAAATTACCTGTTCCCATTATACGGCTCCATAAAATCTCTTGCTCGTCTTCTGCCCAATACTTTCCCTTAAACGCTTCCTTGAATTCCTCGTAACAACCCCATTCTAAACGGTGTGCTTCCACCCATATAATGGAACTTCCTTTAAAACATTTTACGATTTTCATTAATTGTATTTCCCAACTGCTATTGCTAAAACGGTGGTATTCTCGGGTTTGATTTATAAATCGCATCGGGTGTATCGCCCTGTTCTCGTAGCTGAATGTCTCTAATTCGATTTCATTATGTAAGTCGCGGGTGATTATTACTCTTTCGGTTACCCCGGTCAATTTTTTGTTAATCTCCCCCCGTAATTCATCTTTCACACTGCTTAAATTATCTTCAATTGAAGTACACTTATCATATATGTTACTATTAGTTTGAACATTGAAATCATGTATCTATTTAATTTGATTACATATAGTACTTATTTCATTGTCAGTATTAATTTTGTATTCTGAAATGGCTTTATCGATCGTTTCGATAATCTTTGTCATATTAGTTACATTTGTTTCACATTTATCTATTTGATTTTATAAAATATCTGTCTTAATGTCTATTTGTTCATTTACTTCACGTTTAGTTCTACTCTCTATCTGCTCATTAACTGTGATTACGTTGATTAACTTCATTTCGTTGATTCGCCTATCAAAATTAACATTTTGTCTTTTTATTTCATTTTTCACTTCATCAAATTTGGCATTTAAATTATCATATTTAACATTGGGATCACTTTGTTGTTCATTGTTCTGTTCTTTCAGTTCGTTAAATTTTTCATCAAATTTAGCATTCTGTATATTAAAAAGTGTTTGCATCATTTTCACTATCTCATTCTCGTCAGTCCTTTTAGTCAGGACTGGTGTTGAGTGAACACTCTCACTCATGATTTGCGATTCAGTTACACTTGTCTGGCTTTCATTTGCACTGTCAGTGATGCTGACATTTTCCTTATTGTCTGCCATTTTTGAAACAAAAAATTTTGTTTAAATATATTTCTTTGAAAATTTTATCCTGTAATATTACACAACCTTATTATATATAAAAAAATATTCTATTTAAACTATTTACCCTACCACATGTAGTCACAACATAACCTAATCTTTACGTCTTGTATACCCTTTCGACACCCACTCTGTTTCTGATTTCTGGCTTATTTTATATAAAGTCCCAGTTCGGGCACCATTTGTTAACAATTTCAATTTGTTACTTATTATTTATTAATAATGCTTCATAGTTATGTACTTACCGCTATTAACT
The DNA here is from genome assembly GCA_034769895.1 of Magicicada septendecula. NCBI lineage: Eukaryota > Metazoa > Arthropoda > Insecta > Hemiptera > Cicadidae > Magicicada > Magicicada septendecula. The sequence goes on from CM068375.1 coordinate 420,517,365, forward strand.
TCTCACTAGGGTCCTAGGGTTCATTCTTAAGCGAGGCCAGAAACAGTGTGGGGGTACGAAATAAATACTCTAACGACATATATAGTGAAAAGAAAACTTTTGTTTAATTTTTCTAAATTATCATTATTCACAGTTACACCACACAATATAATCTTAGATCTACAACAAGACAGCGGCTGTACACTTCCGCTTCTACAATTATTTATTAACTTTCATTTTTTAAATTCTGGAAGTGGCTGGACACAAAGTCATTTTAAATATTCTGCATTTATGTTTGATTTGATTTACTACGTTTCTAAAATTATAAACATAAACCAACCAAAATAAACATAATCAATTATGTCTTAAATTATAGAATTATATATATGTTTCACAACCCAGCACTGCTTAATTTTATATTTTATATTATATTCACACAATCACACACTCATTCATGCAGTACAATTTCATGGGCTTCCCTAACTGAGCTCATTTTATTGAATTTAAATAGAATATTGAAAATTTGGTTTTATAAATTTGTTACTTAGCTGCAAATCTGTCCAGAAGACGTCGCATCGTTACATGCGCACTACGGATGTTGGTTTTTAATGTTCACTGATCTTATGTATTTTAAAATGGCTAATGCATTCGGATAAAGTTATGAGTGGGTTATTTTATATTTTATACTTGCTGCGTTCACATTTTAGTTGCGGGCGTAAAGTTACGCAGCCGACGGTGAGCTGAAATGCTCACATCCGCACTGTTGATATTAACTGTTTTCACTGCTTCATCGAATTCACTTTGGTATACATTTTAGTAAAATTTTAGCTCGTCAGCCTATGTATTCACCCGGCCCGGGGAGTGGTTTTTTGTCGACTGCGAGAGTTTCCTGCGCACATTACGCGAAAGAATGCATTAATACGTGACCAAACTCTGGGAAAGTTGGCCGTCCGAGTGCGCGGTTGAAAGCGCGGGCGCGCCCTCCACATACCAATGCCAATCCACACCCGTCTCGACGCTACAGTCTATTCACCGTAATTTCTTAGTTGCAAATAATATTGAAAAGATTTCACTTACAAAACCCCATCGGTCTGTACCGTTACACCTTGTACTGAGGAAACATTCGTAGCAAAACTTCAATTATGCATATGTACATGGTGTGCATTGCATCATTCACAGTCACTTAATAAAGAGAAAGAAGTGTTTTCATAATTTTCTTGACAACAAAATAATATATATTATAAACGCAATGAATCAATCAACGATTGTGGAAAAACAGAATGTTAAAAGTGGTATAATGTATATCACCATAAAATTATAAGATTTATAATGCAGAATTCTGACAAATCCAATATCATTACTAGTCAAGGCAGTGGCGTAACTATGTGGGAGGAGGTCATCAGGAGACCCCCCTCTCTCAAGCCATTAGAAATTTCAGAAAGTTCCATAATCACTTAACGTAGACCTACAGTACTTCTAAGCCAGTTGTGTGCATTAAAATAAGGCTTATATACAGGGTGATTTACAATAATATGCAGAGACTTTAGGAGCTCATTCTACATGTAAAAATAAAGAAAAAAGTTCATATAAATATAGGTCCACAAACGCTTCGTTAGCGACTTACGGCTAGCCAAATATTTTACCCTGATTTCAGCTCCTCTGGTTATGTTAGGCCATACTGAAGTTCTAAGAACCCAAATTAAACGACAAACTTGATGGTTTCATATAGTTTTTGACCTGAAAAATTGAATAAAATAAGTCCCAGAACTGTAACTTCAATAGTTTTTGGGAAAACTGGTAAAAAACGCAAAAAATCGTAGTCAAAAAACACACTTCTTTTTTATGTTTGTCGTACAATAAATTTGTTAAATTGCCAATAAACAAATAAAGCTTTTTAATAAAACTTGTAGGAAATGTAATTCTGTGAAAAACTGGTGTAAATAAAGTAAACAGAAAGTGAATGTAAACAGAAAGCTTTGTCGTGTTTTATATAATTTAATTAATTACAAAATGATCTTAAACTCCCACTTACCTTCTGTTTGTCACCCTCTGGCCAGATCATCTAGTGGTGCAACCCTATTTCGTATAGCGAATTTACCAGCACAGAAAATGAAATTAGGTACTTGAAATGATTATTCTAACACACATATATCAAGTGAAATAAAGTATTAATTTATTGTTTTAGGTTGTGACATTCTCTGTTCTCCTTTCTTTCTAATCAACTACAATTATGACTTCTCACTCGATTCGCCAACATTTAAATTAACTGTATTCAGTATTGAGGTGAAGCCCCTTTTTACCAACAACAAATTTTAACGTATTTTATTTCTTATATCTAGATTATAATATTACTGAATTAATTAAAGACAACCCAGCGTTTTGCTCACACACACACTCATTCCGTTACACCCCATTTATGTTAATGTGCTCACAAAAAAAATGTTATGATCAATTAAAATGGATTTACGTGTGGCTACTTCCTTAATGTGTATCCAGACGCCAAAGGTTGTAGTTCTGTCTTTTTGATGGCTTATTGTTTCGTCAAAAAAGAATTTCGTAATTAAACTTTAGTCTCGTCTCACTTTACACTTCCACTATATTCAGTCCAAAATAAATCAGCGTTTCAAATTATTACTTCATTGCATTAGCACTGCTTCTACTTTTATTTGTATCACTCTCTAGTCCATATTTTGGAAGTTTTAATAAGTTTTGGCCTGCAGGCCTTTTACTGAGAACCGCGCGGTTCACTTGCTGGGATGCAACAGACGTTGTTTTCTGCGCACACTGCGCGAAGGTATTTCTGAAACGTGCCATTAGCGTGAGAAACTTGGCCGACTGTGTGCGCGGTTGACAGCGCGGGCGCGCCCTCCTTGCAATCTACGCATACCAACGCCAATTCACACCCGTCTCGATGCTACAGTCTATTCACCACATGTATTTGGTTGCAAATAATATTGAAAAGATTTAATTTCCAAAGCCCTATAGGTCTGTATCGTTACAATACCCCCCCAATGAGAGATCTTCTGCCGAAACAGAAGAACTCTCATTGCTAAACCCCTAAGAGGATCGGTGAGGATATGGCGCCAACAAACCCCCTTTAACACCTTACACATTATGGGTAAACTACCCCCCTAGCTAGGCGACCATGGCTGCACCTGAACGAGATTACTGGACTTCTCTATTCGAGATCCCAACACCACAAAAATCGGACCGGTACTCACCATAGTACACCCAACCTTCTAACATTCCGCCCATAAAATCAAAACCTTGGCCTTATACCATACCAGATCCTCAACCGATATGTCCCCCCGTACATGCATACTGGGTTGCCTTTAGCAAAATACTGGGTGCACACACACATTTCATTATCGATTACATATTACATCCATTTACATTAAAATAAACTTCACAAGTATTCTATAATTGCTTCTACACAAAGTAATTCTCCCTTTCCAAACAACAAAATTTTTTCTGATATTATTTCAAATTAAATTCAATTAATTAATTTTTATTCCACTAGTAAAAACAATCTAGGTCTATGATCAAAACCCACTTCCACGTTAGTCTACTTTATTTCTTTCCATTCCTTAATTCATTGCAAATTTTAAAATTTTCCAAAATCTTTCAAATACATTTACTTTATTCTTCTGACATTACTCACAGTTATAATAAACAAATAATTGATATAATATAATAATATAATAAACAATACAATAACAAGCAAATTTATTATAATAAACTTATAATAAACAACCTATTTTTACCGTAAATTCAAAAATATCTACGCTTGATTACAAAGATAACATAAGATATACATCATGAATCAGCTGACCTCTCTTCTACTGATAGTGAACCTCAAAATTTAACATAAACTTCTTTACTGCAACAATTTTTTTTTTTAATCTAATTTCCAAAAAGAATTATCTTGTTATTAAAATTTATTATTCCCTCCTTTACTTATATAAAAAAAAACTACAAATCAATTATGAGGCATATATTACATATCTAACCCCAATCATCAGCTGATCTCTCTGGGTCAGGTGAATAACCTTACCCTAGATACACTTCAAAATTATACAATATAAAATATATGACATATATTTATAATACTTACACTCTAACATTGTAAAATAATAACATAATAAAACCGAATAAATTCCTTCTCCCCTAGAAATAATCTTTTCAAAAACCAGTAAAGTCATCTATAAAATATCATAGAGAGCAAAACATGATAAAAGTTGTTAATATCTTTCAATTTTGATTAAAGCAAAACATGTTTCAGTACAAATCATATACTGTAATAATCTGCCCTTGGGCATAATAATCTCTTGATTCAACATCAGTTTACGTCAGTTTAAGGTTTTAATTCGTTACTCCCCTGAGTAACCTCCCTACCACACACACTATTGTACCCCCCACTGAACTGTGGCGTTCAGCTGCTTCCACAAAGACAGCAGTGGTGGGGGAATTTTAGCATCTCCTTGTCCTTGCTTCAGCCGTACATTTTTAAAAATGTCAGATATCATAATATCTGATTTTACATAGTTACATACCCTTAATGCGGGTCTATCACCTTTTTTTACTGTTCCTACGCGAACAGAGTGATAGCCGCTGTTCCATAATTTGGTGATTCCCCTGAATTACCCCCCTGTCAATTTCTAAATTCACCTTTACAACGATAACAGCTATGGCCAGTTAAGGCAGAACGTGACGCAATGAGCCCCGACCATAGCTGTCAAAGCTAAACCAATTCCACGGTCAGGGTTCGGTGAGGCCGTGACCGCCCGAAAAGTTGGGGAATCACAAGTAAAAGATATCTTAGTTTATGATATAGCTACACTTAAAATTTACAATTTACATTGCATGAAATTTCTAGTCTTGGTTGTGCGTTTTAACATCATACATTTCGTTCTTAACTTTGACCTTCATTAACATAATATAGTGAGTACAACAAAATATTTACTTAGTCACTCAAATTAATCTATTCCTACTTACATAGGCTATCATCAACTAACGATTGAATCTTTAATTACATTTAATAAAATAATTGACCATTTAATAAAAAGGATTCACTCTCTCACTCCATTAAAATAACCTTTAATCTGCATCTGAATAAAATTACAAACATTTCAATTTTAGGTTTAGTTTCAAACTCCATAAACCTTTCATCCCGTTACATTTTATTATTACAAGTCAATTATGAACTTCTATTAATTAATTCCCCATTCTTTATCATTTACTGTATCATTAACTTTTCCAAAATTTTTCTTTATTATAAGATTCCATAAACTAAATACATTTTATATCTACTTATTTATTATCAAATTCCAATCTCCTAAAATCATTTAAATTCATTAGCAAAATTCTCTTTATACCACATTTTAAATCAATCAAAATATTTAAACATCTCAAATTATTTTCATTCCATCAATTATTAAAAACACAATATATTTTAATTACCTTCTTTCAAAACAATTACAAGTCATTTAGCATCAACTCTCATTATTTATTTAGTCTATTAAAATATTATTATTATAATTATTATTATTATTATTATTATTATTATTACATTACGTTCTACTACATACCCATTGTCTACATTAAATATATTTTACAATACAAACATAATTAATTTCACTATAAATTTATTTACAAATTCTTGTCATTATCTTTCTGTTTACCACACTTCATTTTCTAAGTTAGCAAGGTCATCACCATAAATTAAAATATTTAACATGTTCATTTATTGAGTTTATATTCAGCCTCCATCATCATGTATGAGTCTTACTTTTATATAATAATTATCTAAATATCACTAAAGTATTGACGACTCGGAACACTAAGTTTTTTATAAGTAAAAACGTAAAGTTTTACCTTACAGCCTAAACCGGCTTTCACCTATAGAAGGCTTCATCAGAGGCTGTCGTTAGTAGCGCTAGTAGTATGTTCATGTTATTGTCGATGTTTTTATATGTGTGGTTTGCTTCAATGAGGTGGTTTGAGAAGGTAGATTCTGTAGTGGTGTGGAGTGCTTTTGTGTGTTCAATGTATCTCTGTTTGAAGCTACGTCCTGTCTGGCCTATGTAGAATTTATTGCAATTTGAACAATTTAGTTTATATACACCGGGTAGATCGAATTTGTTTTGTGCTTTGGGCATGCGTTTTGATAGTGTGCGTTCTGTTTTGTTAGTAGTTTTGTAAGCGATTCTGTATCCTGCTTTTTTGAATTTGTGGGCGATTTTTTCAGTTTGTTTGTTGATGTATGTTAGTGTTATGAATTTGTTGTTTTCTGTCTTTGTCTGTTGTTTGTTTTGTGTTTTGTGTAGGAGTTTACTGACTATTGTTCTGTCATAACCGTTAGATTCTGCTAGATATTTTATCGTGTTTAGTTCGTCTTTGTAGTCTATTTCATCTAAGGGGATGTTGTTAAGTCTATGTATCATGGTTCTAAAAGCAGCTAGTTTGTGTTGTATTGGGTGATTGGAGGTGTTGTGTATTAGTGTGTCAGTTGTAGTTGGTTTTCTGTATATACTGAATTTGTGCCTGTGTTCTAGTTTTGTGATGGAGAGGTCTAAGAAGTTTATGTATTGTTGTGTTCGTATTCGGCAGTGAAGGTTATGTTTTTATGTATTTTGTTTATGTGCGTTAGTAACTGTTCGCATTGTCTTTTGTTTCCCCTGTATAGTATTAGAATGTCATCAACGTATCTGTGCCAATATAGTATTTTATGTGAGTGTCTGTCATTGTTTGTGAGTATTTTTGTTTTTTCTAAGTGTTGGAGGAAGACTTCTGCTAGAATGCTGGATATGGGGGAGCCCATGGGTAGGCCATCGTTCTGTGTGTAGTATTTATTGTTATAAGTAAAGTAGTTTTGCTTTGTGATAATGTTCAGAGTTTCTGTTATTTCATTGATAAGTTCGTCTGGTGTGTTGTTCTGTTTGAGTTTGTTTTGTACAAACTAGCTGCTTTTAGAACCATGATACATAGACTTAACAACATCCCCTTAGATGAAATAGACTACAAAGACGAACTAAACACGATAAAATATCTAGCAGAATCTAACGGTTATGACAGAACAATAGTCAGTAAACTCCTACACAAAACACAAAACAAACAACAGACAAAGACAGAAAACAACAAATTCATAACACTAACATATATCAACAAACAAACTGAAAAAATCGCCCACAAATTCAAAAAAGCAGGATACAGAATCGCTTACAAAACTACCAACAAAACAGAACGCACACTATCAAAACGCATGCCCAAAGCACAAAACGAATTCGATCTACCTGGTGTATACAAGCTAAATTGCTCAGATTGCAATAAATTCTACATAGGCCAGACAGGACGTAGCTTCAAACAGAGATACATTGAACACACAAAAGCACTCCACACCACTACAGAATCTACCTTTGCAAACCACCTCATTGAAGCAAACCACGCATATAAAAACATCGACAATAACATGAACATTCTACACGTACACACAAAAGGCCGAAAACTTGTCACTCTAGAACAATTAGAAATATACAAACACACAAAAACAAATAAAAACGACATCCTAAACGAACAGACACAATTCAAATCGCACGCATTATTTGAACACATCTCACCACACACACACAGCTTCATTCTTTCGAATAACTATCCCGTCGCGAACAACAAGACGGACAACGCTACCTATGGCAGCCTCTGATGAAGCCTTCTAAAGGTGAAAGCCGGTTTAGGCTGTAAGGTAAAACTTTACGTTTTTACTTATAAAAAACTTAGTGTTCCGAGTCTTCAATACTTTAGTGATATTTAGTTAAGTAACGGACACGTCATGGACAACGAAATCCAATAATAATTATCGTCCTTATTCACACTCAATTCATTATTATTATTTATGTAATAGTTCTCTAATATTTCAAATTGTTCCGGAAAACCCACATAATAATTTACTGGATTATCCCACATTATTATCAAATCATAAAACCTGTCTACATCATTGATTTTGGTCTTGTCACCATCTGTATTATTACCTATCACCCTTGAGTATTTTAATCTCTCAATTTCAAAATCGTTTACTACTAATACTCCACGTCTAAGCACAGGTAAGCATTCAATATAATTATCAACGTTATTATCATTTATTTCTGCACTATCTTCATAACAAGGTAAGTCAACAATATTACTAACTCTCTCTCTCTTTATTTTCTCTAGTAACTCTTCATAACTTCTAACAACATCCAATTATATTATCTCTCTTTCTCTAAATGTGAACAATTCTACCACTCTCACAAAACCACTCATCCTGACACCATCTCACTTTGTTTCTATCACTCCACACAAGAGGCAACATAACATTATCATAACCCATCCTGATTCTTTCAGGGAACTCATGATACATAAAAGGGGACCTACTTCGAGACACCTTGTCTCTCACATAATTACTGGAGGAAACTCTGTCCTCATAACTCATTATTGGAGTTTTTTCTCCATTTAAATCACGGGAAAAATTTGCCCTTTGTAAACCCAACCTCTCTTTAACCACTATCTTATTACTACTCTCTCTTTCCACTAAAACTGCATCTCCACTATTATCGTTCACTTTACTTTCTAACACATTTTTAATTATCACGTTATCATTTGTTAACTCATTACTATAATTATCATGATTACTCACCTTGTTATCAATCATTTCTTCACTAGTTACATTCCCACTACACTTACCGGTATTTCTTGTAACATTGTCATAATCTTTTATTCGTTTTATAACTATCTGGAAACGTTCATCAATACGTTTACATAATTCATTACTCATAGAATCAAACTTTACACTTATGTTCTGCTCAAATTTAATCTTTTGTTCTTTAAGTTCTTTAAAATTAATATCATTTTTAATATTTTGTTGTTCACATTTTGTTTTCTGTTCTTTAATGTCATTACTTAAAATCTCAATTCTTTTTCTTTTGTTTTTGTCACTACAGGAGTAGATTGTGCTTCTGCATTATCGATTGTAATTGACCCGGTTAGGTCAGCGTTAGTTACTGATTGAACGCTCAAATCAGCTGTTGGCATTGACTGACTTAATTCGCCCACACTTGGTGACGGGTCCATTGACCCAAGGCCACTCTCACTCATAACTGAATCTATCAAATTGTTCTCTTTTTTGTTGTCAGACATTTTATACTGTTCTATTAAATACTTATTATATTTTACTTGTACTCTAACATGCACAATTTCTCAACACCTTGTAATTTTATTTTGCGTATGTTACGTAAATTTTACGTAAGTTATTTTCGGCTTCCGCCAACCCTATTCCATTCTCTGTGCTTTAAAATAGGCCAATTTGGAATAAATACATTATTTATTCCAAATCCTGGTCACGCGGTACCATTTGTCGTGTTTTATATAATTTAATTAATTACAAAATGATCTTAAACTCCCACTTACCTTCTATTTGTCACTCTCTGGCCAGATCGTCTAGTGGTGCAACCCTATTTCGTATAGCGAATTTACCAGCACAGAAAATGAAATTAGGTACTTGAAATGCTTATTCTAACACACATATATCAAGTGAAATAAAGTATTAATTTATTGTTTTAGGTTGTGACATTCTCTGTTCTCCTTTCTTTCTAATCAACTACAATTATGACTTCTCACTCGATTCTCCAACATTTAAATTAACTGTATTCAATATTGAGGTGAAGACCCTTTTCACCAACAACAAATTTTAACATATTTTATTTCTTATATCTAGATTATAATATTAATGAATTAATTAAAGACAACCCAGCGTTTTGCTCACACACGCACTCATTCCGTTACACCCCATTTATGTTAATGAGCTCACAAAAAAAAATGTTATGATCAATTAAAATGGATTTACGTGTGGCTACTTCCTTAATGTGTATCCGGACGCCAAAGGTTGTAGTTCTGTCTTTTTGATGGCTTATTGTTTCGTCAAAAAAGAATTTCGTAATTAAACTTTAGTCTCGTCTCACTTTACACTTTCAATATATTCGGTCCAAAATAAATCAGCGTTTCAAATTATTATTTCATTGCATTAGCACTGCTTCTACTTTTATTTGATCACTCTCTAGTCCATATTTTGGAAGTTTTAATAAGTTTTGGCCTGCAGGCCTTTTACTGAGAACCGCGCGGTTCACTTGCTGGGATGCAACAGACGTTGTTTTCTGCGCACACTGCGCGAAGGTATTTCTGAAACGTGCCATTAGCGTGAGAAACTTGGCCGACTGTGTGCGCGGTTGACAGCGCGGGCGCGCCCTCCTTGCAATCTACGCATACCAACGCCAATTCACACCCGTCTCGATGCTACAGTCTATTCACCACACGTATTTGGTTGCAAATAATATTGAAAAGATTTAATTTCCAAAGCCCTATAGGTCTGTACCGTTACGCTCTGGTCATGTTAGGCCATACTGAAGTTCTAGGAACCCAAATTAAGCGACAAACTTGATCGTGTCATATAGTTTTTGACCTGAAACATTGAATAAAATAAGTCCCAGAACTGTAACTTCAATAGTTTTTGGGAAAACTGGTAAAAAACGCAAAAAATCGTAGTCGAAAAACACACTTCTTTTTTATGTTTGTCGTACAATAAATTTGTTAAATTGCCAATAAACAAATAAAGCTTTTTAATAAAACTTGTAGGAAATGTAATTCTGTGAAAACTGGTGTAAATAAAGTAAACAGAAAGTGAATAAAAGTTAAATAAAATGGATTTTTATTTACAACGATACAAATCAAAATGTCACTGGGAAAAATTTTAAACAAAAACCAAGTTAATAAAATTTACAATAAATTTTCGAAAATATGTCCATCGACTTCAATGCATTTTACTGCACGATTGTGGATTGCTCGTTTGCTCTTCATAGTCGAGCAGGGCTGTTCTTTATTTGCGCAAAAGCATCAATAATGCGGGCAAGTATATCGCCTCACGGGTATTTACTTTCACCTTGTAAACATTATCCTTCATCCATCCCCATACACAAAAATCCAACGGCGTAAGATCTGGTGATCTGGGTGGCCAGGATTGTGGACCGCCACGACCAATCCATTTATCGGGGAATTGCCGATTTAAATAGGTGAAAACAGCATGAGAGAAATGTGGAGGCGCGCCGTCGTGCTGGAAGTACATCCGGCGTCGTGTTGCAAGAGGAACGTCTTCAAGCAGTGTTGGCAATTCTTCTTGAAGAAACTGTAAGTACGCCTCACCTGTTAAGCGCTCTTGGAAAATAAACGGTCCAATCAACTGATTATGAATAATCCCACACCACACATTAAAGCAAAATTGCTGTTGAAAGTTACATTCCACTGTTGTTTGAGGGTTCACTTCTGCCCATGAGTGTTCGTTTCGTAAGTTGTTTATGTCATCATGACTGAACTGTGACTCATCGGTAAATAAAATGTATTTGTAGAGTTGCCAATGAGTATTTAACCAATTGCAGAACTCCAAGCGAAGGGCAGGGTTTCCTGGATGTAGATTTTGTACTTTTTGTTTATGGTAGGGATAAAGGTTGTTATGATTAAGTGTCCTCCATACTTTAGATTGTGAAATTCTGAATCGCTAGAAAGACGTGTTGTACTGACACCCGGACTACGTTGAACAGCAACAATAATGTTTTCATCAACATTAGTATCATGTTGGAGAGGACGGTCATACGGGATATGAATGCTAGGAAGTGAACCTGTTTCCCATAACATACGAAATTGCCCACTAATAGTTCTTTGATTTGGAATCCTGCGGTAAGAGTAACGTCGATATTCTTCAACAGCAGCCGTAGCATTGCCATCACACACACCGTAAATAAACACCATATCGGCGTATTCCTCTGTCGTAAATACGTATGGCATTACTACTTCAATAATACCAAGAATATCAATGCAGTACAACTGTCTACTAACAATACTGACAGGACAATACACACATAAACTGAAACTCAATTGTAAGCTTACAAAAATGACTCAAATATTGTACAATTGAAAAAACTTAGTTTTTGGACAGCTGTTATTATTGTATTGCCAACTTATGAAATAAAAATTTCTGCAAATAAATTATTCCGTATTTTTTGTTAAGGTTTTCTGCGTTTTTCACCAGTTTTCCCAAAAACTATTAAAGTTACAGTCTGGGACTTGTTTTATTAAATTTTTCAGGTCAAAAACTATATGAAACCATCAGGTTTGTCCCTTAATTTGGGTTCCTAGAACTTCAGTACGGCCTAATATGACCAGAGAAGCTGAAATCAGGGTAAAATATTTGGCTAGCCATAACTCGCTAACGAAGCATTTGTGAACCTAATATTTATATGAACTTTTTTCTTTATTTTTACATTTAGAATGAGGTCCTAAAATCTCTGCATATCTTCGTGAATCACCCTGTATAATAGAAGAAGTAAAAGAGATTACAATATTCATAAATTAATAATGTTATGATGGTCTACTTGATCGTCGTATGGTACAGTGGAAAACAAAATACAAGACACCAATTACGTCACTAATCACCAGCTTTAACTATCACAATTAAACAGTTTGTAATTAACAAGCCAGTCTCTTACAACAAATCAAATAAGAATTGTTCACACTCAATAAAATGTCGCACAATTATAAAACACATAATACTTCGCTGCAGTACTTCAAACCACACTGTGTAAATTGTCACTTAAACGCACAGAGTAATTGCCTGACAATAACTCTGAACTATAATACTACAAACCGCATTCCAATAAATCGCAACTTAAACTAAATTGAATGTCTTTGAGTACTTGTATGTATACCCCACTGAGGTTCCAGTGTAAGTGTAAGTAGCTGAGTCAGTGTAAGATACACTGACTGCAAAGTCAGGATCAGAATCCATGTATTCCTAACTGCTGGCACTTTGCTCTGCTTATTCTGCGATTTTTTTTTTTTGATAAATATTCCATCATAATAATAATGATTCGAAATAAAAAAATAATTAAGATTTAAGAGAAGCATTATTTCTAATAAAAAATATCTACAAGACTCTCTAGCCTAAATAAACATAAATGACATTATGACAAAGCTAACCAAACACCACACAAACAACCGAAGTTGTAAACAAACAAGTACCAGTGGTTGTGTACAGCAACCTTGAATTCAGTATTTCAGTGACTTGTATCTGTACCATGCTGACATCTAGTGACAAAAATTTGTTCTACAATACTAACAGCTGACAACAGTTTTGTCAGAGCGTAGTAATATTACTACAGATCATGTTTAAACACAGACGAACAGGCCATCGTAATATTACTACGCCCGCACTCAAAGTGTTAACCGAACTCGGCTTTTCCAAAACCCGGGTTAACCAAAATGATGTCTGAAGAAAAATCACAACAAATTAAAAAAATAAATGCTGGAAGATCGAAACATCTAATGACAAAGACAAGAATGCTGATCACATGTCAGTGGACTTTTCAGGCTGAGCATGCAACACCATCAGTCATCTTACTTTTAAAGAGACAGCATGACATTGCAGTTTGCAAACACTGTGAAGAAAAATTTACTGATATTTTGAAGTAAAACTATGTAACTGTGAACATCAATTACAATGTATTGCATCTTTGTAATTTAAACTTTCAAAATTAAATATGTTTTTACTAATAATTTTTGTTTTTTATGCCTTAATAAACGTAAATAGACTGCATGGATTATCCAAAAAAATGTGTTATCCGAAATGGCTCTGCCCCCACCCTTTAGTTTGGTTATACCTACTGTATATATATATCTGTGTTACTAGTTCATCTCACATTTAGTATGAGATCCTACTCAATATGTACTTTTCATGTGGTTCCTTGAAGACATTTTAATGGGATTTACTGTATATAAAACAGCTACTTGAATTTTAATGAAATTCTGTGGTTTTGAAGCTGTGTTTATGTTTTGAATTGTCAGTGTTTTATGGACAATTCTTCAATATAATGCTACTTTTTTTCAAATACCCATAGTTTGAATCACTAATTTTAAATTAACATGTCAAAAATACAAATTGACCTGTGAAATATTGAAATGAACTCATAACAAGTTATAATTAATGTACACTGCAGTTTATAAATTAAACTTTTATTTGTTTGTAATAGATGTTCAGGAGGATGCAAGTATCACAGAAGAATTGGGACCAATTCCAGAAGCTGGTAGCTATATTTTTTTGGGCAACAATTTCCTCATAACATATACAGAAAAAAAGAAGACTCGTAAAGTGCAGAGAGCAGACAGAGAAAAGTATAAATCTGATAGTACAGATTATACTTCTGGCACATGTATGTTAAATATGCACTATGTAGTTACTTGTATTTTTAAATTACTTCACTCTGCTATTGTCAAATGTCACATTTCCAGAACCAGGATTACAAGACTGGGATCTGGGATACATTTGTATTGTTTCCTGTTTAGTTACAGGGCTTTTAGGGTATTAATTATTACTAATTTGTAAGCTAGAAATATCAGTCCTGCTGGCCCCTTATAAAATAAAAAATAATTAACTTTACAGTTTTATAAATAACTTGTTTATATTGACGATGTCACACAAAACTGGCAAAGATGTGTCTTCCAGAACGTTTTATGATTGGTCACTCTACAATTGACACTTTGTTGTTTGTGGATGATCACGCTATTCTGTCGGACTCTGAAAACACATTGCAGATGGGTATACATCTGTTAAATCGAATCTCCAAAGACTGGATTGCAATTATCCTCACTTGAAACCAAGGTGACGGGTTTTCATGGTACTGATACCATACCGGCAAAAATTGTTATAGATGGTACTATCCTGGAACAAGTTAGCAATTATGAATACCTGGGCTACAGTGTGTATTAAAATGCCACCAACGACGTGAATAAGTTGCATAAATTCAACCTTATGTGCAGGACCATTAAGCAAACCCCTAAGTCAGCAAGTAAAGGAACACGCCTAAAATTCTACAAGGTGATGGCCTGCCCACACTTCTTTGTGGGTCTGAGAGTTGGATTTTAATGAAAGGCCAGGCCAGTCACATTCAAGTGGCTGAAATGAGATTTTCTCAGGGACGTAGCAGTGTATACTCGCCATGATCATAGAAGAAACACAGATATACGACAGGAACTGAATATTATGAATATACTCGACAAGATCACCCAGTATCGGCTGAATTGGTGGGAGCATCTTTGCTGAAAGGATGACTGCCGCATCCCCAAACAACTGTGGAACTATAAACCGAGGGGACGGAGAGATGTGGGACGTCCAAGGAAGCGCTGGAGTGACCAGCTCTAATCTTTGCCTATTTGTGATAGGAACAAACCATCCTTGGTTTAATCCTTGAAGATGATGATGATGATAATGACTTGTTTATACAATTGTAAACAAGCAACTTAAAAGTTAAGTGCTAAAATTTATGTCACATAACTGCCCTTGCGTAAGGAGCCACATATTCACACACACTTACTGTCGATGATTGAGAATCTGCCTGACCTCTCTGTTCTTTACAAGGACCATAGTGTAATTTGCCTTGTATGGTGAGTATAAGTGAGATAACTTTGTACATTGCTACTTCAGAATGTTTTTTTCCATTTCAGCCTTGCTATGGGCCATGGTAATTCAACTGATTTCTTCCTTTGCTTTAACTGTTGCCCAGTATTCCTGCATTAATTTTTGACATGCTTCCTTTCTTTCTTCAGTCTGTGTTCTCAGCTTGAACTGCTCCTGGAAACCGTGGTGTGCCACAGATTTCTTCCTAAGTGGGTCACGTTTTGGATATCTTCATTAGTGTGATGCTTTGAGAACGTGCCTACAGTGTCCAAGAACCACCTCTATCGAAGCTATGCAAATAGTACTTAATGTACAGCCACTCAAGTTATTTATAAAACAGACAACATGTAATAAAATTTTCAAAGCAAAAACACTGCTGAGTGTGCACCCTCTTAAACAACTACACGATAATGCCTGCAAGCAGTCGTTTACATTTAGAACTGCCTCATTTATACTGGAACTAGATAGGAAGGAACCTAGAGAAGTACCTCCAGTCAACCCAATACCACCTTGGTCCTGGTCAGTGCCGACTATGGAGACCGAACTGCCTTATGGGTTAACAAAGCAAGCACGTAGAGAAGAACTGAAGCAAGCTACCATGGAAGTGATCAAATCTAGATACGAGAATTACCTTCATATTTATACAGATGGCTCATTGAATACAAGTAATCATCATTCAGGCTCTAGCGTGTTCATACCGGATTTAAAAATTGAATATCCCATTCCACTGTTGGCATCATCAAGCCTGGAAACAGAATTACTGGCCATCTACACAGCTCTACAGTTCTGCACTGAATTGGAGGCCATGCGGGTTTGCATTTTTACTGATTCCAAGTCATCATTGCAGGCGATTGCATCTTACAGACCCAACACATTATTTTTACTATATACACATCATTCAACACTTACTTCAAGGCTTAAAGAAAGAAATATGCTTCCAGTGGATTCCGGGTCATATAACATAATGGGGAATGAGAAAGCAGATGAACTCGCAAAGTTTGCAGCTAGTATGGAACCTAAACCACAAAAGGTGGAAATTCTTACATCCAGCATAAACTACATCAAGCAAACATATAAAGACGTGTGGACACATGAATGGAAAACATCGTCAGTCGCACGAAAACTTTACGAGATTCAACAAACACCCAGTGATCTCGAGATGTATAAAAATACCAACAGACAAATCCAGACTTTCATTTCTAGAGCCAGAACAGGGCACATAATCACAGAACACTACCTTCACCGATTCAACCTGACTGAGTCCCCCTTGTGCAGGAGGTGTGGCACTGGGATTGAGACACTGCAACACATACTCCTGGAATGTACGCATCACCAGAAATGCAAGAAAATAAGGGTGAAGGAGCAACTTAGTAAACTGGACCAAGACACAAAAATGAAAACAATTTTGAGAGATAAAAAACTACTGGTTCTGGCTGCTCAAGTGTACGAGGTACATCGTGCCATCGATTGCGGATGAATTGGACGCAAGTACCAAGAAGTAAGTAAGTATTAGTGTGATTCCCACTTCTTACAGATCTTTTTCCATTCTGGTGAACCAGACCGCCTTGATTTTCTTATTTGGAAAGTAGGGAAACATGTAATTGGTCAATCTCCCTGGGTTTATTCATGTCATGTGACCACGTGAGACAATCGTTCTTTTCAGAATTGTATCCATTATGTTTTCCATATCGTGTATAGTTCATGGTTGCGCTGTGTATAGGGTGGTAGCAACGTACGGTCACAACATTATCATATGTTGCTGTTCTGAGGTATGTAAAATTGAATTTTTATAGCAAACAGATACATAATAATTATGGCAGTTATGTGCAAGTCTGCATAATTAGTCATGGGAACTTTCACCAGCATAATAAATACCGTATCTGGATGGATGGACTTTAATGATCTTCTCTTTGTAACACATGTTAGCTTTATACTGTACTACACTGCTGCACGTGGTGGATGGAACTCACTGTTTTCTTTGATATTTCCCTCAGGATTTTTTATTTTTATTTTAACATTGTTTTGTTCCTCCATTTGGATAAACATTTTGTATTTTTCACAGTTTACCTAAAAGTAACCCCCTAAAGTTGAAGTCTTGTTGTGGATTTAATTTCAGATTTTGCATTCATACTTAATTTTAAAATAGAAACTTACAAGCAAAAGTCTAAAATTATTGTTGTGATAATAATATTCGATGTAACTGGCAAAGTGATTGCATGT
Organism: Magicicada septendecula; assembly: GCA_034769895.1. Lineage (NCBI taxonomy): Eukaryota > Metazoa > Arthropoda > Insecta > Hemiptera > Cicadidae > Magicicada > Magicicada septendecula. The sequence goes on from CM068375.1 coordinate 420,535,090, forward strand.
GGCACAACCATTTTTTAACTTTGTTATAGCTGGGAATGCATGTTGTTTTAGACAGACACATGTTTTAGATACAATAGCATCTGACAGAAAAAGGCTTGATGAAATTCTGAACGACTGTGTGTGTGTGTGTGTGTGTGTGTGTGTGTGTGTGTGTGTGTGTGTGTGTGTGTGTGTGTGTGTGTGTGTGTGTGTGTGTGTGTGTGTGAGAGAGAGGGGGGGGGAGAAAAGTTTTTTTAAACTACGAAGTAAAAATATAAGGCAAAAGTGTTGAGAACTTTATGTAACACAGTACTCATCAATTGTTATTTTAATTTAACCAAAAAAATACTTTCATTTCGTCACTGGTTATCTTCATCTATCACATTATTGCCTGGTTCATGTTTCACATTTATTTCTCTGATTGTGAAGAATAATTATTTGGTTTTAGGAGGTGAATTTTAGACAACCAGACTGTAGGTCCCCAGGAAGACACTAGTGCATATACACTAGTTTTGCCAACACCAAGGCAATTATCTATGTTCTATTGAATGTAAAATGTTAAGATTTAGCTTTTTTTATTCAGGTTTTTTTTTATTTATACCTTTAAAGACAATTACAGCTTTATTTACACACGTATATTCATTTCATTAGAAATATCACTAATTTGATAATCATAAATTTAAATTAGAAAAGTATAGTGGATGTCCATGTAATGATTTACAGTAGAAATTATGTTTACTGTTTAGCCGATTTAGAAAACTCAGTTGGTCCATTTAATAAAGAAAGGTTGCGAACTCAAATCAGAAGAGGCGGAGGAAGACTGTACAACAGTATAGAGCAAGTTCCTACTGATGAGTTGGACAAAACGGTCCTTATTACAGATGCTCCAAGCTGTACACCGCTGTACATACAGTGCGTAGCAAAAGGGATTCCAACGTACAGTCACGACATTATCGTACGTTGCTGTTCTGAGGTATGTAAAATTAAATTTTTGTAGCAAACAGATAAATAATAATGATGGCAGTCGTGTACAAGTCCGCATAATTAGTCGTGACAATTTTCACCAGTATAATAACTGCTGTATCTGGATGGTTGCACTGTAATGACCTCTTTGTAGTACATGTTAGCTTCATGCGTAAGAGAAGTGTAGGTTGTCTGAACAACTACTTGAGTGACCAGTTCTAGACTTTGTCTATTTGGCACCAGAACAAATAAACTTTTGTTTAATCCATGGAGCTGATGATGGTAACCATGCTGAAACTTTACTGTTCTCTCATTTTCAGTCTTAGCACTGTTCCTACTATTATTGTCCGTATCAATTCCGTCATTATCTATCTATAAAATTCAATTTTAAAATCCATTCATAGCATTGGATAAATCAACATTAAAACAATTCTTCTTAAAACAATTGTAATTTCAGGTTTTACGCAATGCCAAACTATTTTATTCCACTCTGTAAAGTGCAATTTGACTCCTGATGGCAAATGACCTGCCAGATATGATCCACATAATTCAACAGTATATAACATCTCGACAGTTTAATGTTAAGATATGTTTAGTAACAAACAGAACAAATTTCATATTTAACATGGGTGTTTCTTTGTAACTAGAACTAGTGTAAAATGAGTAAATGAGTTTGTATATTATGTAAATAGTTATGAGTACAATATATTACTTATGAGGGTTACTTGAAAAGTTTGCGGAGTAACGTCTGTAGCTTAGTGGCAGAACTAAAATTTTCGTGTATTAAAAGATTTATATTGTAACGGGCCTATTTTGGGGTAATAAAACAGTCTGTATATCATAAAACAAATAACATTTTTTCAAATAATAGGGACAAACATAAACGAAAGGTAAATTTATTGTTAGCGACGGTGGTAGCACTGACTGTGAAGGTTATTCGATAATATTTTGTAAACCAAACCGACAAACTGTGCCAAGGTCAACAAATGACACAACAAATTTGTCAACAAGTTATATAACCACATCGGACCATCTGACGCAAGTATATACGTCAGAGACGAACCCTGTTGTGGAATGCCGTTAAGTAACGAACATCAGGCGATATGTTGCGTCAGCGCATTACATAACGAGGTGTGTCAACAATTTCGTCAGACACTCTCAGCAAACAAAGTCGTCGGAAAACAACATCTGAACACCTCGGACGCAACCAACTGTGCGTTCGCCGGTTCGCCGGTTTGGGCGAGGTTCTTTGTATCGCCCGTATATAACAATTGGTTTCAAAATGTGAATTTTCAATAAAAAGTAAACAGTTTTATAGAGTTACAGTTCCGGAGAGCGAATAAAATAAGAAAAATGTGCGGAATCGAAACGAAATACGTGGTAGAGACGCACCTCATCAAGATCTTTGGCAGATAAGTAACCAACATTGGTTAAATCTAAAACCTTTCGAAAGCAAATTTTGAGAATGTTTAACAAAGAACTGGCAGCCTAAAAATAAACTTAAATTAATGAATCAATTAAACATGGGAGGGGAATAGAAATGTAGAGAGAGAGAGAGCGAATATAGAAATTTAAAAGAAGTGCTGGTTTGTGTAGATATATAATCATTAAATGTAATTATTGGTGAAATATAATCAAAGAAATATAATTAATAAATAAGACCAAATCAATAATGAAAAAGATGTACGGAAATTAATTTTAATGGCATTTATTTCATGAGTTCATAGTTAAGTTTAGGAAAAGAAGTTTTATTTTTTTGTTGTGTGCATTATGGAGTAAATAAACCTTTTGTTCATTGCCAATGTGAATTAAATTAATTATTACAAATAAACCATTCTGATCTCCTGTTCGCCGAAAAGGACCCGAAAATGGTAAGTACTAAATTTCTTGTAGTTAATGAATACAAGATGGCGCCTGACAGTAAAAAATTCAATCATATTTTATTAATATCAATTGTTTGAAAAGTATCAATGGCTTCCGAACGTAGGGACAATTTATATAAATAAATTTATATAAATATAGGCCACGTGGAGAACAGAATGGTTGTTGGAAGGGAAAATAAAATTTTTGTATGTACGTAAAATAGACGTATAAAATAAGGTTATGTCATGAGTGTGTGTAGTATGGGTGAGTAGAATATTTTTTTTAATAATGATTATGTGTTACATATAAGACTATTTTGCAAAGAATTATATGTCTAAAAGATTTAAGAAAAATGGCAGATAATAATGACGTCAGCTTATCTGGCAATCAGATAGACAGTCAGTTAAGTAGCGACTCCGGGATTCAAACCACTGACAGTAGTCTTGAGGAGTCAAAGATAATACAAACAGTTGAGATTCATTCAACACCTATTTTAGGAAATCAAAATAAAAAATCGGATAATGATACTATGTTAGCAAGATTGTATGATATGATGTACAATAGTTTAGAAAAACAAGACTGCATGTATAACGCTTTAGAAAAACAAGAGAGTAATTTTAGAGAATTGAATAACTAATTTGACGGGTTGAAAAATGAGATTCAAGAATTAAATAAATGCTTAGAAAGTACTAATGAAACAGTAAGAACCAGTTTAAATAAATTAGAACAGAGTGTTGAGAAGTTAGGTGACAATGTTATAAGTATGACAAATACTAAAAATGACGAAATAGTGGAAGATGTAGTGTTAAATAGTAAAGATAATGATATTAATTACCATTCTGAGAGTATAGTGGGTGTAAAGAATAATGGAGAGACAAATGATGAGAATATTATCAAAAATAGTACTGATGAATGTGTAGAATGTGATTATGAGATGTTGAGGTGTGTTGATGAAGTAGAAAGAGAGTGGAAAAATAATATAGTAGTTGAGTGTGGGCAGAGGGTAAATTTTCCCACTAATTTGTTTGAACCAGAGTGTTCACAAATGTTGTTGTTTTTGAAGAGTAAGAGACCCATATTAGTAGATGAATTGAAGTGTATATTGATGTTGTATAATGTTGTACCCTCTGTCTGTAATAATGATGTTGAAAGCATGATTTGGTATTGTGATGAGAGAGAGTTAAACAGAGAAGTGTATGTGGAGAAAGTAACAGAATTATATAACTTAAATAGAAAGTATGGTGAATGGAAGGAAAGTTTAAAAGTATATTTGAGTAACAATGATTATAATGATTTGGTAAAAATAATTAACCCGATAGTGAATGAATTTAATGAAGGAGACTTAACAAAAATACCTAACGTAGACTGGTTATATGAGTATTTGAATAAGCTGAATGAATTTAGTTTGTATGGTTACAACACACAAAACAGTCATTTGTGTGGTGATGAAATTGAACGATGTTATGTAAAACCAAGACTTATCTGGAACGATGGAGGGTGAACTATTAAAACAATAAAAGACAGTGTAAACATTATGTTTTATGGTTTTTTGACATGGCAAATTTGGACAGTGAAGTGTGAAACAATTGAACAGTTATTGACGTATACTTTGTAACTAATGTAGTGAATTCATTTGTGTGTATTGTGAAACATTAGGTAAATAATGTGTATATGTATTAGAAAATGTTGCGATAATAATAATATCAATATTTTGCAAGTTAAATAAATATCAGAATTAATTGTGAAAACAGTAATTGATTAATGGTAATTGTTTCGATAACTATATAATTTATATTTTTGGTAATTAATTAAATTAAAACAATTTGGTACATGTTAAATATTTTGATTGATTATTTGAATGTTAATTAATTAAATTTTTTTAATGAATTTAATTTATTTTACGAGACGGAAATTCGGTAATGAATGATAAATTATTTGATGTAAACTAATAGTTTTGTAAAAGGTTTCAGAGGTGAGGTGAAAGTATTGTGGTATGGGGATTATGTTTTGTATATATCATGTTACTGAATTGTAAGTATAAAAAATTTATAATCATATATAATAAACATGTTTACAGGTAACTAAGATTTTCATGCAATAGTGAGACTATTTGAAATAATGGTGTTTAATAAAAATGAGAATTGAAAATTTTAATAATAAATGAAAAGTGATATGTAATGATTATTAATAATAAATTTTGAAAATTTTAAGAAAGTCCAATGGTATAAAGGTATGAATGAGTCAAATGATTATTGATGAAATGATTATAGTTGTATAATGTATATACAATTTTTTAATTAATTAGTTAGGAAGTTGCTATTGCTGGGGTGGCATGTGCCACAGTAGATAGCGGAAAGTGTTGGGGGTAACAGTGAGTGTTACCTCCATCGGAGGCCAACATGGCGAAAATGCACGGCACACCTTTTGTACAATTTTATATTGTACCTTGATAAATTGCCGTGTCGTGCATATTAATGATGATGTGTACATGCCTGAAGGAAGAGATGATTTCCCCGACTTTTCGGGCGACTACTGCCTTACCAGCACTAATCGTGGTTTTGGCGAGCGGTTAGCTATGGTCATATCAAGTCCCTTGACCATAGCTGGCTTGAAATTGGTCTATATTAGAAATTAATGGGGGGTGAAACTAGGGGAAATCCCTGAAACTATGGAACAGCGGCTGCCACTCTGCCCGCTTGGGGGTAGCAAAGACAGGTGGTAGACCCGCATTAAGGGTGTGTAACTATTGACAAAGATATGTTGATATCTGTAACTTTTAAAATGTAACGCAGAAGCAAGGACACGGAGATGTCACATTCCTCCAAAATTTCAGTCCTTGTGGACGCCACAGTCCAGGGGGGGTCATAGTGTGTGTGGCTGGGAGGTTGTCCAGGGGATAACGTATTAAAAATTTTATGTATTTTAATAATGATGATTTGATACTCAATAATTTTGTTTTGATTTGAAAAATAGATGCACTAAATACTTCCTATAATGTGTTTATTATGTCTTATTGTGTTAATTGCATTTAGTATGTTAGGAATAAGGATTATAAAAATATAATAATATGTTTTCAATGTGTTTATAGATTTTAAAATAAAATGAAATAAAGGTGTGATAGTTAAAATTTTCAATGGGTTGCAAAAGATAGAAATGGGTGATAGTAATTATTTGAGTAAAGCGTTTGAGTCAATCCAAGTTAAAAAATATTGAGGTATTAAAGAGAATGAGAGATGAAAATATTGTAATGTTGTTTTGAATTAATGTATGTTATAGAATTTTGAGAAGTATAAGTGGAGACACAGTAGAAATGGAGAAGATATGTAGAGTTTTGAGTGATATATTGTTGTTTATTTTGTTGATGTTATTTTGTTGTAGTTGTAGTGAGGTAATGAGATTGAGATTTTTTGGGGATGGCAATTTTGTAGTAGGGGGTAGTGTAGTGTGGGAGTCCGCAACATAAGGGTTGGGACGGGATTTGGTATAGATTTAGTGGGAAGGGGTTGCCTTAGGTAGAATCCAGGAACCAGAGAACTGGAATTGAGCTTTTTTGGGGGGGGGAAACACGTATCCTATGTACAAAGGGTTAGAGAGTATTTTTTTATATATAGAGAGAGAAGGTGGCGAATTGAGTTAAAGTAGTAAGTAGTTAGAGGTAGAGAAGGGTTAGTAGAATTTTTGATAGTGGGGTGTCATACTAGTTAAAGATTTTGTAAGGGAGCGTTAGAGTAATAAAAGGGGTAAGATTATGAGTAAATGCCAAGTTGATAAAGTGAATTATAATGAATAACGGAGAATCACCCAAATTAATGAAAGGGAATAATAAAGGAAATGATGGGTAAAACGAAGAAAACAAAAAAAAAATTTTTTGAGAAACGAATTAATAAAAGTTAAATTGAGATTAAAAGGTAATTTTCTGATTTTATATGCAAATTTAATGATGCTAAAGTGTGTAAATTTTAAATATAAATTGTTTATTTTAAGATAAGGATAACAATGTGAATTATGAGAGTACTATGTTTTCTTATGTTATATTGTGTTTGTTAGTATAAGAGAATTTTGTGAATTTAAATATTTTAAATGCATGTTAATTTGGGGATGAGAGAAATGTAATATGGTAATGGGAAATGTTTATTTAAATTCTGATGGGAATCAGGGCAGTAATTTTGAATTTTGGGATAAAAGTTAATAAGAGAAAGTAGATAGAATGAGATTATGGAATTTTAAAAGGGGTATCATGTGTTGGTAGGTATCTGATATATATGTTAGAAATAAGTAACAAACAAAACCAGTGCTTCTTAGCGCAAACCAGCACCGCTAGGGGGAAACAGATCAGGTGGGGATATGGTGTTGTATAAGGCCACTATTTGATATTTGATTTGTTGTTTCAGTGTTTGGTGATGCTGTGGCGGCGGACCTGAGCTGGCCAGCGCGTCAGAGCAGGGGCGTCGAGTATCTGTCTGACTCTACGGTGTTGGGATCTCGAGAGAGAAGTCCAGTATTGTCATTCAGATGCGGTCACGGTCACTGGACCAAGGGTGAGTTGATTATATTTTTTTTTGTAAACCATACAGAGGGTTGTGGCGACATATCCTGGCTGATCCCTTTAGCAAGTATGAATGTGTCAATGAGATTTTTTATGCTTCAGCATAAAATATCTCATTGAGGGGGTATTGTAACGGGCCTATTTTGGGGTAATAAAGCAGTCTGTATATCATAAAACAAATAACATTTTTTCAAATAATAGGGACAAACATAAACGAAAGGTAAATTTATTGTTAGCGACGGTGGTAGCACTGACTGTGAAGGTTATTCGATAATATTTTGTAAACCAAACCGACAAACTGTGCCAAGGTCAACAAATGACACAACAAATTTGTCAACAAGTTATATAACCACATCGGACCATCTGACGCAAGTATATACGTCAGAGACGAACCCTGTTGTGGAATGCCGTTAAGTAACGAACATCAGGCGATATGTTGCGTCAGCGCATTACATAACGAGGTGTGTCAACAATTTCGTCAGACACTCTCAGCAAACAAAGTCGTCGGAAAACAACATCTGAACACCTCGGACGCAACCAACTGTGCGTTCGCCGGTTCGCCGGTTTGGGCGAGGTTCTTTGTATCGCCCGTATATAACAATTGGTTTCAAAATGTGAATTTTCAATAAAAAGTAAACAGTTTTATAGAGTTACAGTTCCGGAGAGCGAATAAAATAAGAAAAATGTGCGGAATCGAAACGAAATACGTGGTAGAGACGGACTCATCAAGATCTTTGGCAGATAAGTAACCAACTGTAATCTATTACTTTTTATCGTTTAATTATTTTTCGTAAAAAATGTATTTTCGTATGTACTAGTAAATAATCTCGGTTGCCATGTTTGTACCAGGTAACATGATCTAAATTTACTTTTCGGGCCAGAATTCGTGTAACACGAACCAGTCTTGTGAAACAAATTACCTGAAATAAAAACATACACCAAATAACATATATAAAGTATTTTATTAGTATTGAAACTGGTAGTTACTACATAGTGAAATATATAAGACCCACATATTGCGCCAGAGGCGTTTCAAAAATCAAATTACCCTCCAAAATCCTTACATATACTAAAAAATGTGTTGTATTAGATAATTATGATAGATATATGATAAATATAGATATACATCTTTAAATATTGTTTCGCACAACCCAGCACCTAGGAATTACTCAACACACACGCAATCTCTCTCTCATGGTACAAATTTTATTATTTTAGGAGCTCATTTTATGTAATTGAAATTTTGAATATTTGAATTTATATGATTTGTGAATTGGTCATTTTACATGAAGGAAACTTGGAAATAAAATGAGGATATTAAGGTGTTGATGGAACGTTCTCACCCATTTTGTGTAGGCCTCCTCGCACTGCTAGTATCGTCCCGATTAGCACAATCGGTAAAATTATACGGCGTTTTACGGCGCACCGTCGTGTCGACCTACGTAACCCTTCGGACCGATTCTATACGCCGATCTCCATGGGACGATTCATCGGCCGATGACGCCTACACAAAGCCGAACTTTTTAATGTTCCTCAGCACATATTCACGATATTTATACTGTTTATTAACCACTTACAGTGGCTAAAAAGGTAAAATTCACTAGTGAGTGAATGGGTTGCCGGCCGGCGTTGATCACTGCTGCTGTTGAAATGACCAAAAGTCTTTGTTAGATTTTGCTGAGGTGGGGTGAACCTACGTCACACTTCCATTGTTAAGCTGTTGACAGCCTCGTGTTGTTGATGTAAACACATTCTCAGCCGCTGACGTAATTAAGGTTCGGCACTCTTATCGCCACAAATTGCATACTGTTTTTTGTGATGCTTCACAGTTTTTTCTATGAATTGGTTCAAATCCCGACAAATATTATTATACACTCCACTCACTATATCTTCATACCGGTTATTTAAGGTTGGTTTGATTATGACCAAAATAGAAAAATACAATAGTTATGGTTTTATTTACCATATTTAAAGTAATCACAAAATGTACCATGATTGTACCATCACACAACATTGGTTAAATCTAAAACCTTTCGAAAGCAAATTTTGAGAATGTTTAACAAAGAACTGGCAGCCTAAAAATAAACTTAAATTAATGAATTAATTAAACATGGGAGGGGAATAGAAATGTAGAGAGAGAGAGAGAGAGAGAGGGAGAGGGAGAGAGAGAGAGAGAGCGAATATAGAAATTTAAAAGAAGTGCTGGTTTGTGTAGATATATAATCATTAAATGTAATTATTGGTGAAATATAATCAAAGAAATATAATTAATAAATAAGACCACATCAATAATGAAAAAGATGTACGGAATTTAATTTTAATGGCATTTATTTCATGAGTTCATAGTTAAGTTGGCAATAGTATGTAAGTGTAGGAAAAGAAGTTTTATTTTTTTTTTTTGTGCATTATAGAGTAAATAAACCTTTTGTTCATTGCCAATGTGAATTAAATTAATTATTACAAATAAACCATTCTGATTTCCTGTTCGCCGAAAAGGACCCGAAAATGGTAAGTACTAAATTTCTTGTAGTTAATGAATACAAGATGGCGCCCGACAGTAAAAAATTCAATCATATTTTATTAATATCAATTGTTTGAAAAGTATCAATATTTTGTATAATTTCCAAATCTATCTGTCAATTTATTCATTGTTGACCAGCTGTTGGAAATTTACATGTCACATGTGTTTTGAAGAAATGAACAAAATCATGAATTCATTGTTAAAAAGGGTGTACCACCAATGGAAATTCACAATGAAATGGTAAATATGTTTGGAGATGCTGTGCCGTGAAAAACAGTGGTCTGTAAGTGGACACTCAAGATTAAATGTGGTTGTACGAGCATTGAAGATGATCACCACAGTGGATGCCCTAAAAGTGCAGCAACCACCTTGCATAAAGTTTTCTTTACAGCAAGTTATTGAGTTAAAATATGATACACACACTAAAGTGAGGTGCCTATGATCTCAGCAATGTCATCCACTCTCAGTCGCCTGTCTTCCAACACCGTAAATGAAATTTTTATTTATTTTTTAATGATATCTGGAGTTGTACTATTTGGATGACCACTGCAGGGTCCACTTTCAATGTTTGTATGACCATGTTTAAACTTAGAGTGCCTATTTACAGGGTGTCTAGCGGTCCTGGAAAACCTGGAAAGCATGGAAAAATCATGAAATTTTTTCATCATGGAAATATCATGGAATAAATCTGTGAACCTGGAACTTTTAACTTTCATAGAGCGAATAACTTGAAAAATAGGTGCGAAAGAGATGAAAACACTTCTATCTCCTTTGTATACTTATTATGCGCGTGTTATTTGCTGCATGAAATCCCCCTTAACTCTTCGAGTTTCCCCCTCCCAGTATCACATGTATAGTAGCTATGGCTACATTCCGTTTTTGCTTCGCTTCACAACGCCGCTTACCGAGCGCGAGAGTGGGAAAGGGGAAGGGATCTCAAAAAAACAGCTCCCTTGGCGTTCTCCCTCCCACATGACACAGTGTAGTGCGTAATTTCTCTCTCGCTCTCACGGTAAACGGCGCACACCTCCGAGCTGTGCGTTCTTGTGCTTACTATTACTTTTTAAGTGTGGAGGCCTTTATTTGTGATTCATATTAAGAAGTGCGCATGCTCGTAATCAAAAGTATTTTGATTTTATGAGAAAATAAAACACGCGTTTTTATTTACTCATACTAGTTCAGCATATATAAACGTATATTTATAATCTGAAAAGTTTTTTGACATTATTTAATACTTAGCACCTTTACACGTACAGTGAGCTGTTCATCTATGGGTAACATTTCAATTGGTAAGTAAGGATTTGCTTATTATGGTGATTGTGTGAAAAGCTTACCCATAAATAGATTTTGAAGTAAATGTATGTAGCAAACATATTTTAATCCATATTAATCTAGCAGATAATGCTTCAAAACATAGGTACCTCAAAAATACTTTTAAGCTACGTACAGACCGGGATACAAAATGTTGCCAACATGTTGATATCGGTGTTGGAAACAAGTGTCCTGTCAACACGCAAAAGTTGACAGGATACACGTCAACATCAGGCGGCATCAAGGTTACTAGATTGTACAAGGTTGTCTCATAACATGTAAACATTGCGATTTCACGATTTGACTGTGACGTCACTCGCCGTACAAATACACGGCAGTCATATGAATCTCGTGAATGGCTTAACGGATTTAAATTAAATAAACGCGAAATAAAAGGAAATATCTTTATTTTTACTGTACAGAATAACAATGCTACTTAAATCAATATTGTTTTTAAAGAAAATTCTATAAATAGACGAGTTTTTCGCATTTGTGAGCGATTATCGAGGTTTGAGTAGCCTAATTGTTTCGTAAAAACCACTGGATGGATCTGTTTCAAATTTTTAGACAGTATACGCACACTCTTTCTGAACATTTTCCTGAGCTTTAGAATTTTTTTCCAACAGAATTTTCTTACGAAACAATTACTCGAAAATAATTACAGTTGCTTTAATATATATTTTAAAGATTATAAATTAAAAAAAACATTAAAAAATGTATGTAAAAAACATAAATATAATTAATAAAATCAGGAAGCGTAAATAATTATAAAAAATACAATACAAAAAAGACATGCAGTTTTCAACATTTAAACACAAATTTTAAGTCATTACTTTTCTAAGTTTACTGAGTTTTTGCAATTGAGATTTGGCTTTTCTTTTTTCTCGTAGTGACAGCAAGTGTTGATTTAAATATTTCATTCGAATAATAATTCTTTGTTTAATGTAGTTTTTTATAACAATTTTGTATTTATCTTCAGCTGTCATTCTATATATAATTTTATTACTTAATTTTTTAACTACACCTGACCCTTTAGGAATTTGATTTTTGGTAAATTTATTAAATAATTTTTCAACTCTGAAAATAATTTTTTTTAAATCATTGCTAGGTATTATTAATCCACCATATGACAAGTGATTAATCCATGAAGGTATCGCATAATCATGACAGCAAGTCGATTTATTAAATTCTGTCGTTGTACAGCCAATTTCAGGTATTTTGGATCTGTATTTTTTTGCCAACCAACTTGCCAAATATTCCACTGCATCTAAAGTCATTTCATTCTCCTTGTTGTGTTTACATGGCATCTCACTATTTTCACTGGCCGTATCAGTATCACTTCCATAGTCTTCTATATCAACATGTTGATCATCTGTAATATTTGTATTTGCTAATTTTAAAGAGTTAGCAACCATAAACTCTTCCTGGTTATCATCAGTCGTTTTAGACTCTTTGGAAACTTCCTGATCGTTTAAGGTATCACCATTGAGTTTCATGATTTTTAGGACGTCTTGAAGAATACCATTTCTCATATGGATAGTTTTCACCCACCGGTGAAGAGATGACAACCCTAAAATAATAGAGACATGTAAATAGAAGCCAAGTGAACTATCATCAACAAAAATATTAAATAAAAAGTGCTTTTTACCAGGGAGGGGATAATTCAGTTCATATTTTACACACAAATAGGCTCGCTTACTGAAGTACCTCAATGTGAACGCTTTGGCTATTTCATCCCTTGACCAACGCACCTTTTTTTTCAAGCCTAAATGTTCAAGTTTTTCAAAAAGTGTACCACAAGAGTGCATAAACTGTGAACTACAACTGTGAATTATACAAATGGAATATTATATCATACCTGTAGAATGATAAATCAGTTCTTCCAGTTTTCTTTGCTTTTCCTGAGTAATTAGTACATGTAGCAACTGCACAACAAGAACCACCTCTCGCTTGTGGAGTTTTCATAATAATGTAATTGGAAATATTAACGAATGAACAAAAACAATGTAAGATTGTCAGCAGAAATACCCTCAAACAAAATGCTCAAATAGCATGAGTTTCAGTTGTAGTACGACCAAGGTATACGGCGAGTGACGTCACGTTGACTACTGCCCCCACTCCTAAAAATTCGTAAACACCGAAATGAGACAACCTTGTACAATCTAGTAACCTTGGGGCGGCATGGCATCAAAGAAATTTGTTGCCTGTTGCTTGTATCCCTGTATCCCACTCAAAATGGAAAACATCGCTCAGTCTGTACCGGGCAACAGTGTTGGCAACATCAACTCATCAACAAGTGTCCCAAAAACCATTAAAATTTTATCAGGTAAGTCATAGTAGATATTATTTGTTCATATTTTATTATTTTTAGTAGGTAGGCTATTATTAGGGACCGGATTCATATGCCTATTTCCACAGAAAATTTCTTGTGTTCTATGGAAGCTATGTGCTATCCCCCTTGCCAGACGTTTTTTTCTACTTTATTTACACAATCAAAAAATAAATACAATAATATTCATATTTATGTTTTTAGTTTTATTTCTCATTTAAATCCAGTCCTTTGCAGCAATAATGATGAATGTAGCACAAGCACCAGCAGCAACAGTCTCTTCCATTTTTTGCACAATACTGAGTTTGGTTTGAATGCGCAATACTGAGTTTGTTTTGGACGCGCAACATTGTTGGCAACAAGTATCTGGATACAAGTTGCTGTACCCAACAAATATGATGCCAACATCGTTCAACATGTTGGCAACATTTTGTATCCCGGTCTGTACTAGGCTTTAGGTTAATATTAAACAAGTTATAAATTAAGTAAGTCGTGATCTTTGGCATGATCAAATATCCAAATTTTTTTCAAATCAACATAAAAGTTGTGATGGTACAATTCTGGTGCAATATTAAATTTATAAAAACATGGTACAAAAGACCATAATTATTGTATTCAATTATTTCTAACCATTATTTGGTAATAATTATTTAAATATTTCATAATCCCTGTAAAGCTGTGGTGAGTGGACTATATAAATATTTTATAAAACGCAAATGTGAAGTGACAGGATTCTGACCGTTTTCATTGCAAAACGACAAACTCAGCAAAAAACGTATGTAACACATAGCGATAAAGTGCCTAGCCCTGATGACGTCAGTGGTAAGGAATGCATATTTCCGTAAACATCTCAAGGCTTGGCTATATGAACAAAAGCCTGATGACGTCGCTTTCGCCCCACCTACGCAATGTGAAACAAAGACTCTGGGTCATTTCATCCGGAAGCGTGAACGTAGCCGGCCGGCAAAAAGTTCACCAAGTGTGAATTTCAACTTTTACACCACCAAAAGTGGATTAAAAACAGTGTTGTGGTAAATCTAATACTTCAAGATGTGACCGGTAGCGAAATCGGCGAACTCGCGGTGTGCGATGTTTTACCGGACAAACAACCGCAGCTAAGTAGCTGTCAAATTTGGTGAGAACGTTCCAGCATTCTTTTTTATTTCAAGTAAAACAACATCATTCAATATTATAATGACCAACTCAAAATTCATTCAATGTTATAATGACCAATTCTAAATCAAAATTCCAATTTTAAACCAATTCAAAAAATTTTATTTAAAAATTTAAATGAGCTCAAAAAATAAATAAATTGTACCAGAGCGTGAGAGAGAGAGAGGGAGAGAGAGAGAGTGACTTAAATCTTCTAAGTGCTGGGTTGTGCGAACTATATATATATATATATATATATGTTTAATGTTTAATAATCACATATCAAATGTTTCATGTTTACTATGTAGGTATTTTGGAGGGTTTAATGTTTGCTAAACGCCCCATGGCGTAATATGTACGTAGAGTCTTTTGGAAAGTAAATTGGGTAATATCATTTGGTAAAAATTTTAACAAGGTATTATTATTTCATATAACAATTTCCGCTACTCAAGAGTTCGCTTAAACGAATTCCTGCCCTATAGTGACTTTGAAAGGTAAGTAAAACTACAAGTCAATTACATCTATATTTACTTTCTTGCAA
Source organism: Magicicada septendecula (assembly GCA_034769895.1). Taxonomy (NCBI): domain Eukaryota; kingdom Metazoa; phylum Arthropoda; class Insecta; order Hemiptera; family Cicadidae; genus Magicicada; species Magicicada septendecula. The sequence goes on from CM068375.1 coordinate 420,550,295, forward strand.
ATCAAGATGGCGCCCGACCTTTGAAATTAAATTAAATTAAAGCAAAGACGTTATATCGTATATTTTATTTTATAACAAAGTGCTTCATTGCTGATTATTTTAATGTTGACTATATTAGGTTTTTAAAAGTATTGGTTTAAAAAAAATATGTTTCGAATTTATTGTCCGTAGCTATAAGTAGTCAATGATTATTTTTATTTTGGTCGTTAATGAATGCTCGATATACCTTATTTATTATTTGCTACGTATATTTACATTCCACGAAATAAGATATAGCACATCATTGTTAGATTTTTGTAGAAAATTAAATATCAACAAAATTTATATAAGGGTAATGATTTGCTTTGTATATATATTATATAGATAATTAAGTTTGAAGTTATTATTAACGATTGCTATTAAAGTGTAAATTTATTTGTTTGTCGTATTATAATTTTTGAATTAATTACAAAGCTGTTTTAATAAATTTTGGTTTTGGATCATATCTTGGATATTATGAAACTTTGTACGTGGCTTCAACATCTATTTCTTTCTATTTATAGGTGCAAAATGTCCATCAAAAGTAAATCGAAATGCAGTTATAGCACTCTCTTTGAAAAGGAATTTCCATGGTCAGAAGCAGTGCAAAACGATCCTTATAGCTTTACATTGTAATGGGGCAAAAGGGATTTCTTTATATTTTATTAAATCATATAGATTTATTTGTATCAGCTTGGTAGGTCCCACGTAAAACGGTTTCATTCAAACAATGAACGCAGTGACATAACTTGTGAGCGGGTATGGTAACAACGCAATACGGTTCTGAGAAATCAGGTTTGGTGTTACGCTCTCATACGCGCAACATGAGCACGCGCGCAGAAGGGACGCCAAAAAGATGTCTAAATTGTAAAATTTTCTTGCCATGTGGTTTGGATGATGACGGAAGTCCGTGAAGACTCCGCCCACCTGAGTCTCGTGACTCGTGGCAATGGAATATTGTCAACACCTTGGGAACATTAACAACCTATGTTCCCTGTACACTGATGAACAATTTGTCACAAGCAGGCTGTGCATTTCCGTCTTGAGCAACAGGTGGAGGTGTGCGCGGTGTTAACTCTCTCCCCAGTCACTTAACAACTCTGAGCCCGGCCGGGCAACCCAACGACTCGTGGACCACAAATAAAATTTTAAACGTTAATAGAAAATGACAAAAGTGAACCGATATCTCGGAATGGAGCAAGTGGAGTGAAGGAAGAAAATTTAAAAGTGTATCGAACTAACGAAACATTCGGACATATAGCGAGTGCAGCACGCGGTGATGAGAGGAACGCCGAAAGTTAAGTAACCAACTACTAAGTTCCCGATATAATTCATTTAAATTAAAAGAGTGCTATAAAATAATGGGGAGGTAAAATTGTATGAAAGAGAGTATGTGGCAAACTGGGTCGCCTTGATTAATTAATGATTATATTAGAATAAGTCTACAATGTCAAAATAAATATTTGATAATAAATTTATAAATAAATTTAATTAATAAAATAACCAAACATATAAGAGTTTACCCTCTGTGAACTGTAGTAGCAGTATTAGTGTGAACCTTATATGTCTTTTGGTAGTTTCCCCAATTTTCGGGCGGTCACGGCTTCACCGAACCCTGACCGTGGATTTATGTAAGTATATTCTAAATTGGTGAATATTGTAACGTTACATAACCCAGTCCCAAAAATGATAACTTAATTATCCTACCATAAAGGTCAGAAATGGGTATAATTGTAACTATACAAAAAGAATCGAAATACATAAATAATAAAATACTGTCAGGAACTTACCTGCTATCGTTTTCACTTACCTGCTGTATAAATTTTGATCAGAAGCCCAGAGTCGCCACGATATTTTTTGGTTAAAATATCGAAAACCTTTATACTTCACCTTAATAAAAATCGGGATAATTTCGCAATCTGACTACCTCCCAATAATAATTCAGAAGATATCCGGGAACGTTCAGACGAATCTTGCCGCACAGAAATGAGAAAGTGGTAATGACGAAATAACTTAGACTAACACATTATTTTGAAGAGAATTAATATTTTTAATCAGCAATTATTTCAAGGTTGTAATTAAATTAAAATGTTCATACCTTTTGATAACACATCTTATATGGTCATATCTAAATGCTACTACTTACTACTATGAAAAACTGCCCAGTCTGCTCTCTCTCTCTCTCTCACATTCATATTAATTAAAAACCTTTTAGTTATTATAACCCCATATCTTTATTTTACACAAACACTATTACTTAATTGTTCACGATCGAGACTCCGGCCGAACACGTGTTTCTTATCTCACCGATAAATTAACTTGTCGCTGACAACTGCACTTCGCACGCTATAAATTGTTAATCCCAATATTTCCTTGGGTCCCGGTCGGTATGAAGGCTTTATTATATTTAGTTATTCATATTTAAAAGTTCGACCCGACCGGGCCCACACGGCACTAACTGCGTCTGTAAATGAACTGGGAGAGCGGCATAACGTTCACCGCTAACTCGATTGCGTCTTTTTTGGTGGAAACCAAGGCCTCATGGTTCTTCGTCGCTTGTACGTCCTATTCAACCCATGCAAGTGTTTGTGTGCTGTTCGTATCAGATATTCGCGCGGCACTGGCTGACGTCACGAGATAGGTGGGACTTAGGTTTTACATCCGGCACCTTGGGACGTGTGCTCCGAATTTGTTACTCTTAGCCATCTTTTGTGTTTCATAACTCGGCGTGGGTCCGCGCGCATGGTTGTGTGATGCATACGGGCGTACTGCCACACACTTGCAAAGTTCTTGGAAATGACGACTTGGTGCATTCTTCTGTACTGATTGCACAACTGTTGAAACGTATTGTGCCTTTGTTAGAACACTGTTACTAAAATAAGACATGTGGCCTGGTCACGGTTGGAAACAAAATTCACAAATACTTTCTATAAACCCCAAAAATTTTAATAAAATAAAATCCCCTTTATCAAATTACTTTCCTTATTATTTGAAATAGCATCTTTAACACATTAACATTATATTTAACATTAATTATCTTGAACATTTATAAACAATTTAACAGTGACATTTTACTACTGATTAGCTGACATTCCTAGCAAAGTGAAAACACATTTCAAAATTATACACATTCTATGAAATACATATGGTCATCAATCCTTACATCTACTATACTACACATAATTGTTTCCCCTCTTTCTGACTCTGGTTCTATTGTGTAAACCGCCTGCCGGTCGGTCTAGTTATTTACTTTGTTATACTCGTTTCAAAATTACACAAATTATATAAAACACATATTTTTTATCAATTCTTACCTCTAACACAATAAAATAATACATTTATAAAATACAGAATGAACACATTATACTGAATGTATGAACACCTATTTATCAAAGCGTAATACAAGCATTAGAGCAAAATTGAGTTATCATTTTTAATTTACAAAGTTTAAATGCGTTGCTCGCCGGAGCATCCTCCCAATCCACACACACTATTGCATTTTATGTTGGACTGTGACGCCCATTGGCCTACACAAGGACTGCATAATTGGAGGAATTGAACATCTCCTTGTCCTTGCTTTGGCTTTACATTTTTAAAATTTTAGGTATCGACATACCCGCGTTTTATATTTATAAGCCCTTAAAACGGGTCTACCACCTGGCTCTGCTGTCCCCCCGCGGACAGAGTGGCAGCCGCTGTTCCATAGTTCCGGGGATTTCCCCTAGTTTCACCCCCCTATTAATTTCTACTATCAACCAATTTCAAGTCAGCTATGGTCAAGGGACTTGATTATGGCCACAGCTGACCGCTAGCCAAAACCACGATTAGTGCTGGTAAGGCAGTAATCGCCCGAAAAGTCGGGGAAATCAAACTTTACTTTAATGCCTGTTCTATTCATCATTATTGTGTACGGCACGGAAGTCTATCATGGTACAAATAGAATTGTCCAAAAAGGTGTGCCGTACATTTTCGCCATTTCGGCCTCCGATGGAGGTAACACTCACTGTTACCCCCAACCCATTCCACTATCTACTGGGGCACAGGCCACCCCAGCAATAGCACATTAATAGCTAAATTAAAATTTGTATATACAACATTCTAATGTGACATTTTCATCAATCATTAATCATTTAACTCATTCAGCCCTGTCTACAATTATATTTCTTAAACTTTTCAAATTTATTATTAGCATTTACTTTACATCATATTTTAGTTATTATTACCTTTTAAATTATTATCTCGAGTTACTTTCATTATTAAAGTTAAAATTCTTTCGTTTGAGTAAAGCATCTGTAAACATTTTTATTATAGCTGACTGGTATTATAAATTTTATACTTACAGTCCATTATTCACATACTGACATACACAAAATATATACACCATACACACCAATACCTCCAAGTAACCTCTGAAACATTTAATAACAATGTTATTTCAAATCAAACAATTTAACAATTAATTACCAAATTCACATCTCGTAAAATAATTTAAATTCATTACCAAAATTCAATTATACGACATTTAAATCAATCAAAATATTTAAAACATCTCAGCTTATTTTAATTATATTAATTATTGGAAATACAAATTCCATGGCTATCAAAACAATTACAAATCTTTAATTACTGTCTTCAAAATTAATTTTGTTATTTATTTATATTGCAAAATATTAACATTATTATTACAACAATTACCTACATACACATTGTTTACCTGACATCCTCCCATACACACCATTAAATTCACTACACTTATTTACAATTCTTCATCATTGATTACTCAGTTATATCACACTTCAATGTCCAAGGTTGCGAGGTCAAAAACCATAAAACAAAATTATTTATAATTGTCCATTAATTGTTTTATAGTCTACCCTCCATCGTCAAAAATTAATCTCAGTTTCAAATAACACTCTTCAATTTTATTGACACACATATTGCTATTTCGTGTGTCATAACCATAAAAATCAAATTCATTCGTTATATCATAATAATCATGAACCAAGTCAACATTATGTATTTCTGTCAAGTCTCCAGTAGTAATTATATTCATTATCGGGTCAGTTATTTTCTCATCAATTAAATTATTCTTGTTTAAATACACTTCTAACATTTCTTTCAACTCACCATAATCTCTCTTTAATTCATATAATTCTATCTCTCTCTCAACACACAATTCTTTATCTAACTCTCTCTCATCATAACACCATCTCATACTTCAATATTACTCCAGACAGAGGGTACAAACTTATACAAAAAAAATAAACAACTCAAATCTTCTACTAACACGGGACTCGTGCCCTTCAAAAACAACACTTGTGAACACATTGAATCATCATAAATAAGGGGAAAATTTACCCTCTGCCCCCATTCTACCACTATATTATCTTTCCACTCTCTCTCTAACTCATAAACACACATTAACATTTCATTATTACATTCTACAACTTCATCAGTACTCTCACTACTTATTTTCACTGTATCATTCTCTGATACTACCTCTTCAATTGCATTACTATTCTCAATATTATTTTCATTATTTTTGACATCATCATTATCATTTGTTAACTCTTTATCTAGTACCACATTTTTATATATATCATTATAATTTTCATTTGTATTACTCTTGTCTGTGTTCATCACACTCACTCCCATTCTCTCAATACTCTGTTCTAATTTATTCAAACTAGTTCTTATTATTTCATTAGTATTTTCAAAACATTTATTCATTTCTTGTATATCATTTTTTAATTCATCAAATTTGCTATTCTGAATATTGAATTTAGCGTCAGAATCACTCTTTATTTCGTTAAATTTTACCTCTAACATCGCCTGTTGCTTTTCTGAACCCTTTTTCATACTACACAACAAACTACATAAATATTTCATCATATCATTATCATCAGTTTTTTTATTCTGCATTGGCATTGAATGAATTCCTTCATCCATATTAAAATTTTGTTTATATAACACTTTTATGTATAAAAACCACTATTATTATAAAACTAACACCTACCACAACTGTAAACCATAATAACACAAACATAACCTACTCACACGTACGTAATTATATACGATAACTATTTTTACAAATACGTCATTACCACATCCTATTTTCTGTGCTTTAAAATAGGTCTACCTCGTATAAATATTATATCAGGATCCTGACAGCGCGTCGCCAAATGTAACTATACAAAAAGAATCGAAATACATAAAAAATAAAATACTGTCAGGAACTTACCTGATATCGTTTTCACTTACCTGCTGTATAAATTTTGATCAGAAGCCCAGAGTCGCCACGATATTTTTTGGTTAAAATATCGAAAACCTTTATACTTCACCTTAATAAAAATCGGGATAATTTCGCAATCTGACTACCCTCCAATAATAATTCAGAAGATATCCGGGAACGTTTAGACGAATCTTGCCGCACAGAAATGAGAAAGTGGTAATGATGAAATAACTTAGACTTACACATTATTTTGAAGAGAATTAATATTTTTAATCAGCAATTATTTCAAGGTTGTAATTAAATTAAAATTTTCATACCTTTTGATAACACATCTTATATGGTCATATCTAAATGCTACTACTTACTACTATGAAAAACTGCCCAGTCTGCTCTCTCTCTCTCTCACATTCATATTAATTAAAAACCTTTTAGTTATTATAACCCCATATCTTTATTTTACACAAACACTTTTACTTAATTGTTCACGATCGAGACTCCGGCCGAACACGTGTTTCTTATCTCACCAATAAATTAACTTGTCGCTGACAACTGCACTTCGCACGCTATAAATTGTTAATCCCAATATTTCCTTGGGTCCCGGTCGGTATGAAGGCTTTATTATATTTAGTTATTCATATTTAAAAGTTCGACCCGACCGGGCCCACACGGCACTAACTGCGTCTGTAAATGAACTGGGAGAGCGGCATAACGTTCACCGCTAACTCGATTGCGTCTTTTTTGGTGGAAACCAAGGCCTCATGGTTCTTCGTCGCTTGTACGTCCTATTCAACCCATGCAAGTGTTTGTGTGCTGTTCGTATCAGATATTCGCGCGGCACTGGCTGACGTCACGAGATAGGTGGGACTTAGGTTTTACATCCGGCACCTTGGGACGTGTGCTCCGAATTTGTTACTCTTAGCCATCTTTTGTGTTTCATAACTCGGCGTGGGTCCGCGCGCATGGTTGTGTGATGCATACGGGCGTACTGCCACACACTTGCAAAGTTCTTGGAAATGACAACTTGGTGCATTCTTCTGTACTGATTGCACAACTGTTGAAACGTATTGTGCCTTTGTTAGAACACTGTTACTAAAATACGACATGTGGCCTGGTCACGGTTGGAAACAAAATTCACAAATATTTTCTATAAACCCCAAAAATTTTAATAAAATAAAATCCCCTGTATTTGTCACGTTACATAATATACCTAGCTCTAAATTACTTTATATCACCAAACATTATAAACTATATCTAATTGATATAAAGTGTAACAAGTGAGTTATAGTGTACCCAGTGAGTAAATAAATGACTTTGAAGGGAGCATCTTACAGACTTGTGCTGTAGAAGTAGAAACTATTGATTATAATAGTAGACTGTAATGCTACTAACCAGTTATGTATTTTGTTTAATTATTGTATGATTTGTATTGTGTAGGCAACTAAAATTTAGTACCTAGGTTTAATTTTATATTTAATAAAATAATTATGTTTGAATATAAGATAACCCAGGGTTAAAAATAAAAGAGTTAAATGTAAGATGATAATAAAAAATAAAATAATACTGTATGAGGAAAATGGCAGAAGAAAATAGTGGTGTAAGGATACTATAAGAAATTAATAAATAATATATAAATTCAATTAAAGGAAATAATAATATTAAAGACTTATATCTAAGGTCATAAGAAAATTAACGAAAAAACTTTATATAAATCAAATTGGATAATAAACCAAAGTTAAAAAGAATTATTTTTCTATAAATAAGAAATAAATTTATAATAATTAAAAACTGCCTATATACTCAAAAGTAAATAGAGGCACCAATAAAAAATGATATAGAAATTATGGGTTACTAAGAGTAACGGGATAACAACATATGAATTAATTGTTAAAAACGATTGGAAACCGTTCGGTTGAGAAAAAGTGATGACACAAAAATTGTATTAAAAACATTTTAAAACTTTCGGAAACGGTGCAAAAATGGAACAAAATTAACTCACAGTATCCACCTTATTTTCAAACTCCTTCAGATATCAAATATAACTTGCTTTACCCGATGAAAAAGTGAACTAACCAATTCCAAGATCTGGCCTAGCCGAACCGCACTTCGAGTTTTTAGCGAGATTGTATCTTAGAGACATTCAATGAAATTACAAAACAACTAGAACTACAACACTAGAAACAGCTCCATGCAAGTAAGAACTTCGAGGAAAGAGGTAATATAAACGTTTTTTTATAATTATTAACCAAGAAAACCTCATATCAAATCGTTGTGCAGTTCAGAAATTTCGTAAATGATTTCATGTGTATAAGAAAGCAATAATCTGCACTCTTGCGGACAAATCCGGAACTACGTACTACGAAAATAAACAAAAAATTCGAAAATGGTTATTTTTATCTTGTAAAGCGTAGTATATAATTATCCATTTCTGACCATCTCATAACACAAAGAACTTACCCTTAACCCTGGGGAAATTAATAAAATGAATTATATGTTGGTTAATGTCTAATTAAGGATAAAATTATAAAATCATCAAAAATATATTTTATGATAATTCAAATGTTTACCTAACTAAATCGATCCAATGTATTATTGACTGAAAAAGATCGATTATAATATTTGTATACTGGAAGAAGAGGAAATCAACATTATACAAATAAATACTCTGAATATTTTATGTTAAATAATCAAATGTGTATTCTTTATTGTAGAGGGTAGTTGTTGTAGATTTTTAGTAAACCAAGAAGAGTAATCCACCGGGGAGTATTACCGAACAGTGGTGTTTGGTTAACCTAACATTTTGAGGTTCATGTCAAAATCAGCTGATCTTATGAACAGCGAATATTTAAAAATAAGAAATGGTATACTCTGGGTGTAACCAAATTGTTCTTACTCTCTCTTCTAACTAAGATTAAACAACTTTCTTAATCTCTACCAAATCACACACGCTCGATTTCTGTTTCGTTTGGTAAACTTCAAATCCGATTGATTTAAACATTAATAATTATAATTCATAAGTGACGATCGCAAAAAGGTACTTTGTAACGGTACAGAATTGTGGGCTACCCCAGTTTTAATTTTATTTCATATTAATTCAATTTTCAAATTGTCAGACTTCACCTGTGAGGTGCCTCAGTTTCACCAGCAATACACACTGTTAGTCTAAACAATTGTCTAGACGTATTGCGTAACCGCCCCAGTAAGCAGCAGGCTTTGTGAATTACAGTATGCAGTTTGTCATCAGAGAGTGTACAACAGACAGCCAGCAGTAGCATACAGTGCAGTTTATTAAAATAAAACAGTGGCCTCTGGTGCAAGATAGGCCGTAACTATTACAATCGGCCTATCTATTAAAGAATTAAAACAGGTATAAAAAGTGTATAAACCGTATAACGCGCGGCCAACCTAAAAGATCAAGTGTTCGAAAAGTTACGTTGGCCGACACAATTATCAAAAGTGAAATGGAAAAAACGTTGTTTTAGTAACCAGCAAAAACTTAACGCCAGTCAAAAGACAAAATCACTTTAACGAGCATTAATTGACTTTCGAAGTGTGGGGTAAAACAAGTGCATCATCAGTGGGATCAGATCAACAACCAGGATGAGTACCCTATAATCAATTTTAATTCAGAATTTTTAACTACATTACAATTTATATTTGCAGATGTTTCACTAAATCATGAGATCTCAAAGTGGGGTTTAATAGAATGTCAATGTAAAAGAACGAATGTGTGAGTGTGGGGACAAATTACGTACTGGTTTGTTTAATAGAAATTTAAGAAACAAATTAGTTAAGGAAGTAGTTTTAAGCGATTATGATCTGTTCTTTTAAAAGTAGGAAATTAAAGTGTAAGGATGCATAACCAAACCATATGATTCAGATAGATGATGTAATAGAGTCAGTATAACAATAACATGGAATAAGTAAAGTAAAATATGTCTTGCTTAATAAAAGGGAAATAATTTGTTAAAATCAGAAACACTGTTAGAGTAATTATTTCGCACTGAAACTCAAATAATCCTTTCTGCAGCAGTTTCGTCTGTACGACTGGGAAAACCCCTAAGGTAAGAGTTAATTATTAATTTGAATTAATTGAGTAGTTTCAACTTTGACTTTAGCTAATACCCGCAGGACGTTACAGATTGGCGCTTACAACAGTGGGGCATAATTAAATAAGACGAGCACAATAGGTCACATCCAAAGACTCCGCAAAAAGTACATCTGAAGCGAATACGTTACAATATTGAAATTGACAGGAGGGTAAATCAGGGGAAACTACTTAACTATGGAACAGCGGCTATCATCGAAGGGGGTGATAGTGCCGTTTTAAGGGTGTGTGAATCATTTTAGTAGGATTACTGGTGTCCTCGGACATCAGTAATGCCGAATTTTTATATAACGCTGAACCAAGAACGGTATAGGCAGCGTCTATACCATATATATGTAAACTTCAGTTCTTGGGGATGCAAATGGGCGCTACAGTCCAACACCAGGAAACAATAGTGTGTGTGGAAAAGGAGCTGGCCGTTACAAGCCAGGGGCACAGATAACGCATCTGTGCATAAGGCAAACGCTCGATCCGGTTTATCCGGCGGGTGGTTACCTAATTGTAACTGGGTATAAAGGGGGGACTTTAAGAAATTGATGTAGTAGAAGGGTAGCTGAAAATTCAGTGAGAGGGTGATGACCTCTGTAAACAGCGGGCGGTCAATTTAACCGGCTCGATAGAGGGAGTTGGGGGTTGACAACCCAGAGGGCTGTTCAGTAACTGTTGCTATAACTATGACTTAATGATTAGTGATGTATTTCACGCATGAGAGCAAACAATTTTAAGTGTTAGGGTCAATTATGATGATGTTAATTTTAGAGGATATTTATGATTGCAGCTATATAATTTTGTGTATTTGTGTTAATTGTATGCAGTATGTTAGGGGTAAGGATTATAAACATGTGTACTTTATATAATTTTGAAATGTTGAGAGAAAGGTCATTCACATGATAGTGAGACAGCAGCTGACTGCTGGGGTTATATATGTAGTATGTCACTTATAAGTAATTTGCAGAATTTTATCAAGGTAATTAAATGTTCGAATATAATTAAAGGTTTGAATAATAAGTTTTCAATGTGTTTAAGAGATTTTAAATTAAATGGTGAAATGTATTTGAGATAGTTTTGAATTTTCAATGGTTAATGTAATGTAAAATGTGGTAAAGGTTAGAATTTGGGTGATTATTATTTCAATAGGACATTTAAGTCAGTCCAAGTTAAGTTTAGATGGGTGTTAAACAGAATAAGATTCTTGGGAGTAAAAGTGGTATAGAAATTAAGTATTAATAGTGACACAGTAGTGATAGTGAGTAAATATAGAAAAATGAAAGTGATGTAATGGGAGAGTAATTAGATGATGGGGAAATTTTGTAGAAGGGGGTGGTGTGATAAGGAGTCCTCAACGAAAAGCATTGTGGCGGGAGGGGAATAGTTTTAAATGGGGTTTGGTGGGGTTACCTAGGGAGAGTCCAGGGACCAATAAGGGAATGAGCAGTGGGAAGGGAACACACGTCCTAAGTACAAAGAGGGTAGAGAGTATTTTGTTATAAGGGTAGAATGATGTGAATGGAGTTGGAGAATTAGTGGAGATAGATATTTTGGGGGAGTGGTGTCAGACTATGTAAATCTGTTAGTAAGTGTTAAAGTCAGAAGGGGTTGGAGGTTATATTTAATCACCCATTGGTAAATCGAATTATGATGAATAACTAAGAGTCACCCAAACTAATTGAGAATGAAAATGTTAAAGAGAGAACCATAGTTAAAATGTATTATATTAACAACCCATGTTCCCTGTACACTGATGAACAATTTGTCACAAGCAGGCTGTGCATTTCCGTCTTGAGCAACAGGTGGAGGTGTGCGCGGTGTTAACGCTCTCCCCAGTCACTTAACAACTCTGAGCCCGGCCGGGCAACCCAACGACTCGTGGACCACAAATACAATTTTAAACGTTAATAGAAAATGACAAAAGTGAACCGATATCTCGGAATGGAGCAAGTGGAGTGAAGGAAGAAAATTTAAAAGTGTATCGAACTAACGAAACATTCGGACATATAGCGAGTGCAGCACGCGGTGATGAGAGGAACGCCGAAAGTTAAGTAACCAACTACTAAGTTCCCGATATAATTCATTTAAATTAAAAGAGCGCTATAAAATAATGGGGAGGTAAAATTGTATGAAAGAGAGTATGTGGCAAGCTGGGTCTCCTTGATTAATTAATGATTATATTAGAATAAGTCTACAATGTCAAAATAAATGTTTTATGTTATTAATAGATAGAGGAAGCAGTAATATGTCAATTTTGAGAGAAAGATGAATAATTCATGCATTTAAAAAAGTATAGAGAATGAAATAAAATTTTAGTTGTTTTACACAAATGCGAGTCGAGTATGTTACTGATATAACCTTGAAACCTTGCTTGTATTACGCCGTTCGTGTGACGAACTCTAGAACTGTGAGGTGAGTTATCCTGGGTAAGCAAAAAATTAAATATTATAAGTCTCTTAATAATATGAGTAAGCACAAATGGCGCACGAACTGAGGACAAGTTTTATAAAGTAAAATTTATATAAAACCACACCTACGGTAAAATACAAGTATTTTATATATTTTATTTTATATTTATACAAGTATAAGGCAAAAGCTGCATATGTAATTAATTATGGTATAAGTCATTATTTCAAGACATAGTTAGACATAGACATGAATTATTAGACATAGTTTGTAATTGTGATGATTTAGTAATAGGCTTTGATGAAACTTTAAATACGATAAATAAAAATCAACAAATGGATTTTTTTTTCGGTTTTGGCATGAAGATTACAAAGAAGTTACTACTCGATATTTTTCATTGGCTTTTTTAGGACACACAACAGCAAAAGATTTACTGCAAGCCTTTGATGATAATATACCACACAAATTATTTGTAAAAACTGTTCAAATTTCAATGGACAGCCCCAACTTAAATTGGAAATTATTAAAAGACTTTCAAGCTAAACTCTCTAATATGGGTATTAGTAAAACTTTGATCGATATAGGTTCTTGCGGATTACATAATGTTCACAACAGCTTCAAAGCATCTTTTAATGAATCTGATTGGAAAATAAATGAATTCTTGAAAGCACTATTTTATTTGTATGATAATTCTCCTGCACGACGTGAAGATTATTTGAAAGTTTCCACAGTTAATTTTTTCCCAAAGTATTTCGGTGGAATCCGTTGGATAGAAAACCACGATGTTGCAGAAAGGGCAAGAGTCATTTTGCTTTCAGTAAAAAATCACGTTGATAAGAAGAAAAAAGCAAAAGAACCACCCAGTTGTAATTGTTATAAAACTGTGAAGAATGCTATATATGATGAATTTCTTGATGTAAAACTCGCTTTTTTTCATGGGTTTGCAACTATGTTAAAACCGTTTTTAACGGAGTATCAGTCAAATGAGCCTAAAGCTCCTTTTTTATATACCGATTTGATGAATCTGTATGAACAAATTTAAAAAAAAAATACTAACGCCTAGTTGCCTGAAATAACATAAAAATAATCTAGTTGAAATAGATTTAAATGAAAAAAAGAATTTTTTGACTCCCGGAGAGGTTAAACTTGATTATGAGACTAAAGGTGCTTTGAAAAAAATTGATACTACAAAAAATGCTCTTGAAATTCTTAAGTTTAAAAAGACATGTATTATTATTTATAAGACTTTCGTAGTAAAGCTATTGGAGAAATCTTCTTTAAAATACCCTTTAGTCAAAGGTATTTCGTGTTTCGATCCTGCAATTGCTATCGTAAGTGAAGAAGCTGAAGCACGTTTATCGGTTGTATTGGAAGTTTTTGTTGATAACAAGATTGTCGCAACACAACTGTAGCTAATGATATTGAAAGACAATTTCTCGAAATTATAAATATGCTGGGTACCAAAGAAAAATTAAAGAATTACCAAAGATACGTAGACATGACGGACAAAGAGATGCCTACCCAAAAATGTAGACTTGATCATTTTTGGGTAAGTATTTTAGATATGTATGATCCAAAGAAATATTCAAAATTACATAACTTTATGAAAATGATTATGATTATTTCTCATGGAAATGCCACACTTGAAAGAGGCTTCTCAATTAATAAAGAGTGCTTAGCAGCACGAAAAATCTTTAATTTCGCAACGAATTATATGCGATGCAATTAATCAATCAAATTGTCCGATAGAAAACATGGTGATTAGTAAAAAATTACTAAGAGATGTAAGATTGTCATATTCCCGTTATAAAGAAGATTTAGCTAAAAAGAAGGAAGATGACAAAAAAGAAAAAAAAAACTAATATTGAAAAGAAAGAAGGGCAGAAAAAATAAGTGAATTGGAAGCAAAGAAAAAAAAGTAATAGAAAATGCAGCAAAAGAAAAACGGAGATAGAACAAGAGATTTTAAACATAAAAGTTTTTAATTATCATAATTAATAAATTTTTGTAACTGTAATACATTTTTGTAATCTTTTGTATTTTATCAGTATAAAATTAATTGCACAGAATAAAAAATTAGTGCCTTGATAATATTTGATTTTGATTATTATATTCCTTCAATCCTCTAGGCCTTTCCTTCTTATACTTTTTTTTACAACTTTCTACTAAAACTTACTGTTCTTCTGGTATCAAAGGTTAAAGGCCTTTTATTTACCCTGTTAAATATTGAGAATATTTTTAGTCCATGTAAAATTAGTGATATATTAAAAACAAAAAATAAAATTTATATCATGGTAAAATCCTGGAAATATCATGGAATTTTTTTAGAAGCCACCGCTAGACACCCTGTTTACAAACCAATGATTTAAAGGTGCAGCATCTTCTAACACATTTACCATTTCATTGTGATTTCCTTTGGCATTAGAGCTTTTATTTAACATAGAATTCAGTCACAGCACATTTTTAAAACCCACATGACACTCAAATTTTGAACAGCTGATAAAACAATGAATAAATTGGCAGATAGATGTGGAAATCAATGGGTCTTTTATAAGAAGTATGAATCTTACTATGCATGAAAGTTTTTAGTTCTACTGCTATATGAAAAATCTATCAGATTAAAATTAATTAGAATCTGTACACTCCAAAATTATCTGTAATTTGATATCCTACATGGAATTTAAAATTTTATCTAATTTTTGGCCTATTTTATGGCCTCTGGTGTCACAGAATTTTGAAATTTCCAAAACTTAACATGACATTCATTTTTTAGTTAAAACTCCATATAACTTTATAGGCCACATGTCCATAATTGTGGAAGGTAAATGTGGTCAAAGAAAAATATTTTTATGAAACTAATTCAAAACAGTATTATGTGCTTTTTTTTTTGAAACCACTATTGTGTTTGCCATAGCATAAATATAAATCCATTTGACAATTCTAGTATGAATTTTTGTTTTAGAACGCCAGTTTTTCCAAACTCCGGCAGAACGTACCCATGTTACCTTCAGGTTGGTCTCTCGAGAGGCAAGTGTGGGTAGAACGTTCCAAAAACATTAGACATGCATGGGTGGGAGATTCAAAAACCACCAAACTTCTGCAGAATATGCTTATTCTACTTGCTGTAAACCAGAATGAAGCAAACATTAAATTCTGGAAGAAGATACTGATTGACATTGGCGCAAAAGTGCAATTATATAATGATAATAGTAAGTATCCAAGAAATTATCAAAATATGTATACATCAGTACTGCAGTGTTTTGTTTTGATAGTTTAAGGTGTTTGTTTGTTTTATTGACTTATGACGTAGAGAGTAGCGTCAAACATTTCGCAGAATAGGATTTTACTATTTCAGATAGTAATCATGATGTGGAAATTACAGTGCCATGTGGACACACATGACGTTACATTCTCATTTTCTCCTGAACAGGAGTCTGCACTATGGTTTTTAAAATATCACAGTGCAGATATCCATACAGAGAGTGTACACAAATCAGATTTTGTGTTTTAGTTCAGAAATAACTACCAAAAGACATTATGTTCACTTCAGCGCTTCAAATAAAATTTCTGTTTGAAACATTTCAATTTCCAATTTTTGATTCCATTGCGAATTAATTCCAGAATGCAAAACCATAAAACGAGAGGGGAAGTTTGAGAATGAAGATGCCTCATAAACCAGTTACTAACAGTGGGCAGATTTACATTTAAAGTTAAAATACTGTTATATTTCAGTTGAAAGTACCCAAGTGTAATTTGTAAAATATAATTATATTGTGCATCGGTTGTCCATACTAAAATAAATATATTGCAAAAAATAATGTATTATAGTTAACAATGTAATATCCTGTAAAGTTAACAAGAAAAGGCCCCCGTACTTACCTGCCTTATTAACCCAGAAAAAACAAAAGCCAGAGTCACCAAAGGCAGTGGTGAAAGTTACCAACCATTCTACTGTTTGCAGATTGGGGTGTAGTCTGCTTGTGTCACTCTAACTTTACTCTTCCCATGTGAGAACTCTCTGTGTGGAATACCGTAGTGTCCAGCTAGTTTTTACCTGTTTTCTTCCTTGAAATTGATTATGATAAAACGGTGATACAAAATTGTTAGGTTTAAATACAAAATAATTATTTAAATATAAATACAAAATCATTGCCAGTGCAACAGATTATTGTCAAATTTAATCATTACTGTGTTCAATCTGACAGTTCTGCAGAATAGGTTACAGGAGTGTTTGCAAAAAAAACTTCATTAACATTGGCAAACTGCTCAAGAGAACAACTTTGAAAGACTTTGATTGTACACTGTTTTATAAAATAAATATTTTGAATTGTTCTTGAAGCTACCTTGTATTGAAATAATTTGAAATTGAGTTCACATAAGTGATTTGTTTTGTGTGTAATCAACTAATACATTACATATTGGCACCAGTGGTGGCTGGTGGTTCCAAATTTTGGTGGTTGCCCTAGTTGCTTTGGTCGTGGGGGGGGGGGTCCAAGAACACGTTCAAATAGTTGGCAGACATAGCTGCATCATACATGGTGCTGTCAAATGGAAAAAATAGAAAGTTACTGTTTTCCCCCAATAAGAGAGCTGCCATTATTAATACAATGACCTCACTTCTATAGGTATGTCTACCTTTTCCAAATTCCATGTTCCCACATACTCATGAATGGTTGCTAAAAGCATCACTAACAGACTTTGCAATAACCAGATACTGAATATGCAGCCTATATTGGTGGTTGTGCAACACTTTAACCGTAACACCAGCCACCACTGATTAGCAGTATATGAGGTGGTATCAGAAAGTTACCAGACTAAGCAAAAAATAAATAAATTTGCGTACCTGTTTTATAAATGAGCACCATCTTCTCAAAATTAGTCTCCTTCGGAGCAATTCCAGTGCCTCTTCCAGCTTTCAAAATCATTGAAGAAATCCCTTTCCTGGACACCGTCCAACACTGCATCCTTTTGTTGGGACGACTGCTGTGTTGTTTTGAGGGAGGTGTACACAGTGTCATTGTGCAGCAGGAGATTTTGTTGTTTCCACAATTCCATTCGTTGTTGCTGCACACTTTCTCTCAGTTGCCTCAGAATATCACAATAAAAGTCAGAATTCGCCATAACACCAGCACGGTAAACAATGACTTTAGTGGTGTCAAATGACGGGAGCATGCTTTTTGTTCTGCTTCTGACTTTTCACACATTCTTTGCTCACAGTGACTGTGGCCTCTTTTACAGTGATGACTTATTTTGTCTCTGGATCGTAGCCCTAAAACCAACTTTTATCTCTGCTTATGATCTTAGAAATGAAAGTAAGATAATTGTTAGTCGTGCCATGAAGCTCATGGCATACATCAACATGACGCATGCCATGTTTTAAATTTTCAAATGAATTTCTTGGCAGGTCCCATAACCAATTTCAACAATAACTTGTATCCATGGATTGTTCGCCAACGGTCCTCATGTATGAGTTCATGAATTTTTCCACAGTTTCAGGTGTTTTGCTTTTGGAAGTCCACGGTGAACGATCGTCATATCCAAGTGACATTCTACCAACCTTGATATGAGCATGCCATGTGAAAACCTGTGTTCAATCTAACGAATGTTCTTGAGAAACTTCACAAAGCATTTCAAACGTCTCTTAGTCTATTTACAAAGTTTTACACAAAACTTTTGCAGGCCCACTGTTCGAATTTATCAGCCATAGACAGGTTATAAAATATTTTCTCTAGACTAAATATGTGCACACAGTATGATGAAATTCCGTGCATTGACAAAGTAGGGCTTAGGAGCAATAACTACCAGTGTCCCATTCAGTGCAGTCGGTGTAAGTACAGTACGATAACTTTCTGATACCACCTCGTACATGGACAGTTATTGATTTATGAACATGTAATTGTGAATTCAACTGGTTTTGTTTTATTCTGTTGTAAACTTGTTTTCAAGAAGTAAACGAAGTAAATTTTACAATAACAACAGTCAGTCATAAAGAACATGGCGTCTAATGCACATATGGAACAGCGTAATGTAATGAAATTTCTCGTGATTGAAGGCGTAAAACCCGGTGAGATTTATTCGCGACTCCTTGCACAGTACGGTGATGAGACTGTTAGTCGCAGTAAAACATCTGAGTGGTCCAAACGTTTTAAAGAAGGCCGTACATCAGTGAGTGACGATCCTGATCGAGGTGGTTCGGAACCTACTGTAGTCGTTCCCATGAACATTCAGCAAGTGGAAGAACTGATCCTTGATAATTGACGGATAACTTGTCAGCAAATTGCAAAAGAAATAAATGTGTCTGTGGGAACTGTAAACAAAATCATTCATGAACATCTGAAGTTCAGTAAGGTTAGTGCACGATGGGTACCAAGACAGCTTTGTGCTTTTGACCGACAAAGAAGGCCAGCTTTTTCTCGATCAAAGGCTACCTGCGATGAAACGTGGGTCCATCATTTCATCCTGGAATCAAAACGTGCATCAAAGCAGTTGAAGCATGTGGACTCACCACCTCCCAAAAAATTTCGAACAATTGCTTCTGCAGGCAACGTTATGGCCTCAATTTTCGGGATAAAAATGGCTTCATTCACGTTGATTTTCTACCCCGTGGAGTCAGTATTAACAGTGAGTACAACTGCAAAGTTCTTCAAGATGTGGACAATGCTCTCAAGAGAAAACGGCCTGGTGCGATCAGTAAAGGCGTTCTGTTTCTGCAGGACAGTGCACGACCGCATACCAACCACCGCACGACATGCACGCTGCAAGATCTTGGCTGGGAGTTATTACCACACCTCCTTACAGTCCGGACCTTGCTCCCAGCTGTTTTCACCTGTTCGGGCCCTTGAAGTTGTTCCTGGGAGGCCAGCATTCCAACAGCAGCACGATGAGGTGAAGCAGTCAATCCTGTCTTGGTTTCGACGTTAACGACAAATCTTTCTACACTGCGGGTATCCAGGCACTAGTGAAACGCTGGGATAAATGTATAAATGTAGCAGGGGATTACATCAAGAAATAAAAGTATTTTTTACTATCATAAATGTGTTCTATATTTATTAAAAATGAATAGTCCCGGAGTGACGTGAACGTCCCTCATGTATGTAAACAAATATTTTTCAATTAGAGATAGTTACAATTCTTACACTTATGACATGACATGGCGTGTCTTGTTCATGGATCATGTGGCCGAGTGTAATGAAAATGTGAAACATTTAAGAACAACGGGAAAGTTTATACTATTAAAACTTGGTAGGCTGTTATACCATGGTCCAAAATGTCTATAATTAGAGCCAGATTTTTTTACAGTACCCATGACAGACGTGTTCAGTGGCATGATAACAGAGATCTCAGTTGCCCGTGTAGGACTACGACAGAAGACTGTCCTACCCGTTGAGGCACTTATATTTATAAATTTTTGTCCAGGTATCAAACCACAGTCACTGCTGGTCGGTCAATTTTGGACCAATTGCATTGTTCTGCTTCCTGCTTGGCATGGCTATCTTAAGCCGGGTATGCACTAACCATCTCCGCTGGACGTCATGACGGACACCAAGTCAAAAACGACAGTGCGTAGCTTCGACATCCATCCGCATGTCGTGTATTTTTTGAAGGATGTGCATGACGAAAAATGAGTCCAGCAAGACCATCAGCTCAACCCGCACGATGTGCTGATGGATCGTTTGTAGTGTTGACGGATGTCAAGGAATCGTGCATCATGCATGTTTGATCATGCGTACGCTTGCTGTCTATCAAATCGTCATTTTCGAGCAAGTACAGTACATGTTTTTAGAGCACATTCGTTTAATAAATGTTTAATGAAGAAATTTGTGTTAGTGGTTGAAATCACAATCAGAATGATCACAGTTGCACGCCACTATATAAAAATTATCCCAATTAGCGCTTTCAAGCCTCACAGCCCATCGTCAGATCGGAATAGGCAGAAATTATTTTAAAAACAAACCCTTCACCCCTCTCCCCCACCCTGCTCACACACAACAAGCTATAATATAAATGACCCTTCCCCACCCCCTAAACCCTGTCCACACCATCTGTACAGTTACATATTTTTCTAGCAAATTCCTTGTGTTTCTGTGTGTGTGTGTGTGTGTGTGTGTGTGTGTGTGTGTGTGTGTGTGTGTGTGTGTGTGTGTGTGTGTGTGCATCCTTTTAAACTTACCCTACTTCCTCTCCACACACATGGGTCAGTCACACACCCTTATTTTAACCATCCAATTAGTACTATGCAAATAATTCTTAATCTTATCTATCTGTCCTCTATCATTTACTTCTTAATCATGTTATAAAATATTTCTTCATTATCAAATTTAATTTTAATATTAATTAAATTGTCTAACCCTTTTTCTCTTTCTTTTAATATTTCTAACTCCTCTCTAAGCTTCCTTTCAACTGTGTTATTTACTACTTTTACAATTTCGTATTCTTCCAAAGGATTAACAAACTTATGGTTGTCTTCTATGAAATGTCTTGCATATAACGAATTGGTTGTTCTATTACCTTCTCCACGTTTGTGGTCAGACAACCTGCATACGAATTTTCGTCCTGTCTCACCTAGGTACACTTTGTTGCAGTCTTTACATTTTAATTTATAAATTCCGCTTTTCTGTAATACTGGAATTTTTTCTATATTCTTATTCCTTATCTTATCAAATACCGTTTCACATTTTTTAATAGCTATATCTACTCCATATTTATTAAAACATTTTATAATTTTTCTAGTATGTGAACCTATGTATGTCAATGACCCTGCATAATTCTTTTGTTCTGGTTCTATTTTAGCTTTTTGTATGTTAACCCTTCTCATAACTTTATCCACTATGTTGGTGTTATAATTATTATTCCTTACAATTCCCTTTATCGTTTTTAACTCCCTAACTTTTGATTCGGTCTCTTTTAAACACTTCTGAGCTCTGTAACAAAATGTATTGATTGCCGCCATTTTATATCTATATGGGTGGTAAGACTCTCTTGGTATAATTATATCAGAATACGACTCTTTCCTAAATATCCCAAACTGTAGTTTCTCATTATCCTTAATTTCTATGTTCAAATCTAAGTAATTTATTTTCTTACCTCCTATCTCTTCTTTAAATTGTAAGTTTTTATCCTTATTATTTACCTCATTTATAAACTCATGCACTTCTTCCATGCTTCCTTCCCAAATTACTAATACATCATCAACGTATCTAGACCATAATTTTATATTGTCTTTATACTTAGTGGAAGTTATTAATTGCTTTTCAAAATCATTCATGTATATTTCAGCAAGAATAGGGGATAATGAAGACCCCATAGGTAAACCTTTTTTCTGTATATAAAACTTGTTATTAAACCTAAAATAGTTCTGATTTACACATTCTTTAATTACTTTCATCAACTGCTTTTTATACCTGTATTCTCCCATATTATTATCGTTTATTAACTTAATAACTTTATTTACTGTGATATTGGTAAACATGTCCTTAACATCCAGTGATATCAATTTTGTATTCACATTAATCCTAATATTTTCTAATTTTTCTATCAATTTTACATTATTCTCTATGTTGTATTTTGTCCCAAATTCATATTTCTCTCTCAGTACTCTGCTAACTTCCTTTGATAATTTATAAATAGGTGCATTAATAAAAGAAACAATCGGTCTAATTGGTTTTCCTTCTTTATGTATCTTAACCTGACTTTTAAAAGTTGGTGCTGTTGGATTACTTTCCAATAAATACTTTTTCTTATTTTCTTCTATAAATGTTATCTGTTTCATCATTTGTTTTATCCTTGACTGGTACTTACTTGTATAATCATACTTTATTTCCTCGTATGGTCCTTCCCTTATAAATTCTTCCGTTTTCTTTATGTATTCTTCCTTTCTCAGTAGTACCATTGTATTTCCTTTGTCCGCCTTCGTAACTATAATATCATTTTTCTTTATTTTATTCTTTAGTTTAGTTACAGTTGATTTGATTTTTTGTTCATTTTTTGAATTATACAAACTTTTCTTAAATATTTTGTCTACTACATTCCCTACTTCCCACCTTATTCTTTTTTTATCATTTTCATTTCCTAGTTTTTGTATTATGCTTTCGCATTCAATAATTGTTTTTTCTTGATTTAATTCTGGTGGCGGTGCGTATTTTAAGCCTTTTGCTAACATTTCTTTTTCTTCTGTATTGAAATTCACCTCTGTAAGGTTTATTACTCTTTTTTCATAGTTATTCTTAGAGAGGTGTTCCTTTTTTACTTCGTTCTTTCTTATTAATTTATTTAACTTATCTACCATTTTTTTTATTTTTATTTTCCAATTTCTTTTCTACGTACCCCAAACCAAAATTATATAATATTTCTTCTAACTCTACATACGAGTATATTCTTAACAATTCTATGTGTCTGTCATATAATTCCCTATTATATCTATTGATTAAGCCGTAGAGTGACCTTATTTCCAGTTTTATCCACAACTTCTCGCTTTGTTCTTTTACTTTTTTGGCTACACTGTTCTTATTTTTAATTTTAACTTGAGCGTACTTTGGGATGACATTATTATCCAGACATTGTTTATTAAACCATATTTTACTTAAAACCCTCTTCAATTTAACTTTTAACTTAAGATATTTAAAAACTTTACTTACCTTATTGTTGTCGTTTATTACCTCATTGTTGCTGCCCATTACCTGTAGTCGATTGCACATCTTAACAGACGTTTAATGAAGAAATTTGTGTTAGTGGTTGAAATCACAATCAGAATGATCACAGTTGCACACCACTATATAAAAATTATCCCGATTAGCGCTTTCAAGCCTCACAGCCCATCGTCAGATCGGAATAGGCAGAAATTATTTTAAAAACAAACCCTTCACCCCTCTCCCCCACCCTGCTCACACACAACAAGCTATAATATAAATGACCCTTCCCCACCCCCTAAACCCTGTCCACACCATCTGTACAGTTACATATTTTTCTAGCAAATTCCTTGTGTTTCAGTGTGTGTGTGTGTGTGTGTGTGTGTGTGTGTGTGTGTGTGTGTGTGTGTGTGTGTGTGTGTGTGTGTGTGTTCCAGTATTACAGAAAAGCGGAATTTATAAATTAAAATGTAAAGACTGCAACAAAGTGTACCTAGGTGAGACAGGACGAAAATTCGTATGCAGGTTGTCTGACCACAAACGTGGAGAAGGTAATAGAACAACCAATTCGTTATATGCAAGACATTTCATAGAAGACAACCATAAGTTTGTTAATCCTTTGGAAGAATACGAAATTGTAAAAGTAGTAAATAACACAGTTGAAAGGAAGCTTAGAGAGGAGTTAGAAATATTAAAAGAAAGAGAAAAAGGGTTAGACAATTTAATTAATATTAAAATTAAATTTGATAATGAAGAAATATTTTATAACATGATTAAGAAGTAAATGATAGAGGACAGATAGATAAGATTAAGAATTATTTGCATAGTACTAATTGGATGGTTAAAATAAGGGTGTGTGACTGACCCATGTGTGTGGAGAGGAAGTAGGGTAAGTTTAAAAGGATGCACACACACACACACACACTGAAACACAAGGAATTTGCTAGAAAAATATGTAACTGTACAGATGGTGTGGACAGGGTTTAGGGGGTGGGGAAGGGTCATTTATATTATAGCTTGTTGTGTGTGAGCAGGGTGGGGGAGAGGGGTGAAGGGTTTGTTTTTAAAATAATTTCTGCCTATTCCGATCTGACGATGGGCTGTGAGGCTTGAAAGCGCTAATCGGGATAATTTTTATATAGTGGTGTGCAACTGTGATCATTCTGATTGTGATTTCAACCACTAACACAATTTCTTCATTAAACGTCTGTTAAGATGTGCAATCGACTACAGGTAATGGGCAGCAACAATGAGGTAATAAACGACAACAATAAGGTAAGTAAAGTTTTTAAATATCTTAAGTTAAAAGTTAAATTGAAGAGGGTTTTAAGTAAAATATGGTTTAATAAACAATGTCTGGATAATAATGTCATCCCAAAGTACGCTCAAGTTAAAATTAAAAATAAGAACAGTGTAGCCAAAAAAGTAAAAGAACAAAGCGAGAAGTTGTGGATAAAACTGGAAATAAGGTCACTCTACGGCTTAATCAATAGATATAATAGGGAATTATATGACAGACACATAGAATTGTTAAGAATATACTCGTATGTAGAGTTAGAAGAAATATTATATAATTTTGGTTTGGGGTACGTAGAAAAGAAATTGGAAAATAAAAATAAAAAAATGGTAGATAAGTTAAATAAATTAATAAGAAAGAACGAAGTAAAAAAGGAACACCTCTCTAAGAATAACTATGAAAAAAGAGTAATAAACCTTACAGAGGTGAATTTCAATACAGAAGAAAAAGAAATGTTAGCAAAAGGCTTAAAATACGCACCGCCACCAGAATTAAATCAAGAAAAAACAATTATTGAATGCAAAAGCATAATACAAAAACTAGGAAATGAAAATGATAAAAAAAGAATAAGGTGGGAAGTAGGGAATGTAGTAGACAAAATATTTAAGAAAAGTTTGTATAATTCAAAAAATGAACAAAAAATCAAATCAACTGTAACTAAACTAAAGAATAAAATAAAGAAAAATGATATTATAGTTACGAAGGCGGACAAAGGAAATACAATGGTACTACTGAGAAAGGACGAATACATAAAGAAAACGGAAGAATTTATAAGGGAAGGACCATACGAGGAAATAAAGTATGATTATACAAGTAAGTACCAGTCAAGGATAAAACAAATGATGAAACATATAACATTTATAGAAGAAAATAAGAAAAAGTATTTATTGGAAAGTAATCCAACAGCACCAACTTTTAAAAGTCAGGTTAAGATACATAAAGAAGGAAAACCAATTAGACCGATTGTTTCTTTTATTAATGCACCTATTTATAAATTATCAAAGGAAGTTAGCAGAGTACTGAGAGAGAAATATGAATTTGGGACAAAATACAACATAGAGAATAATGTAAAATTGATAGAAAAATTAGAAAATATTAGGATTAATGTGAATACAAAATTGATATCACTGGATGTTAAGGACATGTTTACCAATATCACAGTAAATAAAGTTATTAAGTTAATAAACGATAATAATATGGGAGAATACAGGTATAAAAAGCAGTTGATGAAAGTAATTAAAGAATGTGTAAATCAGAACTATTTTAGGTTTAATAACAAGTTTTATATACAGAAAAAAGGTTTACCTATGGGGTCTTCATTATCCCCTATTCTTGCTGAAATATACATGAATGATTTTGAAAAGCAATTAATAACTTCCACTAAGTATAAAGACAATATAAAATTATGGTCTAGATACGTTGATGATGTATTAGTAATTTGGGAAGGAAGCATGGAAGAAGTGCATGAGTTTATAAATGAGGTAAATAATAAGGATAAAAACTTACAATTTAAAGAAGAGATAGGAGGTAAGAAAATAAATTACTTAGATTTGAACATAGAAATTAAGGATAATGAGAAACTACAGTTTGGGATATTTAGGAAAGAGTCGTATTCTGATATAATTATACCAAGAGAGTCTTACCACCCATATAGATATAAAATGGCGGCAATCAATACATTTTGTTACAGAGCTCAGAAGTGTTTAAAAGAGACCGAATCAAAAGTTAGGGAGTTAAAAACGATAAAGGGAATTGTAAGGAATAATAATTATAACACCAACATAGTGGATAAAGTTATGAGAAGGGTTAACATACAAAAAGCTAAAATAGAACCAGAACAAAAGAATTATGCAGGGTCATTGACATACATAGGTTCACATACTAGAAAAATTATAAAATGTTTTAATAAATATGGAGTAGATATAGCTATTAAAAAATGTGAAACGGTATTTGATAAGATAAGGAATAAGAATATAGAAAAAATTCCAGTATTACAGAAAAGCGGAATTTATAAATTAAAATGTAAAGACTGCAACAAAGTGTACCTAGGTGAGACAGGACGAAAATTCGTATGCAGGTTGTCTGACCACAAACGTGGAGAAGGTAATAGAACAACCAATTCGTTATATGCAAGACATTTCATAGAAGACAACCATAAGTTTGTTAATCCTTTGGAAGAATACGAAATTGTAAAAGTAGTAAATAACACAGTTGAAAGGAAGCTTAGAGAGGAGTTAGAAATATTAAAAGAAAGAGAAAAAGGGTTAGACAATTTAATTAATATTAAAATTAAATTTGATAATGAAGAAATATTTTATAACATGATTAAGAAGTAAATGATAGAGGACAGATAGATAAGATTAAGAATTATTTGCATAGTACTAATTGGATGGTTAAAATAAGGGTGTGTGACTGACCCATGTGTGTGGAGAGGAAGTAGGGTAAGTTTAAAAGGATGCACACACACACACACACACACACTGAAACACAAGGAATTTGCTAGAAAAATATGTAACTGTACAGATGGTGTGGACAGGGTTTAGGGGGTGGGGAAGGGTCATTTATATTATAGCTTGTTGTGTGTGAGCAGGGTAGGGGAGAGGGGTGAAGGGTTTGTTTTTAAAATAATTTCTGCCTATTCCGATCTGACGATGGGCTGTGAGGCTTGAAAGCGCTAATCGGGATAATTTTTATATAGTGGTGTGCAACTGTGATCATTCTGATTGTGATTTCAACCACTAACACAATTTCTTCATTAAACGTCTGTTAAGATGTGCAATCGACTACAGGTAATGGACAGCAACAATGAGGTAATAAACGACAACAATAAGGTAAGTAAAGTTTTTAAATATCTTAAGTTAAAAGTTAAATTGAAGAGGGTTTTAAGTAAAATATGGTTTAATAAACAATGTCTGGATAATAATGTCATCCCAAAGTACGCTCAAGTTAAAATTAAAAATAAGAACAGTGTAGCCAAAAAAGTAAAAGAACAAAGCGAGAAGTTGTGGATAAAACTGGAAATAAGGTCACTCTACGGCTTAATCAATAGATATAATAGGGAATTATATGACAGACACATAGAATTGTTAAGAATATACTCGTATGTAGAGTTAGAAGAAATATTATATAATTTTGGTTTGGGGTACGTAGAAAAGAAATTGGAAAATAAAAATAAAAAAATGGTAGATAAGTTAAATAAATTAATAAGAAAGAACGAAGTAAAAAAGGAACACCTCTCTAAGAATAACTATGAAAAAAGAGTAATAAACCTTACAGAGATGAATTTCAATACAGAAGAAAAAGAAATGTTAGCAAAAGGCTTAAAATACGCACCGCCACCAGAATTAAATCAAGAAAAAACAATTATTGAATGCGAAAGCATAATACAAAAACTAGGAAATGAAAATGATAAAAAAAGAATAAGGTGGGAAGTAGGGAATGTAGTAGACAAAATATTTAAGAAAAGTTTGTATAATTCAAAAAATGAACAAAAAATCAAATCAACTGTAACTAAACTAAAGAATAAAATAAAGAAAAATGATATTATAGTTACGAAGGCGGACAAAGGAAATACAATGGTACTACTGAGAAAGGACGAATACATAAAGAAAACGGAAGAATTTATAAGGGAAGGACCATACGAGGAAATAAAGTATGATTATACAAGTAAGTACCAGTCAAGGATAAAACAAATGATGAAACATATAACATTTATAGAAGAAAATAAGAAAAAGTATTTATTGGAAAGTAATCCAACAGCACCAACTTTTAAAAGTCAGGTTAAGATACATAAAGAAGGAAAACCAATTAGACCGATTGTTTCTTTTATTAATGCACCTATTTATAAATTATCAAAGGAAGTTAGCAGAGTACTGAGAGAGAAATATGAATTTGGGACAAAATACAACATAGAGAATAATGTAAAATTGATAGAAAAATTAGAAAATATTAGGATTAATGTGAATACAAAATTGATATCACTGGATGTTAAGGACATGTTTACCAATATCACAGTAAATAAAGTTATTAAGTTAATAAACGATAATAATATGGGAGAATACAGGTATAAAAAGCAGTTGATGAAAGTAATTAAAGAATGTGTAAATCAGAACTATTTTAGGTTTAATAACAAGTTTTATATACAGAAAAAAGGTTTACCTATGGGGTCTTCATTATCCCCTACTCTTGCTGAAATATACATGAATGATTTTGAAAAGCAATTAATAACTTCCACTAAGTATAAAGACAATATAAAATTATGGTCTAGATACGTTGATGATGTATTAGTAATTTGGGAAGGAAGCATGGAAGAAGTGCATGAGTTTATAAATGAGGTAAATAATAAGGATAAAAACTTACAATTTAAAGAAGAGATAGGAGGTAAGAAAATAAATTACTTAGATTTGAACATAGAAATTAAGGATAATGAGAAACTACAGTTTGGGATATTTAGGAAAGAGTCGTATTCTGATATAATTATACCAAGAGAGTCTTACCACCCATATAGATATAAAATGGCGGCAATCAATACATTTTGTTACAGAGCTCAGAAGTGTTTAAAAGAGACCGAATCAAAAGTTAGGGAGTTAAAAACGATAAAGGGAATTGTAAGGAATAATAATTATAACACCAACATAGTGGATGAAGTTATGAGAAGGGTTAACATACAAAAAGCTAAAATAGAACCAGAACAAAAGAATTATGCAGGGTCATTGACATACATAGGTTCACATACTAGAAAAATTATAAAATGTTTTAATAAATATGGAGTAGATATAGCTATTAAAAAATGTGAAACGGTATTTGATAAGATAAGGAATAAGAATATAGAAAAAATTCCAGTATTACAGAAAAGCGGAATTTATAAATTAAAATGTAAAGACTGCAACAAAGTGTACCTAGGTGAGACAGGACGAAAATTCGTATGCAGGTTGTCTGACCACAAACGTGGAGAAGGTAATAGAACAACCAATTCGTTATATGCAAGACATTTCATAGAAGACAACCATAAGTTTGTTAATCCTTTGGAAGAATACGAAATTGTAAAAGTAGTAAATAACACAGTTGAAAGGAAGCTTAGAGAGGAGTTAGAAATATTAAAAGAAAGAGAAAAAGGGTTAGACAATTTAATTAATATTAAAATTAAATTTGATAATGAAGAAATATTTTATAACATGATTAAGAAGTAAATGATAGAGGACAGATAGATAAGATTAAGAATTATTTGCATAGTACTAATTGGATGGTTAAAATAAGGGTGTGTGACTGACCCATGTGTGTGGAGAGGAAGTAGGGTAAGTTTAAAAGGATGCACACACACACACACACACACTGAAACACAAGGAATTTGCTAGAAAAATATGTAACTGTACAGATGGTGTGGACAGGGTTTAGGGGGTGGGGAAGGGTCATTTATATTATAGCTTGTTGTGTGTGAGCAGGGTGGGGGAGAGGGGTGAAGGGTTTGTTTTTAAAATAATTTCTGCCTATTCCGATCTGAAGATGGGCTGTGAGGCTTGAAAGCGCTAATCGGGATAATTTTTATATAGTGGTGTGCAACTGTGATCATTCTGATTGTGATTTCAACCACTAACACAATTTCTTCATTAAACGTCTGTTAAGATGTGCAATCGACTACAGGTAATGGGCAGCAACAATGAGGTAATAAACGACAACAATAAGGTAAGTAAAGTTTTTAAATATCTTAAGTTAAAAGTTAAATTGAAGAGGGTTTTAAGTAAAATATGGTTTAATAAACAATGTCTGGATAATAATGTCATCCCAAAGTACGCTCAAGTTAAAATTAAAAATAAGAACAGTGTAGCCAAAAAAGTAAAAGAACAAAGCGAGAAGTTGTGGATAAAACTGGAAATAAGGTCACTCTACGGCTTAATCAATAGATATAATAGGGAATTATATGACAGACACATAGAATTGTTAAGAATATACTCGTATGTAGAGTTAGAAGAAATATTATATAATTTTGGTTTGGGGTACGTAGAAAAGAAATTGGAAAATAAAAATAAAAAAATGGTAGATAAGTTAAATAAATTAATAAGAAAGAACGAAGTAAAAAAGGAACACCTCTCTAAGAATAACTATGAAAAAAGAGTAATAAACCTTACAGAGGTGAATTTCAATACAGAAGAAAAAGAAATGTTAGCAAAAGGCTTAAAATACGCACCGCCACCAGAATTAAATCAAGAAAAAACAATTATTGAATGCGAAAGCATAATACAAAAACTAGGAAATGAAAATGATAAAAAAAGAATAAGGTGGGAAGTAGGGAATGTAGTAGACAAAATATTTAAGAAAAGTTTGTATAATTCAAAAAATGAACAAAAAATCAAATCAACTGTAACTAAACTAAAGAATAAAATAAAGAAAAATGATATTATAGTTACGAAGGCGGACAAAGGAAATACAATGGTACTACTGAGAAAGGACGAATACATAAAGAAAACGGAAGAATTTATAAGGGAAGGACCATACGAGGAAATAAAGTATGATTATACAAGTAAGTACCAGTCAAGGATAAAACAAATGATGAAACATATAACATTTATAGAAGAAAATAAGAAAAAGTATTTATTGGAAAGTAATCCAACAGCACCAACTTTTAAAAGTCAGGTTAAGATACATAAAGAAGGAAAACCAATTAGACCGATTGTTTCTTTTATTAATGCACCTATTTATAAATTATCAAAGGAAGTTAGCAGAGTACTGAGAGAGAAATATGAATTTGGGACAAAATACAACATAGAGAATAATGTAAAATTGATAGAAAAATTAGAAAATATTAGGATTAATGTGAATACAAAATTGATATCACTGGATGTTAAGGACATGTTTACCAATATCACAGTAAATAAAGTTATTAAGTTAATAAACGATAATAATATGGGAGAATACAGGTATAAAAAGCAGTTGATGAAAGTAATTAAAGAATGTGTAAATCAGAACTATTTTAGGTTTAATAACAAGTTTTATATACAGAAAAAAGGTTTACCTATGGGGTCTTCATTATCCCCTATTCTTGCTGAAATATACATGAATGATTTTGAAAAGCAATTAATAACTTCCACTAAGTATAAAGACAATATAAAATTATGGTCTAGATACGTTGATGATGTATTAGTAATTTGGGAAGGAAGCATGGAAGAAGTGCATGAGTTTATAAATGAGGTAAATAATAAGGATAAAAACTTACAATTTAAAGAAGAGATAGGAGGTAAGAAAATAAATTACTTAGATTTGAACATAGAAATTAAGGATAATGAGAAACTACAGTTTGGGATATTTAGGAAAGAGTCGTATTCTGATATAATTATACCAAGAGAGTCTTACCACCCATATAGATATAAAATGGCAGCAATCAATACATTTTGTTACAGAGCTCAGAAGTGTTTAAAAGAGACCGAATCAAAAGTTAGGGAGTTAAAAACGATAAAGGGAATTGTAAGGAATAATAATTATAACACCAACATAGTGGATAAAGTTATGAGAAGGGTTAACATACAAAAAGCTAAAATAGAACCAGAACAAAAGAATTATGCAGGGTCATTGACATACATAGGTTCACATACTAGAAAAATTATAAAATGTTTTAATAAATATGGAGTAGATATAGCTATTAAAAAATGTGAAACGGTATTTGATAAGATAAGGAATAAGAATATAGAAAAAATTCCAGTATTACAGAAAAGCGGAATTTATAAATTAAAATGTAAAGACTGCAACAAAGTGTACCTAGGTGAGACAGGACGAAAATTCGTATGCAGGTTGTCTGACCACAAACGTGGAGAAGGTAATAGAACAACCAATTCGTTATATGCAAGACATTTCATAGAAGACAACCATAAGTTTGTTAATCCTTTGGAAGAATACGAAATTGTAAAAGTAGTAAATAACACAGTTGAAAGGAAGCTTAGAGAGGAGTTAGAAATATTAAAAGAAAGAGAAAAAGGGTTAGACAATTTAATTAATATTAAAATTAAATTTGATAATGAAGAAATATTTTATAACATGATTAAGAAGTAAATGATAGAGGACAGATAGATAAGATTAAGAATTATTTGCATAGTACTAATTGGATGGTTAAAATAAGGGTGTGTGACTGACCCATGTGTGTGGAGAGGAAGTAGGGTAAGTTTAAAAGGATGCACACACACACACACACACACTGAAACACAAGGAATTTGCTAGAAAAATATGTAACTGTACAGATGGTGTGGACAGGGTTTAGGGGGTGGGGAAGGGTTTGTTTTTAAAATAATTTCTGCCTATTCCGATCTGACGATGGGCTGTGAGGCTTGAAAGCGCTAATCGGGATAATTTTTATATAGTGGTGTGCAACTGTGATGATTCTGAACGTTTAATAAATGTTTACTGTTTAATTTTACGTACATTCATTCTTTAGTTTATATTAAATAAGTAATGATTCAGATAAAATTTCAGTTTAATATTTAGTTTAGTTTATTCTTTGTTTACATAATACATTCAAATATCATTAACAGTTATTATTTTTAATATTGTTATTATTAATTTGTTTTAATTAGAATTCATAATGGGCCGTGAAATAACATCAAAATTTATCGAAAAATATAAATTAAATAGATGTCTGTGGGACGTATCCTATCAACGAGAACGTTTGGCACACTGGACGAGCTGCACGACAGTATGGTGTGCACATCCATTACCGACGTCGGGCATCCTGGACAGCGGCGATGGTTAGTGCGTGACCGGCTTTACATTTCTCAGTACCGATAATGAGTATTTATGTAGCATTAAGGTCTCTTCTTGCTTATTCATGCTGCAGTCACTGTGCTCATGTGTATTAATAACCTCCCTCTGCACCGAGCGAAGTACCACTGAATCGAGGACATGATATGGGTCTCTTCAAACAAAATAGTATGGCTTTATGGACTATGGCCTAACAGCCTGCCGGGAAGTTTTAATATATAGAAACTAGCCATGAAACCTTATGTTCTTTTAACACAAGGCTGCTTGAAAACGTTGTTTCCAGAATCAAAACATTAATTTGTTTTCGACAGTTTCAGCAAAAAGTCTGATGGCAGTGAGCATCATAGTATCAGACAATGAATGTTCATCGAACCTGTTGGAACAAGCAGAGAAACTAGAAATTCCAGTAGTTTCATTGACGTGGGTGCAACAGTGTATTATTGACAATGACGTGCGTCCGTACATGAATCACCCAGCTTATTCGTATCATTATATTTCAGAACCGGAGAGTCCAGAGTATTGAGTGAGCATCACACGCACCTGTAACTATTAAACCAGTTGTTACTGTTAAGTATAGTGATTAAAAAAAAAAAAATCTTTAAGTTACCTTGAACTCTTTATCTTTATATAGTAACTCGTATAGGTTACATATGTTATTTATATGGCATTGGCCAATATACATTATGGGTTACATCATGTTGTATTCATGTGACACCTGTTTTACTGACGATCTGAGCACGTTGAACCTTAATAATATTTGGTTTCAGTAAAACGTCATTTGT
Organism: Magicicada septendecula; assembly: GCA_034769895.1. Classification (NCBI taxonomy): domain Eukaryota; kingdom Metazoa; phylum Arthropoda; class Insecta; order Hemiptera; family Cicadidae; genus Magicicada; species Magicicada septendecula. The sequence continues at coordinate 420,584,490 of CM068375.1, forward strand.
GTATACAATAATAAGTAATTCATTAAGAATGAAACACAATTAATCATCACTTGTACAGATATACACACATACATCATTTTGAAGTTATGTTTAGATAGATTAGCAATGCAACCAATGAAAAAAAGACGGCATGAGGAAGAGTTTATATAATGTCGGTATAATTCATTTTGGTATCATTTTTTTCTTTTAGTACCACCACTATCTGTAGTACCACTACCACTGGTGATACCACAGACTTTGTAGCAATATTGTATTATGTCATGAGAGCTACAGACTCTACTCATGACTCTAAATATATTTTTGTATTACTTTTTACCACTGTTGATTAGGTATATGACAAATTTAAATATTGAAATTTTCTGTGCACAACATTTTGCCACCATTACACAATTCTGCATATATTTTGAATTAAATTTATAAACAATTTTAGTTTTTTATTAAATTATGTTTTTACAATTATTGAAAAATATATTTTATTATTTTGCTTTGCATAGCAATAAAAAATTTGTTAGCTTTTTATTGTTGGATCCTGATTTTGAAGGTGACGGTATTTTGATTCAAAGTGCATTTATTTTGAAAAGTGTTTACAGGGTTTTAGCTGAAAAAAATTAATTTTCTTTTTTACCTGTGGTGTGAAAAAAATCTTTTTTTTATATACATTGTTATTACTTATCTATATTATTATAAATATTGTACCAATATTAAACTTTAGTTTATTTTTATAAGTTATCATTTATCTATGAGAATATAATAAACATTATTTGTAAGAAGTAAAATAGAATTTGTTTTTGTTTTAAACATGAAATGTTTTTTATATATAAATTTAAATTTATTATATTAAAAACTTTATTTTTGTGAATTGATGTTTTGGATAAACAAAAATGTTATATTTGCTATAGCCTTTTATGGTTTTCTGTGAAATAATTTTTCCACCTTTAAAATCTTACAAATATAACTATATATTTTTTTTAAGTTACTGATATAATAATTGTTTAAATTATTATACTTTTGTTATGTTTCTAATAATTTTTGTACCATTATAAATATTGTATTAAAAAATGAATAGTTAAAAATATAAATGAAATTATTTCTTTATATTTTAGGTTATGGTAAACAGTGGTTGTTTAAAAGTTATTATTGATAGAAACTGTTATTATTATTATTGTATGTTGATATAAGTGCGGATTTATGATTGAGTTTTGTTACAAATAGATTTGTTCATGTTCCACTTAAAATCCATTTTCATTTCTGTAAATGAAAATTCGATTCTGTGCCCTCCATGGCGTATGATTTTTATTGATAGGCATGATGAGAATGTTCATACGTTGCAAATTTATGTATTCATCATCATCATCTTCACGGATTAAACCAAGCATGGTTTGTTCCGGTCTCAAACAGAAAAAGATTAGAGCTGGTCACTCCAGCGCTTCCTCGGATGTCCCACACCTCAACCGGACCGTCCCCTTGGCTGATAGTTCCAGAGTTGTTTGGGGATGCGGCAGTCATCCATTCGGCAAAGATGTTCCCACCAATTCAGCCGATACTGGGCGATTCTGTTGAGTGTACTCGTAATATTCAATTCCTGCCGTATATCTGTGTTTCTTCTATGATCATGGAGAGTATACCCTGCTCTGTGCCTGAGAAATCTCATTTCAGCCAGTTGGATGCGACTGGCCTGGCCTTTCGTTAAAGTCCAATTCTCAAGACCCATAAAGAAGTGTGGGAAGAGCCATCACTTTGTAGAATTTTAGGCGAGTTCCTTTACTTACTGACTTAAGGGTTCGCTTAATGGTCCCGCACATAAGGTTGAACTTATGCCATTTATTCACAACGTCTTTGCATGCATTATAAGACACACAAATTTATGCATTATTTTATTAATATATGAGTTGAATAAGTGACATAGGGTCTCATTAGTTGACTAATTTCTGTAGACAATTCTAACTAGCTGTTTCTTGTAGACCCTTTTTTATTCATGATATTTTATCCATGATATTCATAACAAATTTTTATGCAAGATATCACAGGTGAAAATCAGTAGTTGCAAGTGAATACTTCTATATTATAAGTTTATGGGGGCAAGACTTCAAAGGGTAACCTCTTGTTCGTAGAGGTCCATCTGCTATTGAGGGTTGGAAACAGTTCGTATTTTGCTTCTTGTAAAAATTATTGGCTCGTTGGGTGTGGCCGTGCACTAAAAATGGAATCATGATATGTTCCAGTGTCCCAGTCACCATTATCAGAGTAGGGACAGTTGGAACGTATATCTCTTTGTTATCATTGTTTTGGGACATTGGAACATAGCAAGACTCCATTTTTAGTACACGGCCACAGTCAGAAAGTCCACACGTTTTAGAAGATAACGTGTTTGACTCGGGCTGTAAAAGTCTGTGGAATTATGTGAAATTTGTACTTGGCTTGCAGCAGTTGTTGAGTAGAAGTAATCCAATTCAAGTTTTTAATACAAGACATGTGTTGTCTCCTATACTCCCGTACCTCGTATTTTTTTCCCTCCATGATCATTCTTAACCGAGCATGATGCCCCTCTCATCACATGTCGTAAGAACTTCAGTTTCATTTACTTTACAGTCAGTATTGTTTCCTCTCCTTTATTCAACAAATGGAGTGCCTCAGAGGAATAGCTAGGGAATAGTCACTCCAGACACCACAACCAGAAGTGTGGCAAAATGAGTATATACTTTTAAAAAATTGATTTCATTTTATAAAACAGCAAGCATGATTTCTTTGAAAGACTGATTGCCATTAAGAGACTTCATTTTAATATAAACAAATTATCAAATTTGGTATGACTATTTCCTTCTTAAAAGTAACATAACCAACAAAGAAGATCTTGTCATACAACTTGTATCGTATGACAGAGGCTGTTTGATTTGTTATGCTTGCTTGCTCATGTAACAGTTTCATAACAGTAACAATTAATCTCTTAAATTTTAACTAAGTGGTTTATTTTATTACTTTTGGTTAACTTCATGTTAGTTTACTATATGTTCAATAGTTATTTTGACAATGTACTAATGACCTGTGGGGAATTTGTATGTTTATTAGTTGACTGCATTTTTAACATATAGTTCTTAAACATATGTACTGTACTGTATGGTAATGTATTGGACACGTGTAGTCATTTTGGATGTATATTGAACTTACTTTAAACTATTACAGTACTGTACAGTAATAAATAAATGCTGTAGCTATACAGTGGGCCGAAACAGAAGACGCGATCGATTGTATTCAGCGTATGAATCTTAAACGATCGCAGTCTTTAGCAGCGAGAAAACGGGGTATCGGTTTGAAGCAGACAGTGATGATAAACAATTCTTTTAAAAAAGTGGAAATCCATGGTACTGTATGTGTTGTTTTCTTTTTTAATTTTTTATAGTACAGTGTATGTTATTAAACTCTAATTTTGTTTAAATTAACTTTTGGTTTATATTATTTACACTCAGATTTAGTTCAGTGATTTTCAGCCTTAGTAATACATTACAGTACAGTATACAGGTTGCTGTAATTATATAACAGTATGTTAGAAATGGTTTTTGTAAAGAGAAATAAAGGTTTTCAATTTACGATCTATTATCCGAACGGGCCCTCGTCCCGAGAGGTTCAGATAAGCCATGCTCTACTATACTTATTCAATGGTTCAATGGATACACCTTTATTGTTGCTTTTCGTCCATTTTTAATTCCCAATAAGGGAAGTCAGCTGGCCATCTGCTTGCTCTGTACACCAACAACTGTGCTACACCACTGGAGAACCTCAATACACATAATGAGATCAACCTAAGATGCAATGCATCAGCCTTTGATCGTATCACTTTTCTGTAACAACTCAGCAGTTGCAAAGGAAATTTGGCAGTGTAATAATCTTTCTCCCAAGGCTTTCGGGATCTTAGCTCTTGGCTAAAAAATTAATTTTTTATTTTTGTAAATGTAGCTGTGCTGAATATAGGCTGTGCTTTCTTTTGTGTTATTACTATTTTTAGTCAATCATTCCTGAGGAATTTCAAATTATCGACTCCCAATTTGAGTCCCAGAAATAATATTAGATCTTTTTTTGTTAATATCGGACATTGTTGTTCATAAATTTTGTTTTGTAAGATGATCACAGCGAAGTATATAATATTATTTATTACGAACTATCATTGCCGGAGTCAGCATTACTAAAACCATTATATTCCAGGCTTTGGGCCAATATCAGTTGCTTAAATTATTGTGTCTAAATGTTGTGGACATACCTCCGTGAGGCCATCTCCAGTAATTTGCCATTGCGATTGCTTACCCCTTAAGTGTGAGCTGCGTACGGCGTTTCATCCTTGTGAATATTTTCTTTCTTTTTTTTTTCTATTGAAGATGGCCTCCAGAGGTGCGGCAGAAGTGTTTAAACACAACAATTTGAGCAATCGACGGGAATGCAATAGTTTTAATTATATAACATTATGTTTAAACACAACAATTTGAGCAATCGACGGGAATGCAATAGTTTTAATTATATAACATTATGTTTTTACGTTTGTAACTAATTTTTGTAGTGTTAGTTGAATCTTGTGATTCACATCTTAATAATTTCAATTCTTCTATAGGTTTAATGTGATAAATATTTTTTCCCATATAATACAGAGTGGCACAAAAGTTACTTGACACTGGAATTCAAAAAAGCGTGCTGAATTTATTTATAGTTAGGCAACTTACAGTTATTTTTTTCCCTATCGGCCATCTAGGGACCACATGCCCATTTCAATTCTTTACTCTTTGTTCTTTCCTTTTTTTCCAATACTCTTTCACCTTCTCACTGTCTCCTCTTCCTGTCTTCAGTCCACTTTGAACGTGGGTTTTCTCTCTCCTACCCTGGACTCCCTCCATTTTTAACACTTTTGCTCGAAAAACTTCTTCAATTGCTTCTTCGCATGTATATTATTTTTTTCTAAATCCTTTTGGACTTCTTTAATCCAACTTGGTGTTGACTTCTTCCCCCACAGATATTTGAAGATTTGCTTTGTCAACCTGTTGTCCATTCTACATAAAAGTCCAAAAAATAATAGTCTCCTTTTTCTCATTGTTTCTGTTATATTTTCAATACTTTGATATATTTCATCATTACCTCTTAATTTCCAACCTTCTGAAGTTTTTCGTGGGCCTAATATTTTCCTAATAATTCATCTTTCCAAAATTTCTAATTTGTCTAAATTATAATTCAGTGCTAGACATTCACTTGCATGGTATTCTGGCTTCTCTACTGTACTGTAATGCCTTATTTTCGCATTTTTAGATATGCACTTTTTATTTTTTTTTTATTTACAGTTATTATTACTTACAATTAGTTTTTATGTTCAAACTGCTTTCCATCTTCAGAAATACATTTTTAAAGTCTTTCTGGACACTATTACACACTCTACGACAGTCTTCGATCACTGTCCAAATCACGGAATGCTTCCTCTATATTAATCTTTCAGTTGTTCAATGGTCTGAGACTTTTTAGAATAAACAGAGTCCTTGACAGTTCCCCATATGAAAAAATCCATTGATGTAATATCTGGCGAACATGGAGGCATGTCAATATCTTCCCATCGACCAATCCCTCTTCTGCCGAAAGCTTCGTTCAAATAATTGCAGACCCCAGTGGCATAATGTGGTGGAGTGCCATCATGTTGGAAGTAAATTTCTTGAAAGTTTTCAACATGCGTCATGAGTCCTGGTACCACATAATTTATAAGCATGTTTATATTGGTCGAGCATCAATTCACAAAACTGAAGTCGTCGATCTGCGTCACTTCGAGTAACCCATGATGTAAACGTGGAATGTAAACTTTAAATTTTTGCTTGTTCAAAATTCTGTGCACTGAAATATCCTGCAGCTCAGAAGCTGATCTTCTTGTTGATTTTTGTGGACTTTGAGTCACAGCTAAACAAACGCGCAATTCATTTTCCTCTGTTTGGGCTGTTCTTGGGTGGCCAGATTTTGGTGCATCCACAAGAGATCCGTGTTGTTTAAATTTATCTAGTAAGTTGTACAAATGTTGTCTAGATGGTGGACTTGAACTGAAATGTTCATTCCACTCATTATTAACTGCAGGAGCACCACTTTTTAAGTTTTTAGAGTGAAAATCCTTTCTTTTTTCGTTAACATCATAACTACATAACACAAATAATCAACTCAGACTCAGTAGAATTACTGACTATATAACTGACAAACAGGTCTAGATAGGTGTGTTGTATTGCCAGCCTGTCAAGAAAAAGTATCAGTTTTATAATGCCAACATTATGGGCAAAAATTATGGTACCCCTTTTTACTGGTGTAAATAAATTCAGTAGGTTTTTTCTTAACAAGTGTCAAGTAACTTTTGTGCCACCCTGCATATTGAAAAACGAATTAATTTTTGTAATTCATGTCTGACAGGTTGTCAGTTCCTTGTAATGTATTTGTATAGTACAATTTTTATTCGTGACAGCAGAGTAGCACAGTGGAAGAGAACTTGCTTGTATGGTTTCGAGTCACCAATGTCTAGTCAGTCCTATTCTGTCAGCCTTTGTGTTGTGCAATTTCACAGTCTGGCTGCGATAAGCAGACTTCAGTCATTAATAATGTGCCATCTACAAACACACACAACACTCCCGGTAAGGCTAGATGGTGTAACAAGGGAAGATTTCGATGACCATGACTGCTGCCTGCTTAGTGAGATGGTCTCATTTATATGATCTTTAACCCTAACTTCTGATTGAATGTGGGCATGAACTGAAGGGTTTCATTTGACTGTTATGATCGTTAGAATTTATTTACACAATGTTTTGACTGCTAAAAGTCTGTGGTCGTCTTCGAGTGTAGTTGTAAATTAAACTAATACATTAAATACTAACTTGGGCTAGACGGTATACTAACCCGCTTAGACGGTTCACACTTGTTAGTGAATGAATCTAGGGTAGGAATGAGTTATTATTTAATGCATTAGCATAGCGAATAGAAGAGAAAGTGAGATCACTTAGCTAGTTACTGTGGTTCGCCGCAACGTGGCGCTAGCATCGCCCGTTATTGTGTATGCCTGTATGAAACACGCAAATAAGTTTTCATACAAACACAATTCTCACCGTAGGATGTCAGCAGTTCGAAACCTTCGAAATTTTCTGAGAGGATTTAGCCAATTGTGTACTGGTCATTTCTCTACGTATTGCCTTCGTACGGAAAAAGGATCGGCACTGGATATATTTGAAAATTAGTTGCCTACAATGGCTAGTGTGTGTTCACAGCAACATCCTACGCTGTCCGTTGCGGGCACATTAATTTCTTTGATTTCATCCAAACATTCATAGAAAATATCTCCCCACATACTGTTTGGTGAACTAAGTTTTATTGTAACAGTTGTTTCTGCTTGCAATAGTACATGATAAACACCATTTGAAGGGTACGTTAAATGAGATGTTCTTCGATAGTTCCGTAATCTTTTATTTTTGTCCACACAGCAGCAGGTAGATTATGAGGACGATCGTTCCTCAATGTAACAGCACAGTCACCACAGTCAGTAATTTTAGATGATTTTCTCAATATGTACCTTCTTTATATTACCCACTATGTAACACATAAAACACAGCTCTTTTTTGCACGTGGCTAAAGGCTTACCATCTCAACTACAACAACCTGCGATCGCAGCGCTGAAGTTTAACATGGTCACCGCTAGCCCTATTCACAACTATAACGCACGCCCAGAGTGATCTCACTTTCTCTTCTACTCGCTATGGCATTAGGTTAATTTTCAAGCACGCCTGATGGTAATAGTTCAGCGAAACACTTCTGGTAATCTTTACAAGGTTATTGGGTCATGTTGTTATATTCTGAAGAATGTTGTTACTTTTTTAGCTAGGGTAGTATCTTGACCGTATGAATATTAGAATTAGTATAACTGCAGTGAGCTTATGATGTGATTGAATGTTGTTAAAATTGTGATTAATTTTTGTTGTTTAGTTTTTTTACTGAAAAAAAATTGTGCTTACTATCATCCTACTTCATATTGTGATCGAATTTATCAAATCAATTTGCATTTGATTCTAGTCAATGTACTAATACATAAATTAACAAAACTAAATATTTCCTATACAGTTAGTAGGTTGAATAACTTACAGAACAGATAAGTTCTACACTATTATTGCTCATTTTTGTGTAGTCATTTCGTACACAGGTTCATAGATTTTTAAGTTATTTTTAAGTCAGCCAATTGTACAAACAAATTTTAAGTTGTGCATAGCCATAGCTCTACAGTATACATACTTATTAAATTCATCATTTTTTTTGTAAATAACTTAAATATTTTTTCCAGCTTTCTATAGTATGAAATGTTCGTCAAATATTAACTACTTCTGCAACTAAAATTATTATTGTATTTTCTCATGGCCCGTGTTTCACCGATCACATCAGTATCATCAGAGGATTATATAAATCATTTGCAAATTACATTTTAATAAAATATAATTTATATAATAATAATAAACTATAAATTCGTTTATAATACTCTGATTATACCGACGTGATTAGTGAAATGTCATGTCACGTCTCCTGACGTGATCAAGTATTTACTTTTTACTTGTAGAAGTACAGTGAAACCTGCCTAAGCCGGATGCCCTATATACCAGAAACCTGGACAAATGGAAAATAAATTTCGGAACGGAGTTATTTCCTATGTAAAATAATACTCTAAACTGGAAAACTGGCTAACGCGGAAACGGAACAATTTTCGGGAACCGTTTGCGTAAATAACCTGACTAAGACGGATTATTTTATGCGTAATACATAGCTACGTACTAAATTTTTTTGATCATTTTAAATTTTGAAAACGTAATAGGCGTTAATTTTGAGCGCGACTATACTTGCACCGAAGTTCTAGGAACCATTAACTCTAATCTTTCTTCAAGGACGCAGCAGGTACGCTACATGGGGTAACATCTGTAAGTGAAAGCAATGTATCGTTACTTGTTCAAACCCTCTTGTAATACACATGGTAGGGTACAAATGTTTGGTACTGTATAATGTATTCATTCTCAGTTTCGTTCTGACAAGTGATTAAGTACAAGTGGAAGAAAACTGCGAACTTGAGTGATTTTTAAATTTACTTTTTACTGTATTTGTGTACGTAATTCAGTAACAATGACTTCTAAACATAAGACACTTACACGGGAGGAGAAAATTAAAGTTATTGAAGAAAGATGACAAAAAAAAACAAACGTTCAGCTAAAGAAGTAACCGTGTTGTTTAAAGTGGGAAAAACTCAAATTTATGACATTTTGAAAAACAAAATAAAAATTAAAGACGAGTGGATAAAGGGAACAGCAGGACATGTGAAACGCATCACAAAATCTACGGACTATGATGAAATAAATCGTGCTATGTTCGAGTGGTTCATTAGTGCGCGCACTAAAGGAATTCCTATTTTTGGACCATAGATACAGACTGAAGCTTTAGATACAGCAAAAAAATTAGGCATGCACCAATTTCAAAACGTCCAATGGGTGGCTCGAGAGTTTCAAACATCGCCATAACATTGTTTTTAATGCTGTGTGTGGTGAAGCAAATGATGTTGACATGCAGACAGTAGCGGACTGGAAAGGAAAAATTGGAGATCTAGTTGCGGGATATGAACCTAGAAATGTGTATAATGGTGTTGAAACAGGTTTGTTTTTTAGAGTGTTGCCTTCAAAGACACTGACTGTACGTGGTGATAAATGCACAGGTGGCAAGCTGTCTAAGGAAAGACTTACGTTATTTAGTTGTGCTAACATGACTGGTGAAATTGAAAAACCTATAGTGATTGTAATTCAGGGTGTAATTTATACACTTAAATCCTTTTATAGGAAGTTTGTACTGCAGTCACTTGTTGCTAAAATCAACACCAGGACCAATGTTTCTCAGCTTGTTAAACAGATTAATGTCCTTGATGCTGTTAACTGGATCCATCAGGCTAAAAAGAAAAATTCCCCGAAACAGTGAAGAAGTGTTTCCTTAAAGCTGGTTTTCCTGCACAAGCATTGGCGGATACACAAGATGTTACAGTGGAAAATTTACAGGAAATTTCCGTTCTCTGTAAGCAAGGAAATCTGCCAGATGAAGCTGAAGGTGTAGTAAATTTTGATAATGAACTTGCCACGACTGAAGACATTCAAAGTGCAGCTGACATTGCTGCCGAAAACAGCAGGTGTGAAGTTATGGAAGAAATGGATGACGAAAGCAACGAAAGTGAGCTAAAAATACGCACTTTTGGAGAAGCATTATCTGTTGTGAGTGACCTTCAGGAATTTGCAGCTTCCAAGAATGTTCCAGAACTCCTGGAGTTGATGCAGGATGCAAAGGAGATCATACAACCTTCTCTTGTGTAGAAGTTGCGACAATGCACTTTGAAAGACATGTGGGGACAGAGAAACTAGGAGAGAAACTGCAATTATTGTACGTAAATTGAAAATACAGTAATACAATACATATGAACCTATTTTTTATTTACAGACTTTTATTTTAAATTATTCCTTCATTGTAATCCTATGTGATCATATTTTTTGTACTTTGTTTTATTAAAACACAACCCTTTGTAAGACGGAAACCTGTGAAAATGGAAAAAAATACCGGTACGATCGCGTTCCATTTTAGGCAGGTTTTACTGTAGTTAATATTGGAAGAACATTTCAGACATAATATGTACGTAATAAATCTGCTATTATGTACATGTTACTAACTTCTTGAGTACTCAGTAGGTAACAGAACTGTTAAGCATATAAATTTAGATAAACAGATAAGAATCTTATTTTGTATAATTAGAGTTTACTTCTTTGCCATTGTAAACTTCAGTATTACTGGTAGTATTGTACCGCATACAGCTACAAGCCTGCCCTGCTTAACACATTCTCTGTTAATGTACCTATTATTTACAATTATAGAAAAGTCTGATAAGTTTATCTGAAATATTCACCTTTGTGAACGCCTTTGTGAGTCAAGAAGAATTGTTTGTTTCTTTGCTTCAAAAGAGTTCTGTGCCAGTTCAAAAAGTCACTGTACACTATATATAATATATACATATGTTCTAATTTTTTTATATTTTTATTATTTTGTAAATTAATAAATATAAAAAAATTGTAAATCAATTGTTCAAAACAGCTGTTTTATATGTAGACTAAATTTCATGTTTTATATGTGTATATCAAATATGTTATATAATTAATTGTAAAATATAATATAAATATTTCTGGATTTTGTTGTCCATGACATGTCCGTAGATTAACTAATTATAAGTATAATACTGCTAACTTGGAACGAAGTTTTTTACTGGTAAAAACTAAAATTTTTATCATTAAAAAACGTAGTGTTCCAAGTCGGTAGTATTATACTTATAAATATTTATTATTTTAATTAATTAGTAATTTTGAAAATATTATCATTTTTTGTATTGACCTGAATTTGTTCTGGTATTAATTTATTACTTGTTTTGTGTTTAAATGTTTCTAAATTTTCCCATAAGGTTGTTTGTTATACAATTGTATATATAGTGTATAATACTAACACAGACAGTGTTACCAGTTCAAACAGTGCTGCCATCTCATCAAGTCTAATGCACAGGGGCTTTCCAAATGCACTGTATTATAAAACATTGTTTCTATGAATTTTGCTTATACACAGAGTTTTAGTTTTAAACAATGAACTGAAAAGTTAAAAGAGGTCTGAAAAGATGACGAGATCAGTTGTAACAACAGACAACATAATAGGCTTTGAGCCTTATACTTGCAAAGAAGATGAAGAACAATAACAACAATGGATTGATTTATTTAGCTGTAGTAAGCTGCTGTATTTATTGAAGGTCAGTAAATTAAGCATTACTCTCCCTTGCACTTACAAAATGGTGTAGGCCTACTCTGGATCCAGTTTGTTTTATGTCTTCCAATAAAACCAAGTATGTAATGACCTCCAGAACCTCACTGGAGTGCACTCATTTGCTTTTCAATGAAAACCTAATAAAGTAGGAATTGACATTCAGGTATTTACGCATAGTCATATGAAGTCATAGAGTTCTTTACAGGGAATTTTCCTTGCATCCAAATATTATATATAATATGCAGCTACTAACATCTCTTACGTTCATCTCGCCAGAAGATTTCTTCTTCCCACTCTCCTTGTTGTAAACGTCTTTTCCTTCTTCTATCTGGAGAACCCAGTTCAACAACTTCTTGTATCTACGATCATCAAGCATTCATTTCATATTGTGATACCATATGACGTGCTTCATATTTATGGTGTTAAATATTATTCTTTCTGCATGCATTTGCTATGTAATTTCATTTCTACTGTGTTGTACTTATTTTTAATACAGGGAATTTTAAGAGAACAAGTAAATAGTGTGAAGCATAAACAGTATCATACAGACTAAGATGTCACATCTAAGACAAGAATAAAAAGTGGGTGTGTCATGGGACACATCATGCCGGAAATGAGAACTTCAGTGTCGAGTGGCGAGTGAACTGATTCAATGTGTAAAGGTTGCTTCTTCTATATATATGGAGTAAAAGTGTATTTGCTATAAAGAATTAATATTCAAATAAGAGTGAACATATAGTTAAATGAGACAAGGGCATAGTAGAGTTTACATGTATTTTTTAATAAGAAATCGATGGCTACAATGAACATAAATAGAATCATGTCACATGTCATGTTATTTTCAGTATACATACATGTACAAACAATATGTAACAAGTAATTTATGTTTTGTTACCTGATGTGATCAGATGGCAAACAGATTAATTAAAGAATAAAATTATTAATGATTATTAAGTAATGATGAAATATATCAGAGAATAGAAAATATAACAGAAACAGTGAGAAAAAAGACTTATTTTTTGGACATTTGTATAGAATGCACGGCAATAGGTTAACAAAGCAGATCTTCAAATATCTGTGGGGGAAGAAATCAACATTAAGTTGGATTAAAGAAATCCAAAAGGATTAAAAAATAATAATATATAAACGCAGAAGAAACAATTGGAAGAGAAGTTTTTCGGGCAAAAGTGTTAAAAGTGGAAGGAGTCCAGGGTAGGAGAGAGAAAAACACAGGTTCAGAGAGGACTGAAGACAGGAAGAAGGGACAGTGAAAAGACGAACGGGTATTGGAGACAAAGAAAAGAATAAAGAATTGAAATTGGCATGTGGTCCTTAGATGGCCAATACAAAAGAAAAACTTATATTTAGTATTCATATTATTCTTGTAATAATATGTAAACGTTCAGAATATGCTCACATTCTTTAAAATATGATTTGCGTAAAGCACACGTGTTAGTGGCAGTGGGGAAATTTTTGTTAGCTATATGGGGAAAAGAGGTTTCATTGACCTGGCAGCACTGCTTTTAGGTTTCAGCTATTTCATTACGCATTGAATCAGTTTACTGCCATAGGAACATGAGGTGTATGGGAGTGAGCCATGCACCATAGTGCCAATGTGTACAAAACTATAAGACTCACAATGATAGAGACTGGGCCTGATTCATTACAGAGGCAATACTACGTGATTTGTAATTCAGGAAAACTATATGATAGTATATTATAGAAAATGTGAATGAGGGTGAATAGAAGAAGAGATAAATGTTTAATACAGTAAAACTACCCATTAAAACACTTCCCCTTAATTCTCTGTTTCATATAATTGCGTTTTTGTCCTGTCCATGCTTGTCTCATATTTGGCAACCATTATAAAGTAACCTGTTTATTGTGTCTAATATGCTTCTTTTCACTAAAATTTTCTATTCATTTTTATTGTTGTTTGAAACAAGTAGAACTACTGTAGCACTGTTCTAATATTCGGTTTTCATGGGGTCTCTTAAAAAGCATTTTAACAGGGTTTTACTGTAATCACATTAGCAGAAAAGTTGCAAGAAAAACTAAACCTGAGGACAGCATCTGTATAACATGCAAAGATGCAGTCAACACGTATACAAAGAGACAGGAATAAAAAAACGGAATGATTTAAAATCCACTGTGAAAATGAGGAATAAATACAATAGAAAATTGATATTATAGGTACCATTAGTAAACAATAAGTGTGTGTATATTAAATACATCACATTATCATTAGAGATCTTATCAGAAATGATCATAGAATGGAGCTAGGCATAGCTGAACGCTTAAATGAGAAAATCTCCCGGTGCAAAATGGAGTGGCGGTTACACTTAGAGAGAATGGATCCAACTAGATTTTGAAGAAGAGCCCTTGATTATGATCCAAGGGGGAAGATAAGTGTGGAAAGACTTCAAAAACAATGGTTGGATGAATTCCATTGAGACTGGAACAGCCTACTACCCTAAGTCATAAAGGATGACGACGATGATGATATAGTAAATAAACAGACCATAAAACTTGGCACAGGTGATTAGGGAGAGAAATGGTGTCTGTAGCCACCAGATGGACAGGAGTCCAAAGCAATGACAAAATGTATTCAATTCTAAATACAGTTCATTAAGCCCTTAGGGTTCATGAGTAATGCAAGAGCTTAAGTGATGTGAATTATTTTTGAATACCTCATTAGCATTTTCTGAAGAGTTATAGTCATCATTATCTCGCAGAGCTTGTCTTCTTTGAGCAATATAGAGTGGTGAGCTCGTGCGGGGAAGTGTGTTGTGAACGTTTTATGAAATCTCTCACGAGTCTGTTAATTCTATACATAATTGGGAATTTTTTCTGTTCCGATTCTTCCCTGCTCTTATGGAAATCCATTCTGTTTCTACTAAGTGATGGTTGGATTGTATGTATCTACATTGCAGTGATCTTTCCTATAGCCTCTGACAGTTCCGTTTAGGCAAGACAGCCAATCAGTAGCTTTCATTCTGTGTATGCAACACTACTTATATATAAATGTTTCTTCTTGGCTAACAAAGTATCACATTACAGTGAATTGTTTCATACTGTTCTGTATTTAAAAAAAATATATATATATATATATTTCCATTAGGAAATAGTGCCTTAATCATAAGATGAATTTGTGTTGTCCAAGTTAGATTGAGCAGTACGGGTTTTTTTCTTTCACAACAGCCTAGTTTGGAAGCAGTGTTTTCAGGATTTTACATTCCAAACTGTCAGGTTATAGTAATCACGGGTTCAGTGCTGTTTTTCAGTAACTGTATTTACTTTAGTTTCATCACATATGTTTAGTGAATGTATCTATATGTACTACTTTTTTTAATAATTATGTTATATATATATATATATATATATATATATATATATATTAATGTTAAAACTCACTTCATCATTGGTATTCAGACTTAGTTTGAAACCTGTGTTTTGTTAAGGTTGTACTTAACATGTAGTTGTTATTATATTTGAAATTGTTATGTTGTTTAGTGCAAATAGTAATAATATATGCATTTATCATCCAAATGTAGTTACAGTAAACAGTTTTATTTAACTATTTGTGAAGCAATTAATTTTAATGTATTAATCATTGTAGCAATGAATTGTGGCAATTGACTTGTCAACATGAAAATCAAACATTCAGAAGATACCAAGGTAATTCTATATCATGTATAAATTTGGAGTTACCAGATTGTGTATATAAATCATAATCATTAGAAATAAGATATCTGGAGAAAAAAAATCACATCTATGCGTACAGATAATATTATTGATTTTTCGTAAAATGCAGACAAATGCTTCATTGGCCAAAGACTAGTCCAGATGTGTACTTCAATTAGGCAGTGATTTAATTCATTTAGTTATGGTCAGGTACAGTATTATTTACATCACTGTTTAACGAATGAAACAAGTATGCTTTATCTTCAAATGATGCACCATTCCATTGTCAAACTCTTTTCTGTAATATTATAACTTAAAAAGAACTAGAGTTATGTTACCATTATGTAACAATTAGTTTGTGTTTATTATGTTGCACTTGTAAAATTGAACTAAAGTATCTGACTAGTCAGATGTGTACTTCAATTAGGTAGTGATGTGATTCATTTAGTTATGGCCAGGTATAGTATTATTTAAATCACTGTTTAATGACTGAAACAAGTATGCTTTAACTTCAAATGATGCACCGTTCCATTGTCAAACTCTTTCTGTAATATTATAACTTAAAACGAACTAGAGTTATGTTACCATTATGTAAAAATTAGTTTGTGTTTATTATGTTGCAATCTTCTCTTGTGAAATTAAACTGAAGAATATGACACCCAGACACAAAACCTGTTTTTGTTGTTGTTGTTGTTGTTGTTGTCCAATGGCTTGTTTTGGCTCATGCCATCTTCAGTCTTGCTTCCCAGTAAAGTCCAGGCAGGTCCTCTCTCCTCTGCTTCTGGTCGTCCAACTTTTCGCAAACCAGAAGATGGTCCTTGTTCATAATTGATTGAGGGCATTCGAATAGTGTGCATTTGTCAGAATTTATAACATTAATTTTCTTCAGATGTTCGGCCAGGCAGTCCTGTCCTGTTGTTAAACGAAAAACCTTGCAATTTTTATTTTTCATACATAAAGTCCATAACTTATTTTCATTAAGTTGTCTTAAATTAATAGAATTCTAAAAGTGCCTTTTGAGAAACCAGAATTTTATATATTACCAAACATTCTAGAACTACCATTAAATTATATTAAAAAATAAAACAATAAAATAGTTTTAGTGATTTTCATTCGTCACATTGACGAGTGAAAATCACTAAAACTATTTTATTGTTTTATTTTTTAATATAATTTACAATGGATTTTCACCAAAGGCATCAAGCATTAATTACTACCATTAAATGTAAATTTTTCATTCTCCATACCAATAGCCCTATGTCTGTACAGTATCGACTTCTATCTCTGTTTGGGAAAGAAGTAGTGTACTATGAGTTATCTGCAACAAGGCTGTACTTACACTGTACGTGTAAAATGTTTGACTATTCTGTGCCGTATGCTTCTTACAATGAAGTGAGTATTCTCAGTTAACAACATATCATTGACCTAATGCTTTGAAGAAAATATCGATTTCTTTATAACAATATTATTATTATTATATTTTTTTTTTCTGATTTACTTGTAAAACTAAATTGAAGCCAGCAGTTATCTTTAGCATAATTTTGTTTGTGGATGGTGTAGACCATGGTTGAACATGCATATCCATGAATAATCTTTACAGGATTTTGTATGAATAAAGTGAGAAATGAACCTTCTCTGAGAAACATTCGTGTAAAATGTGAAATGAGAGTACTTTTATGAACGAGAAACGAGTACTGAAACAAATTTGCACAGGATTTTGGTTGTCCTGACAATATATTTCAAATAGCAAAATATCGATGTTGCTTATTATTTTATATAACAATTTACATTCCGTCTCATCTCTTAAGTAACATTTAACATCTTAGTTCATGAGTTGTATGATATATATTTACATTGGATTATAATTAAGAAAAATAATCCAAGAAATCTGGCATTCACTTTCAGTACAGCCGTATGATACAAAAGGCTGGACTGGCAGTTCTTAATCATCGAAGTACAAATGATTTTATTAGATTAGCAATGTTGTAAAACATTGGAAACACTATCAGTAATGATAAATCACCTTATATTAGTACATTACTATATAATTACGTCTGACTTTTGAACTGATTTATTTGTGTTCATGTTCTCTTTTTTGCAATATACTTTTGTTATTACACTGTAGAAGATGTTTTTGTTTATGTCAATAAACAGAGTAAACTAAATAGTTTTTATTTACTTTCTTGTTATTTCAGCATACGCTATAATCATTCACAAAAATAAGCCAGTAACATCACATTGAAGTTATTGTCATAGGAATTACTACACATTATTGTTTTTGTTCTGTTTACTGACTCACTTTTGTGATTAGATGTGACGATTTCATAATCCTCCTCCTTTGCATTCTTTTATTTTTTCCTTTTATCTTTCTTCTTTTATTTTATAATGCTCAAAGTTGTGGAGATAAAGACAACGGTAAAAGGTGCTGCCCAAAAGATCCCAAAATTTATTTATGAAAAAACAAACTTAAAAAAAATACTCGACGTACTCTCCATTAAATTCATCACCCACTGTATTGATGTGTCAGCCTCAATACGATTTTAATGTTCAGAAATGCTGCTGAAGGTAACTTTCCATTAACCTCTTCAGCACGTCCTGTGGCGCTTTTTCAATCTTTTCTACTGTGCCTAATCATTTCCCTTTGAGCTCCTTTTGCATTTTTATGGACAAAAGAATTGCAGGGGGCTACTAACTTGGGAAAATAAGGGGGTAGGGAATGGTAACCATGTACTTAAATGTTAAAAACCCATACAATGAGTGATGAATAGGGAATGGATTTTTAGGTAAATAAATATTTATATGTAATTGAATATTTTTCATAAATAGGTTATTAACACACATTTTTAACATTTCAATGTCAAGTTTTTTCTGGAATAACCTGGCATGCTTTTGCAAGAGATTGAATCATGTTTTAGTTACTGAGTCAAGTGCTTGCCGTTTGTATATAAAACACGCACTTCCTAGTATTTTATATTTCTGCCCACATAACTATGGTGCCAGACTGAACACTTGATAGGTATACTTGCTGTGGCTATTACAAATTGACATACAGTAGTTTAATGTTTCAGTGGCCCTAAGTATAAACATACAACAAAGAATTTGTTTCCCTATAACCACTGTGACTATAATGGCAACTCGATAATACTCCTCTTAATTTTTGTAAACAGTGTTGTCACAATGAAGGCTGGGAGACAATTGTTTATTTTGCAAGTGCTAAACCATCTAATTACCTAATTTGTTGTCGTACATTAGTTCTCATTTTACATGAGTACTTGTGTCACGTACAGTGCTCGCCAGATTGCTGAAGGAAAATGTAGTGAAAGTACCCGGTTACAGCGGTATGGTAAAGAACTTAAAGGTATATTCAGTTCAGATGGAAGCCCTTTATGTCAGTTATCCGAAATTGATATTTGCTACCTGTGTAATGCATGTTCTACACAGAGCATGTGAAACTGTCTAATACTTGTATCCTAATGTGGACAGATTAGTATCAAATGGAAAGAAATTGGTTTTTAATTCTCTACAAGAACTGATCTGTTCAAAAAGAAAAATCCTAACATTCCATTACCATCAGCACCCACTGCCACTTGCTGGAGGGACTTGGCTCTCTGCAGTATTATATTATACAGATAATTTTGATAGTGTTAAATCAGTTGTACATGAATTGGACAAAGATGATGCTCAATCAGTAGAGAGTGCCACATGCACAATAGTAACACTTAGGTAAGCGACAAGATTGTGCATTCTTGATAGTAAAGTATTTAACGGGACAATTCTGAAGGGTCTATATTTTTTATTTAATCGAATAATTATTTGGGGCCAATCTGTTTGGGCACCCTTTATGGTCATTAAACCTGATTTGTGTAACACCCTGTAATCAACTTCGTGCCAGGAGGCACTAGGTACGGAAGAGATAAAAACATTGGAATGCGGGGGTGTGCGCGCTCGTGCCGCCGTTTATAATCTCTACACCAAAGTCGTTGACGGAAGTGGACAACACGTGGCTCATTAACCGGCCACGTGAGTGCATCGGCCAATCAGAGCGCAAGCTGACGGAAGTGACTATTACTGACGCTGAGAGTAGCGTCAAGCAGTCGGCGAATAACATCTAAAAGTACCGGACGCGAGCAGTGGGTGCGTCCACCGGCTGGGCACAGTTTTCACCTCGCCCGCACAAATTACATGGGAATGTAGGGCCAAGACAGTGTAACATAACAGATAGACCGTGCGATTGTGTCGGCGCGCGGGTCGACTAAAATTTAATCATGTAGACCGACTGGCAGAAAAAGTAAGCATTTAAATTCAAACAGTTCGGCAGTGATCAAAATTTAGTGAGGACGTAGTTTGACACAACAATGAAATAACAAGGAAAAAGTGCAACGTGTGTTCGGCAGGAAACCAATAACAGAGTAACTATATGCAAACTCACTACATTTAAATTATTTTAAATTAAAAGAGATCTCTATCAATGGGTTGGTAAAAAACGGAATGAGTGTGTGTGTGTGTGTGTGAGCAAAAAGCTGGGTTGTCTTTAATTAATTAATTTGATAATATAATTTAGATATAAGTAGTAAAACATGTTAATTTTTGTTGTTGATTAAACGGGGCTTCACCTCAAGGTTGAATAGTTAATTTAAATGTTGTAGAATAGAGTGAGAAGTCATGATTGTAATTGATTCAAAAGAGAAAGGAGAATAATGAAAAAGAAATAAAATAAGAGAGAGAACGAAGTAATTCAATTTGAATAAATGAGATTTGTTTTAACAGAATATAACCATGTGTTAGCTTAGTTATTTCGTCATTACCATTTCCTAGTGTTCTGTGCTGAAAAATTCGTCTAACGTTTCCGGGAATTTTCTGAATTGGGGGGGATGTCAGATTGCAAAATTATCCCGTTTTTTTAATTAAGGAAGAGTGTAAAGGTTTCGATGTATAGCCTAAAACATCGTGGCGACTCTGGACTTCTGATTGGTGTTTTATAAAAAGGTAAGTAAGCGAAAAAAGATCGCAGGTAAGGTTCTGGCAGTTTAATTTTATTTATTTATTTCGATTTAGTTTGTTACTTAACAATTGGCGACTCGCTGCCAGGATCCGAGTATAACTTTATACGAGGCAGACCTCTTTTAAAGCACAGAAAATATGATTTGGGTAACGACGTATGTGTCAGGAATTATAGTACATAATTACGTTGTGTAAATTAGGTTATGTTTTGGTAGCGTAAATGTTGGGTTTACTTCCACGTAATACTAATGATTTTATGCACGGGGTATTTTGATTTGATGTGTATAATTATTGAGCAATAGAGGGGTTGTAGTTTTATATAAAGGGTATTATATAAATAATTTTTTTTTGAACATGACCGAGGTACAAGATAACGATAGTGGTTTCGCGTGGGATGAATGGGAAGGCGAATTTAGAGGGATTGTGGATAAAATGACGGACGAGGTGTGGGGTAATTTGGATGATAATTTGAGACAGATGGAAGAACAAGAAGAGGGAATATTCGCTGAAATTAAAAAACAGTGAGGATAAACGTAAGATAGTTGAAGTGATAGGAGTAGAAAATAAGACAGTGAATAGGCCTAATGATAAGGATGATAGTATAATGGGGGTAGGAAATGGTAGAGGGACAGATCAAACTAATAAGAAGAAAGTCGATCATGTGGCAGATAATGGGGTAAGTAATGATATGAGTGAATCTGATTATAAGACGCATATGATGAAATATTTATGTAGCGCACTGTGCATTTTAAATAATAAAGTTGATAAACTTATTGAGAAAATGAGAGAGGGGAGAACAGATACAGGTAAGAACAACACAAACGAAAATAACGGAGATATATGTATTAACAGTAGTGGTGGTAGTTTAGATGCAAAACAGGTAAGTGTTTGTGGTGGTAGTAATACGACGAAAATTAGTGAAGGAATAATTAACAAGGTGAGTAATAACGATAGTTCGAATAATGAATTAATAAGCAATAGTGATAAGATGGTTGAAAACGGGGTATTTAAAGGTGATACGGTGAGTAATAGCGATGATGATGAGAGGGTAAATTTATTAGAAGTGATTGACGGAGTAGTAATTAGTGTTGATGAATTAGAGAAAGAGTGGAAAGAGAAGCTACCGGTAGAAGGGTTGCAGAGGGTAAAATTTTCCCGTGGTGTTGTAGGGGGTGAAGAAAGATCTTCACGAATGTGTTGGGTAGATAAGTGTTCTACCAATAATTGTCTTTTGAAATTTTGTGTTGTTCCTGGAAGAACCAGGAAGTGTTTTAATATAGCAGTACCCTCTGCATGTAGTGATAGAGAAAGAGTGAAATGGGGTGAGAGAGAGTTGTATGTTGATGGAGAGATAAAGGTATTTAAGGCAAATAGAGGTTATGGAGAGTTGATAGAGAAAATGAATATTGAGAGAGTAAGTAATATTGTAGACTTACCTTGTTGCGAGAATAGTGCAGTAACAGATGATGAAAACGGTGATAATTATATTGAATACTTACCTGTACGTAGGAGGGGGATATTAATAGCAGCTGATTCGGATAGTAAGGAGATAATAAAATGCTTCATTGAGGCAGATAATAATACTGATGGTGACAAGACCAGAATTACGGAGGTAGACAGGGTATATGATTTAAAAATAATGTGGGATAATCCAGTAGATTATTATGTGGGTTTTACGGAACAATTTGAAATGTTAGAGGATTATTATATAAATAATAATAATGAAATGAGTGTGAGTAAAGATGATAATTGTTATATAAAAATAAGACTATTATATGATGATGGGGGTTAAATAAAAATTAGCGAATGGACATTTTAAATATTTTAGTTTATGGTAATGACCTGGCTAGATTATGAAATGAGGTGTGGTATACAGAAAAATAACGACAAAAAAAATGTAAATAAATTTATAGTGAAATTAATTATGTCGTGTTGTAAAATGTACTTTATGTAAAACATGTGTGTGCAGTAGAAATTGTTTTGATAATAATAATAATTTGGCAGATGAAATAAATAAATAAATGAATTGTAATTGTTTTGGAGTAAAGTAATTAAAATAACTTGTGTTTTCAATAACTGATTGAATTAAAGAATTTGAGATTAATTAATTAATTAATGATGTATAATTGAATTTTGCTAATGAATTTAAATGATTTTATGAGATTTAAACTTGACAATGAATAGTGAATGAATAAATGTAAAATGTATTTAGTTGTGGAATCATATGATTGTTATAATGTTTCAGAAGATACGTGGAGTTATGTACACTATTTGGTGGTCATAAATGTTGTAACATGACATAAGGTAGTGAAGATCTAATGATAATTAACTATAAATTAAAGAAGCTGAAGACAAGAATAAAAGGCAAGAACTTATAAACTCAGAGATTAATAACCCAATAAACCCAAATGACAAATGGCTGATAAACTGACAATGACCTGACACAATAGATCGGATAAATACAAAAAGAACAACGGAACAAGGAAGAAGGAACCAAGAACTAAATGTAATCAAGACGTTGAGAATGAACATTGTAAATCCCTAATAATGACCATTAAAATGTATGTTAACAAATGAACTAATGTAATTAGAGTGTAGATGAGATTTACCTAGGGTAACAATGACAAATAAGAAAGATAGTAATGTTATGTCTATTTTATTGATGAAGGAATGTGTTTATCAATATAAGTTAGGGAATTAATAATACACACACCCTAATAAATAGTGATAGATATAATCAAAACTAGTAAACATACCCTAAGGCAAATAAAGGCCACAGTTAATTACCAAAAGTGATCATTAGTGAAGGGAAAATAAAATAAACACTTATAACCAGAAACCCCATGATGATATTAACATCAATAAACAACCCAGTGAATAATCAAGTGAGTGGAAGAAAGAGTATATTAATATAAAGTGGTGACATGTAGTGATAGCATGTTGCATATAGTAAGTGAAAGTGTATAAGTCAAAAACCTTCTATGAAGGAAAAAGTGTAGTTGGTGAACTTCAAAAAGTATTCTAGTTAGTAAACTGAAGTAGAATAACAGGAATACCAGTGATAAACTTTGTACTAGTAAGAGGTACTCATTATAATGTGATTAAGGTAAGCCATAGGTAATAAGGATTATAGGATAAGATAGAAATTAAGTCATTGGAATGAAGGGCAAACAAGAACGATAGACACTTTTTTCTAGTGAAGGAATGAGGGAATAGAACATATTGTGTAAAGTATAGTTTAATAGTAGTATAATAAGAGTGTTATTATTGTTTAAAAAACCAGTATAATATAATGAATCATCAGTTGAACCAGATAGTAGCAAGGAATAGAAAGGGTAGTTAGAAGTTTTATTTCAGGCTTGAACCTTTCAAGAAATTGTTTTTTATTATATCCTTAAATTTTTTTAGTGACCGTCAATCAGTGAATGTTTTAGTGGATGGTTAGTGAGGATCGGTCAATAATACAACTTTTAGTTATTTTGCGTCGACGTTTCGACAATATTTATTGTCATCTTCAGGACCTGTATATGAAATACAATAGAAATATCAAACATAATGAAACAATTAAATATTTGGGTGAACGTGTTGGTGATGTGAGTGTGTGCGTGCGTATGTATGTATCATTTTTTATGTGAAGACTTATGATAGTTTGTTTACATCTTCAAATTATCTTTAAGAAAGCGAGCAAATTATAGTATGAGAGAACTTAATTTATACAGTATTACAATTTAAATTACTAAATATAATGTTATTTTAATTAATTAAACAAAAACATTATAATTAAACAAAAATGTTTAATTAATTAAAATAACATTATATTTAGTAATTTAAATTGTAATACTGTATAAATTAAGTTCTCTCATACTATAATTTGCTCGCTTTCTTAAAGATAATTTGAAGATGTAAACAAACTATCATAAGTCTTCACATAAAAAATGATACATACATACGCACGCACACACTCACATCACCAACACGTTCACCCAAATATTTAATTGTTTCATTATGTTTGATATTTCTATTGTATTTCATACACAGGTCCTGAAGATGACAATAAATATTGTCGAAACGTCGACGCAAAATAACTAAAAGTTGTACTATTGACCGATCCTCACTAACCATCCACTAAAACGTTTTTTATTATAATAAGAGGTGTAGTTAGAAACACCAATGTTTATTACTTGTTTTTGTTTAAAAAATTGTTTTAAAGTACCAAATATAAAGGTAAGGAGTTACAAAGAAATGTTAGATAGTGGTATAGGAAAATCTAGGCTCTAGGCCTAACTGTTAATGATGAATTTTGCAAATTAAAGAACAAACAATAGCCCAATATCAAAGCAGAATATACCAAATGTTTAAACAAGTTAAGTGGGTATTCCTGATACCAAAATGTATAAATAACATCCAATTTTGGATAAAATATATATAAAATATTAATAAGGAAAATAACAAAAATGTGATTAGCTACCCAAAAGTAACCATGAGGGGTATCAAAATGATCCTTATCAAAAGTTATGAACAATGGTATTCATGTAATAAACCTAGCTACTAAAATAAGAAAGAAATCTTAATTTGAATATATTTTGTAGATTTAAACTAAAATAAGATGTTAGAATATAACAATGACATAAATTAACGACCAATGAGAATTAGCATAATTTATTAGGTAACCATAGCAACCGGAAATTTATTGCCAAAAAACCGTTGGATTTTCGTTAGTCCATTATTGACCGACGCCGAGGGCGGATTGATGTAGCTCTCACCCCAAATTTAATCCCAAATAACTGAATTTTGACTAAAATCAAAGGAAAGGAAGATAGTAATAGCAGTCCAGGGAATACCTGATAATATATTTATTATTAAAATTTCAACAAACCATAATTACCCGAGGAAATTAAGAAAACTTCTGGAAGAATAGCTGATGACTCATCCCGAAGGAAGACCATAGGGACCTACTTCAACCCAAGAAGACGGACGATCACAGAATGAGTACGAAGCCGAAGTGTACGGAAAAACCCGTCTGAACGAGATTGCCGAATATCCGAAGAATAGAAGACGACCAGATCCATCCGGAAGAAGCAGACGGCATCGCGGAAGCTCCATCGAAAATTGATGAGTATAAATAATAATCCCATTAAAACGAATTCCAAATTTTTCTATCAAAAATAACAAACCACAATTTTCACTTCACTGATCACTATTCTAATTTAGAACTGAAGGTATTTATAATACCATTATTACCGAACTTTAATCAATTGATAATTATTTAACTGAGCTATAATAAATAGTTAACAAACATAACTAATTGACAAATCCTAACCAAATTTTTTTACTAAATCTCATTGATGATTACTTACTCGAATGTATTAAAATATTAATTTTTGTGTACCTAGTATTAAGAATTATTATAAATTTGTGTATTTTAGCCATAGTCCAATACTTCTGTAGCCAAAAGGACTTATTAACACCCCTGAGTAAAACATTTTATTGTAAACCAACGGTAACCGCCAAGACGGTACCTGACACATTGAAACTGAGCAAATGTAAAAGCCGGTGCTAAGATAAAATAATGTACTACTAACTCACTGAAAACTATCAAAGTGTTAATAAATATTATTATTCTGCAACCCTGTATGTTTGATTCGAGCAAATTAAGATAATACATAAAAATTTATTGAAGTGAAAACAACAAAACAAGACATTAGCGAAGTCGACACTGAAAGAAGGCGTGCGCCAATCAGGTGGCGAGGCAGCAATATTCAAACCAAACGCCGAGAGATACGGTTTACCCGTAAATGGTAAGAGAAGGTACAATTCGACTCCCTACACGCCAATAACAGTGACAATTTTTTGGAACTTATTAATAACATCAGTTATACACCCATACTATACCACGAACCCAACGAGCGAGTTAAAAATCGCTTGACAAGCACACATATACTATACGAAAATAGAACAAATTACAGAAACACATTATATTAATAATTACACCCCGCATAAAGAAGTCGTTACAAAGTGGCGCGCCAACTAGTAGGGCTAGGATAACTAAAAAATCATACCTTTAAACCTTACAAATTCTAGCGGCGACTACAGAAATGGAACTGGCAAAGCACGATGCGAGATACCAGACTAAGATACACGAGAAAGAGGCGGAAAAGGGAACAAAGAGATCGGAAAAGGAGATAGAATAAAAACGAGTCAGCTATGCAGAATGGATGACAGCACTATTTAAAAAGTTTAGCAGAGAGATGGAGTACATCGAAAGGAACACCACTGACCATGAACGAGCACAAATGAGTCGCACAAATGCAAGGGGAACGCCAAACGACAAAATGTCATTGGAAGAAATTTACGATGAAGTGTGGAAGCTGGACACCAAGTGCAATAAAGAAGAGACTATCGGGACAGCCCACGGGAAAAGCGATAAAAAAGTGGAGAAAATGACTGAGGATGATTGGGAGAGATGGTACAGGAATGAAGAACAAATGAAAAACAAAAGAACGGGAGTATACGCACAGGTGACGGAGGAATATACACCGGAGGAATATGAACAATGGAGACAGTTAATAAAACTACCAGAAAAACCGATACAAACAGAAAACACAGAGCTAGGAGAATGGATAAGGGTTATGTTCGAGCTATCCAGAGAAGATATGTGTAATTGGAGGAAGAAACATAATCAAATAAAAGGGTTCAGTGAAACACCAAATAATAAAAACCTGGAACAACCCAATGTCCAATTAGAAAAAGAAATAGCCAAGGACATGGAAGTGAAGCAACCGAAGAAAATTCCAGAACCCACACAACAGAAGAAAATAATGGTACTCACACAAGAAGAGGTACAAAAAACCTTGGAGTTATTTAATGAACATTATAGAATGATAAGAGAAGCTTGGGACAAACATCGAGAAGAAATGAAGGAAACTATGGATAAGGGTTTCAAAAGGATAAATGAAACATTGGATAGGAGTTTCAAGAAATTGAGTGAAACACTAGACAGGGATTCCAAAAGTGTTGAGGAACCGGTAGTTACGAAAACAGAAGATAGTAAGAATGAAACAGAATTAAAGGAAGACAAAAGCATACTGTTATCTGAGAATAAAAATAACAGCCACAAGGAGGATATCCAAACAATGGAAATGGAGAAAGTAAGACAGATACATCCAAGGAAACTAATAAATACCAGAGAAGAGTTGGAGATGATGAGGAATGGACTATTTGAGATGTTCAATGTATCGATTGACGGCCAGACTGAAATAATGAATTTTAAAAATAACAGAAGGAACTTACTAGAAACTTTAGAAAGGAATCACCACGAAACAGTTTGTAACAGAATAAGAAGGAGAAGACGCTTAATGGACATGCATAATCCAATATCAACGATAGCATCTACAATGGAAATAGCATTGACCTATTCGTTGTATAAACAAAATAATGAAATGATTGAGATAGGAATGGAAACCAGTGAGAATTCTATGACAGAACCATTTAAATACAAAATAATAGCAAGAAAGTGGACATGAACAGAAGCCATTCTGAAAACGTCAGCAATCCTAACAACAGGGGTAACTCATATAATCATGGACCATGGCTAAACCAAGTGCGGAGGAACACTGAGAAATGGGACTGATTTTAAGTAGACCGACCATGCGAACCAATTAATGTATAAATGAAAAAATATAATGAAACAGTGTCAGAAAGTTAAAGAGAATTTGGAGTGTAACCATTATCTAAATTCAAAAATAAATGTAAGCACAACTTACAATAAGTATTTGATTGATATTATTATATGAATGAAAAGGAATTTAGAAGAAAGATAAGCTAAATTCAAAACAAAGTAAATACAAACTTACCACCAAATGAAATAAAATGTGTAAACCCATGTAATTTTGAAAAATATGTATAATGAAATATCATGAAAAACTAATAAAATAATAAAATGTTACACAAATAATGATGACGCTACATAACATCATTAACTAACCCTATCACAAAAGGGAATAATAATAAAAAATTAACATTTCACAAAAGAAAAGACAAGGCAATCAAATAAAAAATAACACTGACAGATTAACTGAACAATCAATGAAAAATATAAGTGAGCCAGAAACCAGCTACCATGTTAAGGTCGAATATAAATGAAAAATAAAGTGATAACAAATAAAATCACTACCATATAAAATAAGCTAATGAAACAATACAAAATGCCTATTAAATATCGCCATAAGCTTAGGAAAAGGAATCCCAATAAGTCACTGAAGTGAAAAGGTCATGAGATGTATAAAAGAGAGAATAATTAATCCCAAAAGTGTTTTATTGTATTGATATTATGTGAGTCGGAAATGAATGACTATTATTATAATTATTATGAATATTATTATGTGATGATTTTATGTTGAGATACGTCCAACAATTATTTATGTTATTGAGCAGATAGGCAAGGCCTCTGAACTCAAAATGTGTATAAATGGATAGCAGAGTAATAGAGCCACACGTGCCCTCTGGCTAGTACCAATTTATATGAAGGGGAGAGAAGAAAAATTTTAGGGAAATAGAACATAAAAGGGAATAATAAAGAAAGAAAATAATACCAAATACCATATTATGAACCATGACTTAGTAAAAATGAATAATGAAAAAAGTAACGATTGAGGAATTCCTGTATAATAACAACTTGATTAAATGAACTATATTGATGATTTCAGAAGAAAAAAAAAAAATCTTTGTTTCGAAATAATCAATTTTGGTGGCGATGCATTATGTAACATGACATAAGGTAGTGAAGATCCAATGATAATTAACTATAAATTAAAGAAGCTGAAGACGAGAATAAAAGGCAAGAACTTATAAACTCAGAGATTAATAAACCCAAATGACAAATGACTGATAAACTGACAATGACCTGACACAATAGATCGGATAAATACAAAAAGAACAAGGAAGAAGGAACCAAGAACTAAATGTAATCAAAACATTGAGAATGAACATTGTAAATCCCTAATAATGACCATTAAAATGTATGTTAACAAATGAACTAATGTAATTAGAGTGTAGATGAGATTTACCTAGGGTAACAATGACAAATAAGAAAGATAGTAATGTTATGTATATTTTATTGATGAAGGAGTGTGTTTATCAATATAAGTTAGGGAATTAATAATACACACACCCTAATAAATAGTGATAGATATAATCAAAACTAGTAAACATACCCTAAGGCAAATAAAGGCCACAGTTAATTACCAAAAGTGATCATTAGTGAAGGGAAAATAAAATAAACACTTATAACCAGAAACCCCATGATGATATTAACATCAGTAAACAACCCAGTGAATAATCAAGTGAGTGGAAGAAAGAGTATATTAATATAAAGTGGTGACATGTAGTGATAGCATGTTGCATATAGTAAGTGAAAGTGTATAAGTCAAAAACCTTCTATGAAGGAAAAAGTGTAGTTGGTGAACTTCAAAAAGTATTCTAGTTAGTAAACTGAAGTAGAATAACAGGAAGACCAGTGATAAACTTTGTACTAGTAAGAGGAACTCATTATA
This sequence comes from Magicicada septendecula, assembly GCA_034769895.1. NCBI lineage: Eukaryota > Metazoa > Arthropoda > Insecta > Hemiptera > Cicadidae > Magicicada > Magicicada septendecula. The sequence goes on from CM068375.1 coordinate 420,614,576, forward strand.
ATGTGATTAAGGTAAGCCATAGGTAATAAGGATTATAGGATAAGATAGAAATTAAGTCATTGGAATGAAGGGCAAACAAGAACGATAGACACTTTTTTCTAGTGAAGGAATGAGGGAATAGAACATATTGTGTAAAGTATAGTTTAATAGTAGTATAATAAGAGTGTTATTATTGTTTAAAAACCAGTATAATATAATGAATCATCAGTTGAACCAGATAGTAGCAAGGAATAGAAAGGGTAGTTAGAAGTTTTATTTCAGGCTTGAACCTGTCAAGAAATTGTTTTTTATTATAATAAGAGGTGTAGTTAGAAACACCAATGTTTATTACTTGTTTTTGTTTAAAAAATTGTTTTAAAGTACCAAATATAAAGGTAAGGAGTTACAAAGAAATGTTAGATAGTGGTATGGAAAATCTAGGCTTGTTAATGATGAATTTTGTAAGTTAAGGAACAAACAATAGCCCAATATCAAAGCAGAATATACCAAATGTTTAAACAAGTTAAGGGGGTATTCCTGATACCAAAATATATAAATAACATCCAATTTTGGATAAAATATATATAAAATATTAATAAGGAAAATAACAAAAATATGATTAGCTACCCAAAAGTAACCATGAGGGGTATCAAAATGATCCTTATCAAAAATTATGAACAATGGTATTCATGTAATAAACCTGGCTACTAAAATAAGAAAGAAATCTGAATTTGAAGATATTTTGTAGATTTAAACTAAAATAAGACGTTAGAATATAACAATGACATAAATTAACGACAATGAGAATTAGCATAATTTATTAGGTAACCATAGCAACCAGAAATTTATTGCCAAAAAACCATTGAATTTTCGTTAATCCATTATTGACCGACGCCGAGGGCGGATGAATGTAGCTCTCAACTCAAATTTTACCCTAAATAAGTGAATTTTGACTGAAATCGTAAGAAAAGAAGATAGTATTAGCAGTCCAGGGAACACCTGATAATATATTTATTATTAAAATTTTCACCAACCAAAATTATCCGTGGAATCAAGAAGACTTCTGGAATAATAGACGATGACTCATCCCGAAGGAAGACCAGAGTAACCTACTGCAACCCAAGAAAACGGACGTTTACAGAACGAGTACGAAGCCGAGCTTAATGGAAAAACCCGTCTGAACGAGATTGCCGAATATCCGAAGAATAGAAGACGACCAGATCCATCCGGAAGAAGCAGACGGCATCGCGGAAGCCCCATCAAGAATTGATGAGTATAAACTGTAATCTCACTAAAAACGAATTCCCAATTTTTCAATCCAAAATAACAAATCACAATTTTCACTTCACTGATCACTATTCTGAACTAGAACTGAAAGTATTTATAATATCACTATTGTTGAACTTTAATCAATTGATAATTATTTAAACTGAGCTATAATAAATAATTAATAAACATAACTTATAATAATAAACGAAACCAGTGAAAGATTTAATAGAATTTGAAAATAAAATAAAGCTGTAAGGTGTGCAAATTTTGATCAATATTAAATGTGAATTATTTATTGTAAGGTAATAACAACAAGGTTAATTATGAGTGTTCTATGTAAAAATTATAAACATGTGATGTATTTTACCTTGTATAATTTTGAGATGTATCTAGGGCAAGGTCATCACCTGACCCAGAGAAATCAGCTGATGACTGATGTTTGATATATTGTATGTTTCTTACGATTGATTCGTAGATTTTGTTTGGATAGTCACTGAAATGATTAAATAATAAATTTTGTTAACAAAATGATTTTTTTGGGAATCGAAATTTTTTTGGAAAAAAAATTATTTTTTGCTTGAAGTATAGATTGTGTTTTTGTGTCCAGGATATATTGTTGATTATATGTTAATGTGTTAACTGATTTATATTATATGTGTTGTAAACAAATGTAATGATAAGTGAATTTATGATTTAATAAGATGTTCAGTTTATTTTGTTTTTTATGATTGTTAGTAGTTAGTGAAGAAGAATTGTAGATTCATGTAAAAGATTTTGGGATTTTGATGAAAGTAATGGTAATATAAAATTTTGATATTGGACTTAGATTAATTTTGAACGGAATTTAAATAATTTACTCTGATTTGTTGGATTCATTTTGAGTATGTGTACGCACCCAGTACTTGCTAAAGGCAACCCAGTATGCATAAGGGGGAACATATCGGTTGAGGATCTGGTATGGTATAAGACCAGTCTTTAATTTTTTTTTGGAATGTTAAAAGGTTAGGGGTACTATGGTGAGTACCTGTCCGAGTTTATGGTGTTGGGATCTCGCACAGAGAAGTCCAGTAATCTCGTTCAGATGCAGTCATAGTCGCCGAGCTAGGGGGGTAGTTTACCCATGATGTGTTAAGAATTAAAGGGGGGTTGTTGGCACCATATCCTCACTGATCCTCTTAGGGTTAGCAATGAGCGTTTTTATGCTCTAGGGCATAAAACCTCTCATGGGGGGGGGGTATTGTAACAGGACAATTCTGAAGGGTCTATATTTTTTATTTAATCAAATAATTATTTGGGGCCAATCTGTTTGGGCACCCTTTATGGTCATTAAACCTGATTTGTGTAACACCCTGTAATCAACTTCGTGTCAGGAGGCACTAGGTACGGAAGAGATAAAAACATTGGAATGCGGGGGTGTGCGCGCTCATGTGCCGCGGTTTATAATCTCAACACCAAAGTCGTTGACGGAAGTGGACAACACGTGGCTCATTAACCGGCCACATGAGTGCAAGCTGATGGAAGTGACTATTACCGACGCTGAGAGTAGCGTCAAGCAGTCGGCGAATAACATCTAAAAGTACCGGATGCGAGCAGTGGGTGCGTCCGCCGGCTGGGCACAGTTTTCACCTCGCCCGCACAAATTACATGGGAATGTAGGGCCAAGACAGTGTAACATAACAGATAAACCGTGCGATTGTGTCGGCGCGCGGGTCGACTAAAATTTAATCATGTAGACCGACCGGCAGAAAAAGTAAGCATTTAAATTCAAACAGTTCGGCAGTGATCAAAATTTAGTGAGGACGTAGTTTGACGCATCAATGAAATAACAAGAAAAAGTGCAACGTGTGTTGGGCAGGAAACCAATAACAGAGTAACTATATGCAAACTCACTACATTTAAATTATTTTAAATTAAAAGAGATCTCTATCAATGGGTTGGTAAAAAACGGAATGAGTGTGTGTGTGTGAGCAAAAAGCTGAGTTATCTTTAATTAATTAATTTGATAATATAATTTAGATATAAGTAGTAAAACATGTTAATTTTTGTTGTTGATTAAACGGGGCTTCACCTCAAGGTTGAATAGTTAATTTAAATGTTGGAGAATAGAGTGAGAAGTCATGATTGTAATTGATTCAAAAGAGAAAGGAGAATAATGAAAAAGAAATAAAATAAGAGAGAGAACGAAGTAATTCAATTTGAATAAATGAAATTTGTTTTAACAGAATATAACCATATGTTAGCTTAGTTATTTCGTCATTACCATTTCCTAGTGTTCTGTGCTGAAAAATTCGTCTAACGTTTCCGGGAATTTTCTGAATTGGGGGGGAAGTCAGATTGCAAAATTATCCCATTTTTTAATTAAGGAAGAGTGTAAAGGTTTCGATGTATAGCCTAAAACATCGTGGCGACTCTGGACTTCTGATTGGTGTTTTATAAAAAGGTAAGTAAGCGAAAAAAGATCGCAGGTAAGGTTCTGGCAGTTTTATTTTATTTATTTATTTCGATTTAGTTTGTTACTTAACAATAATGTAATTTTGTCTCTAGAGATCCTTCAGCATCTGTTAGAAGGCAGTAGTGTAAGAAATGAACAGTCATATATTTCCGCTGATTTGAGTTTCTTGTGAGAGTCGATAAAAAAAAAAACTCGAAAAAGTAACAAACCTCTTAACAGAAACTGTTACTGAAATATGTTTTGTGAAAAGCAAGATCAGTTATCTCAGGATGAAAAATATAAATTTTAAATATAATTAAAATAAGCTAAATAAATATAAATAATATAAATAAAAAATAGGGGATGGACTCTCCCCTACCCTCTTTAACTGTGTCCTAGATAAAGAAATGAAAACCTTCCATGAAGTCAATTCCACTAGGGTTAGAATAGGTAACAAATCCAAAGGTGTAGAATTAGGCTGTTTAGCTTTCGCGGATGATCTTGCTATCTTCACCCACTTACAAGAAGAAGCAAGAAAGCAAGTAGAAGATCTCAAAAGAGATAGCGGAGAAACCTGGCCTCCAAATCTTTCCTAAAACGGAAATTATGACCACCCTATTTAAATTCCCGAAAACGTGCCTGAACACTATGTATGTAGTAATAAAATGTACTAACAATTTTAAATATCTTGGGGAAAACATATACCCCTAAACGCCTCAGACAAAGAATACTTTAAGATAAGGAAACTCAAATTAGCAAAGGCCTTTACTCTAACCCGGGAACTGTACAGAAAGAAAAAACTTTTCCAGAAGTGCAAAAGTCTTCCATTATAGCACTGTGATCAGGCCGGTGATCATGTATGGAGTGGAAACAGTGTGCTTTCAAAATTTGGAACCTCTTAAAATTAAACGAAGAATTCTTTGGAAAATTTATGTCTCAAGAAAACCAAAGATGGGTAGAGGCATAGACCCAAAGAAAAGCTGTACAGGGATCTGGAAGATATGGAAACAGCTTTCCGAAGGAAATGACTGAGATTCATTAGACATATAGTTCGTTCGGATGGATTGGTCCAGATTAAATGAACAAATTTTCTCATTAGTGGTCTATATTATAAGTGGTTCACAGTATTTTTGTACACATTATTTTATGCCAAGACTGGAAAATTTGAGAAAAAGTGTTTTGCTAAATACAATTTTCAATTTGTCCAAATTTGTTTTTATCGCCTGGTAAAATTAAGTTTTTGCCTCTCTTTGAGTATATAATTTGAAAACTTTAGGTAAAAAAACTGCCAGAATTAATATAAAAGGAGTTATAGATTTTTATAGAAACCTTGCAAAATGACAAAAACAGCTGGGCATTTGAGGTTGTTTCTATATGAAGTACACTCTGGCACTTTATATATTGTACTCTGTAAAAAGACCTTACACAGAAATGGTTAAGTAGAGTGTTATACTCACATTATATTCTCTAGGGTTTTGTAAGCCCAAAAGCCATAAAGAGATCATGTATATGCGTATTTAATTTTAAAATAAAATAAAATAAAAACTTGTTTTCCCAGAAAATGTTGATCAGTAAACCCTTGATATGGCTCAGTGAATAGGTTGAAAGCTCAAGTTAGTTTATAAACACTTTGGTACATATAAATTTTTTGTAATCAAAGTTTATTTAATTTTGTGTGTGTGTTGTAAATAGTATAATAAATCCCACATCAGTTTTTTACATCACAGGGAACATTAAATATGTGGAGGTAATTTCCACTGTTCAATGTTTGTTTATGACTGATTCCGTATCTACAGTTAATAATAAAAACTGACAATCAAGTATTGACCTGAAAACTTTCATACAAGTTTCTTCAGATAAATCGTACCAGTACCTGTCTAATTGGGATGATTAACATTGGAAAGTTTAACCTTATGTAAACACTACAGAATCATTTCAGAGCCATTAGGGAGGTGTGTATTTCCTCAGACAAACCTTATCAACAACCATTAAGCTTAATTATATGCAAGTTGTTATAAACACATATAAATATGAGTGTACTAAATGGTACTCATTTTTGTCAAGAGAGTGTCAGAAGAAATTTTGTGTGGTTTGTGGTGTAGAGTGTGATGTTTATTGTCACAATATGACAACATATTGTATTAAATTATGATACTTCAGCGTTTGCAAAGAAACACTGAAATGTATAAGTCTGTGAAGGTGTTTGCTCTGTCTGCTGTTATAGTGATATATTGTTCAGTGCAATCTTATCCTGTTTATACTGAAAATTATGACCACAATGAAAATAATAACTCAAAGATAATACAACAGTCACCTGGAGAAGAAGGTGATTTTTTTGAACGGGACATTATACTAATGCCATGGCAAAAACATAAATTCTATCCGGATGTATGTACTATCCTTAAATTTTAGTGTCTAGAGTTCAGTATAATTATTTCATATGGTATGGATCACTAAATTGTTTAAACTAGTTTAGCAAGTAAAGGCTTGAGTGCATGTCTTGTAACGGGACAGGTAACACACCCAGGGATAATTTTGTAATAATTTTAAATAATAAATTGTATTTGAGAATGTTATGAAGAAACAACATAGTACGCAATGTGAATGTATTAGTGTCAAGGTCGAGTGAAGTAAGCTGCTGGAAACAGTTATATTTGTATTTGTAAACTCTGAACTATGCACTATGGGGTCACGCCAGATGACGTCAAGGGCCAAACCTTTGTTTACGTCACTTTGGAATGTCGAGCGAATTAAACAACGCCTTAAAATCTGGCTATATAACACGAATAGAACAATACAATGAGATCACATGACCGTTCGTCCAGCTAAGAAGCGTCATCTTTTTAAATCGTCCCAGTCTACAATATACTCTCGTGCTGTACAGCGCCCGGATACCAAAAGGTGTAAAATGTTAAGTTTGACATAAAACAGTTATTTTATCAATATAACATGAAGTAACAGTTTCGTTTGAATCAAGAGTTACCTGGCGGAAATTATGGTGGAAAAGTAAAATAGTTAAAAAGAAAATGTGTGGAGTGAAGAAAAAGAAAACATAAGGAGGATGGATGGTGTTGGACGCAATTGCAGCTAAGTTACGGGGAAGAGCTAAACAAAAAATTTCAACATAATTTTATTTTAATGAGATCTCATGTAAGGGAACGGGATATGTACAAGTGTGAGTGAATAAAAAAAAATGATAAAATAAGAAGTGCTGGTTTGCGAAAATAGTAAATTTAAGTAATGTTTTCTTTCTATTTTGAATTTATGTATTGAAATGAATTTAAGAATATAAGGGATAAAATGTTAAAAAACCCAAACTCGGGTAATTAGGTTTTATATCATGGGCCACAATGGCTGAGCCAATAATGTTTTCTTTTGTGTTATATTTTTTGATCGCAATAATAAAAGGTCAGAAGTATTTGTGAACAGATGACTAATTTATTTAATGGAATAATCCCATTCTATTCTCCAGTTCGTCTACCCGAACCCTGGTAAGTAACAAATTTGTTATAGTTGGCAACAGTGCAAGATGGCGTCCAAATATGGACAAAAAAACAGCTACATTTGTAAACAAACAAAATTCAATAAGAGTAAAATTAATAATAATAAAAGTTATGTTACAGTCTGTATACTTCATGTGTATGTGTGTGTGCGTATGTGCTGGTCAGCCTGTTAGCTATCTTGAGGTACACATTTTAGTACTGATATTTTCATTTTACAAAAACTTTAAAAAATTACTTTGAGTAATTTTCAAACTTTCTGAATTGCATAACTCTCTAACACAGTGGTTCCTAAAGTGGGGTCTGCAGACACTTTTAAGAGAAAATAGAATATAGCCTACCATAATTTCCTCAGATTATTATGCTCTAAAATTTAAATTTTAGAATCTTAAAACAATTAATAGAAGATTCCAGTAATTTGTTTTTGTTCAAACTAATTGTAATTGTAAAAATAATTTCAAACTAATGGCTTTAATAATATCTTTAAATCATGTGTAACAGATCTGTTTGTCAGCTGAACTGACTAGAACACCGCATCAACGCAGAACTGATCGCACAGTTTTAGTCCACATATATGCTCTATATCTTGCCTATAAGTACCGTATCTTGTGTACAAGCACTATATCTAAGCAAAACGTTTTTCCGTGTAGCTGGTTTTACGCTGGATCATCGATACATATGGCTGGAAAGATAGAGCTGAGGTTGGCAAAGTTAAGAAACTTGATATCGAGAGTGACTTAATAATGTAATTATCAGACATTAAACCTAATAATGCAGAACTAATTGTTCAAAAGCAGTTTCATTGTTCACATTAAACTATGTTTGATGTAATTAATATATGTTCACTGATGACGTAGTCATTTGGACCTCAGCCAAAAACAATGCCAAGCAGCAGAATATATTAGAACAAAGAATGAACGAAACCTTGGACTCCTGCACAACTGGGCCTCTGAGAACAACATGAAAATTAACATCTCAAAGACTGCTTACCAATTTTTCACGATGCACCATAAAAATGACTTCAACTTGAAGATCAACAACCTGAACCTTCCCAAAAGCGAATGTACAAAATACTTAGGTGTACACATGGACAACAAACTATCTTGGAAGGACCATGTGACAAACATAGCAAATAAAGTTAACCAAAAACTGAGACTTATAAAGCGTCTTGCTGGAGCTACCTGGGGATGTACGCAGGACACTCTGAATACCACATACAAAACCTATATAAAACCAGTCATGACATATGGAAGTGAGATACTTGTAACAGCCAGCAACTCTAATCTGAAGACATTGGAAACAACACAAAACAATGCCCTACGGCTGATTAGCGGAGGTGTGAAGACCACACCTGTCCTTTCCCTTCAGTTGTACACAGGCCACTTACCGATCACTTCAGAAATAAATCAACAAGCTGCCATCTCTCTGGCCAAAATAAAAGCCTTACCACAAGCAAAATGGGCAAAAAATAGCCAAGACGGGACACATCTGAAGACCCAGACATTACCAGTTAATACTGCCAACAAGTACTTGACACTGCTGGGCATTACAACTGAAATTGAATCTTTTTGCTCAAAAATTAAACCTGCAGAATACCAAAAAATCAACACCAATCTCTCTCTTCTGTCTAATATGAAAAAGCAAGATGCACCTTCCACAATCTTGCATCAAATGGCACTAGCAACCACCAATGAAAGATATCCCCAGGATGAGTACCTTAGAATCTATAGAGACGGATCGCTCATAGGAAAACATGGAAAGGCTGGTGCAGGAGTACAGTACGGAAAAGGACTTAAGTGGGGAAAAGTAAGACGATAGTGGGAAAAAGTAGAGGAAATGATAAATACACAGGACGAGGGTGAGATCGACACAGTCTTTACAACATTTTCGAGTGAGTCTTTACTAAAAACGTCGGAAGTCGATAACTAAAGTTACGGAGAGTCGGTAAAGCCCGTTATAATGATTCGGAGTAGTGACTAAACACTTAGAGAGTCGAGCTAAAGTTTACGGAAATTCGAAGTAACAGTTCGGATAGTTTACTTAGAATCAAGTGATGTCATCAATAAGAACGATCTGTGAAGTGAAAATAAATGTATAATAGTGAAAGTGTATACGTATAAATTACTTCATGTAGGAGCTACATTCCTAATGCACGCAATGAGACAGTCTTCAACGCAATTGAGGGAGCGTCTACATCTCCATATGCTGAATTAAGTAGTAGAGAGAGAGAGAGAGAGTCCAGAATGACGACGCGCCGTAGTTTATGGATACATACTCAGAGTAAATCTTTTATGTATTAGTTTTATTTCTAAATCACCTGTCTGTCTCTCTAAAAGAATCCACCTAGAGAATTTCATAATATAGGATATGTTCATTAAAAACTTACTTATAAATGATAACAATCACAGTCTTTAAAATTATAGAGAATTGTAGACAGCCACGTTACAATGAATCCATTTAAATTTATACTTTATAATGAAATGGATAATTAGTTTGTAAGAAGTAATTCATGTTTTAATGACACTATGATACTCAAAGTAATATTAGCATAAAAGGAATACTGAAGTGTGAGGAGATGTTTTAGTTTCTTTTATAATTAATATTGTTTTTTTTTATTGGTAGAAATAATGCATTAAAATAATTCTTGATAACCAATTGTTAATCAAATTAGTATTATGATACCAATAACAATAATCGTTAACATAATAAATGTAGTAGTATACAAACAAACCCGTCTTACAGATTTATTGAAGATAACCCTATTAAATTGATTAGTTGTCAGTTCCTTCCAAGTAGTATTGAATAATAGAGTAGTATAACCTGTGATTACATAACTGTTAATGGATAAAATATTATTACAATTAAAAAAACCCTGAGATAGTAAACGTAACAATTAAAATTAGCATTGGATTTGATGCCCACACTAGGGACGTAAAATTAACGTAAACATTTAACTGTCAAGCATTATACTTGACAACTGTATGGTATATTAATTGTTATAAATTGGCGTCCCATCACGGGGCATTATATATTAATTGTTATAAATTATTTAGAGCCAGTTGAAAGAACATGTTGCCGGTCATATAGACACCATATAAACTGGTGATGTAAAACAATTGGTAGAGAAAGAGATAAATAAATAATGGCATCATTGTATACAACATAGAATCAAGGAAGAAGATAAGCTATGACAACTGATCACATTACAGAGTGGACAGTCTTATTAATGACGCTATATCAAGTGATGATACAAGTTCCGACACGAATATGGAAGGGATTAAATTACTCCCGGACAGCAACTGATAATATACAGTACACTGTTAAATAATTATCACAGCTTCTATTTTCTTTTTAAATAAACTGTACTTTTTTGTTTTGTTGCAATTTTTAATCAGGGAATAAAATAAGCCCTTAACTAGTGTTATAAGATTTTACTTTGATCAGGACAAATTATTACAATTTACATGTGCTTATACAGTATCAATATTATATGTACCCTGTCAGTACTGATTCTGTTAAAGTGATAGGCCTCTATTCAAACAGCAATTAGCCTTCCAGATGTGCTACGCCTGTTTGTTTACGTCAGGAAAAAACTGATATAATATACTTTGGTGCTCAGCATAATTATTCAAATAATTAAAAGAAAAGAAGAAACCCCTTTGCCATCTTCACATACTTTGCTTACCTTTAGAAGATTCCAAAAAACTCACAAAGCCACCACCACATCTTTAAAGGAGGAAATGTGGAAACCGTATCTACTTTTCCTCCCGCGAAAACAATTTAAAATAAAAACTTTTCCTCATAGTGTGCCGATCTTGCTCGGCATATTCAAATAGTCGCGCCAATGCCACGGCCTTCGGTACCGCTGTCGACCTGAGCGATAGCGCACTGCGGTGTGTGTCGTCGAAATTCAGATAGCCTCGTAACAGCTGTTTCTTTGTACTACAAGTTTCGGGTCTTTCACTGTTTCCTGCGGCCAAATACAACTTCCGTCTCCACGTTTGTATTTTTTTTCCGTGTTCGATGTGTACTAGAACTGTTTTCTTCACAAGTAACTAATGCCAGTTTATGGAGGTTATGTAGACAATGTAACTTAAATAAAATTTACTTTGTTAGTGTACAATAAAAGGGTGTATTTACTGGAAGTACAGAAATAATTTTCCATTTATCGCATATAATTACGGTACACAGACGATTTTTGGAGGTTGTGTCTACGTTTAACAATGCAACTTAACCTTTTAGATTTTTAAAATTAATTAGATTTAACAAAAATTTCCTTTGTTAGTGTACATTAAATTATTGTATGTATACAAGGCTGCTGTACATAACATTAAAGGCTGTATTTATTCGAAGTACCGGAATTAAAACCTAGTTCCAATTTAGAACGTAGACCTATAACCTATTTGCATATTTTATTGGGGTTTATTGGCACATATTTTTTTAAAAGGGTGTATTTATTGGAAGTACAGAAATTATTTTCCATTTATCGCACATAATTACGGTACACAGACGATTTTTGGAGGTTGTGTCTACGTTTAACAATGCAACTTAACCTTTTAGATTTTTAAAATTAATTAGATTTAACAAAAATTTCCTTTGTTAGTGTACATTCAAAGGCTGTATTTATTGTATGGATAAAAGGCTGTATATACATTAAAGGCTGTATTTATTCGAATTAAAACCTATCGGTACTTCCAATTTAGAACGTATAACCTAGTAGGCTACGTTATTCGTACATACAGTATTTTATTGGAGTTTATTGGTACATATTTTATTAAAAGGGTGTATTTATTGGAAGTACAGAAATTAGTTTCCATTTATCGCACATAATTACGGTACAGAGACGATTTTGGGAGGTTGTGTCTACGTTTAATTATCTAACTTAACCTTTTAGATTTTTAAAATAAAAAAAATAATTTAAAAAATTAAAAAACACGACTGCCAAAAAAATAAATGAATAAATAAAAAATAAATTGATAAAAACACTAAATAAAAAAACTAAATAAAAATAATATTTAGTAAAAATCACAAAATCTAAATAAAGTCGATTTAAAAAGCCAAAAACAAGGTATTGAAATTCAGCTCTGATCAGATTTAACGAAAATGTTATGAATGATTAAACGCATAGTAATTTTATTAGATTTAAATTACTTTTCGATGTTGAATATATATCAATGCATCATATGAAGACTACAATTATAAAAAATATTGCTGATAAAATTTTGCTCTTCAATTTTAATTTTCAATGCAGTCGGGGGCTGTTTAATGAAAAGAACAAATCTATTTAGAAACAGCCCCCGACTGCATTGAAAATTAAAACTGAAGAGCAAAATTTTGTCAGCAATATTTTTTATAATTGTAGTCTTCATATGATGCATTGATATATATTCAACATCGAAAAGTAATTTAAATCTAATAAAATTACTATGCGTTTAATCATTCATAACATTTTCGTTAAATCTGATCAGAGCTGAATTTTAATACCTTGTTTTTGGCTTTTTAAATCGACTTTATTTAGATTTTGTGATTTTTACTAAATATTATTTTTATTTAGTTTTTTTTATTTAGTGTTTTTATCAATTTATTTTTTATTTATTCATTTATTTTTTTGGCAGTCGTGTTTTTTAATTTTTTAAATTATTTTTTTATTTTATTCCTTTTTGTGTTTAAAAAGAGTATAATGGAAATGTGCAGTGTGTGCGTGCGTGTGTGCGTGCGTATGTGTGAAGTGCAAAAAAAATTTCAATTTTTACATAGTTTTATTTAGAAACTTTATTATGTACATAGTATAATTAGCGTATGAACTTATAAATATAGTATAACTTTATTTTATATACTATTATATAACTAGTATAATACAAACATTTCGATAAATTGTTTTATAAATTATATAATTAACTAAATAATTTCATTTATTAGAAATGATAAAGAAAAAGCTTTGGTCTACAGATTTCTGAGTCGATTTAATTCCTCAAGTGAGTTTTTATCGTGCGGTTCATGCAACAATTTTCGTGGATCCAGACAACTTATTGCTAATCCCTCTAATGTTTTCACACGACTTAGTGCGACGTAGGCCTGACCCTTGGCAAAAATATTACTACTCAAATCAACTGCTTTGTCTAAAGTAGTGCCTTGAAGTTTATGTACTGTAACAGCCCAACACAATATTAATGGCAGCATACGTCGTTCTACTTTGCCCTGGCCTCGCAAAGCATCATATTCAACAGTGGTGGGCTCTATCTTTATTCCAGTACCAGCAGTATTTCCCCTAATTGATCTGTCATCAAATTCTACAAATACGGCTTGTGGAAGCTCACCAGGTTGAAGCTGATCTCGACGTAGTGCAGGCCACTCAATTTTTCTAATGATGCCGATTGCTCCGTTGACCAGACCATGATTAACATTAATGTTTTTTCGCAACATTACCCTAGATCCGACACCGATTACTAAAGAGTTTGGAATACCTCCAGTTTTGTTTGGATCCGTTGGTATGAAGTCTTTCTTTAACTTTTGTCCGTAATTCTTAGCTTCGACAGACACATCCACCGCTGCAATATCGTAAACTTTAGATGATGTTTTCAACTTTTCAGCCGTCATAGCATTATATTCTACTACCTGTTTAGTGGTTGAGAAAATACGCAGACACTCGCCATCAGCAAATTCATTTGTCAAAGGAACTCTTCGACGATCTAAAATTTCTAGCTGCTGCATGGTGAGTTGGCCGACTAGTAAATTATTTAGAATGTCTATAAAAGTAGTGTCGTTAGCTTGCCGCATATTTTGAGGTAATTCACAGAAACTAAACAGTGTCCACAAATTAATTTCAGTTGATAAGTAATGAGGCTGCTTGAAGCAGTAGGTACCACCAACTGCTTTTGATACAGGTGGGAACTGCATTAGATCGCCAAACAAAATAATATTGATACCCCCGAAGAGAGCATCATTCATTTTAAGCTGTTGCAACCTTAAGTGAATATTTCTTAGGGTAGTATAGGGTACCATTGAGATTTCGTCAATGATTAGCCAATTAATATGCTTCCACCTTAGCCGTTCCCTTTGAAGACGCTCATCAGTAAGAGGGCGAAGAGCTGTCACCTTGCCTTTTTCGATAGGACGGGCAAAAGTAGAGTGCAAAGTGCTACCTCCAATCAATCTTGCAGCGACACCTGTGGGTGCTGCTACCGTAACAGCTCTGCTTGCATGTAAATGAGAAAGACGATGAATCTGTTCTACAATAATTTTCAGAGTAAAGGTTTTGCCGGTGCCTGCTCCTCCAGTAACGAACACACGTAATGGCTCAGTATTATTTTCACTTGGAAGCAATCTGTCTGAAATCATTTTGAACAATTGGCGCTGCTGAAAATTCATTAAGTTTACTGCTGCAGCATATTGTTGATCCTTCATTTCATGTATTTCAGGTTCACCATATTTCGCAGAGAGAAATATATATAGCAAAACAATATATATATACTTTCAGATCAGCTGTTCTCTGTTTCTCACGGATTGCACATCTATACTCTCACACAATAACGCGCTAACATAGTATTAGTGAGCGTGGTCTTAAATCGCGAGCACTATCTGCAGTGAACTATACAGCATACCTTCCACTAGTGCCACCTGATGGACCAATAAACGAACAAAAAAAAATCCTTAGAACCGATCACTTGTATTCACTTCCGGTCAAAACCGGAAGTCAACTCATGGTGATATATATCCTATGACACTTCTGGTGAAGTAAGGAATCCATCGAGCCATCGAACATCAAAATCGGTAAAGCCGTTAAAAAGTTATAGCGGAACAAACAAACATACATACATACATACATACCCTACCACTGAAAACATAACACTCCTTTTTAGCAGTCGTGTAATTAATTAGACTTGTAGGGGTGTGCATGGCAGAACTACTTGTGCACCCACTTTATAATCATATTTTTGGTAACACTGAGAACTTTAAGCCTTCTTTTATGCTTAAACAAATTATATATACACTTATTTATAGAAAAGCAAAAAGCAAATATGTAATTCAAAAGACTAATTTGCTCTAATAAACACATGCTGAAGTTAAAAACAAAAGAGTTTTTACTTGCCTAACTAATCATTAGTTACTAATGTGACAGTTGGAGCTGCTTTTTCTGCAAAAGCTGAGGTATGTTGGATTCAAGAGTGGTTAAATTAAGTCATAAAGCTGAGTGTGCGTCAAGTCTATTTGTGTGCTTGCTTTTCACTTGAGATGAAAATCCCATTTCACTCAAGAATGAGGTGGTGAATGGGATGAGCAACTCCGAAAGTTCAGGATATTCATCTCTTAAAGATATCCAGAACTTTGTTAAGTCAGAATCTAAAAGTTTACGGATTTTGTTGTCCATGACATGTCTCATGTTATCACTAACTATACAAAATAATTTACTAAAAATTTAGTTTTAATCCCAGCATCACAGATGATATCACACAATTGCTCATTTAGTTTTACTGACAACATGTTAGAACTTTCAAAATACAAGAATGGGTCTTGAATCCAATTGAATTCACTGTATCCCTCTGAGAAGCAACTTTCAATCTGGTTATAGAGAGTTAAACATCAGAGCTGGTAAAAAACAATGGTAGAGCATGAATAACAAAAATGTACAGTTTAGACTATGTACAAAACAGGTTGAATTTAAATTGTTAAAATGATATATCTTAGTTATTTACATGTAGTAGCGTTTTAAGACACAGTAAATAAATTTCGAACCTGACTTTGCAACCCACCAAATGCCCTCTCGGGACCCTGCAGTGGCTCATGCCCAATAGGTTAAGAAATGCTGAACTAAAGGCATGTTTGTGGAGTGAAACATAAAAGATAACCCAGACTTCTAAAATGCTCTTAGTGAAATGGGATTTTCAGGAGTAACAACACACTATTTGGTTAACAAGCACATTTTACTAATATTCTAATACCAAGTCAATTAGATAGCTTAAATGTGTAGTACTCTATGTGATGCTGATCACATACTGTTAATCAGCAGCACTGCAGAATATTCTAGAGCCACACTCTTGTCATTCATCTGGAACTTTATCACATTAGCCTGATAATTAGGATGTTGCCACCAGCTGAGTTTTAGAAAGTTGGTGTAGTAGGTTGTGCATTCATATAGGATGATATTAGACAGCAGTTTTTAATAAAAGTGACAAATGATCAATTGTTTACTTGTGTTGTAAACTATTGTGATTTTTTTATTACTGTTTGTAGGCTATACAGTGTGTCCTGGATAATTATATAAAGAGAACTGTTGTAATATAAGTGTGTTTGTTTTAGCAATTGAGAGTATCTGGTATTCAGATGACATTTTTCGGGAATGTTGCAAGTCTTTACTCATTTTTCTCTAGCAGCCCTAGAGAAAAATGTTGGGAAGTTTTGAAAAAGCACATTCCTTTATCACTGCAGAGCTTCCCTGAAACAAGATGAAGTGAGAGGATCCAAGCTGTCAAACCGATAGTTAAGCACTACCCAGGAGTACTTAAATTGTTGGATATACTTTAGAAGAGATGTCTTCTAGTCTAACTCCCTCTGCCTACAACATCATATTAGGGTTTAAGAAATATTTCAATTCCACAAAGAGCTTAATGTTGGCATCATTTTGGTTCAAAGTGCTTTCATATATTGACTAAAAAAATGTTGTTATTCAAAGCAAAGGAATCACACTCGTTGAAATAACTCTAGTGGAAGATTTGCTGACAGAATTGAAATTGTTGCGTGATAACCCAGACAGCATAATTGAAGAACCAAACTTAATTGCAAAAGAACTAATAAAAGTTCCTCCTGAATCTCCCAAAAGGTGGAAAAAAAGTACAGATCAATCCAATAGTGATTTTTCAGTAAACAAAGATCAAGAAAATAAATTTAAAACCTCAGTCATGTACCCAGTATTAGAGTTTGTAATGGGCAACATAAAAACACGATTCACTGCAATTAGTTCAATTCGTGACTTGTTTCCACCAGTATTGAACTTTACGGACATGGAAAATGATGAATTAGAATTGAAAGTAAAAGTTCTCATTAGCAAGTTTAAAAAGGAATTGGCAATGGATCTATTTGAAGAAATATTACACTTGAAGAACATTTATAAAACAGAGTTTGAATCAGAAAAGAATCCACTAAGCCTACTCCAAAAACCTTCAAACTGTATTTGTGAACTTCTGTCTTGCCTATAGGCTTTTCTGTACTATTCCAGTTACAGTTTCGTCTCCTGAAAAATCTTTGAGCAGTATAGCGAATTCACTGAAAACTTGGCAGAGAAGCACTACCTACCAAGAAAGGCTTAATAATTTGGCAATTTTAGCTATTACAAATGAATTGGCTAACAGTATTCCACTCTAACCCATTATTAATACTTAATCATTTGGGTGTTAACAGAAACTGCACATTGCTTTTTATTGCATTATGTTGAAAAAAGGATTTTAATGTACTTGTTTGGTTATAGGCCTACGTTAGATTGTACTGTGTTCTAAATTGGAAGTAGGTTTTAATTCCGGTACTTCGAATAAATACAGCCTTTTATCCAGACAATAAATACAGCCTTTGAATGTACACTAAGTAAGGAAATGTTTGTTAAGTCTAATTAATTTTAAAAATCTAAAAGGTTAAGTTAGATAATTAAACGTTGACACACCCTCCCAAAATCGTCTCTGTACCGTAATTATGTGCGATAAATGGAAACTAATTTCTGTACTTCCAATAAATACACCCTTTTAATAAAATATGTGCCAGTAAACCCCAATAAAATATGCACCAATAACGAAGCCTACTATCTAAGTTAGATAATTAAACGTAGACACAACCTCCCAAAAACGTCTCTGTACCGTAATTATGTGCGATAAATGGAAACTAATTTCTGTACTTCCAATAAATACACCCTTTTAATAAAATATGTACCAATAAACTCCAATAAAATATGTACGAATAACGTAGCCTACTAGGTTATACTTTCTAAATTGGAAGTACGGATAGGTTTTAATTCGAATAAATACAGCCTTTAATGTATATACAGCCTTTTATCCATACAATAAATACAGCCTTTGAATGTACACTAACAAGGAAATTTTGGTTAAATCTAATTAATTTTAAAAATCTAAAAGGTTAAGTTACATTGTTAAACGTAGACACAACCTCCAAAAATCGTCTGTGTACCGTAATTATGTGCAATAAATGGAAACTAATTTCTGTACTTCCAATAAATACACCCTTTTAATAAAATATGTGCCAATACTCTGAATTCAAATTAAATAAAGAAAAAAGGAATTGTGTGTGTGTTTTATGTGGTTGAGGCTGAAGATAGAAGTAGTTTCTGTAGAAATATTTCATTTCTAAAACGATTTTAAATATAAATCTTAAAACATGGAAGTCATGTATAGTTCTCCACACGGATATTTTCATTATTTGCATCAAATAGTATTATTGTTTAATACACGTTCTATCCAGATCAAATTATGTGTATACAGTTCTGGAAAAATTAGAAATACAATTTTTGTTGTTTATTTTAAACTCTATTATGTTTGGAAGTATCCCAAAGTAAATTTAACATTAATCATGTCAATCAATGAGGCCAGTCTAGTTTTTTAAGGCTAGGAGAAACCTTGAAATGTTTGGAGCATCAGTAGGTCATCATGATGGATCTAATAATCAAACTTCAGTTTCTGTGAAAAGCTGGCAGATTTGAGTAGCCACTTGATAAAGGATGGTATTGTAAAAGCAACAATTCTTTCAGAATTATTTTATAACCCTGTCAGTCTGCAAATAACTATCACTCCTTTAGATCATCAGCAGATTTAAACTTTTCTTATTTGTGCTAGGAATGTATCATGTAAAACTGCTGGAAGCATGGTATACAAAGTTTCTATTATCCTTTTCAAGGTTGATGACCAAAACAAAAAGTACTACTTATAATTCATCATTGTAGCAGTTACACAGCAGTATACTAAACATCTCTTGGTTAATACCTGTACTCTGGTCAGGTAGGACACAATGAATCATTCAAAACAAGTACAATTCAGTGTCAATGTCTAGTGTTTATGTGTCACTGCTACCCATAGTGAATCATTTGTATTGTACATAACAAATAGTATTCTGACTGTACACGTTTTTCATCTGACAAGAATTTTATACTTAGGCAAACTCATTTAATGGTGTAACCTTCTGTAATATGTGCCAAACAAGTATTCATAAAATTAATATTTGTGTCAAATTGTGTTTTATTTATTTCAAACAAAATCTGTTTTGTGGACATAACTTTATGTCCAATACAATTATTATGTTATTTCTTTTTAGTATCCCTTATAGATTTGCGTGATCAAAACTTTTAATACTAAAACTTTTTTTCAGCTGATAACCATGCTCTGTTGAGATTATTAAAGAAAAGTTTTGCTCATTCAGTGATGTGGCATCTTCAGTGATAAAGTTGAGTCTCATCATGGTAAAACTACTGAAGACTTCATAGAATTGGAAAATTAATGAGAATAATATTCTTACAACCAGTGACAAGAATTATGAACTTAAAACAGTGGAATGAATTACTGAATACCAGATACTCTCAATTGCTAAAACAAACACTTATATTACAACAGTTCTCTTTATATAATTATCCAGGACACACTGTATAGCCTACAAACAGTAATAAAAAAATCACAATAGTTTACAACACAAGTAAACAATTGATCATTTGTCACTTTTATTAAAAACTGCTGTCTAATATCATCCTATATGAATGCACAACCTACTACACCAACTTTCTAAAACTCAGCTGGTGGCAACATCCTAATTATCAGGCTAATGTGATAAAGTTCCAGATGAATGCCAAGAGTGTGGCTCTAGAATATTCTGCAGTGCTGCTGATTAACAGTATGTGATCAGCATCACATAGAGTACTACACATTTAAGCTATCTAATTGACTTGGTATTAGAATATTAGTAAAATGTGCTTGTTAACCAAATAGTGTGTTGTTACTCCTGAAAATCCCATTTCACTAAGAGCATTTTAGAAGTCTGGGTTATCTTTTATGTTTCACTCCACAAACATGCCTTTAGTTCAGCATTTCTTAACCTATTGGGCATGAGCCACTGCAGGGTCCCGAGAAGGCATTTGGTGGGTTGCAAAGTCAGGTTCGGAAATTTATTTACTGTGTCTTAAAAAGCTACTACATGTAAATAACTAAGATATATCATTTTAACAATTTAAATTCAACCTGTTTTGTACATAGTCTAAACTGTACATTTTTGTTATTCATGCTCTACCATTGTTTTTTACCAGCTCTGGTGTTTAACTCTCTATAACCAGATTGAAAGTTGCTTCCCAGAGGGATACAGTGAATTCAATTGGATTCAAGACCCATTCTTGTATTTTGAAAGTTCTAACATGTTGTCAGTAAAACTAAATGAGCAATTGTGTGATATCATCTGTGATGCTGGGATTAAAACTAAATTTTTAGTAAATTATTTTGTATAGTTAGTGATAACATGAGACATGTCATGGACAACAAAATCCATAAACTTTTAGATTCTGACTTAACAAAGTTCTGGATATCTTTAAGAGATGAATATCCTGAACTTTCGGAGTTGCTCATCCCATTCACCACCTCATTCTTGAGTGAAATGGGATTTTCATCTCAAGTGAAAAGCAAGCACACAAATAGACTTGACGCACACTCAGATTTATGACTTAATTTAACCACTCTTGTATCCAACATACCCCAGCTTTTGCAGAAAAAGTAGCTCCAACTGTCACATTAGTAACTAATGATTAGTTAGGCAAGTAAAAACTCTTTTGTTTTCAACTTCAGCATGTGTTTATTAGAGCAAATTAGTCTTTTGAATTACATATTTGCTTTTTGCTTTTCTATAATTAAGTGTATATATAATTTGTTTAAGCATAAAAGAAGGCTTAAAGTTCTCAGTGTTACCAAAAATATGATTATAAAGTGGGTTTACAAGTAGTTCTGCCATGCACACCCCTACAAGTCTAATTAATTTTAAAAATCTAAAAGGTTAAGTTCGATAATTAAACGTAGACACAACCTCCCAAAATCGTCTCTGTACCGTAATTATGTGCGATAAATGGAAACTAATTTCTGTACTTCCAATAAATACACCCTTTTAATAAAATATGTACCAATAAACTCCAATAAAATACTGTATGTACGAATAACGTAGCCTACTAGGTTATACGTTCTAAATTGGTTAAGTTGCATTGTTAAACGTAGACACAACCTCCAAAAATCGTCTGTGTACCGTAATTATGTGCGATAAATGGAAAATAATTTCTGTACTTCCAATAAATACACCCTTTTAATAAAATATGTGCCAATAAACCCCAATAAAATATGCAAATAGGTTATAGGTCTACGTTCTAAATTGGAACTAGGTTTTAATTCCGGTACTTCGAATAAATACAGCCTTTAATGTTATGTACAGCAGCCTTGTATGCATACAATAATTTAATGTACACTAACAAAGGAAATTTTTGTTAAATCTAATTAATTTTAAAAATCTAAAAGGTTAAGTTGCATTGTTAAACGTAGACACAACCTCCACAAATCGTCTGTGTACCGTAATTATGTGTGATAAATGGAAAATAATTTCTGTACTTCCAGTAAATACACCCTTTTATTGTACACTAACAAAGTAAATTTTATTTAAGTTACATTGTCTACATAACCTCCATAAACTGGCATTAGTTACTTGTGAAGAAAACAGTTCTAGTACACATCGAACACGGAAAAAATACAAACGTGGAGACGAAAGTAACTGTTGCCGCAGGCTATAGTGAAAGACCCTAGAATTAATTTAACCATATTGTTGAAGGCCTACACCATTTATTACCCTGAATTGTAGTTTTTGTTTTACCCTTTGTTTCCTCCAGAAACAAACACAATTTCACTGGCTCCCCAGATAAATATGAACCTTTTGACTACATCGTCACATTAGTATATGAAATATACGTTTATTAAGAGGGTCTTTCACTAAATCCTGCGGCCAAAGATAACTTTCGTCTCCGCGTTTGTACTTTTTTCCGTGTTCGATGTGTACTAGAACTGTTTTCTTCACAAGTAACTAATGCCAGGTTATGTACGACAATGTAACTTAAATAAAATTTACTTTGTTAGTGTACAATAAAAGGGTGTATTTACTGGACGTACAGAAATTAGTTTCCATTTATCGCACATAATTACGGTACACAGACGATTTTTCGAGGTTGTGTCTAGTTTCTTCTCTCTGCCTTTGGTTTTCACATTTTTACCTAATCTATTGGGTTAGTTGTCAGTTAATTGCGTTACGTCTAACCCATTGTCATTATTTCTTTGATCATCTTTGTCAGTTTGTTAAAGATGTATTCTTTATTCCTTTAAATTTAGTTTCTATTTATCATTGTGCTTAACATTAAGATAAAATTAACTGTTACAACTTCTAGTTGTTACCTTTGGTTTTGACATAATTATTTCCTGAATTATATCCTTTGTGTTCACCTATAGTACAGGTACTATATGGTGTTACATCCTTCTCTTAACTCTTAATTATTTTTAATTTTAGTGATCATTCTCCTTTACAAAATAGTGATAGAAATTATAGTAAGGTGTTACCATCATTTGATTGGTAATAGTTTATCTCCTTTTCTGTTAATACAATAAAATTTCTTGCATCTGGTCTCAAGATACAAGTATGTATATTTTCTATTATCTTGTTATATTTTTAATCTAATTACAATTGTTTTACATTATATAAGTGACTGTGAACCTTGCTGGTTCTATTGACACTAATGTCTCATCTCTTTTATACCTTATTGTTAAAGTTTTTGCAAGATTTGTTATATAACTTCAGAATGTCTGATTTATTGTTTGAATTTATACTAATTACAATATAATGCTACTTCTTCTATACATTAATTCTGTTTTGGTACTACCCTTTTAACATTATAATTATTTTATTTATTATGTATATGTTGGTTTTGTTGCATGAATGTTAGTAACAGTACTTTATAGTGTACCATAAAATCTGAGAAGATTATACGATAGTTTATGAAATGGTTAATAATACGTCAGTGTAAGGTGTAAGAAATTAGGTGAAATGGAAACCTGGGGAATTTTAACTGTTCTGTAGATAGAATTTTGTCAGAATGTTTGGAAATGATCATCAACGTTGAAGAAAAAGTAAGCATATTAAGTAAACATATATAAGTATTTATTATATAATGTTTGTTTTTTTGTTAGTCATTTTGATTATAAAATATAAATATTTGCCAACAAGAAAAGAATTTTCAGTTTTCAAAATTTAAATATATTTTTATTAAACAATGGATTCTTCATTGAGGTGGAGACCATGTCATTCACTCAATTCAAGCTTCTCCCATTTTGCAGAAAAAGAGGACCCTGTCAAGGCTGATACTTTGACGACAGTGACAGGGCTTTCAACCAAATTCAGTCGAGTGGCAGGTAGGCCCAACTCTGATTGGCTCCTCAGATTTCCCCGGCGTTAGTAGGTTCTATAGAAATATTTTATTTCGAAAATGATTATTTTATTATGGCCAACGATAACAGCTGCAAATTCAAATAGAATCAAATAATGTTTTGCATATAGCCCTGAATTGTTCTCAAGACCTATTGTTTTTGGTGAAGATCGGTTAAGGGAAAGGTGCAGTTTACCAGCAACGTTTTATGTGATAACAAGGGTAATTTTTTCTATGATGAACAGGCTAACTGCCGTAAATTCAAACATAATCAAATAAGTTTTTGCATACATCCCTAAATTGTATAGTACTCAAGGTCTGTTAATTTTGGTGAAGATCTATTAAGGGAAAGGGGTAGTTTACCGGCAACGATTTATGTTCAAACAGAATCAAATAATGTTTTGCATGCATCGCTGAATTATAGAGGACTCAAGACCTATTGATTTTGGTGAAGATCAGTTAAGAGAAAGATGTAGTTTACCTGCAACGTTTTATGTGATATCAATGGTAATTTTTTCTATGACAAACGGGATAACTGCCGTAAATTCAAACATAATCAAATAAGTTATTGTATATGTCCCTAAATTGTAGAGTACTCAAGGTCTGTTAATTTTGGTGAAGATCGGTTAAGGGAAAGGGGTAGTTTACTGGCAACATTTTATGTTGTAGCAAGAGTAAAGTACTTAATTTTGATAAATAAAGTATCCTGATAAGAAGCTCATGATAATCCACTCTAGAAACGTACATGAAATATCTATAAATGAAGAGGATAGTTGACCGGGGTGGGGGTAATTTTCAATAAAATGAAAATTATAGTTGTGGGGGAGGGGATAATTTTGTGTAGTACGTTATCGGCAACATAGTAATAGTTTGTTGTTAAAATTCCTTCCCGGGCTGTTTGCCCGTAGTCCAATGTTTTGTGCAAAACCAGACGTTTGGCAGTGCCGTCGACTGCCATCATCAGTGAAAATCGAGTGCGATAACGTGTGGTGGTATAAGTTAGTAACCACAGTACTGTGGGTAAGGCTGAAGCAATAAGTGGAGAGTAGTAGATTCCATGGAAACATTTCATTTCCTAAATGATTTTAAATATAAATCTTCGAACATGGAAGTCATGTATGGTTCTCCATACAGCCTTGGATTATAGCGTTCTCAAGTCCTACTGTTTTTGGTCAAGATCGGTTAAGGGAAAGGGGTAGTTTACGTGCAACGTTTTATGTTTTAAAAAGGTATTTTATATGGCAAACGATAACTGCAGCGAATTCAAACAGAATCAAATAATGTTTTGCATACAGCCCTGAATTGTGGAGTTCTCAAAATCTGTTGGTTTTGGTGAAGATCGGTTAATGGAAAGGGGTAGTTTACAAGCAACATTTTTTTATCAAGGTTAATTTTTTTCTATGGCAAACGATAAGAGCCGCAAATTCAAACAGAATCAAATACTTTGTAGCACGCCATCCTGAATTAGAGGGTACTCAAGTTCTGTTGATTTTGGTAAAGATCGGTTAAGAGAAAAGGGTAGTTTACCAGCAACGTTTTATGTTTTAAAAGGGTAATTTTTATTTATATGACGCATGATAACTGCCGCATATTAAAAGAGAATCAAATAATTTTTTGCATACATTCCTGAAGTTTTATGTTCTCAAGGTCTGCTGATTTTGGTGAAGATCGGTTAAGGGAAAGGGGTAGTTTACTTCCAACGTTTTATGTTTTAACAAGGGTAATTTTTTCTATGAAGAACGATAACTGCCTTAAGTTCAAAGGGAATCAAACAATATTCTGCATACATCCTGCCTTGCAAAGAACTGAAGCCCTGTTGATTTTGGTGAAGATCGGTTAAGAGAAAGGGGTAGTTTACCTGCCATCTTTAATGTTTTAACAAGACTAATTGTTTATATGACGAACGATAACTGCCACACATTCAAACAGAAACAGAATCAAATAATGTTTTGTATACATCCCCGAATTGTAGAGTACTCTATACCTGTTGATTTTGGTGAAGATCAGTTAAGAGAAAGGGGTAGTTTACCAGCAACATTTTTTGTGATAACAAGGTTAATTTTGTCTATGACGAACGATAACTGCCGTAAATTCAATCTTAATCAAATAATTTTTTGCATATGTCCCTAAATTGTAGATATCGCAAGGTCTGTTGATTTTGGTGAAGATCGGTTACGGGAAAATGGTAGTTTACCCTGATCATTTTTGTTGTAACAAGAGTAAAGTACTTAGTTTTGATGAATAAAGTATCCTGATAAGAAGATCTTAAAATGAAAATTATAGTTTTATCCTAATGAATATAGGATCGGTTAAGGGAAAGGGGTAGTTTACGTTTTATGTTTTAGAAAGGTATTTTATATGGCAAACGATAAGAGCCGCAAATTCAAACCGAATCAAATAATTTTGTGTATACAGCCCTGATTTGTAGATTCCTCACGACCTATTATTTTTGGTGAAGATCGGTTAAGGGAAAGGGGTAGTTAACCGGCAACTTTTTTTTTATCAATGGTAATTTTTTTCTATGGCAAACGATAAGAGCCGTAAATTCAAACAGAATCAAATAATTTTGTGCATACAGCCCTGATTTGTAGATTCCTCACGACCTATAGTTTTTGGTGAAGATCGGTAAGGGGAAAGGGGTATTTTACCAGCAACTTTTTTTTTTATCAAGGATAATTTGTTTTGTATGGCAAACGATAAGAGCCGTAAATTCAAACAAAATCAAATACTTTTTTGCATACTTTCCTGAATTATAGAGTACGCAAGGTCTGATGATATTGGTAAAGATCGGTTATGAGAAAAGGGTTGTTCACCTGCAACGTTTTATGTTTTAAAAGGGTAATTTTTATTTTTATGTCGCATGATAATTGCCGCATATTAAAAGAGAATCAAATAATTTTTTGCATACGTTCTTGATTGTAGAGAGCTCAAGGCCTTTTGATTTTGGTGAAGATCGGTTAAGGGAATGGGGTAGTTTACCTGCAACATTTTATGTTGTAACACGAGAAATGTTTTCATGACGAACGATAATTGCCGCACATTCAAACAAAATCAAATTTTTTTTACATGGATACGTGAATTGTAGAGGTCTGAAGGTCTATTGATCTTGGTGAAGATAGGTTAAGAGAAAGGGGTAGTTTACCAGAAACGTTATATATTTTAACAAGAGTAAAGTACTTAATTTTGATAAATAAAGTATCCTGATAAGAAGCTCATAATAATCCACTGAAGAAACCCGAATGAAATATCTATAAATGAAGAGACTATTTGAACGGGGTGGGGGTAATTTTCTATAAATGAAAATTATAGTTGAAGGGGGAGGGGATAATTGTTGTATGTGTATTACGTTATTGGCATCATAGTAATAGTTTTTTGTTAAAATTCCTTCCCGGGCTCTTTGCCCGTAGTCCAATGTTTTCTACAAAACCAGACGTTCTGCAGTGCCGTCGACTGCCACCATCAGTGAAAATCGAGTGCGATAACGTGTGGTGGTATACATTAGTGACCACAGTACTGTGGGTAAGGCGGAAGCAATAAGTGGAAAGAAGTAGTTTCTATGGAAACATTTCATTTCGAAAATGATTTTAAATATAAATCTTCGAACATGGAAGTCATGTATGGTTCTCCATACAGCCTTGGATTATAGCGTTCTCAAGTCCTACTGTTTTTGGTCAAGATCGGTTAAGGGAAAGGGGTAGTTTACGTGCAACGTTTTATGTTTTAACATGGGTATTTTATATGGCAAACGATAACTGCCGCGAATTCAATCAGAATCAAATAATGTTTTGCATACAGCCCAGAATTGTGGAGTTCTCAGGACCTGCTGTTTTTGGTGAAGATCGGTTAAGGGAAAGGGGTAGTTTACCAGCAACGTTTTATGTTTTAAAAGGTTATTTTCTATGGCAAAAGATAAGAGCCGCAAATTCAAACATAATCAAATAATTTTGTGCATACAGCCCTGATTTGTAGATTCTTCACTACCAATTGTTTTTGGTGAAGATCGGTTAATGGAAAGGGGTAGTTTACAAGCAACTTTTTTTTATCAAGGTTAATTTTTTTCTATGGCAAACGATAAGAGCCGCAAATTCAAACAGAATCAAATACTTTTTAGCACGCCATCCTGAATTATAGGGTACTCAAGTTCTGTTGATTTTGGTAAAGATCGGTTAAGATAAAGGTGTAGTTTACCAGCAACGTTTTATGTGTTAAAAGGGTAACTTTTATTTATATGACGCATGATAACTGCCGCATATTAAAAGAGAATCAAATTATTTTTTGCATACATTCCTGAAGGTTTATGTTTCAAGGTCTGCTGATTTTGGTGAAGATCGGTTAAGAGAAAGGGGTAGTTTACCTGCCATCTTTAATGTTTTAACAAGACTAATTGTTTATATGACGAACGATAACTGCCACACGTTCAAACAGAAACACAATCAAATAATGTTTTGTATACATCCCCGAATTGTAGAGGACTATACCTGTTGCTTTTGGTGAAGATCAGTTAAGAGAAAGGGGTAGTTTACCAGCAACATGTTTTGTGATAACAAGGTTAATTTTGTCTATGACGAACGTTAACTGCCGTAAATTAAATCATAATCAAATAATATTTTGCATACGTCCCTAAATTGTTGAGATCGCAAGGTCTGTTGATTTTGGTGAAGATCGGTCAAGGGTAATGGGTATTTTACCGGCAACATTTTATGTTTTAACGAGAGTCATTTTTTTATGACGAACAATAACTGCCGTAAATTCAAACATAATCAAATAATTTTTTACATATGTGCCTGAGTTGTAGAGGACTCAAGGTTTAATAATTTTGGCGAAGATTGTTTACGGGGAAAGGGTAGTTTACCTGCAACGTTTTATGTTTTATTAAGAGTAAAGTACTTAATTTTGCTAAATAAAGTATCCTGATAAGATTTAATGTAGAAACGTAGATGAAATATCTATAAAAGAAGAGGCTAGTTGAACGGGGTGGGGGTAATTTTCTACAAATGAAAATTATAGTTGAAAGGTGAGGGAGTAATTTTTATATGTGAACTACGTTATCGGCAACAAAGTAGTAATTTGTTGTTAAAATTCCTTCCCGGGCTCTTGGCCGTAGTTTAATGTTTTCTGCAGAACCAGACGTTTCGGCAGTGCCGTCGACTGCCACCATCAGTGAAAATCGAGTGCGGTAACGTGTGGTGGTATACGTTAGTGACCACAATACTGTGGTTAAGGCTGAAACAATAAGTGGAAAGAAGTAGTTTCTATGGAAGTATTTCATTTCGTAAATGATTTTAAATATAAATCTTAGAACATGGAAGTCATGTATGGTTCCCCATACCGATATTTAGTTATGGCAAACGATAAGAGCCGCAAATTTAAACAGAATCAAATAATGTTTTGCATACTGCCCTGAATTGTAGAGATATCAAGACCTGTTGGTTTTGGTGAATATAGGTTAAGGGAAAGTGGTAGTTTACCAGCAACGTTTTTTTTATCAAGGGTAATTTTGTTCTATGGCAAACGATAAGAGCCGCAAATTCAAACAGAATCAAATAATGTTATGCATACAGCCCTGTATTGTAGAGTTCTCAAGAACTATTGGTGTTGGTAACGATCGGTTAAGGGAAAGGGGTAGTTTACCAGCAACATTTTATGTTTTAACAAGGGTAATTTTTTATGACGAAAGGTAACTGCCGTAAATTCAACGAGAATCAAATAATTTTTTGCATACGTTCTTGATTTGTGGAGAGCTCGAGGCCTTTTGATTTTGGTGAAGATCGGTTAAGGGAATGGGGTAGTTTACCTGCAACATTTTATGTTGTTACAAGAGAAATGTTTTCATGACGAACGATAACTGCCGCACATTCAAACAGAATCAAATATTTTTTTGCATGCATCCCTGAATTGATCTTGGTGAAGATCGGTTAAGAGAAAGGGGTAGTTTACCTGAAACGTTTTATGTTTTAACATGAGTAAAGTACTTAATTTTGATAAATAAAGTATCCTGATAAGAAGCTCATATTAATCCACTGTTAAAACGTACATGAAATATCTATAAATGAAGAGGCTAGTTGAACGGGGTGAGGGTAATTTTCTATAAATGAAAATTATAGTTGAAGGGGGAGGGGATAATTTTTGTATGTGTACTACGTTATCGGCAACATAGTAATAGTTTCTTGTTAAAATTCCTTCCCGGGCTGTTTGCCCGTAGCCCAATGTTTTCTGCAAAACCGAACGTTCGGCAGTGCCGTCGACTGCCATCATCAGTGAAAATCGAGTGCGATAACGTGTGGTGGTATACGTTAGTGACCACAGTACTGTGTGTAAGGCTGAAGCAATAAGTGGAAAGAAGTAGTTTCTATGGAATCATTTCATTTCAAAAATGATTTTAAATAACAATCTTAGAACATGGAAGTCATGTATGGTTCTCCATACAGCCCTGAATTATAGAGTTCTCAAGACCTATTGTTTTTGGTCAAGATCGGTTATGGGAAAGGGGTAATTTAACTGCAACGTTTTATGTTTTAACATGGGTGTTTTATATGGCAAACGATAAGAGCCGCAAATTCAAACAGAATCAAATAATTTTGTGCATACAGCTCTGATTTGTAGATTCCTCACGACCTATTGTTTTTGGTGAAGATCGGTGAGGGAAAGGGCTAGTTTACAAGCAGCTTTTTTTTATTAAGATAATTTTTTTTTTGCAAACTATAAGAGCCGCAAATTCAAATGGAATCAAATACTTTTTGCACACCTTCCTGAAGTACAGAGTACTCACGGTCTGTTGATTTTGGTAAAGATCGGTTAAGAGAAAATGGTAGTTTACCTGCAACGTTTTATATTTTAAAAGGGTAATTTTTATTTATATGACGCGTTATAACTGCCGTATATTAAAAGAGAATCAAATAATATTTTGCATACATTCCTGAAGTTTTATGTTCTCAATGTCTGTTGATTTTGGTGAAAATCTGTTAAGGGAAAGGGATAGTTTACTTCTAACGTTTTATGTTTTAACAAGGGTAATTTTTTCTCTGACGAACGAAAACTGCCTTACGTTCATAGGGAATCAAACATAATTTTGCATACCGTCCTGGCTTGCAAAGTGCTGAAGGTCAGTTGATTTTGGTAAAGATCGGTTATGGGAAAGGGGTAGTTTACCTGCCACTTTTAATGTTTTAACAAGACTAATTGCTTTTATGACGAACGATAACTGCCACACAT
Source organism: Magicicada septendecula (assembly GCA_034769895.1). NCBI lineage: Eukaryota > Metazoa > Arthropoda > Insecta > Hemiptera > Cicadidae > Magicicada > Magicicada septendecula. Next base: position 420,645,441 of record CM068375.1, read on the forward strand.
TCAAACAGAATCAAATAATATTTTGCATACGTCCCTGAATTGTAGAGGACTCTAGACCTGTTGATTTTGGTGAAGATCAGTTAAGAGAAAGGGGTAGTTTACCAGCAACATTTTTTGTGATTACAAGGTTAATTTTGTCTATGACGAACGATAACTGCCGTAAATTCAATCATAATCAAATAAGTTTTTGCATACGTCTCTAAATTTTAGAGATCGCGAGGCCTGTTGATTTTAGTGAAGATCGGGTAAGGGAATGGGGTAGTTTACCTGCAACATTTTATGTTGTAACAAGAGAAATGTTTTCATGACGAACGATAACTGCCGCACATTCAAACAGAATCAAATATTTGTTTGCATGCATACGTGAATTGTAGAGGTCTGAAGGTCTATTGATCTTGGTGAAGATAGGTTAAGAGAAAGGGGTAGTTTACCTGGAACGTTATATGTTTTAACAAGAGTAAAGTACTTAATTTTGATAAATAAAGTATCCTGATTAGAAGCTCATAATAATCCACTGAAGAAGCCTGAATGAAATATCTATAAATGAAGAGACTTGTTGAACGGGGTGGGGGTAATTTTCTATAAATGAAAATTATAGTTGAAGTTGGAGGGGATAATTTTTTATATGTGTACTACGTTATCGGCAACAAAGATAAGTAGTTCATTGTTAAAATTCCTTCCCGGGCTGGTTAGCCGTAGTCCAATGTTTTCTGCAAAACCAGACGTTTCGGCAGTGCCATCGACTGCCATCATCAGTGAAAATCGAGTGTGAAAACGTGTGGAGGTATATGTTAGTGACCACAGTACTGTAGTTAAGGGTGAAGCAATAAGTAGAAAGAAGTAGTTTATATGGAAATATTTCATTTCGAATATGATTTTAAATATAAATCTTAGAACACGGAAGTCATGTATGGTTCTCCATACCGATATTTTTGAAAAGTGTCTGTGTGTAGAATTTTTTTATGGCAAACGATAACAGTAGCAAATTCAAACAGATTCAAATAATCCTTTGTATACATCCCTGATTTGCAGAGGACTCAAGGCTTATTGTTTTTGGTGAAGTTCGTTTAATTGAAAGGGGTAGTTTACCCGCAACGTTGTATGTTTTAACAAGGGTAATTTTTGCTATGATGAACGATGACTGCCGCAAATTCAAACATAAGATTAATCAATAATTTTTGCATACATCCCTAAATTTTAAACTACTCGAGGCCTGTTGATTTTGGTGAAGATCGGTTAAGGGTAAGGGGTATTTTACCTGCAACATTTTATGTTTTAACGAGAGTAATTTTTTTATGACGAACAATAACTGCCGTAAATTCAAACATAATCAAATAATTTTTTACATATGTGCCTGAGTTGTAGAGGACTCAAGGTTTAATAATTTTGGCGAAGATCGTTTACGGGGAAAGGGTAGTTTACCTGCAACGTTTTATGTTTTATTAAGAGTAAAGTATTTAATTTTGATAAATAAAGTATCCTGATAAGAAGATCATAATAATCTGCTATAGAAACTTAAATGAAATATCTATAAATGAAGAGACTAGTTGAACGGGTGGGGGTAATTTTCTATAAATGAAAATTATAGTTGTTGGGGAGGGGATAATTTTTTATATGTGTATTACGTTATCGGCAACAAAGAAGTAGTTTGTTGTTAAAATTCCTTCCCGGGCTGTTTGGCCGTAGTCCAATGTTTTCTGCAAAACCAGACGTTTTGGCAGTGCCATCAACTGCCATGATCAGTGAAAATCGAGTGCGATAACATGAGGTGGTATACGTTAGTGACCACAGTACTGTGGTTAAGGCTGAAGCAGTAAGTAGGAAGAAGTAGTTTCTATGGAAATATTTCATTTCGTAAATGATTTTAAATATAAATCTTAGACCATGGAAATCATGTATCGTTCTACATACCGATATTTTCATTGTATATACCCTGTCATCCCATCTTCTATTTCTTGTCATTGTTTTTGCTGCATCTGGTAAGCCCACCATATCATCACTGAATCTTAAACAATTTATTTATATCCATTCAATGCTTACTCCTTCTCCATCTAAACTATACATTATTATATTCTCTCCAGACCATTATGTAATATACGTATATAGCACTGTATGAAATGATTGCAATTACTTAGAAAATGGTAGCAGATTTCTATAGCTGATGAAATGATAAGATTATTCATTAACGGCAGCAGGATCAAGTGTATTAACAAGCATGTACTTTTAAAAATTGACAACTAACAGGATTTTAAAAACTGAAGTAGATACATAATGTTTTTACTCCATGGTAAAGAAAAGTTATATAACACACATACATGCTGTTCACTGTTACTTCACTGATCCCATCCTCTGAGAACTGAATGTCACTCAAAGAATAAGTAACATAATTAAGATTACTGCAAGCAATCTACACACCAGATTTAGATTAAAATATAAATAAGAGATGACAGAATTAAGGTAAGAAATTATGTAGTAAGAATTGGGTATTATCAATTCAAGAGGAACTGTGACCATCATTCTTCTAAATAGGAATAAATTATACTCAGAAAGAAGTGGAAGAGGGAATGATGACTTGGAGAAAGAAGTAGCAAGTAAAACTGAACAAACTCTGTCTGGCTGATCCCGGCCCAAGTGGGCCGAAACAGTTTAAGAAAAGTAACGTCCCGCAAGTGCGGACCGGAAGAGTTAATTTGTTCAGCCCGAGCGGGCGAAAATTATGTATCTTGCATTAAATATTTATCTGCTGGTCTTCCATTATGATTGAAGATGTTGTGTAGGATGTATTAAATTACATTAAGAAATAAGAGAAGTGGACTGTATACGAATAGTTTTAATAATTTGAATGATCACATTACAGCTGTAATAAATTGAAAGAAGGCTGGCTAATGCTGCATATTGAATCAATAATTAATAAATTTAGTTAAGAATGAAGTTGTGGCGCTAGTTGGCCATGATAGAAAATAGTAAGGCCTAAGGCCTACATCTAATGTCGACACTAACTTGACGGAAAGGTCCGGCGAACCGAACGCCGAGATTACTGAATGTGCACTGGTCAAAGTACGATTACGCGAACGTTGATGAGATATAAATCAGATTAGCCAACCTAGTAAAATAAAATCATCGCGCTACCGTCCATAAGCTGCCCGTCAAAAATCAAAAGATTTTTTAATACATTCTTTAATAAATTATAATACATTTACAATTCAATTTGAAATAGTGGAGTTTTAATAATTAGAATCAGCTTCAAGGCTGAGTTGAACCTTGAGTTGAGATTAGATAACGGCAATCGGCCGCTAATTTGAGATAAGCATGCAGATAGGCGACTGTAGGCCAAGGTTTGGCAAACAGCTGTTTCATGTACCACTAAGTCTGGTTAACCAATATTACTGACACAAGTGCGCAGTACGTAACATTACAAAACATGAACGAAAAATACATAATATGCAAGTCATAGAGTTAGCTTAATGCTAGCTAAGGTCCGTAGACCTGTACAGAAGTTCATTACATGAATAAAATTGTTGTTGAACATGTTACAGTTGCATGTTTCATTGTATATTCAGGAGGGCGACATGTATCGACCTAAATACGCTATTCCTGAAGTTTCAGGAATTTACAATGTATGCCAACGTGTGAGCAAGCTAGATGCTGAATGTAGCCCAGATATGACGTGTATGTCATAATTTAAATAAAGAATTGTGCATGCTTACTTACAAAAATGAATAAAATATAAGTACAATATAAATAAATTAGACAAGGCAGTTACACACGGTAGACGCTTACAATAGTTTACATCGACACAATTTATGTGAATACAACAATAATAATTTGCATAATTACAAGATAAATAATTGTAATGTCAGCCAACAATACAATACTGAAATTACAGAAACAATTTAACAATTTAAGACATTCACAAAATAGTACATATTTATCAGCAACAATATAAAGAAATGAATGCATGGTTACTTGACAGCAAACATGCAAATATTATGTAATAACATTAATAAATAAGACCACCCAAAGACATGCAGTACACCCCATGAGATCAATGAAAGTGTGACATAGTATGCCACAAAAATTAACATCAATACAAATATTAAGATATCACCAGAACTGTGATACTCAGAAGCGTGCCATGACGCAAAATTGACAAAAATATTGTGATAATCCATCACAATCATGTTGACCAAATGGTCGTAATAAATAATAAGTCAATGGCGGAATAAAGCCGCATTGTGCTGTAACCATAGTGTCACATCTCGTCTCGCGCTGGCAATAGACATAATTTATGTATTGGTCTCCGCAAAACACCCGTAGGCGTGCGAATGTCCACGACGCGAACCAAATTATCTGGGCCGGGAAATGTGGCGATGATCACGCCAAATTTCCAGGCTAATGGAGGCAAGTTGTCCTCAATGAGCAAGGCTAAGTCACCAATGGAAACATTATCTTTGGCAAACTTCCACTTGTGACGCTGTTGCAGCTGGTGCAAATAATCGCGAGACCACGCCTTCCAAATGCCCTGGACAAACCTCTGAAGTAATTGCCAACGACCAAGGCGAGAAACAGGAACGTGAGAAAGGTCTGGGTCAGGAATCGCAGTTAGGGGCGCGCAGATCAAAAAATGGCCAGGTGTAAGTGGCACCGGGTCATTAACATCCGAAGAAATAGCAAATAAAGGTCGAGAGTTCAGACATGCCTCTATCTGAGACAAAACGGTTGTGAACTCTTCGAAGTTTAGTATAGATTTGCCTACCACGCGCCGCAAATGAAATTTCAAACTCTTGATGCCGCTCTCCCAAAGGCCACCGAAATGAGGTGAGGAGGGCGGAATAAATGACCATGATATCCCCTGAGAGGATGTGAATGACTTGATCGAGGTGATGGCATCCTTATCGTGCCAAAAGTTGTAAATGTCATGTAAGATGGTGCGGGCCTTCCTGAAGTTCGTGCCGTTGTCGGAGTACAGTTGACTAGGTATACCCCGACGTGCCATAAAACGACGTAAAGCAGCTATAAATGCGCTGGCAGTAAGGTCGGACACCAATTCCAGGTGAATAGCCCTAGTTGCTAAGCAAACAAACAGAGACACGTACGCCTTAGTAAGAGTTCTAGACTTCTGCCCGCCATGACGAATCATGAAGGGACCACCATAATCAACCGCGCAAAATAGAAACGGCCTTGAAGGAGTGACTCTAGGGGATGGCAAGATGCCAAGCCTCTGAACCTGCTGTGTGGCGCTAAACCTGATGCACTGGAGACACTTACGAATAATGGAACGGATGACTAGCCGGGCATTAACAATCCACCAACGTTGACGCAGTGAATGATGCACGAGCTGCGCACCAGCACGAAGCAAACGAATGTGTTCGCGTTCGATGATAAGGCGTGTGACATGCGCCGATGGGGGTAGTACGATAGGATGTTTCGAGTCGTAAGATAACTGGGAATGCTGCAATCGTCCGCCCACGCGTATCACTCCAGTGTCGTCAAGAAACGGGTCGAGAGAGGCTAACTTGCTTCTGATGGAAACAGAAGATCCGTTCCGAAGACAACTAATTTCGCCTGGGAAGTGGGTCGATTGAGATTGCCTTATAAAGAAATTAAGAGACTGATGAATTTCCGCAGGGGTCAGATCGCCCGAAAGCCTGTCCGCAGATGAGTGCCTAATATTTCTGATGAAACGAAAACAGTAAGCGTATACACGTGTCAGCCGGTGTAACGAGGAAAAGTCCAACGATAAGTCAACAGCCAGGGTAGACATTAGCGAACGGTTATGTGTAGTTTTCTCTTCCGCGATGACTTCCGAAGATGATGGAGTGGCCGGTACGAAAGATGGGAAAGGATTAGACTCTGACGATTGAGACAGACAGCCAGGACCGTGCCACCAAAGCGAGCAATCGCGCAAAACGTCCGGGAGACACCCCCTAGAAATAATATCAGCAGGATTGCGTCGCGAATCAATGTGATGCCAGGTACAAGTTTGCGTGCGACGCTGAATTTCAGCAACCCTATTAGCGACGTATGTTTTCCAACGCGAAGACTGCGCATGAATCCAGTAAAGAGCCACCATAGAATCGGAATACAAATGTACATCCTCAATGAATGAATGAAGAGCAGGAATAATTTTAGACACAAGTCGCGATAATAACAAACAAGCGCAGAGCTCGATACGAGGTAATGACACTTGGCGCAAGGGAGCCACGCGAGATTTTGAACACAAAAGACGACAGGAAGCAGTAGCATCTTGATAAATGACTCGGACATACACACAACAGCCGAACCCTCTCTCGGAAGCATCCGAAAAACCATGCAACTGAACTGTAACCGCATGATGGTTGCAACGAATAGATCGCGGGACCACTATTTTACCAATCAGACTTAATTTGTTACACAAAGAATGCCAATCCGACAGTGACTGACCGGAAAGCGGTTCATCCCAACTAAGCTTACAAAGCCAGAGTCGCTGCATGAAGTGTTTATACAAAAAGACAACTGGTCCGATTAAACCCAGTGGATCATATATTCCGGCGATTATTGAAAGAATTTGCCTCTTGGATATGCTATGAAGAACCGGAGATAGGTTGACATCAAACAAAAATGAATCAGCAGTGTTGTTCCAAAGAATGCCCAGGGTACGCACATTGTCCTGTTTATTTAGGGGTCGTGAAAGGTTGTGATGACCTGCGACCGCTGTGGGTTCATTTGATGCCCATTTGTGCAACGTGAAACCATATTGAGCAAGTAACGCACCTAGGTCGGATTTCAGATTAGTCAGATCGGGGATAGTGTCAGAACCGGTAAGTAGATCGTCTACATAAAAATCGTTAGTGATGGCTAAAGCCGCTTGGGGAAAGGAAGTTTGATTGTCTCTAGCAATTTGTAAAAGGCACCGTGTGGCCAAAAAGGAGGCGCTAGCCGTGCCGTAAGTTACTGTTCGCAGCGCGAAATGCTTAAGTGGTTCGAGGGGAGAGTCACGCCACAAAATACGCTGATAGTGACAGTCCTCTTCAGCAACACGAATCTGACGATACATTTTTTCGATGTCAGCAATCAGGACATACTTATGTGTGCGAAACCGCAACAGAATAGAGAAGAGATCTTGCTGAACATTGGGGCCTACCAATAATAGGTCATTTAACGAAAGGCCATTTGTAGTCTTGGAGGAACCATCAAAGACAACGCGCAATTTTGTGGTCAAGCTAGAATGTTTAAACACGGCATGGTGAGGCAAGTAATAAATATTTGACGATCCTAAATTGATAGCGCCATGATCAATGGGTGTCATGTGCCCAAGCTTCATGTATTCCCCGATAAAGTCTGCATAGTCGCGAGCGAGCTTGGGATCGCGCCTGAATCGACGCTCCAAGTTTAAAAACCTTGATTCGGCACTTGTGTAGGATTCCCCTAAGTGAGGATTATCAGACTTGAATGGGAGCGACACTATAAATCTACCCTCGTGGTTGCGCTGAGTGTAGCGCATAAAATGCTCTTCGCAAGCCGACTCGCCATTAGGGGTATCGCCGGGGATCGTTTCTGCCTCCCAAAATCTCTCAAGAGATTGCAGGATTTGGCTGTCATTGTTCCTTGCCAAGAACGAAACAGCAGGACCCTGGGTGTGGCAGTGCTTGGGCAGATTGCCGGCCAAAATGTAACCCAGTTTTGTCTCCTGAATGATAGGGAAGTTGGGTCCGCGTGTGTACTTATTAGCTAATATTAAATCTAGATAAAATTGAGCCCCCAATAGTATGTCGATCTGTGAAGATATATTAAAATCTGGGTCGGCGAGAAAAATTTTATTTGGAATGTGGAACCGGTTGATGTCAAACGATATTGAAGGCAGATTATGAGTTAAGTTAGATAAGACGGCAAATTTGGCCTCGAAACTATGTCTCTGATAGCGAGACATAATACGCATAGAAACAATGTCAGTAGCGCAACACGCTGTGTTGCTTATTCCTATAATCGGAATATTAGATCGGGTTAGTTTGAGGTGCAATCTTTTCGCAAATGATTTCGTACAAAAATTGATCTGAGACCCGGCGTCAAGAAGTGCGCGCGCCTTATGCCTATTGCCAGCCTGATCAATGACATATACAACTGCAGTGGATAAAAGTACATTGTTTTTACACTGTAATTTAAATGAGCAGTAGTTACTGCTGGCAGCTGCTGATTTCGGCACGTAATTAGCGTGCAGCAAGGTGTGGTGACCCTTTGAACAAATTTTACAAACCTGTTTACTTTTACAATTTGTTATCAAATGACCTGCTCTAAGGCAGTTAATACAACATTTATGGTTTGCCACCAATTGCCCCCGCTCAGCGGCACTTAATATGCGAAAATTATTACACATGTAAAGCGGGTGATCAGATTTACAGCACACACATGAATAATGCCTTGCCGTAGCATGATAACTCTTAAAGGTACTGCTGCCAGCAGTATTTCTTAAACTACATTTCTCAAACTTATTGTTTGGTTTTGCACTAGGTTTATTGAATTGCTGTCCGGGTTCAATTGGCATAGTATTTTCTAAAAGCTGTCGGCGCAAATTCAAAAAATGAGTAAAGTCTTGAAAACTAGGCAAGTCGTCAGGGTCTATAGACTCCTTCCAACGTTTTAAAGTGATAGGGTCAAGTTTAGTGGAAAGCAATTGTATAGTAATAAACTCAAATAGGTTTACAGACAGCTTCATTGCCGCCAGCGAATTAACAGAAGACGTTATAGTATTCGTAAACTCAGCCAAGCTTTGGACTGAGTCCTTTATTGTGGACTTAACCTGAAGTAGGTTCTGTACATAATATTTTGCTAATATAAATGGATTATTGTACCTATCGGACAGCAAGTTCAACGCTATTACATAATTCTCTTGACAAATTGGTAATGATTTAATTAAGTCTAATGGTTCACACTTCACCGATGAATGCAAGTAATGCAGTTTCTGTACTGGTGTTAAATCTGATCTTGAATGCACCAGATCATTAAAAATTGAATAGAAATGTTGCCACTCAAGTATGTTGCCTGAGAAGCAGGGCAAACTTATCGGTTTTAAATGCACAGGCGTCGATAGTACAGGAGGCACAGTCTGAGTATTAACAGTGTCAAGAAGTTGTAAAATGTTTGCCTCAGTTGAGTATATCATTTCCTCAACCTCGACTCGGTCTGCCTGAGCAGTGCTCACGTCTTTACTTATAAGCTCTATCTCAGACTGTACTTCGTCGTACCTCGAGGCTAAGCTCTTAAGACTTTCTAATCTCACAGTCAAAAAATGTTTTGTGGTTAAATTAATGTCAAATGAATTTACCGCGGATTGTATCCGCACTATCGCGGACTTTAATCCGCCTCTCTTTCTGGTCAGCACCTTGAGGCCTTCCTCAGACATTCTTTTACGCACCTTATTACTGTTGCTGGTGGTACCTGGTCAGCGACGTCCCGCAGCGTCGGCTCCTTGATGATGATGGTGAACAGCTGGCAAGATGACCACCTTGAGGCACTGCAGCCGGCAGGAACTTGCTATCACGTTGCCTGAAGACGACGAGCGAAATGGCGACGCAAATCACGCCACGGTCGCATTAGCTGACGTGCTAACCCGCCCGTGATGGCCAGAAAAAGATACAAAAGACATTAAGTGGAAATCCAGGTCCGGAGTGACCAAAAATATGGCTGATCGCGGCCCAAGTGGGCCGAAACAGTTTAAGAAAAGTAACGTCCCGCAAGTGCGGACCGGAAGAGTTAATTTGTTCAGCCCGAGCGGGCGAAAATTATGTATCTTGCATTAAATATTTATCTGCTGGTCTTCCATTATGATTGAAGATGTTGTGTAGGATGTATTAAATTACATTAAGAAATAAGAGAAGTGGACTGTATACGAATAGTTTTAATAATTTGAATGATCACATTACAGCTGTAATAAATTGAAAGAAGGCTGGCTAATGCTGCATATTGAATCAATAATTAATAAATTTAGTTAAGAATGAAGTTGTGGCGCTAGTTGGCCATGATAGAAAATAGTAAGGCCTAAGGCCTACATCTAATGTCGACACTAACTTGACGGAAAGGTCCGGCGAACCGAACGCCGAGATTACTGAATGTGCACTGGTCAAAGTACGATTACGCGAACGTTGATGAGATATAAATCAGATTAGCCAACCTAGTAAAATAAAATCATCGCGCTACCGTCCACTGTCACTTGTAGATTTTATTTTATTAAATTACGTCTTTAATTTTTTCATATTCCTCTTCCAAAGTCACTTTTTCACGCTTTTTCATTTTCTGAATCTGTTCAACATCTTCTGGTTTTATATATACATTTGTTTTAAAGTGGTACCTAAATAAAAAAAAAAGATTTGTTGATTTCACTTGGATGGTCTATTGTACAAAGCAACAAAATAATAGAATTTACATAGTACAATAGTTTTCAATATTCATTTTTAAAGTATCCATGTTACTGTATTAAATAAATAATTGCTTATCTAATCCGTCGAGTGACTTACTTGTAATTTCGCTTGACGCGTTTCAGGGCATATGCCCCATCTTCAGAATAATTCCTCTTCTCAGAACGTCAGACATTAAGATTAAAATATAATAAATTAAAATTAAAATAAATGGTTAAAACATTAACTCGTCAAAATATTAAAATACACTAAATGTACAGAGGAGCACGCACTGTCACAACATGAGTTCACTTCGCGTTATAGCCGGTGTACACCGTCGCGATGTTACTCGCGCACTGACTGTCCGAGTAAACTGTTATCTGTGCAACGCATATTGTATCCCAATGGCCGTGTCGTACAAGGGATTTGACTTCAAGTTGAGTTGGTCGTTTAATATGAATCCGCCGTCTTGTGAATTGTTCGTCTTTTTAGACTGTTTAAAGGCCTTGTAAATTTCGAATTCTTCTAATGTGTCCATATATCTGCCTTTTTTGCAAATGTGTAATGGTTTAAAGTTGGTGTCAAAATCGGTGTAGTTATGATTATTATTTACGAGGTGACGTGCAAAGTTGGATTTGATAATATGGGTGTCGTTTTTTGGTAAATGTTCTTGGAAGCGTTTTTTGAACGCTCTGCCGGTTTGTCCGATATAGAAGCTGTTGCAATCGTCACATTGGATTTTATAGACACCTGTCCTCTGTTTATTGGTTTGGTAGATTTATGGTGAAGAATTTTCTTAATGTTGTTATCAGTCCGGAAAGTTAAAGTTATATTCAATTTTCTAAAAATGTTGGTTAATGTATGGGGTAAAGTTCGGCCGTAAATAGTTACGTAACAAGAAAACAAAACCGAGTAGTAACCGAGACAGCACGTACGTGACTTCTATTGAATATAATATCAAAACTGGATGCGCGCGCGCGCACACACACGCACACACACACACACACACACACAAATTAAGCATTGTTTGAAGAAGTTTCCACTGGTATGTAATTTTGTATAATCTTTATAAACTTTTTAATTATATTGTTTTGACAGCGTATTTCTGCTCAAGTCCTGTTTGCAGAAAGCAAGGCTGATTTAGAAAGGTAAATTTTAAACTATAGACCATTTTACAGAATTATTCATAAGATGATTTCAGAAGAAAAAGTGAAGCACCAGCAACACCTGATAAAGAGCTATTACTAGTCAAAATATTAATTAATGATCAAAATAATATTCCGAGTATGTGATTTTGAGTATATAGGAAGTCATACTTTCCCAAAATGTATTATTTCCAAGTCTGTCTGATTACCCAAAGGACGTGGAGATATTTTTTTTAAATATAAAAATCAAAAGGAATTCTCAGGTGAAGCAAATGAGGAACGAAGTGTAGATTAGATTCCACAATGTAATATTAAATCCTGCTCCAAAGCAAAATATGCTTCTGATACCTCGGTAATGCACCTGGTTTAAATTTATGCAAACACAATCTAGGACAGATTTTATGGGGGGGAAGGGGCTAAATAACACTTCTACAAACAGCCACATAGTAGCACATCAGTCAAATGATAGTATATTATAGTCAACTCTGCAGGAAATAAATGAAGTCTAATGTAAGTCTAAATTTGCACTAATTTGTAGTTGAGGTTCTTTAATTTGTACATCAGAAGTAATAATACACAGACGAATCGAAATAGAAAAACAGAAAAAGTGTGAAGTATACTGTAATAGACTTAAAAATTCAAATCACTAATAATTTTGTCCAACCATGTTATTCACTAAAACTATCCGGCTACGATAAGGGGTGATGGTTTCTTTACCAGTGTTTTTGGGACATATAACCATCCGTTATTGGCCCTTACTCTGAAAAACGCTCAAGCCATCAAAACGTCAGGCAGAAACAGTGACACCGATTAAACTTCACACCATAGGGATGACAGGTTTGAGGATTTTTCCCCAAAAAGGCAAAATTTCAAGGCTCAGAAATTCAATGTAGGGAGGGAGTGATGGAGGGAGGGGGAGAGACAGCGATTTCAAGTGATAGTGAGAGGTTGTGAGAATGAGAGGTAGAGGGAGATTGGGTGAGAGAGAGGGTATGATTGTGGACATATACATAAATTTACAATATTCTATAGTGCTCTGGACTATAATCTACGACAATATGATTACAAGTATTATCCAATTTTACTTGTTAGATAGATTTACCATAAACCTGTATTTGTAACATTATGTAAACTATCTGATGTAAGATCGTAAAGCTCTACAGTTATTGTTTAATTTATATTTTTCGAAATTAATGATTATTTTTAATACCAGTGTTAAGTTAACACACCGTTAACGTGAGAGCGAGCGCGTACTGTAAATAAAACTCTGGTAGTTTTGAAAACACTTTTATTAATTAGAACACTTGTACATAAAGACTAATACGTACACTCAGTACGGATTCCAACTTAAGAATGGCGCATTACATGTAGTTCGCTAATGAACAGAACGCTGCCACAGAGAGCAGCACTTGCTGGACCTAACATACCGCCCACCAATTATAATTCCAATTATAATTCTATAAATTGATGCTGATTATAAACTTTAAACTTAAATTACCTTAATTTCTAATTACATTTTTCTTTTTCATTAACATTACATATGTTAGAAGCAGGAAGAAGGATTAATTTATTTATTGAGCGTTTTACAATTACTTGTTAGTTTTCACATCTGCTACACGTATCAACTTATCTGGACCTGGGTAAACCTTGACGATAATACCCATCTTCCACATCAGTGGAGAGAGATTATTCTCTTTTACAATTACAATGTCTCCAACATTCAAATTACAATTTGAAAATTTACATTTATTTCTTTGCTGCATAGAGTGGAGATAATCAATAGACCATCTTTTCCAAAAGTCTCTTAATATTTTTTGTGTTAACTGCCATCTTGAAAGTTTATTGATACTTATATCTGAGAAATCAGGATCAGGCAAACACATCCAAGGTGCGAATGTAAGGAAATGACCAGGAGTAATTGGAGATGGATCAGAGGAATCCGAAGAAGGCAGATATAATGGTCTCGAATTTAAACAAGCTTCAATCTGGATCAACAAAGTGGATAGTTCTTCGTATGTTAATTGGGGCGAAGCGAAGCGAAGCCCCTCTATCCGCCACTTTGCACTTTTTTTTGACGCATACTCCTCCGAAATTACTCATCCAATCTCCACCAAACTTTACATGTACATTCTGTACATATTCAGAAATGCATATTTTCATTTCTGTGAAGATTGGTCGATTCTAAGTTAAATAATCATTTAATTTCGCTAAATTAAAACCCTTTAAAACGATAGTGTATTAAGACCCCGAAACTACTTATCCAATCTCCACCAAACTTTATATGTACATTGTGTACATATTCCGGGGTACACATTTTAATTTTTGGAAACATTGGTCGAACCAAAGTTAAATAATAATCGTTTAATTCCGTTAAATTAAAACCGTTTGAAACTTACATCAACGGCGCCGAATCGGTTCGACGGTGAACGAGTGTAACCGAACGCAGTCACATGATTACACATTGACACGTGGTGTATCGACGAGTGTACCCTAACGCAGTCACATGATTACACATTGAGACGTGGTGTATCGACTGCAACAATGCTGTAATTATTTCTTTGAGTGCGTTTTGCTTTTCGCTTTTGTGTAACCCAGAATATGTTAAAATAAGTAATCATGCCTACAAGACGCCGAGGTGGAAGTATTCATAGTCGTCAGACTTATCGTCAACAACAATATAGTGGTTCACGAAATCAAAACAGTCATGTGTCTAATGTTGATCAGGTTAGTGCAGATAACTCTCAGTTTCGCAATCTACAAATTCAGTTTGAACAAGAGTTACAGGATTTAAATTGTTTTGAATGTAACAACTGTGGTAGGACTGTAATTCAAAGTAAAAATTTTGATGCGTGTAAACAATGTAAAAAACATCCTCATAAATTTACAGCAGTGAATAAGATGGATCCAAGAATGGTACCGATTGAACTTCAAGGACTTACTTACGTTGAGCAGTTACTTGTGCAACCAGTAATACGTGTATACAGGATCAAATCACGTGGTTTGCCCGGTCAGTTTGCGTATAAAGGAAATATAATCAATGTTGGACAGAATATTGATGAAATAATTCGTTGTTTACCTCGAATACAGTCTACATTGAGTACAATCGTTGTGAGGCGAGAGGGTTTGAATGAACATCGTGATTTCCATGTTAGGCGAAATAAAATAATTACTGCTCTAACTTATTTGAAAACCAACAATCCTTACTATGCAGACATATCAATTGATGTCGATCGTATTTCTCAGCTTCCCATAGAGGGTAGTATTTTAGATCAAATACCAACGGTAGAAATACCAGAGTTGGATGATGACTCAAAGGAAAGTAATGATGTTTATGAAAGTGTCATACCCAACGATATTAAATTACAAGAAGTTAACCGCATCCGATCTGATGTAAATAATGTCATACTTTGGCCAAAGGCCAAAAGGTACTAACATTATCAACGAATTTACATGTGAAGGATATATAACTATGGCTTTTCCAGCGTTATTTCCTTATGATTCTGCGGAATTGAATGATAATACTCGTCCTAATAACATGAATATAACACCATTAGAATATTTCCAATTTCTAATGGAATACAAAGATCGCCGTTTTGCTCAAGATCCACGGTTCCGATTTTTTGCACTAAATACTGTTCAACGACACGATGCAATCAAACGAGGAGGAATATTTGCTAAAAAATCTGATTTTCATGGTAATATTCAACAATTACGTGATGCAATGTCACACAATCCAAAAATAGTAAAAGGTTTATATTATTGGTGCTCTAAAATACGAGGTTCTAATTCTTATTGGTTCCAAAGGAGAGGTGAATTAGAGTCGATGATAAGCCAGCTCGATATACTACCGACAACTTTCTTAACATTGAGTGGTACTGACCTTTGGTGGCCTGACTTAGCACGTCTTCTAGGCTGTAATTTCGAAGAAGAGGAATTATTGAATGAATCTCAAATTGTACAACAACGACAAAAACTCATACATGAAAATCCATTAATTGTTGAAAATTACTTCACGTTTCGAGCTGTTACTTTCATTGAAAAAGTGGTATGCAAACGATACAAAATTCTCGATTATTGGTTTCGGTTCGAATTTCAGCATCGTAGTTCATGCCATTTACACGGTCTTATTTGGATATCTGGTGCTCCGGAACTTTTGATGCTGCTTCTCAGCAACAGTTGCTTGAAGCAACAACGTACTACAATAAGTTAGTAAGTGCGTTCAACCCATTGCCATCCATTCCACCAGCAACAATACATCCTTCACGTATTAGATCAAGTTATGTTGTAATTGACGATGACCGATCTATTTCTGAATTATTGAATCGATTCCAACGACATACACAGTGCTCAAAATTATTTTAAGACGAAATCTTTGGGTGGCCAAGGGTCTCGCGAATGGATCAGTTGGCACAATTACTGATATAATTTATGATCCTTCTATTGAATACGAGGCTTATAGTGAACGTATGCCATTATGCATTCTCGTTCAATTTGAAAAATATACTGGTCCGACTATTTATGGAAGCTCAGTCCCTATTGTCACTATTACGTCTTCGTTTAAACGGCGTGGAATCAGTTGTACACGTAAGCAGTTTCCTGTTATGCTTGGATACGCGATCAGTATTCACAGATCTCAAGGAATAACTCTGGATAAAGCAATTGTCTGCATTGGTGATAACGAGTTCCAAGTTGGTCTAACTTATGTCGCATTATCGAGAGTAAAAACTTTGAGTGGATTGCTGTTGAAACCATCATTTAACTTCCATCGTTTGAAAAAAATTAACAGTAGTCATTCGATGAATGCATGTCGAAATGAATTACAGAGACTGTGGAATATATGTAATACAAAATAGATGCTACTTATAAAAAATATATGTCATCTTAACAAGATGCTACTTCCATTTACTGCATATTGTTATTATTATATTAAATATATTATTATTGTATTTTATATTCAAAAGTTATTGTTATTATTGTATACTATGTTCAAATGTCTTACTTTTTTTTATTACATGCTATATGTAAATACTTTGTTATAAAATATAGTGGATAACTGATCATTTGCATCAATTTGTATTCTTATTATTGAACACATTTCCCAAATATTTTTTTAAGATATGAAAACATTCATTTCTATTTTTAATGGAAAATTTCACATTTGTCTAGAACTTCGCCCCTTTTTGTCCGCGCTCGGGGACACCTAGTATAGAATTTCCCATAACTCGCCTTAGATGAAACTTTAAACTTTTTACTCCAGCTTCCCATAAGCCGCCCCAACTTGGTGAATAAGGAGGAATAAAAGACCACTTAATACCATTAGATATTGCAAAAGATTGGGTTTTGGATTTGACTTGATCAGTTTTCAGAAAATCATACATTTCTTGAATGTGACGATCTGCAGAACAAAAGGTACTTCCATTGTCGGAAAAGATATGAGATGGTAACCCACGACGTCCTATGAATCGTCTAAGAGCAGGCAAAAAACAATCAGTAGATAAATCTGTAACAAGTTCAATATGTACCGCTTTAGTACTTAGGCAAACAAACAATGCTATATAAGACTTGGCTGAAACAGAATTAGCTGAGCGTGAACGCCGCCCACCATGTCGGATGTATATCGGACCAGCAAAATCAATGCCCGTAGACTGAAATGGCCTTGACATTGTTACTCTTTCTTTAGGTAGCTGTCCAAGTAATTGTGATTGAGGTTGAGTTTTATAGCGAAAACAAGTTACACATTTATGTATAACAGACCGAATGACGTTTTAGCATTCAAGACCCAAAACCATTGTCTGAGAGAAGAATGTACGAGCTGCAGTCCGCCATGCAATAATCTACGATGTTCGTTTGTAACAATCAATCTGGTTAGATGTGAATTAGGACTTAATACTATAGGATGCTTAGCTTCTGATGGTAAATTAGAGAGGTTTAATCTACCGCCTACTCGAATGAGATCTTCTTCATCTATGAAAGAATTCAAAGAGACCAATTTGCTCTTATTTGATTTTCTTTCTTTAAGTTCATGGATGTCATGAGAGAAGTACATCAATTGAGTTTGACGAATAAGAACCTTCATGGTAGAATTGATTTCTTCAAGTGAAAGACTTGAAGTAATACGATCATCAGGATTTCTTACGTTGCATATGAAGCGACGACAATACGCAAATACACGTAGAGCTCTGGAGAGAGATGAAAACGGTTCGGTAAGTTCAGTCATGTTCTGAGATGCTAGAAAGGTATGACTAGCACCTTGCTTCTTTTCTTCGTTAAGAGATCCAGCTGGAATATTTGAGATGTTACACTTGATAGAAGGCCAATATTCCTTTTCTTCCTTCAGAAATTTTGGACCATGCCACCAAAGACTTGATGTTGTTAATACAGATGGAGAGCAACCACGTGATACAATATCAGCTGGGTTATCTTTAAAAGGTACATGTTGCCAAATACAACCTTGAGTTAATTCTTGGATTTCACAAACCCTATTTGCGACGAAAGTCTTCCATCTATTAGGAAGCGAAGATATCCAGTACAGAACTACTCTTGAGTCTGACCAAAAGTAAATTGCATTCAAGCTTAAATCTAAAGTACAACTAACCTTACTGACTAAACGAGATAATAACAGAGCTGCATTCAACTCAAGTTTGGGGATAGAAATCTGCTTGATAGGAGCTACTCTGGATTTGGAGCATAAAAAATGAACCGCTACATAGCCGTTTGCGTTTGTAGATCTGATGAAGAGACAAGCACCGTATGCTGTGATGCATCACAAAAGCCATGCAATTGTACACTGACAACACTGTCACTAATCTTAACAAAAGGAGGAATCTTAAAACTAATTGCTAACTTAAGCTGAGAATACAACAAATTCCATTTGTCACTAAGAGAACTAGGAAGTGCTTGATCTCACTGCAAATTGGAACACCATAGTTCTTGAATGAAAACTTTAAACGTCACTATTATTGGAGTAAGTAGACCCAAAGGATCGAATAACGAAGAAATTATTGATATTATAGAGCGTTTTGTGTAAACAATATCCTTGTCGTTAAGTATCATTTGATAAACGAAATTATCACTTTGAGGATCCCAAGACAAACCTAATGTCTTGACGTGTTCATCTTTATACAATTTAACATATGAATTGGAATTTTCAAACAAGTCAGCAATATTGGAATGACATTTGTGTAGCGAAAACCCATACTGACTCACCAGGAAAGAAATGTCTTGGTACAACTTCTTCAGTTGGTCAATATCATCACATCCAGTGAGTAACTCATCTACATAAAAATCACATTTTATCGACTTACATGCTTCAGGGTAAGATACACAATTCTGATTGGAGATTTCAACTAGACATCTAGTGGCTAAGAAACTAGAAGAAACCAAACCATAAGTCACAGTTTGTAAATTATATGGAATGACCTTGGACATTTTATCATCATACCATAGAATCCTTTGCAATTAGTAATCCCTTGGATTAATGCGAACTTGACGATACATTTTTGGAATGTCACCTGCTAAAACATAAGGATGCGTTCTAAACCTATTGACAATTGTGTGCCGGGATTTTGATGACCCGGCGTTTGTATAATAGGGAAATTCGATATAAGTTCTTAATGTCAGTGAATGAAGCGAAATTGTTAGTGAACGCAATCTGTATGACCACGTTCCGGCTGTTGACACTATCTAGCGGGGCGAATTTAGGTTGCGGGCCCGTTGCACGTTGCGAGAATTAGTCGAGTTTTGTCAACCGCCTCTCGTGCAACTGATCCTGTCCGACAGAGCTGAAGTTCCTTTAATTGTCGTATATTTCTATTCCTTATGGCTAGATAAATTCATCCAGATCTGCGGTAAGTAAATTTAGAATGTATATTATGGATTGCGTGAAATAAAATGTGGATTTGAGTATTATGTGAGTGGATGTATGCACGCCACGTGGCGCGAACTTAAAGCATATTTGGTCTCATGTAATTTTAATTTATTTAAACTCTGATACAGCCTTGTGAATTGTAATTAATATAGAGTAATTGCCCATCACACTAGTGGAGTAAAAAATTATGTAATTTCGGGGAGCTTTAACGTATTAAATGGATTAGCACGTGGCCGGATATACCACCGAACAGGTTATAGTGTGTTGAACTTTCTTAATCACGTAGGCATAATTAATAAATTGAAACTTATAAATTGATTTTAGGGCGTCTGTAAGAATTTTTGGTGTGATACAAAAGAGAAGATGTTATATTTTAATTAAAATGAGCATAGTTTAAATGGTTAGGGGTGCCTGTTAGATTTTGTCTAGACTGGTTCTGTCGATGGTGCGTGTGTGGGTTATGCTTGGAAATAAGTGTTTGGTCAGCTATTTAATTATCATTTATGCTTAGGGCTCCCGCGCCAGTCGATGATCTGATCCAAGCATGGAAATTCGACTCTCCATCTGGTTCTGAACATACCACAAAAGCTCTCGACTTCACCTGTCGGAAGGAACGGCAAGATGAGCATGCCTCGGTAAAACCCCATCAGCGAGACGTCTGACTCACTGACCACAGAACTCCTGGAAACCCGCTGGATTAAAATAAGGTGATATTCAACCGGTTTTATTTACACTTGGCCTACATAGAAACCACCTATTTGTGCATTTAACAATCCATAAAACTCGAGTTGGTCTTTTGTGACACACTGACATCTTACATCACCACGACGTTTTGATTGGCCTCCGGTCCAACGGGACATAATTTGTACGCGGATTTTTGGGAACTTATGTATAGAATGTACTTAGATTCGGCATTAATTGTGCGGCCGGGGGCTGGCATGTGTCCGGGGCTCATTAAATTTCATGCTCCACATTTTCTTACCCGGATACTGTAAGGGGGTTGT
This sequence comes from Magicicada septendecula, assembly GCA_034769895.1. Classification (NCBI taxonomy): domain Eukaryota; kingdom Metazoa; phylum Arthropoda; class Insecta; order Hemiptera; family Cicadidae; genus Magicicada; species Magicicada septendecula. The sequence continues at coordinate 420,665,827 of CM068375.1, forward strand.
ATAAGTATGGGGGACCGGAATTTTAGCTATGTAGGTGGGCGCTGTTTGTGACAGGATGAGCCTGACCGGCGGGGCTGGTTAAATTATAATTGCTGATCTGTTATCTATTGTAATTACGGTTCTGACACCTAATCACGTTCTTGTGTCGCAGAAGGGTTGGAAGTTTTTTATTCTACTTTAGGCCGGTTCCCTCATTATAACTTTGGGTAGGCTGCTCTTGGGTGCAGATCTATGCTGGCCCATGCACATGTTACGTTATGTCAGGTCACGCTCTTGAACATGTCGGCTGCCGAGTCAAACCAGATTTTATTAAACATTTATGAATTATAAATTCACAAAATTTATACAAGCTGTTCATGACACTTTAAAATTGTAACTTGTATTTTCTAATTATTATAGTCAAACCAGATTTTATTAAACATTTATGAATTATAATTTCACAAAATTTATACAGGCTGTTCATGTCACTTTAAGTTGTAACTTGTATTTTCTAATTATTATAGTCAAACCAGATTTTATTAAACATTTATGAATTATAATTTCACAAAATTTATACAGGCTGTTCATGTCACTTTAAGTTGTAACTTGTATTTTTTGGCCATTACAGGCAAACCAGTTTTTTTAATAATTACAAATTGTAATTTCACTAAACTATACAGCCTGCTTTCAGTCATTTCACATTTGGTAATTTGTATTGCTTGGTAATTCTGGCCAACCCAGATTCTTTTGGTGCACTATATATATACATATATAGATAGATATATTGTTGTTTGACAAAATAAAACTAGTGGGGTTGTTACAGCCATTGGAAATTTCTATATGATGGGGCGATAATGGAAAAATAATAATAATAATATACAGGCGGGCCGCAAGGCGTTAATGTTTCTGATGTTGTTTGTAATTTATATGTGTTATCTTGGTGAATTGTCTGTGATTTATATGTATATATGTCTCTATGTTGAATCATGTAAAAAAAAAGATATTTGAAAGAATTGGGGGTGATGTTTAAACAATAGATGAATTTATGACGTATGAGTATTATGTATTAAATGCTGAATTGTGATGGCGAATTTTTGAATTGGAATTGATAGATGTATGTATACAAAACATGATCTCAGAAATTTTTCTCTAATTATGTAAAAAGAAATTTTTTCAAGATATAATCAAAGCTGTTATTGTTGGTTAACAGAGAGTTTAATTGTAAGTCCCGTCTCACTGGACCCAGCGCATTTTATGCTTCTTCTAGGCCTTCTGCCTAGTTATAAATAACTAGTAGCCTCTCTCTAAAAAAAAAAAAAATTATATAAAAAACTAAATAAAAATAAGGAGGGGTTACAAATGGTAGCAGAGCGTTGTTCCATCTAGGGTTGAACCCGTGGGTCCTTTGGTGTGACGGGTATTTGTAAACTTGGTGCCGCCACGAGGCATGCATTTTCAGTGGGATTTTTTTTTTGAGACTTGAATTACCGTAGATCTAGGGCGCTGTGATGGGAAATGGATTTCGTGGTTTTCTGATATTCGAATAACAGCGCGAGCGCTAGAGGGATGCGGTATGGCCCGATCGGAAGTCGGTCCCGTCGGGGATACGGGCGCCGAGTTCATTGCTTACAAGTTTTTGGGAAATTTAATGTTGTTCGTTGGTTGTCAAATCTGTCTTTGTGAAATGCGAGGTTTCGATAGGTGTTATGTGTGTCGTTGAGTATGTCTTGTGTTAGTGTAAGAGTTGGTTTTCTTCTTGTGTGGTGTTGACGAGAGCCAGTTCTGGATAGTGGTCGGGTCCTCGCAACGCTAGGGAGCCCGCAGTCTGCTTGAAGGAAGTAGAGTGCTCAAGTTTTTCTGTTTGTTAGTTATGTTTGTGTTAGGTATTGTGTTGGGATTCATGTTTCATTGTTACGTTTTGGGTAGTGTGTATTTCTGGCGGGGGTAGGTTATCTAAGACTGCCCAACCCTATTTCCGGCGTTCTCCAGAAATTTCCGGTGGTAGATGGACAAGACGAGGACAAGTTGCTGGTTTTCTTGGACCTTGTCCTGCAGTTGGCAGATTTCCCGGGGGTGTCCGATGGGGACCTCTTGTCACTTATTTATCTGTATTGCCGGGGTTCATTGGCTGGGCTGGTCACCGACACTCTGCGTCGTGGCGGCAGTATCGACGCTCTCCATGGGTAGGTGTTGGACTTCTTCATTCCACGTCGACGACGTGACCAGTTGAGCTTTAAGTTATTCTATCGTCTACAGGCCAATGGAGAGGCGTTGGGAGGCTTCGTGCACGATATACGGAAAGCTGCCCGGGTATTAAGGTTGGGGTTGCTTGAGACGGAAGTAATACAGGTAATACTAGAAGGGCTGACTCCCCAAGAGAGATCTCGTTTGTTGTTCGCAGACCGTCCACGTTCTTTTGCGGATCTGGACCGGTTGTGTCTGGTTTCTAGAACTGCCCAGGCGATGGACGAGTCCCGGGAAAGAGCTGCCAGAGGTGACCCATACTCAAGTGGTTCATTAGAAAAAGCTAAAAACGATAGACATGGTGGTTGGTGTAGAACGCAGGAAACTGTAAGAAAAACTGAATATTTTGGAAGTAATGAAAGCTACAAGGGGGTGGCAAGTGAGAAGACGGTAACAACAGTTACAGAAGAGAAAACAAATAAGTATGAAATTAACAGTGGAAGAAGAAGTTATATTAGTGAACCAACATCGGCAAGTAGGGATCCTGTAGTAAATCTTTATGCCTATTTGGAAAAACAGGAAACTTTAAACGTTTCGGACGAAACCAAACATGACCTCAAAAGGCACGGCTCTATGACTTTCATGAAGGGAGGAGTTGAAAGCCATTTGTAACCACTGAAGATTCTGGTCCCACGTGTTCTGCTGTTCCGCGTGGTAAGCGATGAGGGCGGTTCTAAATTGCGATTGAATCGCTCAGCGTGGGAAGGTTGCGGGTGATAAGGGGAAGTGATTACATGTCGAATGCCGTGCCTGAAACACATGTTTCGGAACTGCCTCGAGATGAACTGGGGGCCATTGTCTGAGACAATGATGGAGGGAAGCCCGAAATGCTGAAAGATGCTGGTCTGAAGGGCTATGATGGTAGTAGCAGCACTTGCCTGACGCAAGGGAAGTAGCCAGACATACTTAGAGAAGGCGTCCACACAAACAAGGAGGAACGAATTCCCGGCCTTGCTACGTGGGAAAGGACCCACGTAGTCGATGAAAACCCTCTCCATAGGTCTGCTAGCCACCTCAGAAGACAGCAACCCCAACTTGGTGTTCTGAGCGGGCTTTCTCAGACTACACAGATGACAGCACTTCACCCGGGTGGCGATGTCCCGGTCCATGCCTTTCCAGATGAAGTTATTTCGAATCGCAGCGATGGTCTTAGAAACACCCAAATGGCCTCCCACCGGGGAATCGTGATAGTACTGGAAGACCATGGGTACAAGCTTGCTCGGCAGCACTATCTTAGGAACCCGTCCTCTACGTTCCTTGCAGCAGAGGACGCCCTTGGACAGATAATAAGGAGCCTTAATCTCGCCTGATTTAATTTTTTCGATGATCGGACCCAACGTCTCATCATCAAGCTGATAAGGGATAACATCAGTGAAGGCGAGGGGAAACTCCAAGAGTAAGGCGCAGGGTTCATCTATTGGCTCCTCACTGGGTAGATGGTACATACGTGACAAACGGTCGGCAACAACATTTTGGGTCCCCCGTATATGCTGTGCCCTGAACTTGAAAGATGCAATTTTGACCACCAAGCGGCCAATTTTACCCAGTTGACGGGGGTGCGCCAGAAGCCAAGAGAGAGCCTGGTTGTCGGTCTCTAAAAGGAACTCAGCATGTTCCAAATACCTTCTAAATTTGTCCAGGGCGAAGACTACAGCCAAACACTCCAACGCATACACAGATGATTTCTTTTCAGTGTCGGTGAGGGTCCTAGATACAAAAGCAACTGGCTGCCGAGCACCATCCACCTCCTGCGAGAGCACGGCGCCGATCGCCACAGAGCTGGCGCCCGACTGCAAAATAAAGGGCTTCGTGAAGTCAGGCATCCGAAGCACGGGCGGTGACAGAATGGACTCCTTCAGGGTCTCAAAGGCTCGCTGCTGTTCGTCGCCCCACACAAATTTGGCCCCCTTTTTTCTTAAGGAATTTAGGGGAGCAGCAATCTCGGCGGCCGTGGGGATGAACCGCCGATAAAAGTTAACCATCCCTACAAAGCGGGCCACCCCTTTAGCGCCCCGAGGAGGAGGAAAATCCCGAATAGCCTGAGTCCTCTCTGGGTTTACCGTGACCCCTTTATGAGACACAAGGTGACCGAGGAAAGAAATTTCCTCCTGGGCAAATTTCACCTTGTCGGGGTTTACCGTGAGCCCCGCGCGCCTCAGGCGACACAACACCTCTCGGAGATGATCCATGTGTTCCTCTAAGGTGGTACTGTAAATCAGAAGATCATCGAGATAATTAAACACGTACTGAAATTTAACATCGTGGAACACCGTGTCTAGTAGACGTGTTAACGTCTGAGCACCAACAGCCAGTCCCATGGGGACTCTCTTATATTGGTACAGGTTCCACGGTACGCAAAAGGCCGTGTACGGCCGAGAATCCTTGTGTAAGGGAATCTGGTGGTAGGCAGAATTGAGGTCAAAAATTGTGAAATAGCGGGCCAACGAAAACCAGTCAAAGGACGAATGCAGGTCCGGGAGGGGCACCGACTCCACCTCTATATTTAGATTTAATTTCCGATAGTCTATAACCAGCCGATGCTTCCCTCCTGGTTTAGGCACCAAGAATGCTGGACTGGCATAGGCCGACGTGGAAGGTTCAATGACACCCTGGTCTAACAATTCCTGAACCTTCTCACGCAAAATGGTCATCTTGGGAGGGGCGAATTTATAAGGGTGCGAACGGACAACCGAGGAGTCACAAAGGCGGATACGATACTCCAGATTACGTGTGAGTCCGAGATTGGCAGTCAGCACCTCGGGGAACTCCTCACACAATTGACGGAAAGTGGTCTGTTGGGACTGGCTTAAATTATTAATGGACGCCGGGGGTTGAAGTTCCTCAAGTCCCTCCCCCGACTCATCCCGATATCCAAAAAAGGGAATGCGCACGGCACGGTTAAACTTGAAGAAACAAACGTGCCCCTGGATATCGAGAACCAGACCACTTTTCACGATGAAGTCCGCACCCAAAATACAATCGACGCTCAGATTAGGAGCTACAAGAAACACCCACACCCACGAAAAATAATTTATTTTGATTTTGAAAGCCACCAATTTTGAGGTAGGCAAAACCTCCCTCGAGGCCGTCCAACACACCACCGACGAAAGTGCACTCGCCTTAATTAGAGACTCCCTAACCAACTGCTGGTAAACCCGGGAGGAGATTAAACACCGCGCCGATCCCGAGTCCACCAAGGCCCTAATACGGCCCTTTCCAACCTCCAACTTGAGATAGGGACACACGGAGAGACCAGGACGAATCGGCTTAGGATAGGGCTCCCCGGATGGGTGCCCAGTTTCAACCGCACATAACGGAACATGAGATGCGCTAACGCTACCACGCGTGGGGAGGGACCGGCGTCCCCTCAATCCCCCCACGCGGGCCGTTTTTTGAAGGGCGATTCTCACGCGAGACCTCCGACCGTTTGAAATGGTAATTCCGGGCCAAGTGCCCCATCTTACCACAAGTATAACAACTATAGTTTTTCCTTTCAGAGTTGTTACCTCGTTGCTCCCGGGTAGGTGGCCGCTGTTGACCAGATGTGGAACAGGGGACAGGGAATTCGGGAGTGCCGGAGCGAGTCTCATCATTCATCTGGATGGTGCGGGCGAAGACACAAGCTCTGCTGAGATCCGCGAAGCTTCGCGGTCTCTCCAGGAACACCAACCGTGACCTCTCCTGGGGATTGAGGCCCTCCAAGATGACACGCACCACCTCAGCCTCCGACACGTCAGTAGTATATAAATGGGAACGACAGGACAAGGTCATCCCCCTCCCCCTCCCCACAATGTTATCAAAACAAACATACGTCGTCAGGTCATCGTCCCCTTGTAAACAAACATACGTCATCAGGTCATCGTCCCCTTGTAAACAAACATACGTCATCAGGTCATCGTCCCCTTGTAAACAAACATACGTCACCGGGGGGGTCGTCATCCCCCCTCCCGCCTGACATCATCGGTTCAACGTAACAACATATACGTCAAGTATCGTGTACGTCATCGCATCACAAACATAACGCATACGTCGAGTAACGTATACGCCATCAGACGGCTGTATTATCTTGAAAATATGATTTAGTCGAGCGCGGTAAAATAACTTCCTATAATATCAGGTATTAAGTGTACCCCCTTCGTAGGTTCAATTCCCCCATTCGACTAAAGCACTTTAATGCTTTAAAGCATTTAATGCACTTTAATAATAAGCTACTTTAATTATGTATGATAAAACTGAGAAGCGAGTTTTTTATTTAGACGGTACAGCCGCCTGCTTTAAGTCTAGCATCTTACCTAGGCTTAATGAAGAAGGCGTTTGTTATAGATCTTCGTCGGATTTATCAGATTTGAGAGAATCGTTTCCAGCGCTATATACACGTAAGGATGGTGTACAGTTTAATACTATTGCATGGTATAGTATGTATCAAACTCAATTATTTTTGGATGGGAAAATGGGTGCAGAATATACAGTAATGTGTTGTGACAGGTCACCATTGGCATCGTTCGTCTACGGCATCATCAATAAGAAGGAGAATAAATTAACTGATAAGGAGCTGGTAGAAATTATTCCTCATTGGATTATAGATTATTTTAAATCGACAAATGCGATGTTTTTAATCGATTCAGATATTAAAGCTGTTAAAGAACGACTAGTAAAAAGGGGTGGGTTTGATGTTCATTTAGCAACGAACGAATATTTCTTATTACAAAATAATTATTTTAGAACTATCGCAGAATTATATGATATTCCAATCATAGATATAAAGGGGAGAGATTTTTTAGAACTGTACGAATATATCAAATCTTGGATATCAAATAAAATTAAATTTAAAAATACGGTATGATGATATCATGATATCTATTTATTCACCTAACAATACAGGTGATACATATAAATCACTGTGTATCTTTCACAGGAAATCAATCTCTAGAAATATTGATATGAATAGTTGTAAATGTAAGAATATATTTGATTGTAAAAACAATTAGAAAAAAGATGATTTTATATGTTTATATTAATGTGAGTGTCGTATACACTGATTGTTAAATCTGTTTAATGTAAAATGTGAGGAAAGATATAACTAAAAAATAAAATGTATAATTTCAATGTAGTTGTACTTTTTTTTCTCCTTCACAACTAGTTACAAGTGAGAGAGGTTGGGTATAAATAAAAAAATAGAAGTTTTTTTTAAATTAATTTTATTTATACATAAATACAATTATTTAGTGAAACTTTTTGATAATTCCACTAGTTTATAAATTAATCGGTTACTTACACAATTTATTCCAAATAGATTTAAATCATATTTTTCAGTTTGTTCAACAAAATTTTAAAATTCATTATATTTGTACATATAACCATCTTTAAAGAAGTAAAGAAATCCGTCAATGAATCTAAATACGGAATCAATATTTTTTGGAACACCAGGAAAGTCGTCGTATGTATATCCATGTTTTTTAACTGAGAAAGAACATTCATCCAGTTCAATATAATATTCATCATTATAAAATATAAAAGTACGTCCTGTATATGTGTTAACAGCTCCATTTATTTTGGTTGTCGAATCAAAACCAATACTAGTTGTTGAAACAGGAAAATTATTAACTAAACGTATTGATTTTATATCAAACATATAAATATTATTATCAACAAATATTACAACCTCTCCCGACGGTCTCTGGTACATCGCTGATATATTAGCAAAATTCGGCGGTAGAAACTTTAACCATTTTGTAATATTTTGAGATTTTCCATAGGATTTTTCTCTAATATTAAACATCCAAAATAGTTTATTCTGCAAAATATATAGATGATTGTTGATTACTAGAAATAAATGGGATCCATTAACTTTGAAAATATCAAATTGTGAATCTGTCTCTGTTTTTTTATGAAGCGGTGGTTTTACAGTTGTAGAAGACGTTGTAGCTTTTGTAGTTGGAGTAACTGATGGAACCGGTGAGGGTGGAGGTAATGATGGTGGTAATCCGTATAAGCGTTGTATACCCTGTACATCATCCTTTCCTAAATCAATATTTTGACCATTATTCAATATGTAGAATGGGAACATAATTGAAGTATTATCGCTCGAATGCCCGAGCCCCATCGCATGACCAATTTCGTGTGTTACAACGGATAATAAACTAATTTCATCACCAGCTAAATTTGAATCGTTGTTATAATACCATTTTTCTTCAAAATCCAAATGAATTTCAACATGTGCACGGTGGGGGAGAGGATAGAAGGCATGACCAAGTACTCCTCCTCTACCATCAAAATTTTTATCACAAAATGAAGACGAATTTTTTATACAACGATGGTGAGACCATCGAAACGAGATAAGTATGTCAGGTTTCTGTTGATCTCGATAAAATTTTAACGCTGAGTATTTCTCCCATATATGGAAAGCTTCTGTCGTAAGTTCAATAATATTTTTTATGGGAGATATAAAATCCCAGCTTAATATTCTTTTATTCCACCTCGATGTTGCACGAAATTCTCCTAGATCTTTATTTCCACATCTCGGTTTCTTAATTAGATTTAACGTTTCATTGTTTAATTTACCATCATTCGGTAAACCAAAGTATTCTTGAAATATTGTAAGGTATGAGGATAGAGACGACTCGTTTAACACAGAAAGTTCATCAACATTGTTTATATATCCAAAATTTGAAAGATAATTAGTAATATAGTACAAGTCGGTCTCGTTCTCGGGCCGAACACTGGAAATAACAATTAAAAGAGGTATTAGAGTTTTAACTAACCACATTCTGATATCTCTACTGAACACATCAGCTTTTTGTCGTTTAATATATAGAAGATATTGCATCATTTTATTTTTTGGAGAGGGGGAAATATATTTGTAAATTTTCGGTTTTAATATTAACTCAATTCTGTTGTTAAAAATAATAATTGAATAAATCATGCTTTGAAATTTTTTTAATTGTATTACATCTGTAATTTGAATCTAAATTATTGTATGAATCATTCAATATATTAAATTCCAAATTTAAATACTCTAAATTTAGATTGAATAATTTTTGATTAAAATTTATAGATCTAGGAAATGAAATGAATACATTTACATTTTCTTTAATTTTTTTAACAAAACCATAATCTCTTTCATTTATAAGAGATTTTAGATATTCCATCCATTTGGTATGACCCACATCATCTTTCATGTTAAACATTTTTTTAAATTTTAATCGCATGATGTATTCAACTAAGGCCAGTGTATGTAGTGAAGTGTGTTTATATTGTTTCGTATGTTTTAGGTTTAGAAGGTGGTATTTGTTACAAAATTGTTTTAATATATTATAATGTGTTGTACAATATTTATATTTTGTGTATTTATAGCACTGCTTCCCTGTAATTAAAAAAGCGCATTACAACGATCTGCTTCATCCCACATTTTTTTACCAAACCAACACCGTTTTTTATTTGTTCCTCTTGAAAACCTATCGAATTTTTTATTTCCATATCTTCTATTTACAGACATCTGAAAAAACCAACCAAACAGGAAGAAAAAAAAAATAATAATAAAACAATAGAAATTTACGAAATTAGGTTTTTATTAGTTATAATAATTTTTACAATACATTTATCTTTTGTTATAATTTAACTTCAGTTTTTACTATTATATTTTTATCTACAATTTTTTCACTTTTTTTATAATATCTAGCTTAGTTACAGTTACAGCTTCTAATCCGATACTTATACCAACGAAATCGTTTTTACAATCTATTAATATTGTAATTTATAACATTGTAAATGTATAACATTTATCTTTTGTTAAACAAAATATAACATTCAAAATATTTCAGTTTTACTACAATATTTCACTAGAAATTTTTATTATAGATAGAACATTCGAGCTTATTTACAGTTACAGCTTCTATGACGTTACTTATACCAACCAAATCGTTTTTACAATGTATTAACATTGTAATTTATAACATTGTGTATATAATATAATTGTAAATGTATAACATTTATCTTTTGTTAAACAAAATATAACATTCAACATATTTCAGTTTTACTACAATATTTCACTAGAAATTTTTATTACAGATAGAACATTCGAGCTTAGTTACTAGAGGACAGAGGAAATGATAGTTATTACAGTTACAGCTACTATGCCAATACTTAATTATAAATTCAAGATATATTTGCACATTTCTTTTAGTACAATATTCTATATTATGTGGAAATGAACAATCATCAAGATTATCTTTCAGTTTTTCTTTTAATTCAACCAAATTACTACCACCCAAGTCATCAATATTTATAATTTTCATACACCCCGGTCGAGTAAAAATGTTGTTGAGAAATTGTTTCTTTTCACTACCTTCCACATAGATAGTGTTACACTGTTGAGATAATTCAAAATATATTTCGTATAATTTATTATACTGTTCGAGACCGTCAGACCATGAAAAACCATGAATATTTGTTTACACCCAAAGCGCTTGTTTTTGCTGATCTCGTGACAACTGTTCAAAATTAAAGGGTGGTAATAACAAATAGTGATTTACATTAAATTTTCTTTTTGGATATAATACATTAAAACATTTATTGCATAAATCAAACTTCCGTTTCTTTTCTTCTGTCTCATAATACACAGGTTTGTCTATCATATTAAACTCTTTTTTGCATGTAGTACAATGTTTCTCGATTTTCAGCATTAACAATCTGGCTTCGTCAGCTCCAAATATTTCGGAGTAATACGATACATTTCTTAAATTTTTTTTTTAATAATTCATCGTAATTAAATTTAATGAAAGATATTTCTTTTATAATATATTGGTTTTTCGCTGCCTTAAACCACTGTACATCTAGTACTGCTGTCCATTATTTGATCTAAAGAAAAAAGAAAATAAAAAAATATATATTAATTACCGGTCGACCCAAAACCTCTATCTCCACACTCATTAAAATCATTAAAATATACCGAAATATATGTTTCTAATTCAACAACATCTTTCGGTTCAACATATCTTTCAATTATTATTTGTGCGATTTTATCCCCTCTATGTACGTAATATGGTCTAGGACTATTATTTACTAATATAACCCCAATATTCCCCATATAATCTCTATCAATTACACCACCAGCTACATCTATAGAGCTGTTTAATGCTAAGCCTGAACGTGATGCTATCCTACCATAACACCCAGCAGGCATTAATATTTGTAAGTCAGTTGCGATCAGTTCTCTAGAAAATGGTAATAAACAAGTATATCTAGGGCTTCTGAGGTCTAATCCAGCCGACTGTGAAGTGCTTCTAATTGGTGCAAAAGCGAAAGGAGATAGACGTGCAAAGCTGATGGTTTCCATTTTTTTTTTTCTAAAAAAAACATAAGTTTAAATATTTAACTTTTTTTTCTAAAAATTAATAGGGTCTGTTCCTATATATTTTTTAATTTCTTTTTTCACACCTGGTGTTGAGGCGATGTTTTTCCCCGTTTCATGCAAAATTTTATTTAAAATTTTGAGATTATCATCATCAGATGATTTAATCAGAAAAACAGCTTTTTGTGTAATTTTTTCCAATGGTCATTTTTTGGAACACCTTTTAAATCACGAGTATCAGTGAGTTCAATTTTTACTAAATGACTACCCCACTCACCGGGTGTGGTGAGAATTTTCTGTTTATCGTTCGAAAAAATTTGAATTACTTGAGGTATCGCTTTTTTTCTTTTCTTTTTTTCTTACTATCATCAGTAATTGAATCAAAAATCTTACTGAATTCATCATCAGAATCATTATTATCACTAACCTCGTCCTCACTTTTTTCAGTTACATTATCATTAGTAGTAGGTAAAACGCTTATAATTTTTGACTTAAAAGCTAATACGATATTCTTTTTATAAGATTTTATACTAAAATCTTCAGAGAGTGATTTAATATGGTTCATAAGTTCATCCAAACTAAATATGTATTTTTGTAATTGTATCATTTTTATTCTTCGTATTGTTTAAATTAGCAGCCATCTTTACTATTTCTTTTATGAATTTGCTAACTGCTATAATTTTTTATTGTTCGACTAAGCTTTTCGTCATTACTGACATCTTCAGGTCTTAAACAACCAAGACCTGGTTGTTTAAGACCTGAAGATGTCAGTAATGACGAAAAGCTTAGTAGAACAATAAAAAATTATAGCAGTTAGCAAATTCATAAAAGAAATAGTATCATTTTTAGTTGAGAATTTATTTCTGATGATAGTTCATTTTTATAGGAATTAATAATTGAATTTAATTGTTCATATAATTTAAAAATAGCTAAATCAGTATTCTCAATGAATAATTCTGTTAATTTTTTGAATAAATCCTCCCACAAGCCAAATGTAGTTATTCCAGAAAAGTAAAATATTTTGATTATCTCTTCAATTGAGTAAACTTCTTCTGGCATTTGATCGGCTACTGGCGTTACTTCAGACATGATTTATTTAATAAAAATAGATCTAAAAAAGAAAAAATATATTACTAATGAATTATTATTAGAGTTTTACTAATAAAGCGTATTAATATAAAAAATATTTACCTGTAGAGTAGCGATTTACAAACTTAGAAGCTGTAACTGCGAAGCTAATTGAAGCAAGAGAGCTCGGTATTGGGTTGTGTGTGTGTCGAATCATTGAAACTCAGGGGTTTATATAGTTCAGAAGAGTAATGTTGGGAAACAGGATACGTCTTGCATTAATCAACAACACGTGTATTCAAGGTAGTTGAGTAATTACCATACTTGAATGAAAGACGGAAAAGTGTTCAAGGTGAATATGTAATCCGTGTTTGTGCAAAACCAGTATGATAATGGTAAATACATCATCGATATAAATATATAATCAATGTTTATGGGAACCAGGATATATTTGAGATAACCACTAATAACGTGATTGCTAAAGACAAACCTTCGTCATCGATATAAATAGGAGCATGTAACTTTTTTTTTCAATCGCTTTTATATCTATTTCTAGTATAAACCCAACCGGAGAATCGCTCGAAACATTACGCTGTTCTTAGATACCAGTTTAGACATTTATTTCACTTATGGATAAGAATTTACCTTTTAAAAAACGGATCTTCGTTAGAGAAGACAGCTATAACACCGAGTTAACAAATTCACCAGAAGCGTTACATCATGATTTGGAGAATACAGCTGAACCATCCACTTCAAACGAAACACAACAGATGGGGTATTTGTCATCATCATCATATTCTAATCTAACCGACTCTGCTGATGAAATGGAGGATGTACCCGCTCTGGGCATGACGTACAAGAGGAAAGTCAACCGCTTAAAAAACTTGCAAGCCGAGGATGATTTTATTCAAATTGAAAACGCTTTTAGAGGTAATCTAAAAACTTTTTATTATAAGAACCACAACAAAAATATTAAAGATATTTGTCTATTATTAATTCATATAAAAACAAAATTAGAAAATATTTTAAACACTCTACTTACCAAATTTGGACCTATAAAATTTAATATGGTTGTTGAATGCACTTATATAAAACATGTTGTAAATGAAAAACAAGATAGAGCGTTTAAAACTAAAAACACTGAATTATTTCTAGAGTCTGATGTGAGTAAAATATTAGATAATTCAATAAAAAATATTTGTTATGAAGAACAAACATATGAAAGTCATAAATCTGGATGGGCTCTTCACAATGTAGATGGAATATTGTTACGTATAAATAAATATCGACCTTTGAAAGGTTCGTCATATATTGCTCTTCCAAATTTTTTAATTTCAAGAAATTGTATTATTAATCCAAAAAATTTGAATGATGAAAAATGTTTTAAATGGGCAATACTATGTCGTTATGTAAGTGGTTTACATGTTGAACGTATAAATTATAGATATAATGATTTGGAGACAAAGTTTAATTTTTCTAAAATTTCATTTCCTACACCTATTAAAGAAATTAGAATTTTTGAAAAAATAATAATGTTTCTATAAACGTTTACGCTATAGATGAGGAAAAAAATATTTATCCAATTAAAGTTTGTGATAAAGAAAAAACAATCATTTTGATTTGTTATTATTATATGATGGAAATACAGGAAAACAACATTATTGTTATATTAAAAACTTTAATATTTTAGTTAGAAAACAATTAACAAAACATCATGGAAAAATTGAAATTTGTAAACGATGTTTTATGCATTTTTATAATATTTCAAAATTAAAGTCGCATAAAAAATACTGTGGTAAATTTCAACCAACACGTGTAGTAATGCCTGAAGATACTGTTTTAAAATTCAAAAATTATCAATTTAGTTTCCGTATCCCAATTGTAGCTTACGCTGGCTTTGAGTGTATTCTGAAATCTATTAGTGGATGTTTTCCAAAGTCAACAAAATCTTTTACAGTAGCTAATGAGTTACACATTCCTATGAGTTTTTGTATTTATTTTCTTATTGAAGAGGAAATCCCCTATAGTATACGATGTCAGTTACCAAAAGTACCTTATATATATCGGGGTAAAAATGCTGCAAAAGAATTTATGATGTATCTTGTTAAAGTTGTTAATACCATAGGAAAATAATATACTAAGGAGATAAACCCATTGAAGATGACTGATAGAGATAAATATAAATTTCGCACAACCACTCACTGTGAAATGTGTAAAGACGAATTTACTATGATAAAAAAACCAGTTCGTGATCATTGTCACTTGTCGGGTAGATATCGTGCAGCACTATGTAATAATTGTAATTTAAAGAGGAGAAAACAATGTTTTATTCCAGTTTTTATTCATGGAAATTCTAATTATTATTCTCATTTTATTATACGACAATTAGGATATGATAGTAAACAAATCTATGTAATTCCAAATTCGTCTGAAAAATACATTTATTTTTCTAAAAAAACACAAAGTGGGATAATAATTAGATTTGTTGATACATATCGTTTTCTAAATTTCTTCTTAGCGGATTTATGTAGTTTTCTTCCAGAAGATTGTTTTATTCATTCAAAAAAATTTTTCTCATTAAACGATATTAATTTAGTTACAAAAAAAGGTGTATATCCATATGAATATACGGATTCTTGGAAAAAATTAGAAGAAAAACAGCTACCACCAAAAAAAGAGTTTTTTAGTAAATTAAACAATGATGACATATCTGACGAAAAATATCAACACGCGGTAGAAGTATGGAATCATTTTCAAATAAATACGCTTGGTGCATATAGCCATTTATATTTAAAAACTGATGTTTTAATATTATGTGATGTTTTCGAAAATTTTCGCAAACTCTGCTTATCAATATATAATCTAGATTGAGCTCATTACCTAACTGCACCAGGTTTTGCATTTGATGCTATGTTATCCTATACTAAAGTAGAATTGGAATTATTATCTGATTATGATAAATATTTAATGATTGAAAAAGGGATAAGAGGAGGGATTAGTCTTTGTATTAAAAGACATGCGGTTGCGAATAATAAGTATATTGACAACACTTATAATATTAATCTTCCCAACACTTATTTAGCTTATTTAGACGCAAACAATTTATATGGTTGGGCAATGAGTAAATATATACCTTATGGTGGGTTTACCTGGTGTACAACAGATATTGATATACTTAATATACCGGACGATTCTCCGGTTGGATTTATATTAGAAGTAGATATTGAATATCCTCAGTTTTTACATGATAATCACAGCGATCTTCCTTTTTTACCAGTTAATAAATGTACAAATAAAAGTAAACAAAGTAAATTATTATCAACACTAGAATTAAAAGAAAACTATATTTGTCATTATGTAAACTTAAAACAGGCTGTTAACCATGGTTTAGTAATTAAAAAAATACATCGTGTTCTTCAATTTTTTCAAAGTCAGTGGTTAAAATCATATATTGATTTAAACACTGAAAAACGTCAAAATGCTGAAAACAAATTTGAAATTGAATTTTTTAAATTATTAAATAATTCTGTTTTTGGAAAATGTATGGAAAATTTAAGAAAACGATCAAATCTTGAACTTGTAAGCAATGTAAAAAGATTACAAAAACTTATTGCACAACCTGTTTTTAAGGATAGAATTATTTATGATAAAACACTATGTGCTGTATTATTAAATAATAAATCGATTTGCTTTAATAAACCGATCTATTTCGGATTTACTGTACTAGAATTGAGTAAGACATTGATGTATTCATTTCATTATGATGTAATGAAACGAAAATACCAAAACAATATTGCTCTTTTATACACAGATACTGATAGTTTATTTTATGAAATTAAAACGAATGATTTTTATCATGATATGCTTAGTGAGGAATTAATAGATTATTTCGATACATCTGATTATCCAAAAGATCATTTTTGCTATTCATTAAAAAATAAAGTTTTAGGTAAATTTAAAGATGAATGTAACGGTCTTCCAATAATAGAATTCGTTGGATTAAGACTGAAATGGTATTCGTTCAGAATAAAAAAAGAAAAAAGGAATATTATAAAGAAAGCGAAAGGTATTAAGAAAAACATAATTGAAAAAAACATAAAATTTGAAGATTATAAAATATCTTTATTTTCACCAGGTAGTAGTGGAAATATGTACAGATTAATGCGACTTTTTCAATCAAAAAAACACGAAATAAAGACGATTTCATGTAACAAACTTGCATTAAACAATGCTGACGATAAACGTGTGATTTGTAATGATAAAATAAATACTCTACCCTATGGTAATTACAAGCTATTAGAAAGTAATGAAATCAAATTGTAATAAAAAAGTTGTAAATGTAAACAATATTTTTCAATAAAGAATTTATTTATGTATAGTTGTACATATATTCTATGTTCTCACCTATTTACCTTTTTAACAAAAAATATCATACTTTGCATTTACAGGATAATTAAATGAAACAAGAAATAGATATTAAGAATTTTTATTTATTAAAAAAAAAAAGGTACATATATTTTACACCAATGATTTTCTTACAGTTCCACTTAACGGTGTATATTCAAGTACTGTATCATAGATAATTAAACAATTAATCGTTGTTTTGTCGGGGATATCCTCCGTTGTTTTTTATAGGCGAACATCTACTGAACCTGTTTATAAATTTTCACTCTGTTTTGAACAATCTATAACATATAAAGGAGCTTTGGCTAAAAACGATGTTACATCCATGATAGGCTCGTTGTTACTTCCATAATAATAGGAAGACTGAAAACGTGTGTAAAGCATATATAGAAGTACAGCATCACCATTTATATTATCGTATGGATAATATTCTGAATTCAGATATAATTTTATATTTCTCATCGAGCAAAAATCAAAATTTGATAAACTTGAATACTTATTATTTTTTCTATTTGTTTGAAAAGCGACTATAACATATCGTGGTTTCTCCAGCTGAGCAGTAGATTTAATCGTCCAAATAAGTTGCTTTGTTTTTGGTGCTGAAGGGTACTCATTAAGTTCCCATCTACGGAATGGAATTGGTATAGGAATATCGTTTCTAACAATTTCTAGTAGATCCAACCTTTTTTTATCACTCACATGAATATAAGGAATTTTCAAAGAAATATGTGTTAATGTTAATTTATAGTCTTTCGTGGTACTAGCTGTCATGTATATTGCATTATCATTGGTCGATGAGCGAATAAGCACCAATTCCTGCTTTACATTCAAAATAATTTTTTTATAATCTTCCATAAATCCAAGCATCATTTTCAATGGCACACAACATGAAAAATCTTTATTTACAGTGAGATTATCTAGTAAATTTTCATTACAACCCGCAGTAGTGAGAATATTCTTTTCTTGTGGTTTAAAAGTTAGTAGGTTCTTCATTATCGATGTTAGTCCAACATTTTTAACACGATCCACTTCAGTTCCACATATTTCGTATCGAATTTCATCAAATAAATGTCCTACTCCATTTGAAACCATTTGAATCGTATTATCAGCCGCATTATTAGCCCCAACCAATTCGCCTTTAATATACAGAAAGCTTTCACTCGGTAATGTATAAATAAATTGCTGATGAATTGGAATACGAATTTCATCATTGTTATTAAACGTTGTAGAGGCGTAGGGTGTATGTGTATGAAAATCGTATCTAATTATAGTATCATCTTCATATACTGATTTATTTAATAGATTTAAGATACTTCCACTCATTTTCTTTTTGGATATTCTCTTATTACTGTTAATCCTAGAGATTGTAAAAAATGTTTATTCAACGATGTTAACCGTTTAGTGTTTGTATCTTTACTAACGTTGATTGAGGTGTTAATACCTGTTTTATCGGTTCCATATGAAAAAAGTAAACCCATTATTGTTTTCTCAAATGCAATCGTAACGTTATTGCTTCGTCTCTGAAATTAATTAACTCTCCGTTTTGATCTTCTAACCTTATACTAATATTTCGAATCTTAAATGTGTTTACTGGTAAATATATCACGTTTTTTGGTATTTCTATAATTTTAAACCCTGGTGCTACAGCTGGATAAAATTCGTGTAATACGTGACTTTCGAATCCGTTAATATATGATCCACAAACAATACTGCATACGACTCTGATGCTGTCAACTCTAATAATAGATACTTGTAATGTAGAACTGTGTAATATATTCGGTTTTAATTTGATTTTTTGAAATCCTAATATCGATGCTAGTGAATCAGGTTTTTCAAAATTAATCCAAACATTTGAAAAAATTTCACTTTTTAGAGTATTATTATTAGCTTTAATCGATATTTTAATATTATTTTTCTTTTCTTTTTCAAGGTAATCGTCTATATATCTGTTAATATCTTCAATTTCATAGGAACCTGTAGATAATTTAATTTCTTCATCATCACCATAATACAATACGTTATTAACATTCTCTTCTATATTTGGAATTGAATTATACGTCATTAGATCTATTAAAGCAATTTCCCACTTGTATTTTCCATCGAGTTCGAGCGGCGGAAAAATATCACAGCTCAAAGCAGAACTTCTACCACTTAAACAGAACATTGCGGAGGAACATCAAACACAGATGTCCGCAAATAACTGTGTTCATATTCTGTCTACACTCATAATTATATACAATATTAAGCGGTTGTTGTGAGGATGTATTAAAATAATCAACTAACTCTAAGGGTGGTCCAAGATTACCATAGCTATCGAAATAACATATATTTTTCCCATTTTTTGAATAGCAAACCCAATGTGTTCCGCTACCAAAAATACTATCTAAATTAACAACTCCTGTCTTGCTATACCAAATTCTGTTTGGTAAAGTATCACGCATAAATACCACTCTAAAATTTGGGATTTTTAAAAGATTAGCGTATTTTAGTAATTCACCAGCTGACAGTGGGGGGATAGGAATTTTTTAAATTATTTCCATTAACGTTTTTTGTTTTTCCTTCTTTTTTCAATTTTTTTTAACACCTTCCCCCGTTTGTTTATAAGGTTTTAAATATAATCCCTTTCCTTGTTTAATACATTTTAAGAGAGATGATTTTATTTTAGAGAAAAAGGATTTTTTTCTTCCTTTATTCTTTTTCCTCATTCCACCCCCAAATTTACTTTTTTGCTTTCATTATGTTTGTTACAGTCCAAGCCGCTGCTTTTTCCCCGAACGAAGAATCGCTTGCTTTTACACGTTCCCAAGCTCTCTCCGCTAATCGACGATCGGTTACTGCACGATTTGTACTATCCGAATACTTCGAATATGCGATATCGTGTTCTTTACAAGCTTGATCAAGTTTATTAACACCAGGGTCACTCCTTTGTAACCGTTTTGATAGTTTTGTACCGGGACCGCAATATTGATAACCTGGTATATGTAGCTCTACTGGTAATAAATCGATTGATTTATTTATAACGGTTCCGGCTATATCACTTAATAAACCACTACCTTCTATCTTCTTTGAATACACACGCATTTATGATGTTGTAACGTTAAATACACATTCTTTTATATTATTCTCCAATATATATATATATATATATATAATCACGTTCTTTTTACAGAAAATTAATTTGTAGTATATCTCCATTTTTCGTAAAGCGGAAACAAATCTTGTGATATCAACATTTTCTTAAATTCATCAATATTTTTAACCTGCTCATCTTTAGTTAATTCAATATATATTCTGTACAAAATTGATAGAATTTTTTCATCAATTGAACCTAATATGTCGATAAGATAACGTACACTTACAGCGTCATTTTCATTATCCGGTCTACCTATATTAATTAATCTTTCATTGTTAAAATCCAACCCTTTTTCAGTTTTTTTATAACGAATTTTTCTGGTAAATTCATTTTCTAAATCTTCCTTATAAGTATCCATCACGTGAATTAATGTCTCCTTGTTCACAGCATCGGTTGCGTTTAGAGGTTTACCTATATTAGTTAATTTTCAGTTTTTAAAATCTAATCCATATTTATTTTTTGCATAATGGATTTTATCATTACAATAACTTTCTAAATCGTGTTTATATTCGTTCATCGTTTTGATCATAGTTCTTTTATTTACACAGTCGTTACTATTTATTGGATCATTAATGTTAATTAATCTCGTTTGTTGAAAATCACACTCACCATTTTCAAAAATTGGTAATTTATTATCAACATACATTTTATTAGCAACATGCGACTGTTCCTCAGGTATTTTTATTCCTCGTATAAAGTTATCATTAGCGTTAAACCCGTCTTTGTCTAATATAAGAGTATTTTCTTTCATATATTTTAAATTTACAGCATCCTGTTCGTTGATAGGTTGTCCTGTTTCTGTCAATCGGTATCCATTAAACGATAAACTATTTTCTGAATTAATAATTAATCGTTTATCTAAGTGTGATTTATTTACTGCATCTAGAGGTGATTTCGGGTCACTAACGTTACAAAGTCTTTTGTTGTGAATATTGTAATTTCCGTCTTCTGTAAGACTAAAACCTTCTCCTGGAGGACCGCGAATAACTTTTAGTTTTGAGGAGGTGCTGTGATGTCCGAATTTATCAACACTCATTTTCCAAATGTATATCTAACCATTGATGCACTCTCATTTATTATACTAGCTTCGTGTAATTCCTCAATAATAGATAATATTTCATTATCGTGACCTGTATGACCCCATTTTTTGATGCTATCAACAATCGTAATCTATCGCAAAGTTCGTTTACATTGCCCCAATAAATATAGTTTGGTTTAGTATTAGTTACTTTCATCATTCCACGACCGTCCATATGGTCCCACCAGTATTGTTGTAATTTAAATGATTTAAGGGCTGGTTTAATTATTTTATTATATTTTGCACTCTTACTACTTTTTATTCGTCCCGACGGTAAATGAATATGAGCTTTAGTTGTTTTTAATATATCCGCATATGATTGTAAATCCTCTTGTGTATAAGTGTAACTATCCGGGTTCTTCATAAAAAGAAGTTCGTATAACCCCGGCGTTCCTCCGTATGTGTTATTATTAATTATAATATCATCATCGTCAAACGTGATGGGTTCTTTTTCAACCATTAATATTTCATTATCGTTATAATATGGTCCAAAGACATGATCGATTTCATGTTTTACATCGTTAAAAAATGTTTGCATATAACGTCGTACGAGATTTCCTTTAAAAATATTATCAATATAATCAACTCGTATTCGTTCATCTGATGTTGACAACGCTTCTTGTACTGATGGTGGAGATTCATAAACAGTTTCCTCGTTCACTATCGGTATTTCCTCGGTGAACATAATAGAATCGTTATTAGGTTCTTCTATTACTGGTCGTTTTATTTTTTCACTTTCATGTAGTACCGAATCTTCATGCGATCTTTCATTTTTCATTCGTTGTTCTATATCACCTATTTCTATGTCTTGACTATCATTTATCTTTTTCTCTATTGCCTTTGGTTTTTTCTCCTTCTCTATTAACAGTTTTAAAGGTTCTGTAATGGGTTTCAATGATTTTTCCATCTGTTGTTCTACATTTATAATATCCTGTGTTAAAACATAATGTTTTTGACGTATATTTTTCTTTATCTTGCTAATTTCTTTAACAAGATTTTCACGTTCATTCACCTTCGACGCCATTCTGAGTAATAACTAAATGTTTGTTGAAATATTATTAATATAGATATCAAAACCAATACGATAACGTCCGCAATTTAAATCATCTTCTTTGTTTATAACAAGAAAACCTTTTTTGCTCGAATTCCATGCTTTACAACATATTTCTTTAAACTTATCAAAATCCATGTCTGTATTAACATGATCGCTATAAATGTGTTTTAGATTAAGCTCATCTTGAGAAAATACGATTATTACATTGGTGTTATCACGAACTAGTTGTTTTGGAACTTTACTATAAGTTTGACATAAATAAAAAACATCTATATTATTTTGTGTCTGCCCATTGTAAAATAATTTGTGATATTATTCTGACGTTCACACGCAATATCATCAAATATCATAACTGAATTCTGTTTAACATCGTTGGGATGGATAACTTGCTCGTTTTCAGTAAACGTATAGTATCCAATCAGTGGAATTTCAGATAACACTTTTTCTAGAAACACGTATTTTGGCTGATATAATGATTTTGAAAACACATAAACATTTTCAAAATATAATCCATTAATATCAAATAATAGGTTAAACATTAAATTTGTTTTCCCGACGACGATGGTCCTGATATTATACATCTAATATTATCAGGTAATAAATCACCATGTTTTTTATTTTCCATTACTTTATCGTTACAAACTATTTTATCGAAGTTACGAATTCGCAACCTTTTCCTCTGACGCACAAACTCTATTAATAAAGATTTCAATTTTTTTTAAGCTTTATATTACAGTACTTTTATCAACCCAGCTATCATAAGATTTGTCATAACCTTTCCATCGCACAAGTAATTTATCTCCTTTACGTCTCAATACTTTTTCAATCAAATATACATATCCAAATTTTGTTTTACTAATTTCCTGTTCATAGAAACCACCGGATAAAATATTACTTTTATCAACTTTTAATATATATGTTTTTGGGTTAGTGGCTTTAATTTTGTAAACAGTAAAAAGTTCGTTAGTCCAATTAGGTAAGTACCCCTTAGTGAACGTTTTCTTGTATTTACTGATTCTTACTCTATCACCAACTTTAAATTTTAAAGGTTTTAACTTTCGATTTTGTATTAACTTTGAATGTATCTTGTTTAATATGATTTTTTCATTACTCATGTTTACGTTAATTGGTTTCATTCCAATAGTTCTATGAGGTGTATTATTATACAACTTAATCAAATCCGGTAATTATTCACCCATACATAACTCCCCAATTCTGTCATTTTTCTCCACATTAAATTTTTTAATGTACGATTAAAACGTTCAACAATCGACGCTTTCTTTTCCGAAAAAGTTGAATAATGATTTATATTGTAATTCTGTAGTAACTTTTTCACTGATGAATTAAACCATTCTTTACCTTGATCTGTTTGAAAATGTTTCATTTTATTAGATTTCAATATTGGAGTAAGAGCTTTTACAATTTTAGATGCTGTTTTTGTTTTCAGAGGAATGGCGAACGCGAGTTTTCAAAAACAATTAATCATAGTTAGTATATATTTAAAACCCTTATTCAACTTTGCAAACGGAATCATTTCTACAAGGTCGGCTTGGTATAAATCATTAATACCTTTCAACTCAACATAACGAGTTTTAAAATTTCTACGAGCCGGCTTATGTAATTCATAAGCGATATGTTTTCTTATATCTGTCATCCTCTAATGCATATAATGAAATAAAAGAAAAAAGAAAAAATAAGGTATATTAAAGGAAAAACAACACCTGACTCATCTGAAATATTGTATAAAAAAATCAATATACAAAAAATACATTGTTACATTGCTTTAATTATAGCACATATCTCATCAGAATAAGGATTTGTTACAATCACATCGTAGCAGTTCTTCAGTTTATCCTTCAATCTCTCCAAACTGATAGCACATGGTGAGATAATTCTAATTGTTGAATGAATGCTGCTGGTTATTATTTGAGCATCATAAAATTCTACTGCAAGCATGAAACAAAGATCTGTATAAGTTAGTTGCTCACTAAATGATGGTTCATAATGTAAACACCAATCACGACTGCTAAAATCCATTGTAAATATATAGTTAAGACTGATGTTATCCTGACAAAGCTTGTAGACAAACTGACTAATGAAAAATATTGTTGTTGAAAATAAGCTTTTTTAATCGATTAGAATTTCTTAACTTAAGTGGGAGGACTAATTAGTAATTGACGTGAATATCCTACTAATCTTTCGCGTAATTGTCGACGAGTAAAGTTTACATCTGCACGCATAAAAATAATTGTTCTTTCAATGTTATTTATTAGAATAATGTCGACATCAGGAAATCTGGTTATCACTATTTTACAGATTTCCTCAAAACAATAATAACCATTTAAATAAGATAGACACCATTGAGTTGCGGGGGTATTATCATCACAACTGATTGAATTCATTCTGATTTTTTTTAATAGAGTAAAAAACTAATGATATTAAATGAATAGAATACCTACAAGGCCGGAATAAGGATTAAGCGGTGCATAGTAGTCAACACTTTCATGAGTCTCTGGCTCTTCATAAAAATCACATCGGTTGGTGTGAATACATTCGGTATTCAACAAACGATTAGTTGTTCTCCAAACGGATAGGTTAGCCTCTTCTAGTTGAGCACAGCGAGTACACTGAGAAAGATGTAACTGCCACAATTCATATTCCTTATCTTTGTTTTTATTGTTGTTGAGAGTAGACTGTAAACACCAATTTGACTCGTTTTCTTCAAAAGATCGTTTAACACCAGCACTAACAATATAAACAATAATACTCTTCTATTTTACGTTTATGAAATCGACCGAGCCGACAATAACATAAATGTTTGTTTACAAGGGGACGATGACCTGATGACGTATGTTTGTTTACAAGGGGACGATGACCTGATGACGTATGTTTGTTTTGATAACATTGTGGAAAGGGGAGGGGGGATGACCTTGTCCTGTCGTTCCCATTTATATACTACTCACGTCCACACGCAGCACACGGGCAGCACTCTTGATTGAATTTATGAACACGTTTAACTTTTCCCCGTGCCCATGAACTCTATAAAATAGTCTTTGCCGCATCTGGTCACGCAGCCTCCCGGGCATAAACAGCTCCAGAACATCTCTGTGGAATGCATCAAAATCTCCGCCCGCGCCGAGATGCCAGACCACACGATCCAGTAAAGGCGCCCGACAATAAGGGTAGATCATATTTAAAAGAGAGGCACCAGTCACCCTAGGGAAGTCATAAATGCCGAAAATCCCTTCAAAAAAATTTCACCAGCTGGTCTTGATCCAGACCGTCGACCACGGGAAGCCGACGGAGGAGGTCATATTCGGGAGGCCGGACGGGTTCGGCTCGTATTTGACGCTGGCAAGGGTGGTACCAAAACCACGAGGGACTTCCACCTGATCACCCTGAAATCCCTGGGGGCGACTGCCCAAGGAAATAAGAGGACGTTCCTCGACCAGAGCACTACATGCTTCCCCCAGGAGATCCACCCGCTCAGTGGCCACGGTCTGGCGCGTGAGCATCTCTTTCGGTTTACTAGGACTCTCCGGAGCCTCCCCAGGTAGGCAAATTTTTGACTGCAGGGCCGTCGCAGCCCGCCTAACCTCCTCCTCCTGTCCGTCCTGCGACAACAAATTACGGAGACGAGCATTCTTTGGGTCACCCGCTGCCAAACAAGGGTAGAACTCCCTATGTATTCAGAGTCCTCCATCAGGGTGGAGAACTCCGTCCACTTATCCGAACACAAGGCTAACTCCTCCCCCAGATCCTCAATCTCGACTCTCTGGAGAGGGACTTCCCCCAACAGCAGCTCCCGCAGTTGTCTCCTCAAGGACGCTACACCACTCTGGGGAACCCCACCCCGCAAGCGTATCTCAAACTGGAGCTCATCTTTATAAAAATACTCGGGCACCAGACCGCGACCCTCACGCCGCCCACTACTCTGCCCCGCCTCTGACATCGTTCCTCAATACTAAGACTTTAATACAACCAAGCAATAAAAATCAAGGCACCCCAGGGTTCCCGACCCGACACCGGACCAACAACCAAGACCAAGACCATATGCTGTAAGACCAACAAAGACAATGACAAGAACACGAACATAAACAAACAAATAGACACTTAACTGCGAACACCCCAAAGATACAATCCGGAATCACTAACCCGCCTGTGCTCACCCCCAGGTGTCCCGGCCCGGCAACCGCTCCCAAAGACCAAATTTTTACACAATGGTAAACACATAATTACAGTAAAAATATAGAATCAACCCTTCCTAAGCTCATTACATTCATTGAGATATGAGAACACACCACAAAACTGACAGCGCATGTCCAATTAAAGTACTGAGGCCACCGCATCAATTTCCCATTTTTGGTTCAGAGGTGACCAGGCCTACGTCCAACCACGCTCTGCTACCATTTGTGAGCCGCTCATCAATGACATCACAACATTACCATCAATGACATTAACCATACAGAATTCAGAATTTTAACTTTCTTAAAATGTGTAACTAAATTCTACAGCTTACCTGGATGACCGGCTCACTTGTTCAGAACCAGGAAGGGGCCTCCTAGTGGAAGAAAGGCCTCGTGCTGGGGAACCATTAGGCAATTTAATTAATGCGGTGACCTCAATTTTTAAACTCAACAAACAACAAATTTATTGGTTCTTTAAATCCTTTTAAAAGCCTTACAATTTTATGTACAATTCGTGTACTTCATAGTACCCAGAATATAGAAGTATTTTATTTAAAATAACAATCATCATGCAACAAAACCTCGACGGTAAATTTTAAAAACATTTACAAAAGTATAATTTCGATATTTTGGCAATAAAATATTATTAACATTCATAAATAAAAAAATAAATCTAGAGGTTTTCAAAATTTAATACATCTAATAACAATAAGTTTTTTTTTCTTTTACAGAACACCTCTGGTTGTACTATTTTAATGTGCTTTTTTTTTTTAAATTAATTTACACAAACAACATGCACCATCTGAAATCACAATCAAAAAACTAAGCATGATAACAATATAATGAGTAAAGACATAATATTAAATATAATTTAGTAGTTATGTTCTTTAGTATGAAATTTACAATGTGTGTGCGCAATAGTGATAATAACATTGGGTTAACATGGTGCGAGAATTCTTTTTTTTTTTTTTTTTTTTTTTTTTTTTTTTTTTTTTTTTTTTTTTATCTGTATGTGCTCAATTTTTACTAAACTTTGTATAGTTCAATGGTTTCCTGATTTCATTATGTATACCATTGTTAAAGAAAATATCAGATAACCAGGTCTCTCAAAATGATGTCGAATGTTTTATATATACATATTTGTGTAGACGGATGACTAGATCCATAACCCTATTTATATTCTCATCACTCAACAATTAATTAATATAGTCATTCAACATATTTTGAACTGATCAAACATTATTAAGTTCCATTAGATTTATATCTATATACAAAAAAATTTAACATTGATTTTAGATTCATAGAGAATTAAAATAAATCCTAAATCCCAAAACATGTAGGGATATAACATAGGTTGAACCAATGTGATGGACAGTTCACTACCTGTCATGACTTGGAGTTGCACTCAATACATATGACTTCATAATTTTATTTTAACTTACATGCACTTCACAATTTTCACACAAGACAGTTACATGGATAACACTGATAAATACTGAGAGACTTTCTCAGAGAAAATAAAGGAACCAGGTATGCTTCACTATAGTAACGCTGGGAAATGCCTTCACACTGCAAAGTTTAGGTAGATACCAATTCACCAGTTGTAGCTTAACACATTTCGTTTTTCATGTCTTTTTTTTATTTAAAATAGCTTTTGCATATAAGGTACTACTATCACTTACTAACAGCATAAGAAGCTGTCCTCACAATTAAAAGAAATATCAGATGCCAGTCCAGTTCAACTGAATTTTGAAAGAAAAAAAACTATAGTTCTGAAATGAATTTTCTATCATTAAAATAACCTGGGTATTCCGGATATTAAGTAATGTAAGGAAGCATCAAGAATTAAAGCAAAAGTCTCTTTTTGTTGTTGTGTTAAGATAACTAGCCAGGACATCACTTGACGAGAGAATCAAGTGGTGCCAAATGCACACCTAGGAATTAAGTTAATTTTTTTTGCAAAGTTCACTTACACAGCACACCAGAAAAATTGTTCCGAGACATACCTGTCGATATTGGCAGTAGCACATTAGCTACTTATAAGTTCCTTCATTTTCTTACATTCCATCTTGGCCTGACAATCGGGTCACGGTTGAACGGGCCGTAGACACCCCAGGGCACACCTCGGTACTCAGCCAGCCATAATAATTAATACACGCCCGGTATTAAAGGAAACAATTAAAACTTTCTTCAGAAGCCGGACAAGAAACGTCTCGCTGCATTGAAGGCACAAGCGAGAGAGAGATCCACACGAGTCTATGCCGCACAACCAACACGCCACCACAGCGAAACAGTGAAACTCAAGTCGCGCCGCTTCCCTCCTAGATAGCGCGCGAGTGTCCATATAGTATGCAACGAAGTCCAACACGGCAATATAATATAAATAATACTTATTGCCATAATTTGGCTTAATCAATATTCGTATGTTGCCGTAACGAAATTCCTTAGTTACGTCACAGTACAAGTGCCTAATAGAGTAGTGGATGAAGAAGGTGAAGAGGAAGAAGAAGAGCGGAATCACTTCGTGGGATCAACACAAAACCACAAGAACACGTCTGTTAATACTGAATTAGAGGACTCAGATGTGACGTCGCAGTTGAATCCAGATGCCGCAGAATTTGTTCTGGTATCTCCATCTCGGTTCATGATGGATCCTGATCCTGTAATATCATCATCGCCTATGCATGGTTATGAGAAGTCACTTAATGGCGTAGCCTTACCATCGCAAGTAGAAGTTAATTTATACATTGCACATAGACCTGGACAGCTGGATTCCAGGGGGGGAAATGTTGAGGACGCTATGGTTGCTGAAAGTGGTGAAGGAGAGGACTTGAAGGAAGAGGCAGAAGAGCGGTCTGCAGATGCTGCACAGGGAAGTATAGTTATAGGTGTTAGGGAGACTGAAGTTTCTGAGTTTGCGGATGGATACGGGGATGTCCATGGCGCAAGTGTGGCTGAAGGAGATGAGGTGTTTGAAGGAGATGAGGTAGATGAGGTTTTTGAAGGAGATGAAGTAGAAGTTGAGGAGGAATTAGGTGGCAGCGTTGTGGAGTGTGTGAGTGAGAATGATGTAGTGTGTGCAGATTTGCGGACGGCTTCTGTAAGTAGTGCTGAGGATCCTGATGAACGGAAAGAAATTTCAGATGCAGCAGATGAGCAACTAGAGGATGATGAAGATGTGCAGTATTATGATGGCGGTAGTGGACGTGATGGCGATGATGTTGGTGACGAAGAAAATTTAAATTAAGAGGATGAACGTGTTGATGAAAAGGAGGATGAGAATGAGATTGGAGAGGAGGTTGGTGAAAAAGTTTGTGAAGGAGCTGGTGATGAGGGTGATTTGGATTATGGGGACGAAAGTGTGGAAAATGTAGAAGAGGAAGAAGAGCATGGTAAGGAAGAAGGAAAGCAGGGGAGGCAGAAGCAGAGGATTTAGATGATGAGGATAATCCAAGTCGGGGTGAAAGTGGTGATGTAAGTTGCCTTGGTTCTGATTCAGAAGAAACAAATGAGTACAGCTCAACACGAGATAATTTCTCAGAGAGTGGTGTCCGGAAGGAACGAGTACCTAAAGTCCGTCATAGAAAAGTGAGAAGAAGCGGGTAATGGGTAGCGGGTAGATGTTTCCCACAGTCCTAGTTGTGTTCGTCTACTTCAGGGATGCGCCCCTGCCTACGCGAGCCTTGGTGTCCTCCATTCATCCTTATTTCCGGAGGGAGCCATGTCCTTACCCTTAGTCCTAGCTATTGACCTTTCAATGATCCTTGCCCTTTTCATCTTCCCGATTTTCCTAACCCTCCCCCTTAGAACATAAAACAAATATAAAAAAATAATAAAATTAGGAAAAGGAATAAAAATCAAAAAAGGAGTTAGAAAGAAGTTATTTAGAAAGGTTGTGACTAGGTTGGTGCTGTTGCTGTTGTTGTTATTTTATAATTCAGTGTAGTTTGTTTGGTGTATAAGAGCAAAAAAGTTGTTTGTCGTATTATGGGGATTCCAGATATTGTCCAGCGGAGTTATTAAGAGCATCTTCTAAGTACAGAGGAGGTGAAATGTTGAAAGTATTGACCCAGTAAAATTAGAAGCAGCTGTATCGTTGTAACTATGTTATCTAGCCGAGTTGGACTATGAGCCGTCTGCATGGTGGAATTTATTTGTTGTCTTCTTAACCTGATAAACCCGTGCTTGCCTCATCTAACTGTTGCATGTTTGATATATACCTGGTTTGTTCATCAGCTGAGCTATTATTAAGATTGAATTTTGTTGTTAATTGGCCATGCCGCATCCCCGGTTGAATTCCCTGGTGTTTCATAGATTCTCGTTTGTTCCCTGTGTGTGGTTCAGGGGAGAAGTAACCCCCCTCTAGTTACCGTGTAATCCAACTGATAAAGGAGAGAAGGGATTGATGTTCGCGTGCCCTCTATGCGGTCTCCTCTGTCTGGCTAAGCGGGGCCGTCCGCCCTAGCGTAGGGATTGTGGGCCAGTCATATGGCAAGGATGGTGATGTCTTGTGTTGGTGCATATGGCTGGTCGGTCCAGGAGGTGGACGAGAGTAGTATTTGGTGACTCACATACCAAGGTTAGTGACACCTTGTTTGTTCCTAGGGACGCGTATGTGAGTGGCACCAGTAGAGGTAGGTGGTGGTCACCAGAGAGGGTGACGTGTTGGGGGCGGTCCCGTGGGGTTGGCATGTCGGAGAGGGCTCGCGTGGAGATGGTCGCAGTGGCGTTGAGATTTTTCAGTCCTGAGAGCGAGTTCTACTGAGATTTACCGGTTGAGACTCGTGTGTTTTAGTGGACTATATGGGGTACACTGCAGGGTACCCCGGTTTTCCAGAGTGAGGCAACCAAATTGCCCTTTTGGGGTGGGGGTGTGCCGGGATTTTGATGACCCGGCGTTTGTATAATAGGGAAATTCGATATAAGTTCTTAATGTATGAGTGAAGCGAAATTGTTAGTGAACGCAATCTGTATGACCTCATTCCGGCTGTTGACGCTATCTAGCGGGGCGAATTTAGGTTGCGGGCCCGTTGCACGTTGCGAGAGTTAGTCGAGTTTTGTCAACCGCCTCTCGTGCAACTGATCCTGTCCGACAGAGCTGAAGTTCCTTTAATTGTTGTATATTTCTATTCCTTATGGCTAGATAAACTCGTCCAGATCTGCGGTAAGTAAATTTAGAATGTATATTATGGATTGCGTGAAATAAAATGTGGATTTGAGTATTATGTGAGTGGATGTAAACCGATAGGTTTAAACATGCACGCCACGTGGCGCGAACTTAAAGCATATTTGGTCTCATGTAATTTTAATTTATTTAAACTCTGATACAGCCTTGTGAATTGTAATTAATATAGAGTAATTGCCCATCACACTAGTGGAGTAAAAAATTATGTAATTTCGGGGAGCTTTAACGTATTAAATGGATTAGCACGTGGCCGGATATACCACCGAACAGGTTATAGTGTGTTGAACTTTCTTAATCACGTAGGCATAATTAATAAATTGAAACTTATAAATTGATTTTAGGGCGTCTGTAAGAATTTTTGGTGTGATACAAAAGAGAAGATGTTGTATTTTAATTAAAATGAGCATAGTTTAAATGGTTAGGGGTGCCTGTTAGATTTTGTCTAGACTGGTTCTGTCGATGGTGCGTGTGTGGGTTATGCTTGGAAATAAGTGTTTGGTCAGCTATTTAATTATCATTTATGCTTAGGGCTCCCGCGCCAGTCGACGATCTGATCCAAGCATGGAAATTCGACTCTCCATCTGGTCCTGAACATACCATAAAAGCTCTCGACTTCACCTGTCGGAAGAAACGGCAAAATGAGCATGCCTCGGTAAAACCCCATCAGCGAGACGTCTGACTCACTGACCACAGAACTCCTGGAAACCCGCTGGATTAAAATAAGGTGATATTCAACCGGTTTTATTTACACTTGGCCTACATAGAAACCACCTATTTGTGCATTTAACAATCCGTTGCGCACTGGAAGCTCTTGAAGATCTTGAGTTGTTCCAAAGACGCTATGTAGAAAGGGCTGGGTTTGAAACGTAAAGAAGTGGACTGTAATTCTGTTGTATAATATGCATTTATTGAAACGTTAAAGTCTAGAAACCATTGTCGACACGTGCGGATGTTTTAAGGCCATAACGCCCGTAAAATTAGCTTTGATAGAAGTCGAAGTTCATTGTAAATGGACGCAAGTTATCTGAATAAATTAGCGAAAACTATACATGAAGATAATTGGATAATGATCCAGAAGCCGCGGCTGGAAGAGAGATTTTTAACGAGAGTACAGCTCGGAGTCTGGTTAGAAACTAAAACTAACTTGTCTACCGTCAGTCCGGTTGACTGCCGGTAGCACTTGATAAGCAAGTGACGTCACCGCGCGTGTCGCATTGCAGTGGTTACGGCATACAGCTGATAAATAAAGTACAAAGTTTGAACATACTGCCCGCTCAAAATCGGGACGATTTTGTAAATTAAACATTAAATTAATAATATAATAATTAGATTTACATGGCAAAATAATACAACAATTGGCGTATTGGCTACAGCGCAATGACATAATAACAATAATATGATTAACATGATAAATTCAATTAACAATTATAAGGTATACAAGAAATCAACCCTTATGCAAATAGCAAGGGCAAACTGACAGTAAAATTACCCAAAACATAATAGTAACACAGTACACATAATAATGCAATGATTAAGTAGACGTGTTGATCTTTCCCATATAATACCCATTAACATTTGCCCAGCATTATAATAACAAGTGATAACACAATAAAAAATATAACAATTGCACCATGATATTGACACAACAAACCCCAATAAATTTCATAATATATGACCATTAGAAAATATAATACATACATAGAATAATTGGTACCATAAGTAACACTAGTAGTTCTCGGAACTTTGAATATATAAACATACGACAATACAACAATATCCATAAATAATTGATAGCACAATGAAAACGCAGTCACTATTGCAATAATAGCTATCGGCACGTAATAATAATACTTACAACGTTAATGATACAATTGACTTGTATGCTCGCCCCAGGGAATGTCCCGGGCGTAGTCCAGGCAATGTGACAAGTTCACAATCCTAATACGTCTCGTATGGCACGCATACGACTAGTTTGTTGCCACCGGAAGGGGGCATAATTTTTGGATGGGTCGGCGTAAGATACCTAGCGCGGTGCGAACTTCTGCGACGCGTACTAAGGAATCTTGACCCGCAAAAACATTAGTAATTACCCCACGCTTCCACTGTAGTGGGGGGAAATTATCATCCAAAATGAGGACAAGCTGTCCGACATTCAAATTCCTTAACGGGGTGCGCCATTTGTTGCACTGCTGCAGCTGGTGCAGATAATCCCTAGACCACCGTTTCCAGATGGTCTGTGTAAATTTTTGGAGCAGACGCCATCTGCCCAAATGACTAGTATTGCTTTGGGTATAGTCGGGTTCCGGAAGTGCAGTCAGTGGAGCACCGACCAGGAAATGAGCGGGAGTTAAGGGTTCAGGGTCTCTAGCATCGTCGGACACAGCACATAAAGGGCGTGAATTAAGGCAAGCCTCAATTTGAGAGAGAAGAGTAGAGTATTCCTCAAAATTTAAGATCGTACCGCCTATTACGCGACGCAAATTATATTTAACACTCCTCACACCGCTTTCCCACAAACCACCGAAATGAGGGGCTTAAGGTGGGATAAAGGACCACTTGATACCACGGAGACCGCAAAACTCCTGAGCAGATTGCTCAACTTCCTTTGAGTTTAAAAATTTGTACAAATCATATAAGGTGTGGTTGGCACGACGAAAATTCGTACCATTATCTGAAAATATCTGCGCGGGAATACCTCTGCGCGCGATGAACCTTTTTAAAGCCGCTATAAAGGCGTTGGAGGCCGCTAGACCTCTTCGCGCCTCTAGCACGGAAACGAAAACAAATGATACACTTATGTATTACTGAGCGGATATAAGATTTGTCGTGAATGACCTAATATTTCTGTCTGAGCGAAGCTTGAGTTGATTGCACCCCAGCGTGCAACAAACGGATATGTTCATACTCAATTATTAATCTCGTGAGATGAGAGTGTGGGTGCAAAATTATTTGGTGTTTACTCGCGTAGTTAAGTGGGGAGAATTGTAAGCGTCCACCCACTCTTAAAATGCCTGAGTCATCCAGGAAGGGGTAGAGTGCAAGAATTTTACTGCTGCGAGGAAGGCAGCGATGTGCCTCAAGTTCCTTAACTTCTATGCCGAAGTGAAACTGCTGAGATTGCCGAACAAAAAACAAAAGTGTGTCATGCAACTCTTGAGCAGACAAAAAGGACGTGACCCTGTCCACAACCGGGAGCCTAGAGTTGCGAATAAACCTGCGACAATATGCGAAGGCGCGAATGAGTTTTGTAAGGGATGAATAATTTTCAACATAGCTATGTGTTGAGGATGCGACAATTAGTGAGGTTTGAACCTGCTTACGACGTTCCTGCTCAAGGTCGGGGTAAGTACAGGGAGCATGAATGTCGAAGGCGCTAACGAGCCATGATGCTGACTCATGGGCTAACCAGGACCGACCATGCCACCATTGAGTATGGCAGTGCAAACTACGAGGGAGGCAACCGCGTGATAAAATGTCGGCAGGGTTGTCAGTTGATACTACATGATGCCAAGTTCCCCGGCTAACAAAACGCTGAATTTCCGCGACACGGTTTGCAACAAATACCTTCCAGCGGGAAGATTGTTGGTGTAACCAATATAACGCTATCATCGAGTCCGAATAGAGATATAGTCCGTCAAAATCGTAGTTGACGGCGCTTAAAACCTTAGAAGTTAATTGCGCTAGCAATAAACAAGCACAAAGTTCAAGCCGGGGTAGCGTTATCTGTTTCAGCGAAGCGACCCTAGATTTAGCACACAACAAGTTTGACCATATGGCGCCGTTCGAATAGACCGCCCGCACATAAATACAACGCGCGTAACCTTTAGCCGAGGCGTCGGCGAATCCGTGAAGCTGTAATGAACTAATCGGATAATTGTTCAGATTCTTAACCGACCTCGTAATCTTAAAATGAGTGTCGGAAACTAATTGAGAGTAGAGTTCTAGCCATTGATTGGCTAATGACCCAGATAGGGGTTCGTCCCAACTTGTGCTCGCCAACCACAACTGTTGTACGAAATGTTTGCACCAAAATGTAATGGGGACAATAAGACCGAGCGGGTCGTAAATCCCAGCAATGACAGACAACACGCTTCTTTTGTTGAACACGGTCGAATTGTCACCACCCCTAACGGTATATAAAAAATTATCCTTGTCAACGTTCCATTGGATTCCCAATGTACGCACGTTTTGACCTTTGCTGAAGTCATGGGATACTTGGGCGCGAAGGGATACTTGATCTTATGGTGGTTAGAAAACCACTTATGTAACGTGAAACCATACCTATTTAGCAAATTCACGATCTCGAATTTCATTTTAGCTAACACGTTCGGATCATCCGAACCCGTTATAAGATCATCTACGTAAAAATCATTGGCTATGGCCAAACAACTATAGGGTAGTCGGATTTATTGTCGTAGGCTATCTGAGCCAGACAACGTGTAGCAAGGAAGGAGGCACTAGCAGTACCATACGTAACCGTCCTTAAAGCGTAATATTGTAGTTCCTTATGCGGCGCGTCACGCCAAACGATGCGTTGCAAGTTTGAATCCTTTGGGTTAACCATGATTTGACAATACATCTTTTCTATGTCTGCAATAAGTACGTATCGGTGGGTACGGAACCGAACCATTATCGAGAACAGGTCCTGCTGGATCGTAGGACCGACCATTAGAGTATCGTTGAGGGACAGATTATTTGTGGTTTTAGCGGAGGCGTCAAAGACCACACGCAATTTAGTGGTTAGGCTGGAGCCCTTGAAGACTGCGTGATGGGGCAAATAAAAAATATCTGATTTGTCAAGTGACAAATCGTAATCATTAAGTGGAGACATATGACCAAGTTTCAAGTGTTCACTCATCAACTCGCTATAGTCCTTATAAAGGATAGGGTTCTGCTTGAACTTGAACTATAGCGATTGGAACCTGCGGATAGCTCCGCGGAGAGAATCTCCCAAATGAGATTTATCTGACCTGCGGGGCAGGGATACCACGAATCTCCCTTCGCGGTTGCGGATAGTGTTTTTCACAAAATGTTTTTCACACGGCGAGTCCTCAGAGCAGGGTTCGCGACTAAAGACCTCCTCCAACTTCCAGAATTCTTTTAGTTGCGAGGAAATCTGACTATCATCCTTACAGACCATAAAGGACGAAACTGTTTTAGTTATGTCGACGTTGAATGGTAAATTACCGGCCAAAATAAATCCTAACTTAGTCTCCTGAATTATAGGAAAGTGCGGTCCGCGCATAAATTTAATAGGTTCAATTAGTTGGAGATAATATTGAGCGCCGAGTAGTTCATCGACTTGCGACGAGCAGTGTAGGTGTGGAGGTGTGGATCAGCCAAGAATACGTGCTTGGGTAAATTCAAAGAGGCGAGATCGAACGACTCCGCCGGTAAATCATTAGTTATACTGAGTAGTACGGCACAATGCACGTTTAACGTAAAGGGCTTATAGCAAGAATGTAGCCTTATCTTTGTACTAAATTCAGCCTGGGAAAGCGAGTTGTTTATACCCGTGATGGGCAGTTGCGATTTAACCAATGGAAGGCCCATTCTACGGGCGAAGTCCATCGTGCAGAAATTTGCTTGCGAGCCGGAATCCAATAAAATTCTGACGGGGAATTTTCTACCGGCCTTATTAGTGGTCATACAGACAGCGGTGGATAACAATATTGATTTATTTGTTTGCAACTTTAGTGAGCATTGGTTATTGATGGAAGATCCGTCTTTGTTGGGGACATGAATTATGGTGTGGTGACGCTTAGCACATTTTTTACAAGAAAATTTTGATGGGCAGTTCGAACTTTCGTGACCCGGACGAAGGCTATTTAAACAAAGTTTGTTTTTTATTATGACGTTATTTCTGTCACGGACAGAAAGCGATGTGAATTGTAAGCAGTCAATAAATCTATGTTTGCCGTTACATAATCTACATAAATTGTTTCCGATATGAGAATGAAATGCGCCCCTAGGAGCGCTTATCTGTTTAACTGCCTTGCGATAAGGAGACTTATCGCTGTTATTTAACTTGCTCGTTGAGGTAGTCGTGTTATCAAGATTTTGTAGCAATTTTCTGCGTGAGTTTAGAAAATTCATAAAATTATTAAAGTCAGGGAATTTATGTTCCGACAAGCTCTCTTTCCACAACCGGAAAGTGTAACTATCAAGTTTTTTAGCTAAGTAATGTATGACAATAATTTCAAATGTGTTAACTGGCAGGTTGAGATTATTTAAAGCATTTATATTGGCTGAGATTTCATCAATGAATTTAGATATGCTGACTTGGGATTCTTGTTGAACCAATGGTACGTCCAGGACATTCCCGACATGGTGGGCGGAGACAATTAGCTTACTGTCATATCTATTCTTCAACAGATCGATAGCCACCGCGTAATTCTCATGAGTGATTGGTAATGACTTTATTACGTTAAGCGCCTCGCCAGATAATAACGAGTGCAAATAGTGAAGTTTTTGTATGTCCGTCAGATCGGCTCTGACGTGAATTAGTTCAAGAAAAATATGATAATAATGCTCCCACTCAATAATACTTCCCGCAAACCGAGGTAATTTGATCGATTCCAACTGAATGGGGGGTGTTTTAAGATGCTTACTTTCAGCATTATTTAAGGGTTTCTGGTTCATATACTCAGCTTGCTCCAGCAGGTGTTGCAATTTACACTCTATGTTACAAAGATCGTCTTCAGTTTGTACCCTATCACTCGCTAAAGCAAAGTCCGCTTCCTCGGATTCGATTTGGGATTGAATCTCATCGTATTTGGTGGATAATTCCATCAAATGCCAAAGTTTTATTTTCAGCGCATGATGATCGCTGGTTTCCAAATCGAAGTTGTCCGCGAAAGTATTTACGCGGGATATCGAAGCTTTAATTGTGCCTCGTTTTTTTTATTAAAGCCTTTACATCTGCCATTATTACAATTTAAAAAATACTTTGGAAGAATCTGAGCATAGAGCATGGGAACCATAAACTTAAGTTTTGATAAATCTGAATACGTTGCGGTAGCTAGCGATCGTTATTTATATGAACATAATACTTGCTAGAACATATGCTTACTCTCTCTATTAATCAAACTTTGTTGGCAATTAAAAATTATTAAAATCATGAATTTAAATGATAATAACATATAATTTTATCTTTGATGTTTGAACTCACAATGAACTGCCAACCACTTACTGACTTGTATTGTATAATGATGGTGTGTGTTTATACAAAGGTGTTAAAAAATAACTTTTAAATGTAAAATATTGCTTGAAACGTTAAATATAAGTAAAAGGTTCATAGTCACGTGGACGTTGATCCAGACGTGCTGAAGCTGGCTTCGATCCCGCTGCTCGATCCTGTTAGGAGCTATTGCACCTCCTGTCTCTACTGGTCAGATGACGCCTTATGTTGTAGCTTCCCATAATTTAAAGCTGTGGAACTTTTTGATGTGGAATCACAAATGCTGTCCTGCCGTGTCCCGTCGTCTCTGGTTTACTGCTCTGCCGAATCTTGTCGTGTTGATTGTGATGTAATTTACAAAAATGGTGTCGCTCAGGACGAAAATGCGGTCGCTCAGGACCAAGAAATGCCCGTAAGGCCAAAATAATATCCGTCCCGTAGGGACCAAAAATGTTGCCCGTAGGGCGAGAAAAAATCCGTCCCGTGAGGACCAAAAATGTTGCGCACTGGAAGCTCTTGAAGATCTTGAGTTGTTCCAAAGGCGCTATGTAGAAAGGGCTGGGTTTGAAACGTAAAGAAGTGGACTGTAATTCTGTTGTATAATATGTATTTATTGAAACGTTAAAGTCTAGAAACCATTGTCGACACGTGCGGATGTTTTAAGGCCATAACGCCCG
The DNA here is from genome assembly GCA_034769895.1 of Magicicada septendecula. Classification (NCBI taxonomy): domain Eukaryota; kingdom Metazoa; phylum Arthropoda; class Insecta; order Hemiptera; family Cicadidae; genus Magicicada; species Magicicada septendecula. Next base: position 420,705,365 of record CM068375.1, read on the forward strand.
TAAAATTAGCTTTGATAGAAGTCGAAGTCCATTGTAAATGGACGCAAGTTGTCTGAATAAATTAGCGAAAACTATACATGAAGATAATTGGATAATGATCCAGAAGCCGCGGCTGGAAGAGAGATTTTTAACGAGAGTACAGCTCGGAGTCTGGTTAGAAACTAAAACTAACTTGTCTACCGTCAGTCCGGCTGACTGCCGGTAGCGCTTGATAAGCAAGTGACGTCACCGCGCGTGTCGCATTGCAGTGGTTACGGCACACAGCTGATAAATAAAGTACAAAGTTTGAACACAATCCATAAAACTCGAGTTGGTCTTTTGTGACACACTGACATTTTACATCACCACGACGTTTTGGTTGGCCTCCGGTCCAACGGGACATAATTTGTACGCGGATTTTTGGGAACTTATGTATAGAATGTACTTAGATTCGGCATTAATTGTACGGCCGGGGGCTGGCATGTGTCCGGGGCTCATTAAATTTCATGTTCCACATTTTCTTACCCGGATACTGTAAGGGGGTTGTATAAGTATGGGGGACCGGAATTTTAGTTATGTAGGTGGGCGCTGTTTGTGACAGGATGAGCCTGACCGGCGGGTCTGGTTAAATTATAATTGCTGATCTGTTATCTATTGTAATTACGGTTCTGACACCTAATCACTTTCTTGTGTCGTAGAAGGGTTGGAAGTTTTTTATTCTACTTTAGGCCGGTTCCCTCATTATAACTTTGGGTAGGCTGCTCTTGGGTGCAGATCTATGCTGGCCCATGCACATGTTACGTTATGTCAGGTCACGCTCTTGAACATGTCGGCTGCCGAGTCAAACCAGATTTTATTAAACATTTATGAATTATAAATTCACAAAATTTATACAAGCTGTTCATGACACTTTAAAATTGTAACTTGTATTTTCTAATTATTATAGTCAAACCAGATTTTATTAAACATTTATGAATTATAATTTCACAAAATTTATACAGGCTGTTCATGTCACTTTAAGTTGTAACTTGTATTTTTTGGCCATTACAGGCAAACCAGTTTTTTTAATAATTACAAATTGTAATTTCACTAAACTATACAGCCTGCTTTCAGTCATTTCACATTTGGTAATTTGTATTGCTTGGTAATTCTGGCCAACCCAGATTCTTTTGGTGCACTATATATATACATATATAGATAGATATATTGTTGTTTGACAAAATAAAACTAGTGGGGTTGTTACAGCCATGGGAAATTTCTATATGATGGGGCGATAATGAAAAAATAATAATAATAATATACAGGCGGGCCGCAAGGCGTTAATGTTTCTGATGTTGTTTGTAATTTATATGTGTTATCTTGGTGAATTGTCTGTGATTTATATGTATATATGTCTCTATGTTGAATCATGTAAAAAAAAAGATATTTGAAAGAATTGGGGGTGATGTTTAAACAATAGATGAATTTATGACGTATGAGTATTATGTATTAAATGTTGAATTGTGATGGCGAATTTTTGAATTGGAATTGATAGATGTATGTATACAAAACATGATCTCAGAAATTTTTCTCTAATTATGTAAAAAGAAATATTTTCAAGATATAATCAAAGCTGTTATTGTTGGTTAACAGAGAGTTTAATTGCAAGTCCCGTCTCACTGGACCCAGCGCATTTTATGCTTCTTCTAGGCCTTCTGCCTAGTTATAAATAACTAGTAGCCTCTCCCTAAAAAAAAAAACTTATATAAAAACTAAATAAAAATAAGGAGGTTTTACAATTGTAAATAAATCTTGTTGAACTACTGGGCCAGTAGCAAGAATTGAGTTAAGAGAGTTACCATTTGAGGTTTTAGTGCTACCATCGAAAACTACTCTAGTCCTAGTGGTAGTTGAAGATTCTTTGAGTACAGCGTGATGAGGTAAATAGTATATGTCTGAAATTCTGTCAGGACTTTTAGCTGAAACTACAGGCTGCATATGATCTAATTCATGATACTCTTTCATGAACTGAAAATAGACTTCTTTGATATTTTCGTCTTTCTGAAATCGTCTTTCTAACAACTTGAGTCTGTGCATTGCATTACTGTACGAGTCTCCCAAAGAAACATTTTTTTTTACGAGGTAAACTTAAACAAATCTTCCGTGGGCATCACGAAAAGTATGTTCAATGAAATGTTTTTCACAAAACGATTCTTCCTTGTTAAGTATATGAGCATTTAATTCTTCAGTTTTCCAAAACGACTCTAGCTGTGAAGAGAGTTGATTATTACTAACGAAAAGAGACACAGGATCTGACTTTACAGACTTGCGTTTGGACGGAGTTTGCCCAGACACTATGAAACTTAGACGTGTTTCCTGGAGGATAGTGTGATTGGACTTATGAATGAATTGAGCAGGTTTCAGCAAAGCCAAATAATATTGAGCACCGATAAGAATATCTATATGATCTGGAACATTGAACCTTGGATCGGCTAGGTAAATGTTAGAAGGAATTTCCCAGTCAGTAACATCTACAAATTGATTAGGCAACAAACCAGTTATTGATGGCAGTAGGTGGCATTGTAAATTAAAATTTAAATCTTTATAATTTGTATTAATGTTCAGGTTAACACTTAGTCTAGACTGGGAGACTATTAATACCTGATATTGGCATTACATTAGAATTTGTTTTAAGATTCAGGCTAGCTGCAAAGCTTTCTGTACAGAATGATATCATGGAAGCTGAATCAAGTAAGGCTCTTGCTTGTTTAAAATTACCATAGCAATCTTTAACACTTACCACTACGGTAGATAACAAAACTGATCTCTTAGGTTCAGATTTCAAAGTACAGTATGAAGTGTTAATTGGTTCAACTTTGTTTTGTTTGAAATATTTAGTATTCTCTGAATCTTGCATTGTCTTATCTAAGTGAATAAGAGTGTGGTGTTTTTGAGAACATTTCTTACATCTGTGAATATTTGAACAGTTCTTAAGTACATGTTGTTTACTTAAACAGTTAAGACATAATCTTTCTTCATATACAATCCTTTTTCTTTGTTTTACATCTAGTTTCAAAAAACTGTCACATCGAGTTAAATGGTGATTATCGTTACAAAAAACACAAACATTATTGTTAATAGTATTCACGTGAAATGAGGTTTTGTAGCGATTTTCAACATTTGGTTTGACATTATCATATTTCTTAGTATCAGTATAATGAATATTATGTCCTTGACTCTTGTCAGGAATTTGAATTGTATCAGTAGACTCTAACAATCTACGCTTAGATTCCAAGAAGGTAATCAATTGTTCTAAGTTTGGAAATTGATTCTCTTTTAGAGTAGCTCCCCACTCCTTTAGTGTATTGTGACTTAAATTTTGTGTAATTAATTGAAAGACAATAAATTCAAAATAATTGATACCTAAATTTTTTAAAGCATTAATGTTAGAATTAATCTGATCAATTAAATTAGAAAGACTGTCTGCATTTTCCCGTTTGGGTGCTTTCAAATTGATAATTGATATAGCATGTTTAGTAGCTATTATTCGTTTGTTGTCAAAACGGGCTTTCAATAGGTGCAATGCAGTCTCACAATTCTCTGATGATGTTGCTAAATTCTTAATTACGTCTAGCGCATTGCCTTTAAGAAAACCATTAAGGTAGTAAAACTTCTCGATTTCTGACAAATCTTTACGATTATGTACTAAATTAGTAAATAAATCTATAAACTTAGGCCAAGCCTTTACATAACCACAATATGGTTCTATTTCTGTTGGCTTTAATAGAATCTGATTAGTTTTTGTTGACTTACAACAATCTATGTTTGACTTCTCAAACAGCTGAGATAACTTCTGGTATTTTAATTTTATATTGTCAAAAATGTCATCATAAGTTTCTCTGTCTTCTAAATCCTCTGTAGAGGCTTGTTCGTGTAATTCTAATTCTGACTGAATGTCATAAAAACTTTTTTCATTTTGTAAGATCTTATTAAATTTAATTTTTAAAAGATCATAATCACTTGATTCTACTACAAAACTATCTATATAGTTTCTTAATTTGGTTATGCTACCCTTAATAATACCTCTTTTTTAACTAGAGGCTTGTAATCCATTTTGACTAAATTAAATTAATTATCTATTACTAAAAACTGAATCGTAAAATTAGAAGATTAAAGGAGAAATATTTTAAAATTATGTTGTTCAATAATATGTATGTAACTATAAATATGAAGTATATATTTATAACTATAAACTACTGAAGTATTCTTATCTGTTGTTGTGAATGCTGGCTGAAACGCTTGAAGAAGACGCATTCTTTGTATCTTGAGTCATGTATTTCTATACATAACAGTCGTTACAATAGACGCCATTATGTGTTAGTTGGCCTGCACGCACATTCCATCACACGTTTTCACTGCAAACGTCCATTACGAACACTCGTATGGTTTTTAATAACTGTTGATTGTTGTATTATCCATAATGTCAATGGACGTTATGCGAACATTTAATATACTGCCTAAGTATTGTATTGTAGTACAGTAAAATTATTGTTTATCGTAATATGGCACAAAATGAAGCCATTAAACTTGACGTACAGTTCACGACACTACATTACTGCCGCACCATGTTATTTGAATAAAGTACATTCCATTCCGGCCACGCGGAACACCAAACAATTATGATAACACAGAGTTAACGTGAGCGCGATCTCGAATACTACTCATCCGGCCCGGAGGGCCAAAAACTATGTTAAGTTAACACACCGTTAAGGTGAGAGCGAGCGCGTACTGTAAATAAAACTCTGGTAGTTTTGAAAACACTTTTATTAATTAGACACTTGTACATAAAGACTAATACGTAAACTCAGTACGGATTCCAACTTAAGAATGGCGCGTTATATGTAGTTCGCTAATGAACAGAACGCTGCCACAGAGAGCAGCAATTGCTGGACGTAACAACCAGTAGTGAGTGAAATATGTTAAAAATAACTTTTAATAATTACATAGTTGAACATCACTTAATCTGTTTTTAGTTATAAAATATTTTACTATGCTATATGTAGACTGGTGTATGTAGGCCTATAAACGTTTTCTGTATCAATCTAATATCTAATTGTTGCTTATTGCTTTTATAATTAATTAAAAATATCATTACATACAGTAATTTAAATTAAAATAGTGTCATTAAATTCTGTGATAGGGCCTATTATAATTTTCTCGTTGTCTTAAAAAAAAATTTGAAGATTTAAACAAACTATCTCAACTCCTTCACATATAGCCTACAATGATACATACATGCGCACGCACATGCGTGTGCGCACACACACATACACAAACGTTCACCCAAATAATTGTTCTGTTGTGTTTGACATTTCTTTTGTATTCATACACAGGTCCTGATGATGACAATAAACAGTGTCAAAATGTCGACACAAATAAGTTAAAAATTTGTGTTATATTTCTGACCGATCCTCACAAACCCTTCACTGAAAAATAATATAATAACCTTACTGAGTTATAACTTTAACCTTTAGCACCCAGTGTTGCTTATAAGCACAGTGGTCTATTACTACAGTAATGTTATTTGTTTTCCCTCAAAACCCATTGTGTATTTTAAGTAATAGTATATAGTTTCAGTCAACTCCTAGATGGCTGATTATAACAGAAGTATGATGCCATAGAAGAGCTTAAGTTTTGGGGTCACAGCTAGTGGCCTGTGCCTGAAAGCCCTGTAATAAATTTCTGTTTAACCATTAATTTATACAGTTTTTGATCTTTATATTTTTATATTGACAGTTTTTTCAGTGATTATGAAAATGTTATATTGAGGATTATGATTACACAGCTTACAACTGTTTTCCTTAGCTGCAATTGAGGTTATGTCTGGAACTACTATACGCGCACCAGCTGTGCTACCGAGACGCCTGAAGAGCAGGAGGGTCTACTGAATGATAGTGCGTGCTTGTTTCGGTGGGGTATTACTCGTTCTGTAAATATTGTTCAGTTGTTCAGTAGACTTATTTACAGTAGTTGTGATTTAGTGTGCGTTTTAGTTTTAGCGTTCATACATTATATGTCAGCGTTATTTATACAATATTTTGTTAAGTATGTTTTCCTATTGGCTACAAGAAATACCGTGTGAGAGACAGTCAAAGTCACATCGAAACTATGATAAACGCATTTGAAATGTGTAATATTATAGTGATGCGTGTAGTGGAATGGCATACGTCACCACATTCCTTGCTCGGTAGCAAAGGTGCTGCTGCGACAGTAGGTATCCTTCCTTTAGTTGCAGACATTGTGAGCAGAAATAGGATTTTTAACAATCTTTAAACTGTTTCATGATGATAATAATACTAAAATGCCACAAAGAGACTGGGCATAATAGAGATACATTTTATAAAGTTCGCCCTTTCCTTACTTCATTGAAAATGGCTCAACATTCTCTATCCTCTGAAGAATGTCAAGCTATTGATGAGAACATTAAACCATTTAAAGATCGGTATGCCATGAAATAATATATTCGGAACACACCTCATGAGTGACTTAAGGTCAGGCTCTTTAAGAGTTGTTACGTAAAAATTCCAAAGAAACAGGCCCTGCAAGTGGACTTGATTTCTCAGCGGACTTAGTTTTAGCTCTTTTTCTGTGCAAATATACCAGTAAATAAAAACTTTCAAATTCTTGTATGGTAATTGGTTTCCGTCCCTGCCATTAGTGGTTGCACTGAAGAAGGATGTAATATATTATGCATAAAAATCACATACAAAAAAAATTGTTTCTGTACTTATTATTTTGATGTTATATAAAAATAATAGGCCTATACTAATTCAGAGTGTAAGGTTTATTATTAATATTAGTACTTGTTAATATTATCTAAGTTGTTTAGTAACTTGGAAAAATACTTTAGTATAATATTGTTACTGTACCTGCTACATTGCTTTCTTAAAAGTCGTTGTTGTTTATAAGCAACATGACTCTTAATTTTTTTAATAAGTTAATAAGTCCTAAAATTAAATAAAATGAACACTTCAATACATCCGAAAATTTGATTTTGAAAAAATATTTGGTAACTATTTACCTGTGCCACACCATACAATCTTGTAGTGAAATATTTTTTTTCTATTCTTCTATGTTATATAAACACGCGAAAATTAATTTTAAACGGGGGTCGAAGCTATTTACGAAGAAAAAAATAAATAAATACTCCCATAAGCGCGCATGGAAAGTGAATGAGCGCCATATTAACTGAGTCGGATCACCGCAGTCGGGCGACTGCACACTAATGGACAGCGAATGACGAGTTATGACGTCATGCGCGGATTACCTATCACTGAAGTTCATCAAATTTACGCGCCAAATAACACGCGTTTTTCTACTACTAAATAAAAGGTACTAAATAAAGAGGGCAAGTGTCATTTGTCACAGTTAATATGGCGTCTTATGGGAGTAATTATTTCATTTTTTTCGTAAATAGGTTCGACCGCCGTTTAAAATTATTTTTCCCGTGTTTATATTACATAGAACAATAGAAAAAAATATTTCACCCCAATATCATCTTAGATTAGAAAGGAAATAATCACCGTGATATTCACTAAAAACTAAATTGACAATCACAAGTATAAGACTATATACAAGTATAAATGTATGTGTAAATTATAAGACTCACCTTACTGGTTTGGGGGGTACAGTCGTGCGGGCGCCGTAAAAAATTGATGGACGCGTTCGGGGTGGTCGTACTTGGCCTTGAATTGATGTTCAGCCAAGTACCCAACGAAGTGTTCCTGTCGAACCCCGTACTTGGGTATCGTGGATCTCACGTCCCGCCACTGTCTCTCAACGTTGTTGGTATGAGCGCCAGTGACGGAGTCAACAAATTCCAGCGAGTGGTTGACAGTGAGGTGTTCGAAGCCAGCCTCGTCGAGTTTCCGATATGCGCTCCACATATCGGAAATTACTGTTGTGCCCGGCTCGACCCTTTCGCGGATAATAGTTATCAATGTCTCCGCGTCGCGTTTGTCGACGGGCACAAGGAACGTTTTACGGCTGCCCCTCTCGATACCTCCGAACACCCACTGACCCTCGATCACACGACCCCGGTTGTACTTTCGGCGGCCGAACTTGGCTTCGTCGATTTCGACGATTTTGCCGCGTCCTCCTAGCTTTGTCTGGCTGACCTCAACCATGTGGTGGCCGCAGACCTCCCTGATGAAAGAGTACCAGTCTACAACTTTTCTGGACGACACTTTAAACTCTCTCATCAGTAGGTCTTGTCGGGGAGGTTTCAGGTGCACGAACACGGAACTCATGCCTAAAATTACTCGTGGGGCCAATTGGGAGTTACCTATGAAGGTATTTACACTTTCTTCTTTTTGGCAGACTTCTGGCACCATTTTCCGCACCTAAAATTTAGTGTGCCTTTGTTGAGGTCAGCGTCTTTTTTACAGACGCGGCTATCACGCCGTGGTTGACGAGCCAAGTTATTAACTCCTCATCCCCCAAACTAGCAAAATAAAACAGTCCGACATCACAGCTACCGCACCGCACTTCACAACGATCACTAGCACTATTACTACCACTAGAACTTGCCATTTTTCAGAAACTCAACGTAATGACTACAACAATGCTACAACAACCGAATCAACGGAATGACACCACACAACTGTAGTGTTGGCGCTTTTTTGCTCTTAACGGACACACACCCACTCGCGATAAACCGATTACAATTGAGAATATGCAAAATTTTGTAAACGGTTTTTTAAAGCGCTTATTTTTTGTTTCGACCAATCAGGCGTCAGCCTTCTTCATAAATTCGCGGATTTTGGCGTTTTACTTCAAGGTGGGAAAAGTAGTTCATCCAAACGAACTTCTCATAGCTAGGTCGCTCACACCAGCGAACTAGCATATTGAGCTAGTTCACTAGTTTAATGTGTGGAACTAGTCTTTTTCTAAAATTTTTATCCTATACTATTGAGAGACCAATAATTGTAGCTATGTTTTTTTTTTGCCTCGAAAACGGCTCTAACGATTTTCTCGGAAGTTGGTACTTAAGGGTATTTTGACACCAGGAATCGATTGGACTCGATACTGCCCCGTTTGCATTTATTGACGGTTTCTGGAATTTATTTGTCTGTACGGTAAGAAAGCTGGTTAGACCCTCTTTATTTCAGACTTGGTCTGAGGGTCTTTATTTTAAAATATCGCGGACCAGTACCGATACAATAATTGAAAAAAATTGTCTTTAAACAATTAATTATTTCTAGGCAACTGTAATTTCTAACCAGCTTTCTTACCATACAGACAAATAAATTACAGAAACCGTCGATAAATGCAAACGGCGCAGTATCGATATGTTTATATATTGTTACGACGTCACAGAACAATCTACGTGTTTATCGAACGTTCCAGAGAGATCCAGAATGTAAGCGTGTGTCGTACGTGCTACTAGACGCATTTTGCGAGAATCTTCTCGACTGTGCCGGGCTTCGCTCGGGCGCTCGGCCTGTGTTAATTACGTAGTTCACACGAGAGATAAGACGCAGTTTGGAAGCTTCTGGTGTGTGAGCGGGACTATAAATACATGGCGATAGCGGCCTTAGTTTTCAGTTTTAGTGCGAGATATTTACAGAGCGGTTCGAGAGCTATAAGCGAGATTACTGTGTACGTTCAAGTAGTTATTAGTGAAGTGTTGCGTTTTATAATCGGGCGGTATAATTACAATTTATTGTAGCCTAATACAATTGTGTTAATATTAGTGACATTTTATTGCGTGTGAACAATTTTGATTTGATTTGTTGTAGTAGACTGTGTTGGTAATTACGAACTGTTTTACTGTAAAAATTAAAGTCTTGGATTTCGTTGTCCATGACGTGTCCGTTACTTAACTAAATACCACTATTGTATTAACGACTCGGAACACTAAGTTTTTTATATGTAAAAGCATAAAGTTTTACCTTACAGCCTGAACCGGTTTTCGCCTTTAAAAGGCTTCTTCAGAGCTTATAAAAAACTTAGTGTTCCGAGTCGTTAATACAATAGTGGTATTTAAAAATTAAAGGTGTGATTAGTGACTTAATTGGTGTCTTGTACTTATTTTGTTTCCACTGTAGGCCTACCTACGATGATAGAGTAGACCGTCGTAACAATATGAAGAATCATCATTTTCTATATAGTTAACTCGAAGTTTCTTGCAGCAATTATATAATGTTGTGATGTTATACAATTTGTTTCTTCTGAAGTAGTGTACACTACTTGCAGAAGAAACAAGTTGTACAACATCACAACATTGTATATGAAGAAGAATAAATAGCTGTTGCAATAAATGTAAATAAACAAAATAAGAGTTGAGACGAGCAATAATTGTATACCCTATTTAATAATATTAAGTGAGCAATAACGTATTACGTATTTAATTTATAACGTGTTCCCTGTACGTACGCTCTTGCGTTTTCCGTGTCCTCTGAGGTAAGTATTAATATACGGACACGTCATGGACAAACAATTCAAGGGTTTGTATTGAAACGTTCGAAAAAGGTTTTTAGTAAGCTAAAGTTAATAATAATTTATGAGTTTTTTGAAACTGTTGCTGTTGCTTCTTTGTGACTTAGAACAGAAAGGTACGTTTTATTACAGAGTAAAACGCTCAACCTCGTGCTAACCGCAGTGAGTTGGTAGACCTTTCGATTAAGAAAAGCAGTCTTTGGCGCCATTTTAACTTCTTTTTACTGACAGAAAATATGCGTGTGGATCTAAAGGAAAGAGACTTTGCTGAATATTTATTAAAAGTTGGCACTGGAGATTTGCCAGTAAGTGCTATGGATGAGATTGAACTACCAGAGGATATTCTTTCAAACGGCAATCTTATTGAAGAAGTATTCGGAGACTGTCTGGCTAATAACAGATATGAAGATATGACGGAGAGGGCTTTACTAGCACCATTAAATAAAGATGTTAATACAATTAATGCAGAAATTATTGAAAAGCTTCCTAGAGAGTACAAGGTTCACAAAAGTTATGATTCTGTCAAAGATCAACCAGAAGGAGGTATCGAATTTACTTCTGAAATCCGCCGAAATGGCTGATCTACCACCACATGAACTGAAACTTAAAAAAAATACAATAATAATGCTCTTGCGAAACTTGGATGTACTATGCAACGGCATCAGTTCCCCGTAAGACCTGCTTTTGCTGTCACCATCCACAAATCTCAAGGACAAACATTTGAATTCGTTGGTATCTTCTTACTTATATCAGTTTTAATGCGTGGAATGTTGTACGTAGCATTTTCTAGAGTAATAAGACGAAGAGTAATTATCAACATTTAATTAGACAATTGTTGAAATACACATTAACAATAGGGCACTTTGTGTGAGCATGCTCCTCTCGGGCTTATATCCTGGTCTGTACTATGCAATTCGCCTCTTTGGTCGACTGGATAGATATTGTTTATTGTATACTGCCTTTTGTATTTTCTAAGTCGTTGTTTTGAAGTCGAGGGTGAACTCGCCACTTCCTCTGTACATTGTTTCTTTGATGCATTGTTTATTTTTACCGCGTTTACTCCCCTGTTAGGAAGATTAATGTTTTAAAATGTAATTGCCAGGATGCTGAATAATGATGAGCGTGGACTGTACTTAATACATTTATTAATGTTTCATTACAATTTAATCGGCATAGTAAGGTTGGCTACGTCTGAAAGACATTTGAATTTTGAAGAAAACCACGTCGGTTAAGAAATGTTACATGGCAAAATTGAGGCGCAAGTGCGCAACACTCCAATCTACATGAAAATGTTTAAGGCCTAAGGCCTACATAAATTGTCGCGACAACAAGAAAAAATGAAAAAATGACGGAACAAGGCAGCAAACGCGAATACGTCCGCTGCCCGCCGACGCACGTTGCACTGTGTTTTAGCCTGATCGCGATAAGCGTAATGCAGAGCGTACAGATTAGGGACCTTTAAATATGAAAATTACCACATTACTGTCCATAGCTGCCTGCAAAAAATCAAAAGATTTTTTTAATGCATTTTAATAATTTATTATACGAAAACACAATGTGTGTTCTTAATAATAGATATCAACCTCAATAAATTGTATTGAACCTTGAGATTGAAATGTTAGATAACAGTTATAACATTAACTGTTCAGAGATAAAACCTGAATAATGATGATAACAGTTGAGCAGGCCACAGTTGGCTTGCAAACTGATTTATACATGAGTATAAATGCAAGAATTAGCAATGTATTGCTAATATATATTGTATGTATACAATATAAGACAATATAAAACATGAATAATACATAGTTTGACAATGTTTGATGATGAATAATCGGTGACTCATCACATGATGGGCCCGATACAAATTGCAAATATCTTATGCAAGTCATGATGGATAGCTTAAACCAGTCAAGGCCACTTGACTTATACATAATAGTATTGAGCGTAAAATGAATAGACAAAATTATTACAAAATTATACATGTAAAAACATAGATTTAGCATAACGCTGTAATATAATAATTAAATGGTGCATGCTATACCTGACAGTTGCAGGAATGCACAATAAATTGACATGTGAAAACAGATTGTACATTGTTGAATGATTGCAAGTACATAAGTGTAATGACATGTATGTCATAATTGAAAGCATGAATAATAATTGTGCAATACGTGATCGCAAAATACAAATATAAAATATAAAAATATGTGCGTGGCGCATGGTTATAGACAGTAGATGCGGGTAAAACAATGTGTTTTACATAGATACAAAGTTATACATAATAAATACAATAGAAATCGGTTTGGATAATTACAAATACATGAATACAAGGCACAATAGCATAAGTGACAAGTACAGCAAATGTGTTTATACAAATGTAATGCATGTGTTGAACAATTGCGAGTAACATATAAATTCATAGAGTAATAAAATGGCACACATATTAACAAAAAATGTGCAAGAAAGATGCATACATGGTTTGTATAGCTGCAGACCATGTGAACATTATATAACAAAATTATTACATAAGAACAATACCACCAATGACATGACACATAACCCATTACCAATATCAAATATAAGTATGCAAAGGACATAGTATGTCTCACAAAATTATTAATATATAAATACAAGAATAGTAAAGTATACCACCATAACAATATAATAAGTATACATATAATAACATAGTGCATGGTTGTACAATTACAAGTCACATGCGAATTTAGTGTATGAAATACGCAATAATGCAATATTAACATAAAAATGTTTGTGATAATACATATCACCAATTGAAGTCGACCAAATTGTCAGACAATAAAGTAATGAAAGCCAGTGGCCAGGTGAAATATAGCATTGTGCTAAGTAATTATATTGACCTTGTGTCTAAGCCTCGTCCCGCGCTGGCAACAAACATAACTTGTGAACTGGTCTGCGAAAGATGCCAGTAGGCGTGCGAACGTCAACTACTCTAATTAAGTTGTCTGGGCCGGGAAATGTGGCGGTGATTACCACAAATTTCCATGCTAATGGAGGCAAGTTATCCTCGATCAGCAAAACTGTGACGATTTAAAAAAAATGTTTAAATAGCACAAATGAAATTTTTGCTTTTATAACAAGTAAGAGTATTATCCACCCCTTACCTAGATTCCTGCATCAACGTGCAAATTGTCCCGTACCAACACGCAAAGCACGGTGTTATTTAGCTAAATATAATAATTCCGTTAATTAAATATAATACGTACTAAATAAATAAGGAAATTCCTAATTCATAACCAAAAGTTAACAAAGTATTATGATTTAACTAATGAATAATTAATACTACTTGAAAGAACGAACTATTTTCTTAGCGCGTAAAACCGCGCCAGCTTACAGACCTCTCGCCACTAAACAATGCCCACATTCGCCGGAGAAACTTCGACATGTAAGGATGTCGCTACTGTGTTATCAATATACACGTAGGTGTATACCGTTAAAAAATATTCAATCAAGTTTGTAGTGATTTCGATTTGATCCAATGTAGCGTGGAAATAATAATAATAATAAAAAATATATATAATATAGTACGTGAAGAAATATGTAAAAAAAAAAGGAACTTAACCGACACATCTCTTAACAAACTGTAAGTGATAAGATATGTTCCTTACCAGATTTTAGTGCTGCTAAAATAAGAACTGTAATTAAAATGTAAAATGTGAACAACCGACTCCAGAAGAAGAAAACACAAACAACAACCTTATGAACTTCTAGTACCAAAATCCAATCGTCTAGAACGAGACTACCTTTCGGAAACAATCAACCTAATGGAGCATCAAGAGGAACCGTGTATCACACCCTAGAAGACGACTGAAGATGACCATCACGGACCCCACAGCAAACTCATGTTATATTCAGGTGATATCAAATCATAACATTTGTAAAAATTTGTTTCAACAAGAGAAGTAACAAAAAAACAGTAAAGAGCTTTTGACAATTTAAAGATTAATATATATATATATTTGTAATCTCTGTAATGAAGTAGTAATAACATTACGATGTTTAGATGTAAGGTAATTCTAAAATTTACACCCAAAATTATTCTCCAAATATTTGGTTAAAGTTGTGATAAATTAAAACATAACAAAGTTGAGACCCGGATCCGTGGTACTTAAAACAACATCTAGCTGAATGCTTTTGAGATAAAAAGAATAAGAATTAAAAATTTTCAAAATATTAAATGCAGAATTTATTAGAGTACTTCTTTAAGAGTAAAGTAAACTATGAGATATAAATATAATAATAAAGAGATGTTTTTGCTAACACCCAGCGAGTGAATAAATTTATGCAATCCTTGACTAATTCCTAAATAATAATGTGTTATAATTTGTTAGTAAGTAAGGTTTACTAACAACGGCAGCTAGTTTAATTAACAGGTAACAAATTGAACTGATTCCCGACTTTTTTAATGTCTTAACAAGGGAGACGTTACAAAATTGCGCCACTCTGCTTTTGTGTAAAAATTGTGTACATTGTTATAATTCATTAACAGTAACTTTGTCGAATATAAATTTATTCACTCTGAAATCGGGAACAAATAAATGAGTAAAGTTTTAATTAAGAAATAATAATATTAGTATTGGGATATTGCCGTAGTAAACAAGTCATCGCTGGTAAAAATTCCATTTTAAACCTGTCGGTATTGACAAGCTGTTTCATGTTAAATGCGTGTCGAGAAATGTAAACTCTAGCCTTTGTACGTATAGAGCATCCCATACAAAACTCCCCTCGCACATATAACAGATGGAAATCAAGGGAACTTAACACCAATACCAAACTACGCATCTTCAATACAAATGTCAAGTCGGTACTGCTCTATGGGTGTGAAACTTGGAAGACTAACAAACAACTGATTAGCAGACTCCAAACATTCGTGAACAGAAGTTTGCGGAATATCCTGAGGATATGGTGGCCACAAGTTATCTCCAATGAAGAGCTGTGGAGAAGAACCCATCAAACACCCATTGACATTGAGATGCGTCGTAGGAAATGGAAGTGGATTGGGCATACATTACGGCGAGATAGAGACAACATAGCAAGACAAGCCCTGGAATGGAACCCACAAGGTAGCAGGAGAAGAGGCAGACCAAGGAACACATGGAGGAGGAGTGTAATAGCGGAAGGGATGGAGAAAGGAGGGAAGACCTGGCCCGAGATCAAGACGATGGCGCGGAACAGAGTCCGGTGGCGGAAGTTCATTGATGCCCTATGCTCCACTTAGGAGATGCAGGAATAATGATGACACATAACAGACAATTCAGAACAGGAAAGAATCGTGTTTAGGAGTGTCTGAATCACCCTACCTTGTTAAACCACCCTATGCAAACAATAAGACTCCCCAAAACAGCTCACCCTTTGTGCTATTGTTAAAGCAATGAACTCTTCGTATGTGAAATTTCTCTCTACTATAAAATGATATTAGCGTTTTGTTTTGACTGATTATATCTGACAATACAGGAAATTGAATTGTTGTGAGATAAGTTTAATTTGATTAATTAGTATAAGATTCTATGTGTAAGAAGAGATATATATGTGTGTTTAAATGAATTCAAGCTTTATAAGTGTTTAAAAAAGATGACATAAGATTTGTCGTACGTAATACTTCGTTTATTTAAAGGTCATTATTAACAAAAATGGCTCAATTTAACCCGACTTGTTGTTGAAGGATGAATTAAGCTATGAAGCATTGTTGCGTGGTCTTCCATACTCAAATGTAACTGTCGCGGAACTTCGCAAAACGTTACGTGAAAATAAACCGGACAAACCCTCATTGTTAAATCGTTTAAGTGTCTTAGATTTTGAAAGTGAAAAGGAAACATGCTATCACAAGTATACAGAACTCACTTCGATCGCACAAACCCTGCGTGATGAAAAATCCCCCGCAGTAATTTTACGCACCACCCAAAGGATCGAACATCTGACCCGCCGTATCACCAATTTGTTGAATTGGCCCGGTGATAAAGTTACCCCACCGGATGCGCAAAAATTCGCGGAGGAAGCATTACAACAATTACCCGAGATAATGTGCGAATTACGTCGAAGGTCCGAATCGTTTAGATTAGAAGAGATTGAAGAAGCAATGACGAAACTAAATATTTCCCCTACCCAATCTCCTACTCAAGAACAGCAAACCGGTACTGTAAAATTTCAATTTCTGCAGGAATCCAATATAGATCCATTTAAAGAACGGTTAACTGATAGACAAGTAAATATCCAACCCGTAAACGTTACGTTACTTCCTAATGAACTAGAGAATATGACTCGTACCAACGCTTTACCTCCTCACTTGCTGACGAATCAATCTGCGGAAAAACCTAAAATGACGACTCAATTAAATCTAACTACCGAGCTTTATGGAAAAATAACCCACCCTGTAGAACGTATTTTGTCTGACATACCAACCACTGATGGGCTGAATATTACAAAGCTCCTAGATTTTCTCAAGCATCTTTTAAAATTAAAGGATCTGCGACAACTAAGAGATGACCAGATTTTACAAATAATTTTACCTAAATGTAGATCACCTTTAAAAGATCGTGTGTTAGAATCCCTAAGGTATAATCACCCTGTAGAAGAACTTCATACCTAATGAGACATTTCATTCCCACCGGTATCTACGAAGAATTGAAGCGAAAACTAGTACTTCGTGTACAAGGAGCATACGAGAGATTAGCTCATTATATATCTGAAATAAGGGAATCTGCTTTATTACTACAAGTTAAATGGAGTGAACAACAGTTAGTAGACACTATCTTAGTAGGACTATCTCCCGAGGAGCGATCTCGCCTAGCACTCATGAAGCGACCAACCACTTTCACCGAACTAGAACTATGTTGTATACATTCGTCCAACGTCTGGTATTCTGACCAGAACAGACGCGTTTCTATGTCCCAGACTCAACGCAGAGATTCATTCCAATAACTACCAATTGGAACTGATACCCGAACCTACCGCGATAAGCGATTCGTAAGTACATCTAAAACCCAAAGCTACCCCCATATTTCATACTCTAGATCAAAACCCCGACAACATGCGAGCGAAGTCAATGAAGAAAGAAGATGTTAGAACTGTGGAAAGGCCGGACACATTAGCAAGAATTGTAAACAAAAGCGCTACCAACAGAAAACAGACCAGTCAAAAAAACATGTGAAGCTGGAAGAACAAAAATCCTACGTCTTCCGCAGCACCAGAAGGAAAGGTAAAAACAATAATAATCATAGAGTAAAAATAAATAGAACTAAACGCATAGACCCTTACTTAACAAGATTTATTGAGAAGTGCAACTCTATTGGTGCATGCAAAACAAGTATCTGCCAACTACCCTACGTACAGATAGACCTTGGAGCAACGAATATCCTTGGTTTTATTGATTCCGGATCTACCCGTAGTATAATTAGTCAACAGTTAGCCACCGTATTAGCTAATCATAATCTGATTAAACGTAGCCAAAACGTGAACATAAAGTGTGCCACCGCAAATAAACAAAACCTAAATATATCGCGCAGTATTACGGTGAAATTAAAAATAAAGAATTTTACTTGGTATGTTCCCCTACTAGTAGCTGAAGTGTTAGGACAAAACTTAATACTAGGCGCTGATTTCATAAGTAAAACTGGCTTAATCCTTGATATATATGCAAAACAATATTTCTTCAGATTTGATCGTACTCGAAAATATCAGTTCGATTCCGAGTTAAGTAACGACGCTACTTGTGAAACCTCAACTATTCAATCAGAGCATCAAGAATCTAGTCTGTCATTTAAAAGGAAATGAGCGACAAAGAATTTATAAGTTAATAAGGGAATTTTCTACTGTACTCACTCCCAAGTTAGGATTAACCCACTTAATCGAATATAAAATAAATCTTAGTGACAACAAGGTAATACGCCTTCACCCATACAAATTATCGCCGCCCAAGATGGAAATAATGAGAAACCACATTAACAAACTCATTTAGCAACACGTCATAGAACCGTCAACTTCTCCATACTCATCACCTGCATTCCTAGTACCAAAAGGAACTGACAAACATAGACTAGTCGTGGATTATAGACAGCTAAATAAGAGTATAGAATTTGAATCGATACCCCTGCCCGACATTCACAGCGCGTTTCACTATTTTACAAAAGCGAAAATCTTCACCATAATGGATCTCAACCAAGCATTCCACCAAATCCCACTGGCTGAGGAATCAAAACATCTAACTGCTTTTGCTGTCCCATTTAATCTATATCAATTTACTAGAGTACCATTCGGTATATCACAAGGAAGTTCAGTATGTAGCAGACTGTTAGAAAAAATTTTTCATGACGTTCAATTTAAATTTGTATATCACTATCTTGACGATATAGTAGTATATAGTGAGTCAATGGATCAACATATTGATCACTTGCGTGAAGTATTATCCAGGTTAAAGAAAGCTGGACTAACGGTAAACCCGAGTAAAGTTAACTTCGCAGTAAAACAATTCTCCTTCTTAGGTCACATAGTATCTGCCGAAGGTAAGGTTAGCATCGATCCCGAACGTACACGCGCAATCCGAGAATTCTTACCGCCGAGAGACGCCAAAGGTATAGCTCGATTTTTAGGTATGATTAATTATTTTCACAAGTACATACCCCATCTAGCGGATATAGCAGCCCCATTGAATGCATTAAGAAAGAAAGGAATGAAATTCGAGTGGACTACTCGACACCAAGAGGCGTTTGAAGCACTTAAAGAAAGCATAATATCCCCACCGGTATTGCAGTTAGCAGATTTCAGTAAACCATTTGTCGTACAGACCGACAGTTCGAATGTAGCATTAGGAGCCGTAATATACCAGGCAATCAATAATACTAGACTCCCGATCAGCTATGCTTCCCGTACATTGACCGAGCAAGAAAGGAAGTTCTCAGCCTACGAACTTGAATGTTTAGCCGTAGTATTCGCCTTTGAAAAATTCAAACCATTTTTGGAACATAAGGAATTTTTACTAGAAACCGACAATCAAGCTTTGTCGTGGTTATTGAACCACCAAAAACAGTTAGGTCGTTTCGGAAGATGGGTGTTAAGATTAAATTGCTACAAGTTCAAAGTACAACATATTCGTGGTACTCAAAATGTAGTAGCCGATACTCTATCCCGCATGTTCCAACTACCCAATACTAGATCTGGCGAAGACAATGTTGAAACCACTACCGTTAATACGCTAATTACTAACTTTCCCCTTGCATTTAAGGATATAGCATATCACGAACAACAAGATCCGAAATTGTGCAAAATAATAGAACAAATAGAGAAAGGAAATTATTCTGACAAATATACCTTGAGTAAACGAGTACTTTGTTTTAAAAGGGCAAACGGAAAATTACTGAGAATAATCGCCCCGGAAATAATCAAACCTATGTTAATGGAATACTACCATTCATCGACCATTGGAGCTCATATGGGAATTAGAAAAACTATACATCGTATTCGCAAGGAATACCATTGGGAAAACATGAACAGTGAAATAACAAAGTTCGTGAAAGAATGCGAAATCTGTGCCCTGAGCAAGCCAGCGAGAATCAGTCAAGTCGGAAAATTAATCTCAGAAATACCCACAACTCCCTTCTCGAAGATATACATAGACTATTCTGGACCTTATCCCCGCTCTAAATCCGGAAATACTATGCTATTAATTTGTGTGGACTCCTTCACTAAATTCGTATGGATGTATCCTATGAGACGTGCCTTAGCATCTACGACAATAAAAATTCTACAAGAAAGACTATTTAAAGATTATGGTACACCCTTACACCTAATATCTGACAATGGACCTCAGTTTAAATCGAAAGAATTTAATGACATGTGTTTTAAATTAGGTATAAATCATATTACCGTGACCGAGTACAGACCGCAAGGAAACCTAGCAGAAAGATACTTGCGTAACTTAAAATCAGCCTTAATATCTTATCATGGATACAATTTGCTTTCAACTCAGCGTATCATGAAGGACATAAATCAACACCATTTGATTTACTGTACAAGTATAAACCCAACCATCCTTTAACCACGAAGTGGAAAATCCATGAGTTATTGCCTCGCGACATAAATGCGAATAACGTAAGAAAAATATGGGACGAAGCTCGTGCAAATTTGAGAGCGAATTTACAAAAATCGCGGAAATATCATGAGCAGAATAATAGGCAAATAGAGGATAAAGTAGGTGATTTAGTAATGTATAAAACTCATCCTATGAGTAAAGCCGTTGATAGGACCACTTCCAAACTATCATACCGATGGTGTGGCCCCTACAAAATTCATAAGTTCATCACCCCCGTTACTGTAGCACTGTATGAACCCAATACAGAAAATTACGTTCGCAGAAGCCACCTGTCTCAAATAAAAAAATTATTTTCGTGTCAAAATAAAGAAGCACGACTACGAGAAAGATAGTAAACCGAGAATACTACTTAAGTATTGAGAATAAAATATGTTGTATATACTTATACAGGAATACGATAAGATTTTGCAACATCCTATATCGTAAGTGAGTATAAACTCAAACCCCTCGTACGAATACTAGCGAGGCCTGATCAACCTTAGCTAATGTCCTGCGAGAATGATATAAAGAATGAGAAGTCAGCTGAAAAAAAAACTAATCCCTAGCGCAGTAAACTAAAAGTAATTCGATTGTTATTACAATACGTGATTATTATTAGTAACATACTCATGAGTATAACTCCGTAAAACGAGTGACGAAATCAAGCAAAAAAAACTGGTAGTAGATGTAAGACTTAAAAATAAGGTAGATTTATGTTTTTGTGTATTTTATGTGTAGTAGATGTATTAGAATTTAAATGTTTTGTATAAGTTGTAAGATAATCAATTGATGGATAGAAATAATCTGAGAGAAAGAAATTTCAGTACGAAGTTCTGTGCCCAAATGTAATTGTGTTTATTAGATTTTCTGTTATTACCCCACCACCCCGTCTTAATCGTTAGGTGCAGGAGGATGTGTCGATTTAAAAAAAATGTTTAAATAGCACAAATGAAATTTTTGCTTTTATAACAAGTAAGAGTATTATCCACCCCTTACCTAGATTCCTGCATCAACGTGCAAATTGTCCCGTACCAACACGCAAAGCACGGTGTTATTTAGCTAAATATAATAATTCCGTTAATTAAATATAATACGTACTAAATAAATAAGGAAATTCCTAATTCATAACCAAAAGGTAACAAAGTATTATGATTTAACTAATGAATAATTAATACTACTTGAAAGAACGAACTATTTTCTTAGCGCGTAAAACCGCGCCAGCTTACAGACCTCTCGCCACTAAACAATGCCCACATTCGCCGGAGAAACTTCGACATGTAAGGATGTCGCTACTGTGTTATCAATATACACGTAGGTGTATACCGTTAAAAAATATTCAATCAAGTTTGTAGTGATTTCGATTTGATCCAATGTAGCGTGGAAATAATAATAATAATAAAAAATATATATAATATAGTACGTGAAGAAATATGTAAAAAAAAAGGAACTTAACCGACACATCTCTTAACAAACTGTAAGTGATAAGATATGTTCCTTACCAGATTTTAGTGCTGCTAAAATAAGAACTGTAATTAAAATGTAAAATGTGAACAACCGACTCCAGAAGAAGAAAACACAAACAACAACCTTATGAACTTCTAGTACCAAAATCCAATCGTCTAGAACGAGACTACCTTTCGGAAACAATCAACCTAATGGAGCATCAAGAGGAACCGTGTATCACACCCTAGAAGACGACTGAAGATGACCATCACGGACCCCACAGCAAACTCATGTTATATTCAGGTGATATCAAATCATAACATTTGTAAAAATTTGTTTCAACAAGAGAAGTAACAAAAAAACAGTAAAGAGCTTTTGACAATTTAAAGATTAATATATATATATATTTGTAATCTCTGTAATGAAGTAGTAATAACATTACGATGTTTAGATGTAAGGTAATTCTAAAATTTACACCCAAAATTATTCTCCAAATATTTGGTTAAAGTTGTGATAAATTAAAACATAACAAAGTTGAGACCCGGATCCGTGGTACTTAAAACAACATCTAGCTGAATGCTTTTGAGATAAAAAGAATAAGAATTAAAAATTTTCAAAATATTAAATGCAGAATTTATTAGAGTACTTCTTTAAGAGTAAAGTAAACTATGAGATATAAATATAATAATAAAGAGATGTTTTTGCTAACACCCAGCGAGTGAATAAATTTATGCAATCCTTGACTAATTCCTAAATAATAATGTGTTATAATTTGTTAGTAAGTAAGGTTTACTAACAACGGCAGCTAGTTTAATTAACAGGTAACAAATTGAACTGGTTCCCGACTTTTTTAATGTCTTAACAAGGGAGACGTTACAAAACCAGGTCACCAATGGAAACGTTTTCGTTTGCGAACTTCCATTTGTGACGTTGTTGTAATTGGTGTAAGTAGTCGCGAGACCAAGATTTCCAAATGACTTGGACAGTCTTCTGGAGAAGTTGCCAACGTCCAAGACGAGAGATGGGAACGTGAGATAAGTCAGGATCAGGTATTGCCGTTAATGGTGCGCAAATTAAAAAATGGCCAGGGGTAAGTGGCACTGGATCGTTTACATCCGATGAAACGGCAAATAATGGACGTGAGTTTAGACAGGCCTCCACCTGAGACAAAACCGTAGTAAACTCCTCGAAAGTGAGTATGGACTTGCCGATCACGCGGCGCAAATGATACTTTAAACTCTTTATGCCGCTCTCCCAAAGACCACCAAAATGGGGTGACGAGGGGGGAATAAATGACCATTTAATACCATGAGAGGTCGTAAAGGAATGGATTGATGAGGTGGCATCCTTATTATGCCAAAGATTGTAAAGGTAATTCAAAACGTTGCGGGCCATTATCAGAATATAACTGGCTGGGTATGCCCCTATTGGCCATGAAATGACGTAAGACAGCTATAAACGCGTTGGCCGTAAGGTCGGAAACCAATTCCAAATGAATGGCCCTGGTGGCTAAGCAAATGAACAAAGACACGTAGGATTTTGACAGAGTCCTAGAACTCTGCCCGCCATGATGAATCATGAAGGGACCACCATAATCAACTGCGCAGAATAGAAACGGCCGCGAAGGAGTGACCCTAGGAGATGGCAAAATACCAAGCCTTTGAACCTGATGTTTGGTGCTAAATCTGAGACACATGACGCATCTACGAATGATGGAACGAATGACTATCTTGGCGTTAATGATCCACCAACGTTGACGAAGTGCACGATGGACAAGTTGAGTACCAGCGTGGAGTAGACGACTATGCTCGCACTCGATTATAAAGCGAGTGATGTGAGCCAATGGATGCAAGACAATAGGATGTTTATTGTCATAGGGTAGTTGCGACTGCTGTAAGCGTCCGCCGACACGTATGACGCCAAACTCATCAAGAAACGGGTCCAGAGAAGACAACTTACTCCTGATAGAGACAGAAGACCCATTACGAAGGCAATTAAGCTCAGCAGCGAAGTGGATGGACTGGGATTGTTTTATGAAGAAATTAAGAGTAGAATGAATTTCGACGGGGGTAAGAGCACCCAAGATTTTCTCAGCCCTGGAGGGTTTAGTATTTTTGATGAATCGAAAGCAATAAGCGTATACGCGAGTCAGACGGTGCAATGAAGAAAAGTCCTTTGAAAGATCAATAGATAGGATACAAATTAGAGAGAGTTTGGGGTTTTGTTTCTCCTCCGCAGAGCATTCAGGAGACGACAGATTAGAAGGTAAGAAAGGTGAAAAAAGATTGGACTCGGAAGATTGAGACAGACAAGCGGGAGCATGCCACCAAAGTGAACAATCGCGCAAAACGTCGGGGTGACATCCCCTAGAAATAATGTCAGCAGGATTATGTTGCGAATTGATATGATGCCATGTGTAGGTTTCAGTAAGACGCTGAATCTCGGCAACACGATTAGCGACGTAGGTCTTCCACCTAGAAGACTGGGCATGAATCCAGTAAAGGGACACCATGGAGTCAGAGTACAGGTGAACGCTATTGGTAAAGGAATGAAGAGCAGGGGTGACCTTGAATAAAAGTCGCGATAACAACAAGCAAGCACAGAGTTCAATGCGGGGTAATGACACCTGTCGTAGTGGAGCCACGTGAGATTTGGAACACAGAAGGTGACAAGAGGCCGATGAATCTTGATAAATGACTCTAACGTAAACACAACACCCATAGCCCTTTTCAGAAGCATCCGAAAACCCATGTAATTCAACTATCTTTGCCTTGGACTTTCTGTGAATAGAGCGTGGGACAATAATTTTACCAATTAGATATAACGTATCGCATAATGAACGCCAATGCAAATATAATTGCCCAGAAATTGGCTCATCCCAACCAAGATTGCACAGCCACAGTTGCTGCATAAACTGTTTATAAAGAAAAACAATGGGACCGACTAGTCCGAGTGGGTCGTAGATACCCGCGATAATCGACAGGATTTTCCTCTTAGAGATGCTTGACTCAACTGGAAATGATTTGATGTCAAACAAAAATGAATCTGTAGAGTTATTCCAAAGAATGCCCAACGTACGCACATTGCCTTGTTTGTTTAATGGGAGTGATAAATTATTATGATCTGCGACCACATTGGGTTCATTTGATGCCCATTTATGCAGAGTAAGGCCATATTGACTCAACAACGTACCTAAGTCAGATTTCAACTTGGTCAGATTAGAAATGGTGTCTGCACCGGTTAACAAATCATCGACATAGAAATCATTAATTATAGCTGAAGCAGCGTCAGGAAAAGAAACTTCATGATCCTTACCAATCTGAATAAGGAGGCAACGAGTGGCCAAAAACGAGGCACTAGCAGTACCGTATGTTACAGTTCGCAGTACAAAATGTTTAAACTGTTCAAGGGGAGAATTACGCCACAGAATACGTTGATAATGACAATCCTTATCAGACACTAGAATTTTTCGATACATCTTCTCGATGTCGGCGATCAGAACATAGTTGTACATGCGAAATCGCAAGAGAATAGAAAAAAGATCTTGTTGGACATTTGGGCCTACCAACAAAATATCATTGAGAGAAAGACCATTGGTAGTTTTGGCTGAGCCATCAAAAACGACGCGAAGTTTTGTCGTGGAACTAGAATGTTTAAAAACGGCATGGTGAGGCAAATAGTAGGTATTTGAGACCCTGGAATTGACAGAACAATCGTCGACAAGCGCCATGTGGCCAAGATCCCTATACTCTTGAATAAAGTTTGCGTATTCACGCGCAAGCTCAGAATCACTCATGAACCGGCGTTCTAAACTCAAGAATCTCGCT
This sequence comes from Magicicada septendecula, assembly GCA_034769895.1. Taxonomy (NCBI): domain Eukaryota; kingdom Metazoa; phylum Arthropoda; class Insecta; order Hemiptera; family Cicadidae; genus Magicicada; species Magicicada septendecula. The sequence continues at coordinate 420,731,192 of CM068375.1, forward strand.
TCAGCGGTAGCATAGGACTCACCCAACTGGGGATTGTCAGACTCGAATGGTAACGAGACAACGAACCTACCCTCATCATTGCGATGAGTGGACTTAACAAAATGTTCCTCACAAACTAAATCGTTACTAATGGGTGCATTATCAGGGATGGTTTCGGTCTCCCAAAAATTTTCAAGAGACGCTAAAATTTGACTGTCGTTGTTCCTTGCCAAGAACGAAACAGCAGGACCATTAGAACGGCAATGTTTGGGCAGATTGCTTGCTAGAATGTAGCCTAACTTTGTTTCTTGTATAATAGGAAAGTTAGGACCACGTACATATTTGTTAGCTAAAATCAAGTCAAAATAAAATTGCGCTCCTAAAAGTATATCTATGTCAGCTGATATGTTGAAATGTGGGTCAGCGAGGAAAACGTTATCTGGGATATTAAAGTGATTTATGTCGAAAGATTGTGCTGGTAGTTTATGAGTCAATGCAGATAAGACTGCACACGTAGCGTCAAAGCTGAACCTTTGATAGCGAGAAATAATACGAATAGATGCCAAATTAGTGGCACAACATGCCGCATTATTACCTGTAATCGGTATATTAAATTTAGTCAAGTTAAGTTGCAATTTTTTAGCAAATGATTCCGTACAAAAGTTCACTTGTGACCCGGCATCTAATAAAATTCTTGCAAGCTGTCTGTTACCAGCCCGGTCGATGACGAACACGAGTACTGTCGACAAAAGAACATTGTTTGCAGACTGGAGCTTAAATGAACAATAATTGCTACTGCTGGCAGAACCTTGTTTTGACACATTATTTATGTGCAGCAATGTATGGTGTCGTTTTGAACAGATCTTACATGATTGTTTGACCTTACAATTAGATGAAAAATGATCTGGTCTTAAACAATTAGTACAGCATTTATGCTTTAATATAAATTGCCCTCGTTCTGATATGCTTAATTCACGAAATTTGTCACACATGTAAATTGGGTGACTAGCCTTGCAGCATGGGCATAAATAATTATTTGAAGTTGAGTGACAACTCTTAAATGCAGTGCTGCCAGCAGAGTTTCGTAATTTATGTTTTTCAGACTTATTATTAAACCTTAAAGTCGGCTTGTTGAGCTGCTGTCCAGCATCTATCGGTAACGTATTTTCTAATAATTGTCTACGTGCGTTTAAAAACTGGGTAAAGCTTTGAAAGTTAGGAAGATTATCAGGATCTATAGACTCCTTCCATAATTTAAACGTGGAATAGTCAAGTTTTGCTGACAATAGTTGTACAATAATGAGTTCAAATGAATCCACTGACAGTTGCATAGCTGCCAGCGAATTAACTGAAGACGTTATTGTATTTATGAATTCTGCCAAGCTTTGGACAGAGTCTTTGATTGTCGACTTTACTTCTAGCAAATTTTGAATATAATATTTCGCTAATATGAATTTGTTATCATATCTAGCGGACAGCAAACTCAACGCTATGGAATAGTTCTCATTACAAATAGGTAAGGCCTTAATTAGGTCTAATGGCTCATTTTTAAGAGATGAATACAAATAATGTAGATTTTGCACTGAAGTTAGATCAGATCTGGCATGTACCATTTCCAGAAATATTGAATAAAAGTGCTGCCATTCTAAAATGTTGCCTGTGAAGCAGGGCAAACTTATAGGTTTCAATTGTATATTACTTGTTAATACTTGAGATTCAGTCTGAACGTTGAAAGTTTCTATTAATTGCAAGATGTTAGCTTTGGTTGAATATAAAAGTTCTTCAACCTCAATTCTGTCTTCTTGAGCAGCGCTTATGTCCTTAGAAATTAGTTCAATTTCAGACTGTACCTCATCATATTTTGTTGCTAAACTCTTTAGACTTTCCAATCTAACCGTTAAAAAAATGTTTAGTGTTACTGTTTTTATCAAAATTAATTATAGCAGAATTGATTCGCACTATGGCAGACTTTAAGCCGCCTCTCTTTCTGACCAACACTTTGAGGCCTTCTTCCGCCATTCTACGCACCTGTTAGTGATGTCGTTGACGTCGTACCTTGTGTGAGATGTCCTGGAACGTCGAGGCCGTGGAATAGATGGCAGATACACACGGACTGGATAGATGACTGCTCAATCTGGTGTGTAGACGTTAACACATGGATGGTCTTGTAGTGGTGTTGTCACGAGGCTCAATGGCGACGAAAGAAATACTGACTAACTCCCGACACGGTCGGATCAGCGAACATGCTGAATCGCCCGTGATGGCCAGAAATTGAGGTGGAAAAAATGATGAAAACCGCTCTGGTATAAGTTGAAGTAAAGTAAAATGATGAATCCAGGCACGGAGCGACCAAAAAAATGTTAGGAAGATTAATGTTTTAAAATGTAATTGCCAGGATGCTGAATAATGATGAGCGTGGACTGTATTTAATACATTTATTAATGTTTCATTACAATTTAATCGGCATAGTAAGGTTGGCTACGTCTGAAAGACATTTGAATTTTGAAGAAAACCACGTCGGTTAAGAAATGTTACATGGCAAAATTGAGGCGCAAGTGCGCAACACTCCAATCTACATAAAAATGTTTAAGGCCTAAGGCCTACATAAATTGTCGTGACAACAAGAAAAAAAGAAAAAATGACAGAACAAGGCAGCAAACGCTAATACGTCCGCTGCCCGCCGACGCACGTTGCCCTGTGTTTTAGCCTGATCGCGATAAGCGTAATGCAGAGCGTACAAATTAGCCAAACTTTAAATATGAAAATTACCACATTACTGTCCACCCCTTTCATACGGCTTGGGAAACCGTTTGTTTGCATTGGGCTAAAGGTAACCTCCCTTTCCACTTCTGTTATTTTGCTGCGTTCACCGTTCCACCTGTTCATCGAATTCCGCTCGTGGTGTCGTTGTCTGGCGCGCATAGTTTACAGTGGACTTATTCACCATGTGCTGTATTGGTGATATATTTACTGTGTGTGATGTTGTGGGTTTATAGTCATCACGGCTGTAATTACGGTTATAATTATCTTGTGGTTGAAAATTGTTCTGAGTGTTTTCTCAGCGAGTGATATTCTCAGATTGAGTTACAAGTATTAAAAATTCTTCTATTGATTTAATACCCTGTGCGTATACAGCAAGTTGGATATTTTTCTGAAAATGGTAAGATAGTTTAGATATTATCTCATACTACGAAAACTTAGGTTTAAGATGTTTCATTCGTTTAATCTGTGCGACTGTATATTGTTCCAAACTTTGACGACCGTGAATATTATATCTCACATATTCTAGTTGATCACGTATTTGCCGTTGTGTATGAATATTCCAATATCTATTTTCGAATGCATTTCGGAATTGTTGATATTTTCTAACGTTATCACGTATTATGGTATACCATTGTGCTGCTGACTCTTTGAAATGTGGAGTAACAAAGGCTATTTTATCGTTATCACTAATGGCACTATCAATCTTTTCCATTTCCTTCTCGCAGTTGACCAAAACCTCCATACTGTTCTCCCATTTATTTCTGCAAACGTTAGCTTGATTCTATCTATCTTCTACGGGTGCTGGATATATCATCACCGGTGCTGGACGTTTCCGTAATTCCTCCCGAAGTTGATTCATTTTACTCTTCACGTGATCTTTTATATTGGACACTTCTCCAGAACAATCTTTCGCAGTCTTGGAAGTTTCTTCTATCTTGTTCTCTATTACAAGTGTGCGCGATTCTATTTCATTTGTTTTACTAGTGGTCAATTCTAGCAGATCATGAACGTCCTGTATTTTACTATCCTGTTCATGCTTTATCACATTCATTTGTTCATTTACCCCGTCATTTATATGTTTATGAATGTCTGTTAAATCTTTCCTCCATTCTATACATAATTCTTTATGCATATTCTCTAACCTAACAGTGCAGGGCTTTCCTAAACTTATTGTCTAATTTATTTATGTGCGTATTTGTGTAGATAATTTTATCTGCTAACTGGATCGTAATATCTTCGATGTCTTGTTTTAACTCTTGTCTTAATTCATTTAGATTTTCTGTAATTTTTACAGTATCTTGTTTTAATTCGCCTGTTGTATTATTTAAATCTACCTTTAAATCTTCTGTTTGTTTATTTATATTTTGATTCAATTCTTCTTTCAGTTTTTCTGTTTGCTTTTTTAGTTTATCATTTATTTTTTTTATTTTTTTTACATTCTCTTGTTTTAATTCTTTCCTTATTTTTACTTTCTCTTCTTTTAAATTTTCTGTGTGTTTGTCGAGTTTATCATTTAGATTTTCCGCTTGTTTAAATTCTTCTTTAAATTTTTCTGCTTGTTATATAACTATTTCGTCTATCATGCCCAGTATCGAATTTTTAAATGCTTCTAGATTCAACCCTCTTGTTTCCGCCATGTTCAATTATTTCTATTTATTCTATTATTTTTTAATATAATTATTATTGGTGATACCCGGTTATGCTACGCTTTATTTAATACTTTAATTATTAATATTGATATATTATTATTACGATTACACTTCATTTACAAATTTATTACCTGTTGAGCGCCAGTTATGCTTTTCTACTACACAACAATTCGAAATAACATTTAAATAACATTTATTATAATACTAGTTACTTGTTTCACTGTATCTTTGCTTTTAACACATTTTTCTTTAGAGAATTCATTTAACAAAACAATTTTTAAATCGTTAAATGATTATGTTCGAGGCCACACGTTTTGGGCGACAGTTCATATAACGCTTAGAACCTCTCTTATTTTTCTTATGTTATATTTTATTGAGCGTGTAATGGTAATAAATAACATTAGACAGTTTTATTAAAATGCGTGTAATTTTTTATTAAAATTTCTTATTTGGTTTTCGGTTTTAAGCTCATTATTATTTTTACTTGATTATTACGTGGAATTTACACTTTTATATTACAAATAATTCTCTTATCTATCTTACGATTCTAAATTATCATAATTTTCATGTGCGTATTACGCATAATTCTTAATACTACCTTACACACAAACATATTATATAATGTTCTAACCTAATACATTATTATCAAATTTTCTACTGCTCTCAGCTAGTTCAATTATTATTTTATTTAATCTTTTAATTATCTAATCCTTTTTTCTTTATAACTACTAAATTCTCTTAATAACTGCATATGCGTTATTTGCTGTTACTTCCTCTAACTAGGTTGATATTTATTATTAATAACTCTGCTGCATTAGCTGCTCTGGCTCTGCTGCATTAGCTGCTCGTACTCTGCTGCATTGGCCGCTCTGGCTGTCGATCAACTCTAGACGCTCAAGTAGTTAGACATAGTCTCCGGCAGTCCTGATGATTGAACCAAAAACGTTGTAGTGCTTGGACAGCGCCTCTGGCTGCTATGATAGTCTGACGAGTAAGAGAGCGATGATTGCGCGTCCTCGTATTTATACCCAAGGCGCCGAAATCATGTCTCGACAATATTCTGCCTGTTCGCAATTGTCGAGCCCGTCACTTTTAATCCCGCTTTCTAATGGCACTTCATTTGCTCGTCTTAGCGAATTGCAAAGTCTTTGACACATTATACGATATTCCTTCGATCGTTAATTTTTAGACGTTCATCATGCACAAAACCGTTTCTCTTTAGCTTAATTATTCTAATTACTATTAAATTTTAACTTCTTATCATTTCAGTTTTTCTTCGTTTCGCACTATTTTTTATCTATGTGTTTGCGTTATTCTAACACACATTTTGGTGTCTTTAGTTTTCCGCTACTATGCACACAAGCCTAGTAAATTAATTAAATACCATTAATTTATATCGTTATCGAATGGGTGGCACTTTCATGAATGAACCCGTCGTCACACACACACACATACACTTACTTGGGTACACACATGCAGAGAGCAGCTGCTTTGCCCCCTGTCCTAACACGCAAGTCAGGTGTTTCCATTAAAATTTATATTGCAGTCTGAATGTTTATTATTATTATTCAAATTCGTTATTTACACATCTTCTAATTGTTTATTTAAAATACTCAATACACTGCATAGTACTCAACATAATTGTACTGTTGCAATATACATATATATATATTCCTCCTCCTCGTCCTCCGCATCCTCCGCCTCTAACGCTCTTCACGCGTACCGAATCATGCTTTCGCGGTTCGCGGTCCGTATCACGCTGGCCCGTTGATTTTGTTGTTACTGAACCGTCGCACGTCGCTCTTCCGTCTCGCGAATTTTGTAATGACCGTACGCTAATGTTCTATTCCAGTCGTCCAAGACGTATCTCTTGTCGTCGTACGGCGATAACGACAGTTTCACAATCTGCCGCGTGTAGAGTCGATAGTCTTCGCTGCGTATGATCTGCGCGGACGTCGACGTCGACGTCGGTGACAGCAAACAGCGTTTGTAATCCGCGTGAGTTAAACGGTTCTGTATAGCCACTAGCGGTACGCCTTTTGCTTCATGTTTCTCCTTTTTCTCGCCGTCGTCTGCAACACCATCAGCAAATAAGCTATCGCGCGCAAGCCGACGAATTCAGTTATCGCGTGCGTTTCGTCCTTGAACGTTCCCAAACGTTTTTTATTTACCGCGCTGTAACAACGATGGCTCGCGGGATATTCTGACGTATCGAATAGATGACAGTTCTCCTTAATGTCCTCGTACACGTTATCGGTGCGTATACCGCATAGCAAAGAGTCCGTATCGGTCATACACAATCGCACACAATCGTCGTTGCTCAGTAATAAAAGATTCACGTGCGTCCTGTCTTTATGCTCGGTTATCCGAATAGGGTACACTTCATTTTTCTATATCCGAACTCGTTGATTTCGCTGTCGTACCCGAACACGTTCACCGGAATATTCGCGTTTAGTCTTTCAAATTTTTGATTTTGAGTTACCGGCACCGGATAGTCGATCGCCTCCATATTCAGCTCGTTTTCGTATTGCCAGTAGTGAGACACGCGGTGCTGGTTAGACGCGATCAGTTGTAACCCGGCTCAAACGGACCAGAGGAAGCATTTATCGTCGGATAGTTTCTGTACGTTCACTACCGTTTTCTTAATCGATAATTTCTTTGGTGTTGGCATGTAACTGGACCCGGCGAGAGGACGATATTTGACTAACGCTTCCTTCCTTAAAAATTTTTTCGGTGTTGGTATGTAACTGGTTCCGGCGAGAGGACGATATTTAAACAAGTTCACTTCGACGGCCAATATCCTGTTCTCGACCTATCCGCTATCTTCGCGAGTGAACTTCGAAACCGATTCGAGCACTTTTTCCACGCAATCCGTGTACTGTACGTTTACATCTTCAGCGTCCGCCGCGGGTAAAAAGAGTTGCGTACGCGAACGAAACACTCCCGTCTGCTCCAGTTCGCGATCGGATACGAGTTTTTTGAATACGACGCGTACGGCCAGATACCACATGAAACTGTCCCCCATATCGCTTCCGCGCGCACGATTCCGCAATAACGTCCGCCAATTGTAACGATTTAAATTGTAAAAAAAAAAAAAAAAAAATTAATAATAAAAATCGAAGAATGTGAAGTTAGTTAAAAAACCATTAAATCGCACTATTAAACCAATTACCCCTGGACTAACTCATGGTAGTGATGAGACTTAAATAAGAAAATTTAACTAGTATTAATTAATTAAAATTGTGGAAGCAAAAGTTAAAGAATAAAACTGTTAACCCTTTATTAAACTTATCATGCTATTATGACCTGTGAATTCCGGATTCAACTTGTATACCCAGCCGGCATTAAATAAGAAATACGTGTAAACCATAATATAAAGAATTAATACTTTAAAGTCACTAGTAATAGGTGTAATAATTTCAGTGTACGAGGAAAATCTCGATTGTTTGTTTTGTCTAACTGTAAGACTGTAGTATTATATAAATGATGGAACTATATTATGGCGGAGTATTCGCTCCGCGTCTTTGCAACTTTCCTGTTGTAACAACTAGGGATTAACGATGCGGCTTTCTAAGTGTAAACAGCTCCACGCTGGGGCTCTACACAAAATGTTATTTTGTGTGTATTTTAATTGAAGTGTTAACTTCCACTAAAAGTGTGGACAGCTAGACATAAGTATCGAAAATGTAGTGAGTAAATTTTTGTGAAACAAACATGTAAGAAAAAGGAAAAACGTGTGTAAGAGGTGACATCTCCTGTAATTTAAATATCCAGTCAAATATTGTTCAAGTTAAAAGAAATTCCAACATAATGTACAAACAATACGTAAGCTCCAACACGACGGTGCAATTAAACAGGTGATGTGAATAACAGTGAAAAGTGACGACTTCGAACTATACTGCCTTTACTCTATCGCCGAGAATCCTGACGACTTCACGTTAGCTGGCACCATCACATCCATTTCATCGTTACTGGACAGACTACCCCTAGGACCATCCTCGACTACAAGAGTACGGAAGAATCACTCGTCAAGACACGGACAGTCAACCATAATATAAGAGGTGACGCGGGAGCTCGTCTTCCGTGAGTTATACATATTTTAAAATATAAGTAATTAAAGATGAAAAAGACTTTCAAAAGACAATCAATAAGCTCTAAGATTTAAACTGGTGTAACCACCAATTCTTGTAATCATACGTTGTAACTTAACTTTCGTTATGTAACTTCAAAAGTTGCTCAACTAAATAAAACCATTCTTCAAATGGTACTTAAGGAATAATGTAATCATATAATCAAGTATGGTAAATTTGAAAATTATAACAAGAAAAAGAAAGACTCGGACCCGAGGTAAACTCATTATCTAAATGATCATTTTATTTTAGATAGAAAACCCCTTACAATCTCAGAGTAAATAATATCTTTATTTGTAATGTGTTATGTATACTATATGAATAAAAGGGATGTCATCTTTGTTACATACTAAAATGAGTGCATAAATCAGTTAAATCCCTCCCCTTGTTTCCTATAATTAGAGTAATTGTAATTTTGTTAGTCTTGTGTTTTGAGTTTCAGTTTGTCACAACGTAGGCAGCCTGTATAATTGGCTAGCGTCAATTATCACGGGTTCCCTGGATTATGACGTAGCCGACACGTCATAAAATGCGCCACTCTGCTTTCTTGTAATATAATTGTTTACGTAGTGTCACATATAAAAAATACGACCCTCTGCTGATCTATGCACTCAGTTAAGGTATTTTATGTAGATCAAAAAGGCTAAGTCGCATGAAAGAAAAATAGCGACAGTATAAATTTGCCATTGTGAATTGTGTGTGAGATTACGCACGTACTTGTATATAATTTATTTAACATACGCGAAAATAATTCAAACTATTATTGTATTACACCAATGCAAGTACCTACATGAATTTTAGTGCTTGTCAAACTTTTCAGTTTTTAACATGTCTGTTTTGTGACAATTCTAGACCTGTAGTTTCCTGAATATGCCTGCATAAATGTGTAATTTATATTTCTGCTGTCACGGTGAGTCATATAAACTATTGACTAAGTTAAACCAGTTTAATTACGTGTAAATAAATTTGTAAGTTAATTCTGTAAAAAAAAAGAAGTAGAGAAAGTTAAATTTGAACGTAAAACAAATAATAGTTAAACTCAGCTTGATAACAGGCTGTAGCTTGTTTTAAAACGCATATCGGTACGTATTGCACTTACCCCCTTGTTGAAGCCAGCCGAGACTAGTCGATAAAGGTAGCCGTAAGCTATTGTTGTATAGAACAATAACGTTCCTCACCCCAAGTGTATTTCTCCCCTTCTCACGCATACAACAAGTATGCCATTGTTTACAAAGAAAACTAGTCTGACCTACATTCCAGCGTAATAGCTGATCGTTGACAATAAAATGACGTCTGTGTGAAATTTCTCTCTTTCTCTGAGAAGAGAAGTAACTCTCTTACTACCAATGCAAATGTTTTGACCATGAATGACCATTGTGTATGTCATAAGTATATAGTGTAGTAAAGTAAATTTTAGTGTGTTAGATATAAGGTAAACATGGCCCTATTTAATCCAGATTTACTATTAAAGGACGAACTGTCTTATGAAGCTCTTTTACGTGGTCTACCCCATGCGAATGTAACAGTCGCGGAATTGCGCAAGTCTATACGCGAAAGTGGATTTGATGCACCCGTGCAGTTAAGCAACCTGAGCGGACTCGATTATGAGAGCGAGAGAGAAACTTGTAATGCCAAGTATAGCGAGTTGACCTTATTGCCCCAAACCCTTCAAGACGATAAATCTCCTGCGGTAATATTGCGGACAACTCAAAGGATAGAACACTTAACCCGGCGAATGAAAAATTTGTTGAACTGGCCTAACCTTACGGAAATTCCTCCCGAAGTCCAAAGTTTTGCGGATGAAGCTTTACGCCAATTACCTACTATCATCAACGAATTCCGAAGAAAATCCGACTCGTTCCGAATGGATGAAATTGAAAAATCCTTGAAGAAACTACACATCTCCCCAGTTCAATCTCCTACGTCAGAACAACCTCTCCCCAACACGGGTCAGGAATCGCCCGCCGGATCTAAAATACGACCTACTCGAGAGCGAAACCCAAATAGAGATTTAAATGCCCAGACTATATCTGAAACCCCTCCTCCCAGTGGTTTCCAAATTCGCACCGGAATGTATGAATTGACTACCCCTAATGCATTATCTGGTCCTCCCAAAGCTATGCAACACATAAATCATAACGCTGACCTCTACGGAAAAATCACTCAGCCCGTAGAAAAACTCTTAGCTGAAATTCCATACACTGATGGTTTGAATGTTACTAAACTACTGAATTTCATCAAATATCTCCTGCAGATAAAAGATCTACAGCAGCTAAATGACTGGCAAATTTTGCAAGTCCTCCTACCGAAATATAAACCCCCGTTAAAGAATCGTGTGCTAGAATCATTAAGCTCTACCCTTCCAGTAGAAGAACTGCATACTACAATGATAAAATATTTTATTCCCACCGGAATTTATGAGGAACTTAAGAGAAAGACCGTACTACGAGTACAAGGAAATAATGAGAGATTGGCCCATTACATCTCAGACATCAGGGAGTCTTCTCGACTACTGCAAGTAGATTGGAATGAGAGACAAATGGTGGATACCATTTTAGTAGGATTGTCTCCAGAAGAAAGATCTCGTTTAGCGTTAATAAATCGACCCAACACCTTTGCGGATCTCGAACAATGCAGTATTCACTCGTCGAACGTATGGTACTCAGATCAGAACAGACATGCGGTGAAATCAATCGAGGCGAATAGAAATGAATTGCAAGCCCAAGTACCCAATGTGCCAACCCAGTATGTAAAGCGAGTATTTAATAGACCGAGCAATTTGCACAGGTCTGGTAAATCAACTGACGCGCAACCTAAAACGGAAGCAAGGTACTCTCCTCGTAATAAAAATACGTGTTATAACTGCGGTAAGTATGGACACATAAGTAGAAACTGTAACAACAAGCAATACGAACGTAAACACCCTAATCCAAAAAACATGTAAGTCAGGGAGACCCGAAATCCTGTGTCTTCCGCAGCAACTTGAGAATCGGTAAAGCCAAAGAAATGTACGACACTAATAAAAGAAAAAGAAAAAGAAACGCTAGAGAAATAGATCCCTATGTTAGAAGGTTTATTGAGAAATGTAACGCGATAAATAAATGTGATTGGACTAAAAGTCTATTGCCCTTAATACAAATTGACCTAGGTGTTACATCCACCCTCGGATTAATCGATTCTGGATTGACTAGAACCTTAATCAGTCAAAAGTTAGCGGATAAATTATTCGAACACAACCTAGTGAAACGCAGTCAAACTGTAAATATAAGATGTGCTACTGCTAATAAACAAAATATAGTGATAAAACTCAGCATCACCATTAAAGTAAAAATTAAGAATCTAACGTGGTTTTTTACAATGTTAGTATGTGATGATATAGGACCCGACTTAATATTGGGAGCTGACTTCATCAGTAAAACGGGAATAATTCTTGACATCCACGCGAAGAAATATTATTTTAGATTCGACCGTACACGGAAGTATAATTTTGATTGTACAACTGACGAACAAGAAAGTACTAGATCATCGACTGCACACATAGTACACCATGAGTCTGAATTATCTTATCTAGAAAATAGAGATAGGCTGAGAATGCAGAAATTAATAAAAGAGTTTTCCACCGTTCTTACCCCTAAGCTAGGAGTTACGAACCTGATAGAATATAAGATCGATCTGAGCGATCACAAAGTAATACGCCTACCCCCGTACAAGTTATCGCCGCCCAAAATGGAAGTGATGAGGAACCATATCAACAAGTTGTTAGAACAAGGAGTCATCGAACCCTCTACGTCTCCGTATTCATCATCCTCCTTTTTAGTACCTAAAGGTCACGACAAACGTAGACTAGTTGTGGACTACCGGCAATTAAATAAACGAATAGAATTTGAATCTATCCCGCTTCCAGACATTCACAGTGCTTTTCATTACTTCACAAGAGCGAAAGTTTTTACGATAATGGATCTAAATCAAGCATTTCACCAAATACCCCTTTCAGAGGAATCCAAACGTCTAACCGCGTTTGCTGTTCCTTTCAACCTGTACCAATTTACTAGAGTACCCTTTGGAATATCACAAGGAAGTTCCGTATGTAGTAGACTATTAGAGAGAATATTTCATGATATTAAATTTAGATATGTGTATCACTACCTGGACGACATCGTAATCTATAGCGAATCGATGGAACAACATCTTAAACATCTACGTGAAGTGTTATCTAGATTACAAAAAGCAGGATTAACAGTTAATCCTAAAAAGGTAAATTTTGCAGTCCCACAATTTTCATTTTTAGGTCACATCGTGAAGGCCAACGAAGAGGTTAGCATAGGCCCCGAACGAAACCGTGCGATCAGAGAATTTTTACCCCCGCGAGATGCAAAGGTGTAGCCCGATTTTTGGGAATGGTAAACTATTTCCACAAGTATATTCCCCATCTAGCCGAAATAGCCGCACCTCTGAATGCCTTAAGAAAGAAGGGAGCGAAATTTGAATGGACTCCACAACATCAAACTGCGTTCGAACAACTAAAAGAAAGCATCATATCACCCCCAGTATTACAACTAGCAGATTTTACGAAACCTTTCGTAGTTCAGACCGACAGTTCAAGTGTAGCTTTAGGCGCAGTAATCTATCAAGAAATAGAAAACAGTAGGCTACCGATTAGTTATGCTTCACGCACCTTGAATGACCAAGAAAAGAAATATTCCGCATACGAATTGGAATGTTTAGCCATTGTATTTGCTTTTGAAAAGTTTAAACCCTTTTTAGGACATAAAGAGTTCCTTTTAGAAACTGATAATCAAGCATTATCTTGGTTACTGAATCACCCTAAACAGTTGGGACGTATTGGAAGATGGGTATTGAGGTTAAACTGTTACAAATTCAAAGTACAACATATTAAAGGTACACAAAATGTAGTCGCTGATACCCTGTCCCGTATGTTCCAGTCGCCCACTAATACTCTCGAAAACAAGGAGAGCCTGGAAACACCCGTTGTTAACACAGTAATAACCGAATTCCCCCTTGCGTTTACCAACATCGCCCAATATCAACAACAAGACCCTCTTCTGAAACCGATTATAGAACAACTCGAGCAAGGAATTAAATAAGAGAAATACGTATTAAGTAAAAGAATACTATGCCACAGAATAGCAAATGGTAAGGAATTAAGGATAATCGCCCCTGACGTAATTAAGCCCATGCTGATGGAATACTTCCATTCATCTACCACTGGAGCCCATATGGGAATAAATAAAACAATACATCGCATTCGTAAGGAATATCATTGGAACAATATGAACAGCGAAATAGCTAGCTTCGTTAAAAGTGTAAGTTATGCGCGCTCAGCAAACCAGCAAGAAATAGTCAAATAAGCCAATTAATTTCAGAAATTCCTACTACCCCATTCTCTAAACTTTATTTAGACTTTTCAGGTCCCTACCCTCGATCTAAATCAGGTAATACGATGCTACTCATATGTGTAGATTCGTTCACCAAATTTGTTTGGATGTATCCCATGCGGCGAGCGTTAGCGTCGACCACTGTAAAGATATTACAGGAGAGATTATTTAAAGATTACGGTACCCCTGTACATCTAGTGTCAGATAACGGACCACAGTTTAAGGCTAAGGAATTTAAGAATATGTGTTTCAAGTTAGGTGTAGACCATATTACCACTACGGAGTATCGCCCACAAGGCAATATTGCTGAAAGGTATCTGCGAAACCTCAAATCTGCTTTAATTGCCTACCATGCGAACGACCATACGTCTTGGGACCAGAACCTATCCTGGATACAGTACGCCTTCAATTCCTCTTATGACGAAGGACATAAGTCTACCCCGTTTGAGTTACTATACAAATACAAGCCAAACCACCCCTTGTCCACAAAATGGAAAATACATGACTTACTACCTCAGCAAATTAAGGATAAGCAGATTAAACGAATCTGGAATGAAGCCCGCGCAAATTTAAGAGCGAACTTAGAAAAATCGCGAAAATATCACGAGAGAAGTAATGATACTAATTTAGTTAGGTACCAAGTCGGTGACTTAGTAATGTACAAGACACACCCAACTAGTAGTGCTATTGATAAGACCACCTCTAAACTATCATACCGATGGTGTGGTCCTTACCGAATCCAGAAGTACTTAATCCCAGTTACAGTAGTCCTGTACGAACCTGCGACGCAAGAATATGTACGGAGAACACATATTTCGCAGATAAAATTGTATAAAAAAAAAATAAAGTTAGAAAAAGGTAATACTAGGTAGACAAGTTATCTTGTACCTGAGTAACTATGTGAATTGCTAATCCTAGAATTAGGAATGAGGCCTGATCAACCTTAGATCCTGTTCAGCGAAAGATGAGAGAAATAAGTAGTCAGTTAACCACAACCTGACCACTAAGTAAGAAGTTATCTAGATAGTAACTCTCTGTAGAGAGTAACCAAAATGAAATAAAAAACCGGTAGTAGATTTAAGTAATAGAAATAAGTAGAAGTTTGTGTGTTTTAAAGTGTAGTAATTAAGTATGAACTTTACGTAATTTAAGAAGTAATTTGTAAGTATATGTATATATTGTTTGATACTCAAAGAAATAAGTTGTGTATAACTCATGCAAATAAATAAATGAAAGAAAAAGGGAGAAGAAGGAGAGGAACTCCACACGGTAACGATAAGTGTACCCCAGTACCTAACTTTCGAATCCACTTAATATTTGTTTTCCCCCATGTCAATTTTAAGCGGCGGAATATGTGACGATTTAAATTGTAAAAAAAAATAAAAAATTAATAACAAAAATCGAAGAATGTGAAGTTAGTTAAAAAAAACATTAAATCGCACTATTAAACCAATTACCCCTGGACTAACTCATGGTAGTGATGAGACATAAATAAGAAAATTTAACTAGTATTAATTAATTAAAATTGTGGAAGCAAAAGTTAAAGAATAAAACTGTTAACCCTTTATTAAACTTATCATGCTATGACCTGTGAATTCCGGATTCAACTTGTATACCCAGCCGGCATTAAATAAGAAATACGTGTAAACCATAATATAAAGAATTAATACTTTAAAGTCACTAGTAATAGGTGTAATAATTTCAGTGTACGAGGAAAATCTCGATTGTTTGTTTTGTCTAACTGTAAAACTGTAGTATAATATAAAAGATGGAACTATATTATGGCGGAGTATTCGCTCCACGTCTTTGCAATTTTCCTGTTGTAACAACTAGGGATTAACGATGCGGCTTTCTAACTGTAAACAGCTCCACACTGGGGCTCTACACAAAATGTTATTTTGTGTGTATTTTAATTGAAGTGTTAACTTCCACTAAAAGTGTGGACAGCTAGACATAAGTAACGAAAATGTAGTGAGTAAATTTTTGTGAAACAAACATGTACGAAAAAGGAAAAACGTGTGTAAGAGGTGACATCTCCTGTAATTTAAATATCCAGTCAAATATTGTTCAAGTTAAAAGAAATTCCAACATAATGTACAAACAATACGTAAGCTCCAACACGACGGTGCAATTAAACAGGTGATGTGAATAACAGTGAAAAGTGACGACTTCGAACTATACTGCCTTTACTCTATCGCCGAGAATCCTGACGACTTCACGTTAGCTGGCACCATCACATCCATTTCATCGTTACTGGACAGACTACCCCTAGGACCATCCTCGACTACAAGAGTACGGAAGAATCACTCTTCAAGACACGGACAGTCAACCATAATATAAGAGGTGACGCGGGAGCTCGTCTTCCGTGAGTTATACATATTTTAAAATATAAGTAATTAAAGATGAAAAAGACTTTTAAGAGACAATCAATAAGCTCTAAGATTTAAACTGGTGTAACCACCAATTCTTGTAATCATACGTTGTAACTTAACTTTCGTTATGTAACTTCAAAAGTTGCTCAACTAAATAAAACCATTCTTCAAATGGTACTTAAGGAATAATGTAATCATATAATCAAGTATGGTAAATTTGAAAATTCTTAACAAGAAAAAGAAAGACTCGGACCCGAGGTAAACTCATTATCTAAATGATCATTTTATTTTAGATAGAAAACCCCCTTACAATCTCAGAGTAAATAATATCTTTATTTGTAATGTGTTACGTATACTATGTGAATAAAAGGGATGTCATCTTTGTTACATACTAAAGTGAGTGCATAAATCAGTTAAATCCCTCCCCTTGTTTCCTATAATTAGAATAATTGTAATTTTGTTAGTCTTGTGTTTTGAGTTTCAGTTTGTTACAACGTAGGAAGCCTGTATAATTGGCTAGCGTCAATTATCACGGGTTCCCTGGATTATGACGTAGCCGACACGTCATACAATCCAACATTACGGATACCGTGTCCACGCCGTCTTCCAAATCGATATACTTTACCGTTTTTACATTTCCGTTAAGCGCGAGCGGGATCGTACGAGTTGCGTATACAGCCATGATTCTGTACTACGACTTACACGAAATAAAGCACACATTTTTAAAGTTAGAAAATCAGTAGTTTTTACCAACGTCTCCGGCTGCTAACCGAGACGTAGGCAGTAAGTCTATTAATATGAATAACACACACTTTTTTAGGTTAGAAACCACTTGTTTTCAGCAGCGTCTTCAGCTTCTAACTGAGGGCTGGGCGGTAAATCTGCACAATATATAGGCACGAGAATATTATTGCGCAACCTTAGTCAAGGCTTTGCTTATTGCTTCATATCGTTGCGCAACAGTATGGTGCAATAGTTACGCTCGTCAGTAGAACAAGAGATGTAGGGATGGGGGAATGGGAAGGATCCGAGGTCATCGATGGACGGTGGGGAGCTGTTGAAGTAAGTCAAGAGGGCAGCTGTTCGAGACGTCACTTGTGACGTCATGCAATATATTTCACAATCCTCGACCCGGTTACGGGAACAGTACTCTTGCACCATATCACCTTCACACGGTACCACACGATTTTATCGATAGAACCGTTGCATCATATTATTGCACAACATTATTTTGCAATAGTTACGCTCGTTAGTAGAACAAGAGAGGGGGAGTGGGATTGTCCGTCTATGTACACGAGTTTCGTTCGCTAAACCCTTCAGTCTTATCTCGACACTCGCGAGCGTGCGTCATCGTCCAGAGCCCGAGCTAGTTGCCTGCAGCGTACTCGGTTTAATATACAGTAAGGTGATATCGGTCATGTTTTGTATTTATTTTTCGTTATTAATTTTTTAATTTTTATTTTTTTGTATATTTTTTTTGTAATATCTACGATTATTTTTCTTAAGTATACTCTTTGCATCGATTAAACATTGTATTTCTGTCGAGAACTAGACCGAAATGAACGGTTGAGAAATATTTTACAAAACATTTGCACACACAAACACACATCGATTGTCCGGGGGGAGGGGGGAAAGTAGTGGCGAGCTGTTGAATTAGGTCCAGTGGAACTATTACATCATATTATTGCGCAAAAGTATTGTGCAATAGATACGCTCGTTAGTAGAACCAGATTGTCCTTCTATATACACGAGATTCGTTCGCAAAACCTTTCGGTCTTATCTCGACACTCGCGAGCGACGCGTCGTCGTCCGGAGCCTGCGCTAGTTGACTGCAACTTTCTCGGTTTTTATAAGGTGATGTCGGTCGTGTTTTGTATTTTTTTTCTTTATTATATGTTTTTATGTTTGTATATATTATTTTTTGTAATATCTACGATTATTTTTCTTAATTACACACACACACACACAGCCTGCCACGCCCCTTTTTGTAATATCTATGAATATTATTTTTAATCACACACACACACACACACACACACACACACACACACACACACACACACACACACACACACACACACACACACACACACACACACACACACACACACACACACACACACACACACACACACACACACACACACACACACACACAAAACCTGCCCCGCCCTACCTACGAGTATTTGTTGTATGTAGCTTGGCACTATGACTTATTGTTCCTTCACTCTACGTACTACACTGTCTATTTCCGACAGTCATAAATTTGCACAGTACTTCTTCTAATGTACTTGTGTCTTGCTTCTTTTATCCACTGCTCCTTATATTACTTTATTACTGCCAAGCGCCTCAAGCAACTTTTTTTATCATCCACATGACTGCCATCCTTGGAATCAACTGAGAGTGGCATTCTAATAATTTAATCACACATACTTGGTCATCATGGTTCTACCCTTTTTTCAGTATTTTTCATGTTTTAATTGATCACTGACTCACTCCTGCTTATAGTCACTGAAGAACTTAACAGTGAAGGCTTCCTTAAATTTAACATATGTATTTAATTTACATTTATTATACACATTAGATGGTTGCCATGATTCTCTATGAGTGCTGCACTCGGTCTACAACATTGTCTCCAGTATAATAGTCCCTGGAAACCTTAAATACATTAGTGTACATAGAAACTTAGAAAATGTGTTCTTCACTAGTAATTATTTTGCACTGTGCCAATTGTCTGAATTTCTATATACTCCCACCATCTTTTGAGCACTTCTTTCCCTTTTCTATTCAAAGCCAGATTCTGTTTTACTTCCTCTATCTTCCTCTCATTTCCTTTTACCACTGCTGATAATCTTCCTGTCATGTCATTCCATTCTCATTTTTTCTTCCATTCTTTTTAGCGCTTCAATTCTCATTTTACAAGTTTCTTTTACATTGTAACAGTACAGAATGCTGTTCAAAAAGTGCACGCACTTGCGTGTTGATATCCAGTACACAATTTGAGGTTATGTTACATGATCTGGATTGTTTTGATGATTTAGTATTTTGGTTGTTGTCTTCTGTAGGGAGGTGGAGCAGTTTGTCACATACAGCCTTAGAACATGTGAGTGGGGACCCTGGTTATTTGGGGGGGGTGTTACTTCCTTGTTCACGTTTTCTACCATTACAACATTGTTCTTTATTTACTGTATTATGTTAGTAATGTTTCTTCGTTTGTTTTAACATAATCAGTTAATTTGTTATTAACCTCTTTTTATCTTACCACTTGCATTCTTATTTTGGCTCTCTAGCCTTACCCAATAAGTAACACCTTACTCTCACCCATTCTTCAATTGCAATCTTTACTTCCTGTACACTACACTCCTCTGATTCCACAATTTTCAACTGTGGTGCTTTAACTCTTCCTTTATTTCATTTTCAGTTTGTTTTAGGTTATTGTTTTATAAGTCATTCTAATATAATTTTAAATTCATTCCTTTATACTGTGGTTTTAGGCCTCACTCCCTTATCATTTCATTTACACTAATTAGGACATCTCTCATTCATTCTCTGTCTACCATCCCCATGCCTAGTTGGTTGTTGAGCACCACATCAATACACACACGACTGCACACACAACAACTGTAGTTCACCTACACAAAGTTCCTGAAATCGCTTAATACTTGAAATACCTTTTTTGTGCTCCTTTCAAGCTTGGTATTAGAAACAACACAGAGATACAAAACAAAATATTTATTAAAATGTAAGCCCAAAATATTGTATTTATGTATCAAGTATTTTGTTAGTGTGACAACACAGTGTTGGTAAATAAAGCCAGACAGTGCTGAACAACCACACGGTGTATGTTACTTTAATAGGATATGGGCCCACATGTGCAGTGTTTAATATTAAATACCAACGTGATTGCACTAAAATGCCTGAGAATTTTGTAGTAAATGTTCTTAATTGCAAGATAGTTAAAATAATGTGGACTGGGTGTGTGCCATGGAGAACAAGTTGGTACTCACAGTGAGTCATGCAAGTACATGGTGGATGATACAAAAAGCTAAATAAAAGTTAATTTTAACAACTCGCGCATATTTATATGTTCTACAAATACTACTGTGGACCTGTGGAAGAAATTTAAATCTCTATTTTATGATTCAAGTTTTGCAAGGAAAATCATCTTACTTTGTAGTTTGATTTCTATATGTCTAGAAAATTGTGTTCTATGGTGAGTCATGTGAATCAGGTTGTGGAGATTGTGTGTGGAGAGAGATTGAGAGAGTGAAAGTGAGGGGGGCAACCCCGCGTTTGCTACAATTTTGTAGGTATTTAATTGTAATATTTGTAAATACTTGGTTACTCACCGTCTTGTGAGTTCTTTAAAACTTCACTAACAATGCGTTTCAAGGATAAATCCTCATCATCAGGTTATATAAAAACAAAAATCCTTCTGGAGAAGTCGTCAAAAAATCGAACATATTTACAAAACATCACAAAGAACTTGACGCCACGTGGCGACCTGGTGCTCACCACTATACGCGATCGACTGCCACTAGGTAAAAATTTGACTTTGGTAAAAAGTTTTGGTTTTTTTAACAACTTCTCCAGAAGAATTGGTGATTTTGTATAACCTGATGATGAGGATTTCTCCTTGAAATGCGCTGTTATTGAAAGTTTTAAAGTAATCACAAGACGTTGAGTTACCAAGTGTACAGTGTACAAATACAGTATTAGAATTAAATACTTATATACGTGACTTGGAGACCATAATATAATGAAAATTTGTAGGCCTACATATCCTGAAACTATAATATCAATACATCAAATAAATATTGTCCTCAAAATACTTATTTTCACTAGATTTTCAAAATCCATTTTTTGGATGAACACAATTATGTTTTTGTAAACACTATTTGGTGAGACGAGGTAAAAATAAATAAACCTTCGTAGGCATTTCTGAAATATATTTTATTGGGCGAATTTTTTCAAACCTCATGTTAAAGAAGTAAAAATTACTTTTTTCTTTATTATCTGAAAAGGTAGGAAAGTGAGTTTCTAATTTACGATAAACTTAAACATTAATTGTCCAGTTGTCATGTGGTGTAATTAACAGACCTTCGCGCTCACTTATGTCACCATCACGCTACTGTTATTTAACTACATTTAATTAGCACAGTAAAATATGTCTATTGCCTACAGAAATTTAGAAAATGTCACTTGTGTGTCACTTGTTATATCACTTGTGTATATAAATTTAACGCCAAGTTTATTACTTTAATACATTCTAATTAAAAGCAACATATTCTCTCATTATCATATTTCCGCTTCTAACAAAGTAGGTGTTATCACAGGTCGTAATGTAATAATCATTATCATTAGGTTATCACAGGCTATAATTAGCACGGTAAAATGTTCGGACTCGATCATAAAGCTGGTATCATAAAGCTCGATCATCGCGTAGAGACTAATTATGTCTCCAAGGACAAACGCAGTTAGTCCAAAACCGAACACATATCGTCAGGCTGTTATTAACAATGTACTGTACTGTTATGGTTTGTCACCCTCACTAGTCTACTTGTGTAAAGTGCTACTCAATGTCTCCAAGAACAAACGCAATTAGTCCAAAACCGAACACATATCGTCAGGTTGTTATTAACAATGTACTGTACTGTTATGGTTTGCGCCCTCACTAGTCTACTTGTGTAAAGTGCTACTCAATGTCTCCAAGGACAAACGCAGTTAGTCAAAACCGAACACATATCGTCAGGTTGTTATTAACAATGTACTGTACTGTTATGGTTTGTCGCCCTCACTAGTCTACTTGTATAAAGTGCTACTCAATGTCTCCAAGGACAAACGCAGTTAGTCAAAACCGAACACATATCGTCAGGTTGTTATTAACAATGTACTGTACTGTTATGGTTTGCGCCCTCACTAGTCTACTTGTGTAAAGTGCTACTCAATGTCTCCAAGGACAAACGCAGTTATGCCAAAACCGAACACATATCGTCAGGTTGTTATTAACAATGTACTGTACTGTTATGGTTTGTCGCCCTCACTAGTCTACTTGTGTAAAGTGCTACTCAATGTCTCCAAGGACAAACGCAGTTAGTCCAAACCGAACACATATCGTCAGGTTGTTAATAACAATGTACTGTACTGTTATGGTTTGTAGCCCTCACTAGTCTACTTGTGTAAAGTGCTACTCAATGTCTCAAAGGACAAACGCAGTTAGTCCAAACCGAACACATATCGTCAGGTTGTTATTAACAATGTACTGTACTGTTATGGTTTGTCGCCCTCACTAGTCTACTTGTGTAAAGTGCTACTCAATGTCTCCAAGGACAAACGCAGTTAGTCCAAAACCGAACACATATCGTCAGGTTGTTATTAACAATGTACTGTACTGTTATGGTGTGTCGCCCTCACTAGTCTACTTGTGTAAAGTGCTACTCAATGTCTCCAAGAACAAACGCAGTTAGTCCAAACTGAACACATATCGTCAGGTTGTTATTAACAATGTACTGTACTGTTACGGTTTGTCGCCCTCACTAGTCTACTTGTGTAAAGTGCTACTCAATGTCTCCAAGGACAAACGCAGTTAGTCCAAAACCGAACACATATCGTCAGGTTGTTATTAACAATGTACTGTACTGTTATGGTTTGCGCCCTCACTAGTCTACTTGTATAAAGTGCTACTCAATGTCTCCAAGGACAAACGCAGTTAGTCCAAACCGAACACATATCATCAGGTTGTTATTAACAATGTACTGTACTGTTATGGTTTGTCGCCCTCACTAGTCTACTTGTGTAAAGTGCTACACAATGTCTCCAAGGACAAACGCAAACACATATCGTCAGGTTGTTATTAACAATGTACTGTACTGTTATGGTTTTTCGGCCTCACTAGTCTACATATTTAAGTGCTACTCAATGTCTCCAAGGACAAACGCAGTTAGTCAAAACCGAACACATATCGTCAGGTTGTTATTAACAATGTACTGTACTGTTATGGTTTGCGCCCTCAATAGTCTACTTGTGTAAAGTGCTACACAATGTCTCCAAGGACAAACGCAGTTAGTCAAAACCGAACACATATCGTCAGGTTGTTATTAACAATGTACTGTACTGTTATGGTTTGTCGCCCTCACTAGTCTACTTGTATAAAGTGCTACTCAATGTCTCCAAGGACAAACGCAGTTAGTCAAAATCGAACACATATCGTCAGGTTGTTATTAACAATGTACTGTACTGTTATGGTTTGCGCCCTCACTAGTCTACTTGTATAAAGTGCTACTCAATGTCTCCAAGGACAAACGCAGTTAGTCAAAACCGAACACATATCGTCAGGTTGTTATTAACAATGTACTGTACTGTTATGGTTTGTCGCCCTCACTAGTCTACTTGTGTAAAGTGCTACTCAATGTCTCCAAGGACAAACGCAAACACATATCGTCAGGTTGTTATTAACAATGTACTGTACTGTTATGGTTTGTCGCCCTCACTAGTCTACTTGTTTAAGTGCTACTCAATGTCTCCAAGGACAAACGCAGTTAGTCAAAACCGAAAACATATCGTCAGGTTGTTATTAACAATGTACTGTACTGTTATGGTTTGCGCCCTCACTAGTCTACTTGTGTAAAGTGCTACTCAATGTCTCCAAGGACAAACGCAGTTAGTCAAAACCGAACACATATCGTCAGGTTGTTATTAATAATGTACTGTACTGTTATGGTTTGTCGCCCTCACTAGTCTACTTGTATAAAGTGCTACTCAATGTCTCCAAGGACAAACGCAGTTAGTCCAAAACCGAACACATATCGTCAGGTTGTTATTAAAAATGTAGTGTACTGTTATGGTTTGTCGCCCTCACTAGTCTACTTGTGTAAAGTGCTACTCAATGTCTCCAAGGACAAACGCAGTTAGTCCAAACCGAACATATATCGTCAGGGTGTTATTAACAATATACTGTACTGTTATGGTTTGTAGCCCTCACTAGTCTACTTGTGTAAAGTGCTACTCAATGTCTCCAAGGACAAACGCAGTTAGTCAAAACCGAACACATATCGTCAGGTTGTTATTAACAATGTACTGTACTGTTATGGTTTGCGCCCTCACTAGTCTACTTGTGTAAAGTGCTACTCAATATCTCCAAGGACAAACGCAGTTAGTCGAAACCGAACACATATCGTCAGGTTGTTATTAACAATGTACTGTACTGTTATGGCTTTGTCGCCCTTACTAGTCTACTTGTATAAAGTGCTACTCAGTGTCTCCAAGGACAAACGCAGTTAGTCAAAACCGAACACATATCGTCAGGTTGTTATTAACAATGTACTGTACTGTTATGGTTTGTCGCCCTCACTAATCTACTTGTGTAAACTGCTACTCAATGTCTCCAAGGACAAACGCAGTTAGTCCAAAACCGAACACATATCGTCAGGTTGTTATTAACAATGTACTGTACTGTTATGGTTTGTCGCCCTCACTAGTCTACTTGTGTAAAGTGCTACTCAATGTCTCCAAGGACAAACGCAGTTAGTCCAAACCGAACACATATCGTCAGGTTGTTATTAACAATGTACTGTACTGTTATGGTTTGTAGCCCTCACTAGTCTACTTGTGTAAAGTGCTACTCAATGTCTCCAAGGACAAACGCAGTTAGTCAAAACCGAACACACATCGTCAGTTTGTTATTAACAATGTACTGTACTCTTATGGTTTGTCGCCCTCATTAGTCTACTTGTGTAAAGTGCTACTCAGTGTCTCCAAGGACAAACGCAGTTAGTCAAAACCGAACACATATCGTCAGTTTGTTATTAACAATGTACTGTACTGTTATGGTTTGTCGCCGTCACTAGTCTACTTGTGTAAAGTGCTACTCAATGTCTCCAAGGACAAACGCAGTTAGTCAAAACCGAACACATATCGTCAGTTTGTTATTAACAATGTACTGTACTGTTATGGTTTGTAGCCCTCACTAATCTACTTGTGTAAAGTGCTACTCAATGTCTCCAAGGACAAACGCAGTTAGTCCAAACCGAACACATATCGTCAGGTTGTTATTAACAATGTACTGTACTGTTATGGTTTGTCACCCTCACTAGTCTACTTGTGTAAAGTGCTACTCAATGTCTCCAAGGACAAACGCAGTTAGTCCAAAACCGAACACATATCGTCAGGTTGTTATTAACAATGTACTGTACTGTTATGGTTTGTAGCCCTCACTAATCTACTTGTGCAAAGTGCTACTCAATGTCTCCAAGGACAAACGCAGTTAG
The DNA here is from genome assembly GCA_034769895.1 of Magicicada septendecula. Lineage (NCBI taxonomy): Eukaryota > Metazoa > Arthropoda > Insecta > Hemiptera > Cicadidae > Magicicada > Magicicada septendecula. Next base: position 420,756,747 of record CM068375.1, read on the forward strand.
TCCAAAACCGAACACATATCGTCAGGTTGTTATTAACAATGTACTGTACTGTTATGGTTTGTCAACCTCACTAGTCTACTTGTGTAAAGTGCTACTCAATGTCTCCAAGGACAAACGCAGTTAGTCCAAAACCGAACACATATCGTCAGGTTGTTATTAACAATGTACAGTACTGTTATGCTTTGTCACCTTCACTAGTCTACTTGTGTAAAGTGCTACTCAATGTCTCCAAGGACAAACGCAGTTAGTCCAAACCGAACACATATCGTCAGGTTGTTATTAACAATGTACTGTACTGTTATGGTTTGTAGCCCTCACTAGTCTACTTGTGTACAGTGCTACTCAATGTCTCTAAGGACAAACGCAGTTAGTCCAAACCGAACACATATCGTCAGGTTGTTATTAACAATGTAGTGTACTGTTATGGTTTGTCGCCCTCACTAGTCTACTTGTGTAAAGTGCTACTCAATGTCTCCAAGGACAAATGCAGTTAGTCCAAAACCGAACACATATCGTCAGGTTGTTATTAACAATGTACTGTACTGTTATGGTGTGTCGCCCTCACTAGTCTACTTGTGTAAAGTGCTACTCAATGTCTCCAAGAACAAACGCAGTTAGTCCAAACTGAACACATATCGTCAGGTTGTTATTAACAATGTACTGTACTGTTACGGTTTGTCGCCCTCACTAGTCTACTTGTGTAAAGTGCTACTCAATGTCTCCAAGGACAAACGTAGTAAGTCCAAAACCGAACACATATCGTCAGGTTATTATTAACAATGTACTGTACTGTTATGGTTAGCGCCCTCACTAGTCTACTTGTATAAAGTGCTACTCAATGTCTCCAAGGACAAACGCAGTTAGTCCAAACCGAACACATATCGTCAGGTTGTTATTAACAATGTACTGTACTGTTATGGTTTGTCGCCCTCACTAGTCTACTTGTGTAAAGTGCTACTCAATGTCTCCAAGGACAAACGCAAACACATATCGTCAGGTTGTTATTAACAATGTACTGTACTGTTATGGTTTGTCGCCCTCACTAGTCTACTTATTTAAGTGCTACTCAATGTCTCCAAGGACAAACGCAGTTAGTCCAAAACCGAACACATATCGTCAGGTTGTTATTAACAATGTACTGTACTGTTATGGTTTGTCACCCTCACAAGTCTACTTGTGTAAAGTGCTACTCAATGTCTCCAAGGACAAACGCAGTTAGTCCAAAACCGAACACATATCGTCAGGTTGTTATTAGCAATGTACTGTACTGTTATGGTTTGTCACCCTCACAAGTCTGCTTGTGTAAAGTGCTACTCAATGTCTCCAAGGACAAACGCAGTTAGTCCAAACCGAACACATATCGTCAGGTTGTTATTAACAATGTACTGTACTGTTATGGATTGTCGCCCTCACTAGTTTACTTGTGTAAAGTGCTACTCAATGTCTCCAAGGACAAACGCAGTTAGTCAAAACCGAACACATATCGTCAGGTTGTTATTAACAATGTACTGTACTGTTATGGTTTGTCGCCCTCACTAGTCTACTTGTGTAAAGTGCTACTCAAAGTCTCCAAGGACAAACGCAGTTAGTCAAAACCGAACACATATCGTCAGGTTGTTATTAACAATGTACTGTACTGTTATGGTTTGTAGCCCTCACTAGTCTACTTGTGTAAAGTGCTACTCAATGTCTCCAAGGACAATCGCAGTTAGTCAAAACCGAACACATATCGTCAGGTTGTTATTAACAATGTACTGTACTGTTATGGTTTGTCGCCCTCACTAGTCTACTTGTATAAAGTGCTACTCAATGTCTCCAAGGACAAACGCAGTTAGTCAAAACCGAACACATATCGTCAGGTTGTTATTAACAATGTACTGTACTGTTATGGTTTGTAGCCCTCACTAGTCTACTTGTGTAAAGTGCTACTCAATGTCTCAAAGGACAAACACAGTTAGTCCAAACCGAACACATATCGTCAGGTTGTTATTAACAATGTACTGTACTGTTATGGTTTGTCGCCCTCACTAGTCTACTTGTGTAAAGTGCTACTCAATGTATCCAAGGACAAACGCAGTTAGTCCAAAACCGAACACATATCGTCAGGTTATTATTAACAATGTACTGTACTGTTATGGTGTGTCGCCCTCAGTAGTCTACTTGTGTAAAGTGCTACTCAATGTCTCCAAGAACAAACGCAGTTAGTCCAAACTGAACACATATCGTCAGGTTGTTCTTAACAATGTACTGTACTGTTACGGTTTGTCGCCCTCACTAGTCTACTTGTGTAAAGTGCTACTCAATGTCTCCAAGGACAAACGCAGTTAGTCCAAAACCAAACACATATCGTCAGGTTGTTATTAACAATGTACTGTACTGTTATGGTTTGCGCCCTCACTAGTCTACTTGTATAAAGTGCTACTCAATGTCTCCAAGGACAAACGCAGTTAGTCCAAACCGAACACATATCGTCAGGTTGTTATTAACAATGTACTGTACTGTTATGGTTTGTCGCCCTCACTAGTCTACTTGTGTAAAGTGCTACTCAATGTCTCCAAGGACAAACGCAAACACATATCGTCAGGTTGTTATTAACAATGTACTGTACTGTTATGGTTTGTCACCCTCACAAGTCTACTTGTGTAAAGTGCTACTCAATGTCTCCAAGGACAAACGCAGTTAGTCCAAAACCGAACACATATCGTCAGGTTGTTATTAACAATGTACTGTACTGTTATGGTTTGTCACCCTCACAAGTCTACTTGTGTAAAGTGCTACTCAATGTCTCCAAGGACAAACGCAGTTAGTTTAAACCGAACACATATCGTCAGGTTGTTATTAACAATGTAGTGTACTGTTATGGTTTGTCGCCCTCACTAGTTTACTTGTGTAAAGTGCTACTCAATGTCTCCAAGGACAAACGCAGTTAGTCAAAACCGAACACATATCGTCAGGTTGTTATTAACAATGTACTGTACTGTTATGGTTTGTCGCCCTCACTAGTCTACTTGTGTAAAGTGCTACTCAAAGTCTCCAAGGACAAACGCAGTTAGTCCAAACCGAACACATATCGTCAGGTTGTTATTAACAATGTACTGTACTGTTATGGTTTGTAGCCCTCACTAGTCTACTTGTGTAAAGTGCTACTCAATGTCTCCAAGGACAAACGCAGTTAGTCAAAACCGAACACATATCGTCAGTTTGTTATTAACAATGTACTGTACTCTTATGGTTTGTCGCCCTCACTAATCTACTTGTGTAAAGTGCTACTCAATGTCTCCAAGGACAAACGCAGTTAGTCCAAAACCGAACACATATCGTGAGGTTGTTATTAACAATGTACTGTACTGTTATGGTTTGTCACCCTCACTAGTCTACTTGTGTAAAGTGCTACTCAATGTCTCCAAGGACAAACGCAGTTAGTCCAAACCGAACACATATCGTCAGGTTGTTACTAACAATGTACTGTACTGTTATGGTTTGTAGCCCTCACTAGTCTACTTGTGTAAATTGCTACTCAATGTCTCAAAAAACAAACGCAGTTAGTCCAAACCGAACACATATCGTCAGGTTGTTATTAACAATGTACTGTACTGTTATGGTTTGTCGCCCTCACTAGTCTACTTGTGTAAAGTGCTACTCAATGTCTCCAAGGACAAACTCAGTTAGTCCAAAACCGAACACATATCGTCAGGTTGTTACTAACAATGTACTGTATTGTTATGGTTTGTAGCCCTCACTAGTCTACTTGTGTAAAGTGCTACTCAATGTCTCCAAGAACAAACGCAGTTAGTCCAAACTGAACACATATCGTCAGTTTGTTATTAACAATGTACTGTACTGTTACGGTTTGTCGCCCTCACTAGTCTACTTGTGTAAAGTGCTTCTCAATGTCTCCAAGGACAAACGCAGTTAGTCCAAAACCGAACACATATCGTCAGGTTGTTATTAACAATGTACTGTACTGTTATTGTTTGCGCCCTCACTAGTCTACTTGTATAAAGTGCTACTCAATGTCTCCAAGGACAAACGCAGTTAGTCCAAACCGAACACATATCGTCAGGTTGTTATTAACAATGTACTGTACTGTTATGGTTTGTCGCCCTCACTAGTCTAGTTGTGTAAAGTGCTACTCAATGTCTCCAAGGACAAACGAAAACACATATCGTCAGGTTGTTATTAACAATGTACTGTACTGTTATGGTTTGTCGCCCTCACTAGTCTACTTATTTAAGTGCTACTCAATGTCTCCAAGGACAAACGGAGTTAGTCAAAACCGAACACATATCGTCAGGTTGTTATTAACAATGTACTGTACTGTTATGGTTTGCGCCCTCACTAGTCTACTTGTGTAAAGTGCTACTCAATGTCTCCAAGGACAAACGCAGTTAGTCAAAACCGAACACATATCGTCAGGTTGTTATTAACAATGTACTGTACTGTTATGGTTTTTCGCCCTCACTAGTCTACTTGTATAAAGTGCTACTGAATGTCTCCAAGGACAAACGCAGTTAGTCAAAACCGAACACATATCGTCACGTTATTATTAACAATGTACTGTACTGTTATGGTTTGCGCCCTCACTAGTCTACTTGTATAAAGTGCTACTCAATGTCTCCAAGGACAAACGCAGTTAGTCAAAACCGAACACATATCGTCAGGTTGTTATTAACAATGTACTGTACTGTTATGGTTTGTCGCTCTCACTAGTCTACTTGTGTAAAGTGCTACTCAATGTCTCCAAGGACAAACGCAAACACATATCGTCAGGTTGTTATTAACAATGTACTGTACTGTTATGGTTTGTCGCCCTCACTAGTCTACTTGTTTAAGTGCTACTCAATGTCTGCAAGGACAAACGCAGTTAGTCAAAACCGAACACATATCGTCAGGTTGTTATTAACAATGTACTGTACTGTTATGGTTTGCGCCCTCACTAGTCTACTTGTGTAAAGTGCTACCCAATGTCTCCAAGGACAAACGCAGTTAGTCAAAACCGAACACATATCGTCAGGTTGTTATTAATAATGTACTGTACTGTTATGGTTTGTCACCCTCACTAGTCTACTTGTATAAAGTGCTACTCATTGTCTCCAAGGACAAACGCAGTTAGTCCAAAACCGAACACATATCGTCAGGTTGTTATTAACAATGTAGTGTACTGTTATGGTTTGTCGCCCTCACTAGTCTACTTGTGTAAAGTGCTACTCAATGTCTCCAAGGACAAACGCAGTTAGTCCAAACCGAACACATATCGTCAGGGTGTTATTAACAATATACTGTACTGTTATGGTTTGTAGCCCTCACTAGTCTACTTGTGTAAAGTGCTACTCAATGTCTCCAAATACAAACGCAGTTAGTCAAAACCGAACACATATCGTCAGGTTGTTATTAACAAAGTACTGTACTGTTATGGTTTGCGCCCTCACTAGTCTACTTGTATAAAGTGCTACTCAATGTCTCCAAGGACAAACGCAGTTAGTCCAAAACTGCACACATATCGTCAGGCTGTTATAAACAATGTACTGTACTGTTATGGTTTGTCACCCTCACTAGTCTACTTGTGTAAAGTGCTACTCAATGTCTCCAAGAACAAACGCAATTAGTCCAAAACCGAACACATATCGTCAGGTTGTTATTAACAATGTACTGTACTGTTATGGTTTGCGCCCTCACTAGTCTACTTGTGTAAAGTGCTACTCAATGTCTCCAAGGACAAACGCAGTTAGTCAAAACCGAACACATATCGTCAGGTTGTTATTAACAATGTACTGTACTGTTATGGTTTGTCGCCCTCACTAGTCTACTTGTATAAAGTGCTACTCAATGTCTCCAAGGACAAACGCAGTTAGTCAAAACCGAACACATATCGTCAGGTTGTTATTAACAATGTACTGTACTGTTATGGTTTGCGCCCTCACTAGTCTACTTGTGTAAAGTGCTACTCAATGTCTCCAAGGACAAACGCAGTTATGCCAAAACCGAACACATATCGTCAGGTTGTTATTAACAATGTACTGTACTGTTATGGTTTGTCGCCCTCACTAGTCTACTTGTGTAAAGTGCTACTCAATGTCTCCAAGGACAAACGCAGTTAGTCCAAACCGAACACATATCGTCAGGTTGTTATTAACAATGTACTGTACTGTTATGGTTTGTAGCCCTCACTAGTCTACTTGTGTAAAGTGCTACTCAATGTCTCAAAGGACAAACGCAGTTAGTCCAAACCGAACACATATCGTCAGGTTGTTATTAACAATGTACTGTACTGTTATGGTTTGTCGCCCTCACTAGTCTACTTGTGTAAAGTGCTACTCATTGTCTCCAAGGACAAACGCAGTTAGTCCAAAACCGAACACATATCGTCAGGTTGTTATTAACAATGTACTGTACTGTTATGGTGTGTCGCCCTCACTAGTCTACTTGTGTAAAGTGCTACTCAATGTCTCCAAGAACAAACGCAGTTAGTCCAAACTGAACACATATCGTCAGGTTGTTATTAACAATGTACTGTACTGTTACGGTTTGTCGCCCTCACTAGTCTACTTGTGTAAAGTGCTACTCAATGTCTCCAAGGACAAACGCAGTTAGTCCAAAACCGAACACATATCGTCAGGTTGTTATTAACAATGTACTGTACTGTTATGGTTTACGCCCTCACTAGTCTACTTGTATAAAGTGCTACTCAATGTCTCCAAGGACAAACGCAGTTAGTCCAAACCGAACACATATCATCAGGTTGTTATTAACAATGTACTGTACTGTTATGGTTTGTCGCCCTCACTAGTCTACTTGTGTAAAGTGCTACACAATGTCTCCAAGGACAAACGCAAACACATATCGTCAGGTTGTTATTAACAATGTACTGTACTGTTATGGTTTTTCGGCCTCACTAGTCTACATATTTAAGTGCTACTCAATGTCTCCAAGGACAAACGCAGTTAGTCAAAACCGAACACATATCGTCAGGTTGTTATTAACAATGTACTGTACTGTTATGGTTTGCGCCCTCAATAGTCTACTTGTGTAAAGTGCTACACAATGTCTCCAAGGACAAACGCAGTTAGTCAAAACCGAACACATATCGTCAGGTTGTTATTAACAATGTACTGTACTGTTATGGTTTGTCGCCCTCACTAGTCTACTTGTATAAAGTGCTACTCAATGTCTCCAAGGACAAACGCAGTTAGTCAAAATCGAACACATATCGTCAGGTTGTTATTAACAATGTACTGTACTGTTATGGTTTGCGCCCTCACTAGTCTACTTGTATAAAGTGCTACTCAATGTCTCCAAGGACAAACGCAGTTAGTCAAAACCGAACACATATCGTCAGGTTGTTATTAACAATGTACTGTACTGTTATGGTTTGTCGCCCTCACTAGTCTACTTGTGTAAAGTGCTACTCAATGTCTCCAAGGACAAACGCAAACACATATCGTCAGGTTGTTATTAACAATGTACTGTACTGTTATGGTTTGTCGCCCTCACTAGTCTACTTGTTTAAGTGCTACTCAATGTCTCCAAGGACAAACGCAGTTAGTCAAAACCGAACACATATCGTCAGGTTGTTATTAACAATGTACTGTACTGTTATGGTTTGCGCCCTCACTAGTCTACTTGTGTAAAGTGCTACTCAATGTCTCCAAGGACAAACGCAGTTAGTCAAAACCGAACACATATCGTCAGGTTGTTATTAATAATGTACTGTACTGTTATGGTTTGTCGCCCTCACTAGTCTACTTGTATAAAGTGCTACTCAATGTCTCCAAGGACAAACGCAGTTAGTCCAAAACCGAACACATATCGTCAGGTTGTTATTAACAATGTAGTGTACTGTTATGGTTTGTCGCCCTCACTAGTCTACTTGTGTAAAGTGCTACTCAATGTCTCCAAGAACAAACGCAGTTAGTCCAAACTGAACACATATCGTCAGGTTGTTCTTAACAATGTACTGTACTGTTACGGGTTGTCGCCCTCACTAGTCTACTTGTGTAAAGTGCTACTCAATGTCTCCAAGGACAAACGCAGTTAGTCCAAAACCAAACACATATCGTCAGGTTGTTATTAACAATGTACTGTACTGTTATGGTTTGCGCCCTCACTAGTCTACTTGTATAAAGTGCTACTCAATGTCTCCAAGGACAAACGCAGTTAGTCCAAACCGAACACATATCGTCAGGTTGTTATTAACAATGTACTGTACTGTTATGGTTTGTCGCCCTCACTAGTCTACTTGTGTAAAGTGCTACTCAATGTCTCCAAGGACAAACGCAAACACATATCGTCAGGTTGTTATTAACAATGTACTGTACTGTTATGGTTTGTCACCCTCACAAGTCTACTTGTGTAAAGTGCTACTCAATGTCTCCAAGGACAAACGCAGTTAGTCCAAAACCGAACACATATCGTCAGGTTGTTATTAACAATGTACTGTACTGTTATGGTTTGTCACCCTCACAAGTCTACTTGTGTAAAGTGCTACTCAATGTCTCCAAGGACAAACGCAGTTAGTTTAAACCGAACACATATCGTCAGGTTGTTATTAACAATGTAGTGTACTGTTATGGTTTGTCGCCCTCACTAGTTTACTTGTGTAAAGTGCTACTCAATGTCTCCAAGGACAAACGCAGTTAGTCAAAACCGAACACATATCGTCAGGTTGTTATTAACAATGTACTGTACTGTTATGGTTTGTCGCCCTCACTAGTCTACTTGTGTAAAGTGCTACTCAAAGTCTCCAAGGACAAACGCAGTTAGTCCAAACCGAACACATATCGTCAGGTTGTTATTAACAATGTACTGTACTGTTATGGTTTGTAGCCCTCACTAGTCTACTTGTGTAAAGTGCTACTCAATGTCTCCAAGGACAAACGCAGTTAGTCAAAACCGAACACATATCGTCAGTTTGTTATTAACAATGTACTGTACTCTTATGGTTTGTCGCCCTCACTAATCTACTTGTGTAAAGTGCTACTCAATGTCTCCAAGGACAAACGCAGTTAGTCCAAAACCGAACACATATCGTGAGGTTGTTATTAACAATGTACTGTACTGTTATGGTTTGTCACCCTCACTAGTCTACTTGTGTAAAGTGCTACTCAATGTCTCCAAGGACAAACGCAGTTAGTCCAAACCGAACACATATCGTCAGGTTGTTACTAACAATGTACTGTACTGTTATGGTTTGTAGCCCTCACTAGTCTACTTGTGTAAATTGCTACTCAATGTCTCAAAAAACAAACGCAGTTAGTCCAAACCGAACACATATCGTCAGGTTGTTATTAACAATGTACTGTACTGTTATGGTTTGTCGCCCTCACTAGTCTACTTGTGTAAAGTGCTACTCAATGTCTCCAAGGACAAACTCAGTTAGTCCAAAACCGAACACATATCGTCAGGTTGTTACTAACAATGTACTGTATTGTTATGGTTTGTAGCCCTCACTAGTCTACTTGTGTAAAGTGCTACTCAATGTCTCCAAGAACAAACGCAGTTAGTCCAAACTGAACACATATCGTCAGTTTGTTATTAACAATGTACTGTACTGTTACGGTTTGTCGCCCTCACTAGTCTACTTGTGTAAAGTGCTTCTCAATGTCTCCAAGGACAAACGCAGTTAGTCCAAAACCGAACACATATCGTCAGGTTGTTATTAACAATGTACTGTACTGTTATTGTTTGCGCCCTCACTAGTCTACTTGTATAAAGTGCTACTCAATGTCTCCAAGGACAAACGCAGTTAGTCCAAACCGAACACATATCGTCAGGTTGTTATTAACAATGTACTGTACTGTTATGGTTTGTCGCCCTCACTAGTCTAGTTGTGTAAAGTGCTACTCAATGTCTCCAAGGACAAACGAAAACACATATCGTCAGGTTGTTATTAACAATGTACTGTACTGTTATGGTTTGTCGCCCTCACTAGTCTACTTATTTAAGTGCTACTCAATGTCTCCAAGGACAAACGGAGTTAGTCAAAACCGAACACATATCGTCAGGTTGTTATTAACAATGTACTGTACTGTTATGGTTTGCGCCCTCACTAGTCTACTTGTGTAAAGTGCTACTCAATGTTTCCAAGGACAAACGCAGTTAGTCAAAACCGAACACATATCGTCAGGTTGTTATTAACAATGTACTGTACTGTTATGGTTTTTCGCCCTCACTAGTCTACTTGTATAAAGTGCTACTGAATGTCTCCAAGGACAAACGCAGTTAGTCAAAACCGAACACATATCGTCACGTTATTATTAACAATGTACTGTACTGTTATGGTTTGCGCCCTCACTAGTCTACTTGTATAAAGTGCTACTCAATGTCTCCAAGGACAAACGCAGTTAGTCAAAACCGAACACATATCGTCAGGTTGTTATTAACAATGTACTGTACTGTTATGGTTTGTCGCTCTCACTAGTCTACTTGTGTAAAGTGCTACTCAATGTCTCCAAGGACAAACGCAAACACATATCGTCAGGTTGTTATTAACAATGTACTGTACTGTTATGGTTTGTCGCCCTCACTAGTCTACTTGTTTAAGTGCTACTCAATGTCTGCAAGGACAAACGCAGTTAGTCAAAACCGAACACATATCGTCAGGTTGTTATTAACAATGTACTGTACTGTTATGGTTTGCGCCCTCACTAGTCTACTTGTGTAAAGTGCTACCCAATGTCTCCAAGGACAAACGCAGTTAGTCAAAACCGAACACATATCGTCAGGTTGTTATTAATAATGTACTGTACTGTTATGGTTTGTCACCCTCACTAGTCTACTTGTATAAAGTGCTACTCATTGTCTCCAAGGACAAACGCAGTTAGTCCAAAACCGAACACATATCGTCAGGTTGTTATTAACAATGTAGTGTACTGTTATGGTTTGTCGCCCTCACTAGTCTACTTGTGTAAAGTGCTACTCAATGTCTCCAAGGACAAACGCAGTTAGTCCAAACCGAACACATATCGTCAGGGTGTTATTAACAATATACTGTACTGTTATGGTTTGTAGCCCTCACTAGTCTACTTGTGTAAAGTGCTACTCAATGTCTCCAAATACAAACGCAGTTAGTCAAAACCGAACACATATCGTCAGGTTGTTATTAACAAAGTACTGTACTGTTATGGTTTGCGCCCTCACTAGTCTACTTGTATAAAGTGCTACTCAATGTCTCCAAGGACAAACGCAGTTAGTCCAAAACTGCACACATATCGTCAGGCTGTTATAAACAATGTACTGTACTGTTATGGTTTGTCACCCTCACTAGTCTACTTGTGTAAAGTGCTACTCAATGTCTCCAAGAACAAACGCAATTAGTCCAAAACCGAACACATATCGTCAGGTTGTTATTAACAATGTACTGTACTGTTATGGTTTGCGCCCTCACTAGTCTACTTGTGTAAAGTGCTACTCAATGTCTCCAAGGACAAACGCAGTTAGTCAAAACCGAACACATATCGTCAGGTTGTTATTAACAATGTACTGTACTGTTATGGTTTGTCGCCCTCACTAGTCTACTTGTATAAAGTGCTACTCAATGTCTCCAAGGACAAACGCAGTTAGTCAAAACCGAACACATATCGTCAGGTTGTTATTAACAATGTACTGTACTGTTATGGTTTGCGCCCTCACTAGTCTACTTGTGTAAAGTGCTACTCAATGTCTCCAAGGACAAACGCAGTTATGCCAAAACCGAACACATATCGTCAGGTTGTTATTAACAATGTACTGTACTGTTATGGTTTGTCGCCCTCACTAGTCTACTTGTGTAAAGTGCTACTCAATGTCTCCAAGGACAAACGCAGTTAGTCCAAACCGAACACATATCGTCAGGTTGTTATTAACAATGTACTGTACTGTTATGGTTTGTAGCCCTCACTAGTCTACTTGTGTAAAGTGCTACTCAATGTCTCAAAGGACAAACGCAGTTAGTCCAAACCGAACACATATCGTCAGGTTGTTATTAACAATGTACTGTACTGTTATGGTTTGTCGCCCTCACTAGTCTACTTGTGTAAAGTGCTACTCATTGTCTCCAAGGATAAACGCAGTTAGTCCAAAACCGAACACATATCGTCAGGTTGTTATTAACAATGTACTGTACTGTTATGGTGTGTCGCCCTCACTAGTCTACTTGTGTAAAGTGCTACTCAATGTCTCCAAGAACAAACGCAGTTAGTCCAAACTGAACACATATCGTCAGGTTGTTATTAACAATGTACTGTACTGTTACGGTTTGTCGCCCTCACTAGTCTACTTGTGTAAAGTGCTACTCAATGTCTCCAAGGACAAACGCAGTTAGTCCAAAACCGAACACATATCGTCAGGTTGTTATTAACAATGTACTGTACTGTTATGGTTTACGCCCTCACTAGTCTACTTGTATAAAGTGCTACTCAATGTCTCCAAGGACAAACGCAGTTAGTCCAAACCGAACACATATCATCAGGTTGTTATTAACAATGTACTGTACTGTTATGGTTTGTCGCCCTCACTAGTCTACTTGTGTAAAGTGCTACACAATGTCTCCAAGGACAAACGCAAACACATATCGTCAGGTTGTTATTAACAATGTACTGTACTGTTATGGTTTTTCGGCCTCACTAGTCTACATATTTAAGTGCTACTCAATGTCTCCAAGGACAAACGCAGTTAGTCAAAACCGAACACATATCGTCAGGTTGTTATTAACAATGTACTGTACTGTTATGGTTTGCGCCCTCAATAGTCTACTTGTGTAAAGTGCTACACAATGTCTCCAAGGACAAACGCAGTTAGTCAAAACCGAACACATATCGTCAGGTTGTTATTAACAATGTACTGTACTGTTATGGTTTGTCGCCCTCACTAGTCTACTTGTATAAAGTGCTACTCAATGTCTCCAAGGACAAACGCAGTTAGTCAAAATCGAACACATATCGTCAGGTTGTTATTAACAATGTACTGTACTGTTATGGTTTGCGCCCTCACTAGTCTACTTGTATAAAGTGCTACTCAATGTCTCCAAGGACAAACGCAGTTAGTCAAAACCGAACACATATCGTCAGGTTGTTATTAACAATGTACTGTACTGTTATGGTTTGTCGCCCTCACTAGTCTACTTGTGTAAAGTGCTACTCAATGTCTCCAAGGACAAACGCAAACACATATCGTCAGGTTGTTATTAACAATGTACTGTACTGTTATGGTTTGTCGCCCTCACTAGTCTACTTGTTTAAGTGCTACTCAATGTCTCCAAGGACAAACGCAGTTAGTCAAAACCGAACACATATCGTCAGGTTGTTATTAACAATGTACTGTACTGTTATGGTTTGCGCCCTCACTAGTCTACTTGTGTAAAGTGCTACTCAATGTCTCCAAGGACAAACGCAGTTAGTCAAAACCGAACACATATCGTCAGGTTGTTATTAATAATGTACTGTACTGTTATGGTTTGTCGCCCTCACTAGTCTACTTGTATAAAGTGCTACTCAATGTCTCCAAGGACAAACGCAGTTAGTCCAAAACCGAACACATATCGTCAGGTTGTTATTAACAATGTAGTGTACTGTTATGGTTTGTCGCCCTCACTAGTCTACTTGTGTAAAGTGCTACTCAATGTCTCCAAGGACAAACGCAGTTAGTCCAAACCGAACATATATCGTCAGGGTGTTATTAACAATATACTGTACTGTTATGGTTTGTAGCCCTCACTAGTCTACTTGTGTAAAGTGCTACTCAATGTCTCCAAGGACAAACGCAGTTAGTCAAAACCGAACACATATCGTCAGGTTGTTATTAACAATGTACTGTACTGTTATGGTTTGTCGCCCTCACTAGTCTACTTGTGTAAAGTGCTACTCAATGTCTCCAAGGACAAACGCAGTTAGTCAAAACCGAACACATATCGTCAGGTTGTTATTAACAATGTACTGTACTGTTATGGTTTGCGCCCTCACTAGTCTACTTGTGTAAAGTGCTACTCAATATCTCCAAGGACAAACGCAGTTAGTCGAAACCGAACACATATCGTCAGGTTGTTATTAACAATGTACTGTACTGTTATGGCTTGTCGCCCTTACTAGTCTACTTGTATAAAGTGCTACTCAGTGTCTCCAAGGACAAACGCAGTTAGTCAAAACCGAACACATATCGTCAGGTTGTTATTAACAATGTACTGTACTGTTATGGTTTGTCGCCCTCACTAATCTACTTGTGTAAACTGCTACTCAATGTCTCCAAGGACAAACGCAGTTAGTCCAAAACCGAACACATATCGTCAGGTTGTTATTAACAATGTACTGTACTGTTATGGTTTGTCACCCTCACAAGTCTACTTGTGTAAAGTGCTACTCAATGTCTCCAAGGACAAACGCAGTTAGTCTAAACCGATCACATATCGTCAGGTTGTTATTAACAATGTACTGTACTGTTATGGTTTGTCGCCCTCACTAGTTTACTTGTGTAAAGTGCTACTCAATGTCTCCAAGGACAAACGCAGTTAGTCAAAACCGAACACATATCGTCAGGTTGTTATTAACAATGTACTGTACTGTTATGGTTTGTCGCCCTCACTAGTCTACTTGTGTAAAGTGCTACTCAATGTCTCCAAGGACAAACGCAGTTAGTCCAAACCGAACACATATCGTCAGGTTGTTATTAACAATGTACTGTACTGTTATGGTTTGTAGCCCTCACTAGTCTACTTGTGTAAAGTGCTACTCAATGTCTCCAAGGACAAACGCAGTTAGTCAAAACCGAACACACATCGTCAGTTTGTTATTAACAATGTACTGTACTCTTATGGTTTGTCGCCCTCATTAGTCTACTTGTGTAAAGTGCTACTCAGTGCCTCCAAGGACAAACGCAGTTAGTCAAAACCGAACACATATCGTCAGTTTGTTATTAACAATGTACTGTACTGTTATGGTTTGTCGCCGTCACTAGTCTACTTGTGTAAAGTGCTACTCAATGTCTCCAAGGACAAACGCAGTTAGTCAAAACCGAACACATATCGTCAGTTTGTTATTAACAATGTACTGTACTGTTATGGTTTGTAGCCCTCACTAATCTACTTGTGTAAAGTGCTACTCAATGTCTCCAAGGACAAACGCAGTTAGTCCAAACCGAACACATATCGTCAGGTTGTTATTAACAATGTACTGTACTGTTATGGTTTGTCACCCTCACTAGTCTACTTGTGTAAAGTGCTACTCAATGTCTCCAAGGACAAACGCAGTTAGTCCAAAACCGAACACATATCGTCAGGTTGTTATTAACTATGTACTGTACTGTTATGGTTTGTAGCCCTCACTAATCTACTTGTGCAAAGTGCTACTCAATGTCTCCAAGGACAAACGCAGTTAGTCCAAAACCGAACACATATCGTCAGGTTGTTATTAACAATGTACTGTACTGTTATGGTTTGTCACCCTCACTAGTCTACTTGTGTAAAGTGCTACTCAATGTCTCCAAGGACAAACGCAGTTAGTCCAAAACCGAACACATATCGTCAGGTTGTTATTAACAATGTACAGTACTGTTATGGTTTGTCACCCTCACTAGTCTACTTGTGTAAAGTGCTACTCAATGTCTCCAAGGACAAACGCAGTTAGTCCAAACCGAACACATATCGTCAGGTTGTTATTAACAATGTACTGTACTGTTATGGTTTGTAGCCCTCACTAGTCTACTTGTGTACAGTGCTACTCAATGTCTCTAAGGACAAACGCAGTTAGTCCAAACCGAACACATATCGTCAGGTTGTTATTAACAATGTACTGTACTGTTATGGTTTGTCGCCCTCACTAGTCTACTTGTGTAAAGTGCTACTCAATGTCTCCAAGGACAAATGCAGTTAGTCCAAAACCGAACACATATCGTCAGGTTGTTATTAACAATGTACTGTACTGTTATGGTGTGTCGCCCTCACTAGTCTACTTGTGTAAAGTGCTACTCAATGTCTCCAAGAACAAACGCAGTTAGTCCAAACTGAACACATATCGTCAGGTTGTTATTAACAATGTACTGTACTGTTACGGTTTGTCGCCCTCACTAGTCTACTTGTGTAAAGTGCTACTCAATGTCTCCAAGGACAAACGTAGTAAGTCCAAAACCGAACACATATCGTCAGGTTATTATTAACAATGTACTGTACTGTTATGGTTAGCGCCCTCACTAGTCTACTTGTATAAAGTGCTACTCAATGTCTCCAAGGACAAACGCAGTTAGTCCAAACCGAACACATATCGTCAGGTTGTTATTAACAATGTACTGTACTGTTATGGTTTGTCGCCCTCACTAGTCTACTTGTGTAAAGTGCTACTCAATGTCTCCAAGGACAAACGCAAACACATATCGTCAGGTTGCTATTAACAATGTACTGTACTGTTATGGTTTGTCGCCCTCACTAGTCTACTTATTTAAGTGCTACTCAATGTCTCCAAGGACAAACGCAGTTAGTCCAAAACCGAACACATATCGTCAGGTTGTTATTAACAATGTACTGTACTGTTATGGTTTGTCACCCTCACAAGTCTACTTGTGTAAAGTGCTACTCAATGTCTCCAAGGACAAACGCAGTTAGTCCAAAACCGAACACATATCGTCAGGTTGTTATTAGCAATGTACTGTACTGTTATGGTTTGTCACCCTCACAAGTCTGCTTGTGTAAAGTGCTACTCAATGTCTCCAAGGACAAACGCAGTTAGTCCAAACCGAACACATATCGTCAGGTTGTTATTAACAATGTACTGTACTGTTATGGATTGTCGCCCTCACTAGTTTACTTGTGTAAAGTGCTACTCAATGTCTCCAAGGACAAACGCAGTTAGTCAAAACCGAACACATATCGTCAGGTTGTTATTAACAATGTACTGTACTGTTATGTTTTGTCGCCCTCACTAGTCTACTTGTATAAAGTGCTACTCAATGTCTCCAAGGACAAACGCAGTTAGTCAAAACCGAACACATATCGTCAGGTTGTTATTAACAATGTACTGTACTGTTATGGTTTGTAGCCCTCACTAGTCTACTTGTGTAAAGTGCTACTCAATGTCTCAAAGGACAAACGCAGTTAGTCCAAACCGAACACATATCGTCAGGTTGTTATTAACAATGTACTGTACTGTTATGGTTTGTCGCCCTCACTAGTCTACTTGTGTAAAGTGCTACTCAATGTCTCCAAGGACAAACGCAGTTAGTCCAAAACCGAACACATATCGTCAGGTTGTTATTAACAATGTACTGTACTGTTATGGTGTGTCGCCCTCAGTAGTCTACTTGTGTAAAGTGCTACTCAATGTCTCCAAGAACAAACGCAGTTAGTCCAAACTGAACACATATCGTCAGGTTGTTCTTAACAATGTACTGTACTGTTACGGTTTGTCGCCCTCACTAGTCTACTTGTGTAAAGTGCTACTCAATGTCTCCAAGGACAAACGCAGTTAGTCCAAAACCAAACACATATCGTCAGGTTGTTATTAACAATGTACTGTACTGTTATGGTTTGCGCCCTCACTAGTCTACTTGTATAAAGTGCTACTCAATGTCTCCAAGGACAAACGCAGTTAGTCCAAACCGAACACATATCGTCAGGTTGTTATTAACAATGTACTGTACTGTTATGGTTTGTCGCCCTCACTAGTCTACTTGTGTAAAGTGCTACTCAATGTCTCCAAGGACAAACGCAAACACATATCGTCAGGTTGTTATTAACAATGTACTGTACTGTTATGGTTTGTCACCCTCACAAGTCTACTTGTGTAAAGTGCTACTCAATGTCTCCAAGGACAAACGCAGTTAGTCCAAAACCGAACACATATCGTCAGGTTGTTATTAACAATGTACTGTACTGTTATGGTTTGTCACCCTCACAAGTCTACTTGTGTAAAGTGCTACTCAATGTCTCCAAGGATAAACGCAGTTAGTTTAAACCGAACACATATCGTCAGGTTGTTATTAACAATGTAGTGTACTGTTATGGTTTGTCGCCCTCACTAGTTTACTTGTGTAAAGTGCTACTCAATGTCTCCAAGGACAAACGCAGTTAGTCAAAACCGAACACATATCGTCAGGTTGTTATTAACAATGTACTGTACTGTTATGGTTTGTCGCCCTCACTAGTCTACTTGTGTAAAGTGCTACTCAAAGTCTCCAAGGACAAACGCAGTTAGTCCAAACCGAACACATATCGTCAGGTTGTTATTAACAATGTACTGTACTGTTATGGTTTGTAGCCCTCACTAGTCTACTTGTGTAAAGTGCTACTCAATGTCTCCAAGGACAAACGCAGTTAGTCAAAACCGAACACATATCGTCAGTTTGTTATTAACAATGTACTGTACTCTTATGGTTTGTCGCCCTCACTAATCTACTTGTGTAAAGTGCTACTCAATGTCTCCAAGGACAAACTCAGTTAGTCCAAAACCGAACACATATCGTGAGGTTGTTATTAACAATGTACTGTACTGTTATGGTTTGTCACCCTCACTAGTCTACTTGTGTAAAGTGCTACTCAATGTCTCCAAGGACAAACGCAGTTAGTCCAAACCGAACACATATCGTCAGGTTGTTACTAACAATGTACTGTACTGTTATGGTTTGTAGCCCTCACTAGTCTACTTGTGTAAAGTGCTACTCAATGTCTCAAAGGACAAACGCAGTTAGTCCAAACCGAACACATATCGTCAGGTTGTTATTAACAATGTACTGTACTGTTATGGTTTGTCGCCCTCACTAGTCTACTTGTGTAAAGTGCTACTCAATGTCTCCAAGGACAAACTCAGTTAGTCCAAAACCGAACACATATCGTCAGGTTGTTACTAACAATGTACTGTATTGTTATGGTGTGTCGCCCTCACTAGTCTACTTGTGTAAAGTGCTACTCAATGTCTCCAAGAACAAACGCAGTTAGTCCAAACTGAACACATATCGTCAGTTTGTTATTAACAATGTACTGTACTGTTACGGTTTGTCGCCCTCACTAGTCTACTTGTGTAAAGTGCTTCTCAATGTCTCCAAGGACAAACGCAGTTAGTCCAAAACCGAACACATATCGTCAGGTTGTTATTAACAATGTACTGTACTGTTATTGTTTGCGCCCTCACTAGTCTACTTGTATAAAGTGCTACTCAATGTCTCCAAGGACAAACGCAGTTAGTCCAAACCGAACACATATCGTCAGGTTGTTATTAACAATGTACTGTACTGTTATGGTTTGTCGCCCTCACTAGTCTAGTTGTGTAAAGTGCTACTCAATGTCTCCAAGGACAAACGAAAACACATATCGTCAGGTTGTTATTAACAATGTACTGTACTGTTATGGTTTGTCGCCCTCACTAGTCTACTTATTTAAGTGCTACTCAATGTCTCCAAGGACAAACGGAGTTAGTCAAAACCGAACACATATCGTCACGTTGTTATTAACAATGTACTGTACTGTTATGGTTTGCGCCCTCACTAGTCTACTTGTGTAAAGTGCTACTCAATGTCTCCAAGGACAAACGCAGTTAGTCAAAACCGAACACATATCGTCAGGTTGTTATTAACAATGTACTGTACTGTTATGGTTTTTCGCCCTCACTAGTCTACTTGTATAAAGTGCTACTGAATGTCTCCAAGGACAAACGCAGTTAGTCAAAACCGAACACATATCGTCACGTTATTATTAACAATGTACTGTACTGTTATGGTTTGCGCCCTCACTAGTCTACTTGTATAAAGTGCTACTCAATGTCTCCAAGGACAAACGCAGTTAGTCAAAACCGAACACATATCGTCAGGTTGTTATTAACAATGTACTGTACTGTTATGGTTTGTCGCTCTCACTAGTCTACTTGTGTAAAGTGCTACTCAATGTCTCCAAGGACAAACGCAAACACATATCGTCAGGTTGTTATTAACAATGTACTGTACTGTTATGGTTTGTCGCCCTCACTGGTCTACTTTTTTAAGTGCTACTCAATGTCTGCAAGGACAAACGCAGTTAGTCAAAACCGAACACATATCGTCAGGTTGTTATTAACAATGTACTGTACTGTTATGGTTTGCGCCCTCACTAGTCTACTTGTGTAAAGTGCTACCCAATGTCTCCAAGGACAAACGCAGTTAGTCAAAACCGAACACATATCGTCAGGTTGTTATTAATAATGTACTGTACTGTTATGGTTTGTCACCCTCACTAGTCTACTTGTATAAAGTGCTACTCATTGTCTCCAAGGACAAACGCAGTTAGTCCAAAACCGAACACATATCGTCAGGTTGTTATTAACAATGTAGTGTACTGTTATGGTTTGTCGCCCTCACTAGTCTACTTGTGTAAAGTGCTACTCAATGTCTCCAAGGACAAACGCAGTTAGTCCAAACCGAACACATATCGTCAGGGTGTTATTAACAATATACTGTACTGTTATGGTTTGTAGCCCTCACTAGTCTACTTGTGTAAAGTGCTACTCAATGTCTCCAAGGACAAACGCAGTTAGTCAAAACCGAACACATATCGTCAGGTTGTTATTAGCAAAGTACTGTACTGTTATGGTTTGCGCCCTCACTAGTCTACTTGTATAAAGTGCTACTCAATGTCTCCAAGGACAAACGCAGTTAGTCCAAAACCGAACACATATCGTCAGATTGTTATTAACAATGTACTGTACTGTTATGGTTTGTCACCCTCACAAGTCTACTTGTGTAAAGTGCTACTCAATGTCTCCAAGGACAAACGTAGTTAGTCCAAACCGAACACATATCGTCAGGTTGTTACTAACAATGTACTGTACTCTTATGGTTTGTCGCCCTCACTAGTCTACTTGTGTAAAGTGCTACTCAGTGTCTCCAAGGACAAACGCAGTTAGTCAAAACCGAACACATATCGTCAGTTTGTTATTAACAATGTACTGTACTGTTAAGGTTTGTCGCCGTCACTAGTCTACTTGTGTAAAGTGCTACTCAGTGTCTCCAAGGACAAACGCAGTTAGTCAAAACCGAACAGATATCGTCAGTTTGTTACTAACAATGTACTGTACTGTTATGGTTTGTAGCCCTAACTAATCTACTTGTGTAAAGTGCTACTCAATGTCTCCAAGGACAAACGCAGTTAGTCCAAACCGATCACATATCGTCAGGTTGTTATTAACAATGTACTGTACTGTTATGGTTTGTCACCCTCACAAGTCTACTTGTGTAAAGTGCTACTCAATGTCTCCAAGGACAAACGCAGTTAGTCCAAAACCGAACACATATCGTCAGGTTGTTATTAACAATGTACTGTACTGTTATGGTTTGTCGCCCTCACTAGTCTACTTGTATAAAGTGCTACTCAATGTCTCCAAGGACAAACGCAGTTAGTCAAAACCGAACACATATCGTCAGACTGTTATTAACAATATACTGTACTGTTATGGTTTGTCGCCCTCACTAATCTACTTGTGTAAAGTGCTACTCAATGTCTCCAAGGACAAACGCAGTTAGTCCAAAACCGAACACATATCGTCAGGTTGTTATTAACAATGTACTGTACTGTTATGGTTTGTCACCCTCACTAGTCTACTTGTGTAAAGTGCTACTCAATGTCTCCAAGGACAAACGCAGTTAGTCCAAACCGAACACATATCATCAGGTTGTTATTAACAATGTACTGTACTGTTATGGTTTGTAGCCCTCACTAGTCTACTTGTGTAAAGTGCTACTCAATGTCTCAAAGGACAAACGCAGTTAGTCCAAACCGAACACATATCGTCAGGTTGTTATTAACAATGTACTGTACTGTTATAGTTTGTCGCCCTCACTAGTCTACTTGTGTAAAGTGCTACTCAATGTCTCCAAGGACAAACGCAGTTAGTCCAAAACCGAACACATATCGTCAGGTTGTTATTAACAATGTACTGTACTGTTATGGTGTGTCGCCCTCACTAGTCTACTTATGTAAAGTGCTACTCAATGTCTCCAAGAACAAACGCAGTTAGTCCAAACTGAACACATATCGTCAGGTTGTTATTAACAATGTACTGTACTGTTACGGTTTGTCGCCCTCACTAGTCTACTTGTGTAAAGTGCTACTCAATGTCTCCAAGGACAAACGCAGTTAGTCCAAAACCGAACACATATCGTCAGGTTGTTATTAACAATGTACTGTACTGTTATGGTTTGCGCCCTCACTAGTCTACTTGTATAAAGTGCTACTCAATGTCTCCAAGGACAAACGCAGTTAGTCCAAACCGAACACATATTGTCAGGTTGTTAATAACAATGTACTGTACTGTTATGGTTTGTCGCCCTCACTAGTCTACTTGTGTAAAGTGCTACTCAATGTCTCCAAGGACAAACGCAAACACATATCGTCAGGTTGTTATTAACAATGTACTGTACTGTTATGGTTTGTCGCCCTCACTAGTCTACTTATTTAAGTGCTACTCAATGTCTCCAAGGACAAACGCAGTTAGTCAAAACCGAACACATATCGTCAGGTTGTTATTAACAATGTACTGTACTGTTATGGTTTGCGCCCTCACTAGTCTACTTGTGTAAAGTCCTACTCAATGTCTCCAAGGACAAACGCAGTTAGCCAAACCGAACACATATCGTCAGGTTGTTATTAACAATGTACTGTACTGTTATGGTTTGTCGCCCTCACTAGTCTACTTGTATAAAGTGCTACTCAATGTCTCCAAGGACAAACGCAGTTAGTCAAAACCGAACACATATCGTCAGGTTGTTATTAACAATGTACTGTACTGTTATGGTTTGCGCCCTCACTAGTCTACTTGTATAAAGTGCTGCTCAATGTCTCCAAGGACAAACGCAGTTAGTCAAAACCGAACACATATCGTCAGGTTGTTATTAACAATGTACTGTACTGTTATGGTTTGTCGCCCTCACTAGTCTACTTGTGTAAAGTGCTACTCAATGTCTCCAAGGACAAACGCAAACACATATCGTCAGGTTGTTATTAACAATGTACTGTACTGTTATGGTTTGTCGCCCTCACTAGTCTACTTGTTTAAGTGCTACTCAATGTCTCCAAGGACAAACGCAGTTAGTCAAAACCGAACACATATCGTCAGGTTGTTATTAACAATGTACTGTACTGTTATGGTTTGCGCCCTCACTAGTCTACTTGTGTAAAGTGCTACTCAATGTCTCCAAGGACAAACGCAGTTAGTCAAAACCGAACACATATCGTCAGGTTGTTATTAATAATGTACTGTACTGTTATGGTTTGTCGCCCTCACTAGTCTACTTGTAGAAAGTGTTACTCAATGTCTCCAAGGACAAACGCAGTTAGTTCAAAACCGAACACATATCGTCAGGTTGTTATTAACAATGTAGTGTACTGTTATGGTTTGTCGCCCTCACTAGTCTACTTGTGTAAAGTGCTACTCAATGTCTCCAAGGACAAACGCAGTTAGTCCAAACCGAACACATATCGTCAGGGTGTTATTAACAATATACTGTACTGTTATGGTTTGTAGCCCTCACTAGTCTACTTGTGTAAAGTGCTACTCAATGTCTCCAAGGACAAACGCAGTTAGTCAAAACCGAACACATATCGTCAGGTTGTTATTAACAATGTACTGTACTGTTATGGTTTGTCGCCCTCACTAGTCTACTTGTGTAAAGTGCTACTCAATGTCTCCAAGGACAAACGCAGTTAGTCAAAACCGAACACATATCGTCAGGTTGTTATTAACAATGTACTGTACTGTTATGGTTTGCGCCCTCACTAGTCTACTTGTGTAAAGTGCTACTCAATGTCTCCAAGGACAAACGCAGTTAGTCGAAACCGAACACATATCGTCAGGTTGTTATTAACAATGTAATGTACTGTCATGGCTTGTCGCCCTTACTAGTCTACTTGTATAAAGTGTTACTCAGTGTCTCCAAGGACAAACGCAGTTAGTCAAAACCGAACACATATCGTCAGGTTGTTATTAACAATGTACTGTACTGTTATGGTTTGTCGCCCTCACTAATCTACTTGTATAAAGTGCTACTCAATGTCTCCAAGGACAAACGCAGTTAGTCCAAAACCGAACACATATCGTCAGGTTGTTATTAACAATGTACTGTACTGTTATGGTTTGTCACCCTCACAAGTCTACTTGTGTAAAGTGCTACTCAATGTCTCCAAGGACAAACGCAGTTAGTCCAAACCGAACACATATCGTCAGGTTGTTATTAACAATGTACTGTACTCTTATGGTTGGTCGCCCTCACTAGTCTACTTGTGTAAAGTGCTACTCAGTGTCTCCAAGGACAAACGCAGTTAGTCAAAACCGAACACATATCGTCAGTTTGTTATTAACAATGTACTGTACTGTTAAGGTTTGCCGCCGTCACTTGTCTATTTGTGTAAAGTGCTACTCCATGTCTCCAAGGACAAACGCAGTTAGTCAAAACCGAACACATATCGTCAGTTTGTTATTAACAATGTACTGTACTGTTATGGTTTGTAGCCCTCACTAATCTACTTGTGTAAAGTGCTAATCAATGCCTCCAAGGACAAACGCAGTGAGTCCAAACCGAACACATATCGTCAGGTTGTTACTAACAATGTACTGTACTGTTATGGTTTGTCACCCTCACTAGTCTACTTGTGTAAAGTGCTACTCAATGTCTCCAAGGACAAACGCAGTTAGTCCAAAACCGAACACATATCGTCAGGTTGTTATTAACAATGTACTGTACTGTTATGGTTTGTAGCCCTCACTAATCTACTTGTGTAAAGTGCTACTCAATGTCTCCAAGGACAAACGCAGTTAGTCAAAACCGAACACATATCGTCAGATTGTTATTAATAATGTACTGTACTGTTATGGTTTGTCGTCCTCACTAGTTTACTTGTGTAAAGTGCTACTCAATGTCTCCAAGGACAAACGCAGTTAGTCAAAACAGAACACATATCGTCAGGTTGTTATTAACAATGTACTGTACTGTTATGGTTTGCGCCCTCACTAGTCTACTTGTATAAAGTGCTGCTCAATGTCTCCAAGGACAAACGCAGTTAGTCCAAACCGAACACATATCGTCAGGTTGTTATTAACAATGTACTGTACTGTTATGGTTTGTCGCCCTCACTAGTCTACTTGTGTAAAGTGCTACTCAATGTCTCCAAGGACAAACGCAAACACATATCGTCAGGTTGTTATTAACAATGTACTGTACTGTTATGGTTTGTCGCCCTCACTAGTCTACTTGATTAAGTGCTATTTAATGTCTCCAAGGACAAACGCAGTTAGTCAAAACCGAACACATATCGTCAGGTTGTTATTATCAATGTACTGTACTGTTATGGTTTGCGCCCTCACTAGTCTACTTGTGTAAAGTGCTACTCAATGTCTCCAAGGACAAACGCAGTTAGTTCAAAACCGAACACATATCGTCAGGTTGTTATTAACAATGTAGAGTACTGTTATGGTTTGTCGCCCTCACTAGTCTACTTGTGTAAAGTGCTACTCAATGTCTCCAAGGACAAAAGCAGTTAGTCCAAACCGAACACATATCGTCAGGGTGTTATTAACAATATACTGTACTGTTATGGTTTGTAGCCCTCACTAGTCTACTTGTGTAAAGTGCTACTCAATGTCTCCAAGGACAAACGCAGTTAGTCAAAACCGAACACATATCGTCAGGTTGTTATTAACAATGTACTGTACTGTTATGGTTTGTCGCCCTCACTAGTCTACTTGTGTAAAGTGCTACTCAATGTCTCCAAGGACAAACGCAGTTAGTCAAAACCGAACACATATCGTCAGGTTGTTATTAACAATGTACTGTACTGTTATGGTTTGCGCCCTCACTAGTCTACTTGTGTAAAGTGCTACTCAATGTCTCCAAGGACAAACGCAGTTAGTCGAAACCGAACACATATCGTCAGGTTGTTATTAACAATGTACTGTACTGTCATGGCTTGTCGCCCTTACTAGTCTACTTGTATAAAGTGCTACTCAGTGTCTCCAAGGACAAACGCAGTTAGTCAAAACCGAACACATATCGTCAGGTTGTTATTAACAATGTACTGTACTGTTATGGTTTGTCGCCCTCACTAATCTACTTGTGTAAAGTGCTACTCAATGTCTCCAAGGACAAACGCAGTTAGTCCAAAACCGAACACATATCGTCAGGTTGTTATTAACAATGTACTGTACTGTTATGGTTTGTCACCCTCACAAGTCTACTTGTGTAAAGTGCTACTCAATGTCTCCAAGGACAAACGCAGTTAGTCCAAACCGAACACATATCGTCAGGTTGTTATTAACAATGTTCTGTACTCTTATGGTTGGTCGCCCTCACTAGTCTACTTGTGTAAAGTGCTACTCAGTGTCTCTAAGGACAAACGCAGTTAGTCAAAACCGAACACATATCGTCAGTTTGTTATTAACAATGTACTGTACTGTTAAGGTTTGCCGCCGTCACTTGTCTACTTGTGTAAAGTGCTACTCCATGTCTCCAAGGACAAACGCAGTTAGTCAAAACCGAACACATATCGTCAGTTTGTTATTAACAATGTACTGTACTGTTATGGTTTGTAGCCCTCACTAATCTACTTGTGTAAAGTGCTAATCAATGCCTCCAAGGACAAACGCAGTAAGTCCAAACCGAACACATATCGTCAGGTTGTTACTAACAATGTACTGTACTGTTATGGTTTGTCACCCTCACTAGTCTACTTGTGTAAAGTGCTACTCAATGTCTCCAAGGACAAACGCAGTTAGTCAAAACCGAACACATATCGTCAGTTTGTTATTAACAATGTACTGTACTCTTATGTTTTGTCGCCCTCACTAGTCTACTTGTGTAAAGTGCTACTCAATGTCTCCAAGGACAAACGCAGTTAGTCAAAACCGAACACATATCGTCAGTTTGTTATTAACAATGTACTGTACTGTTATGGTTTGTCGCCCTCACTAGTCTACTTGTGTAAAGTGCTACTCAATGTCTCCAAGGACAAACGCAGTTAGTCAAAACCGAACACATATCGTCAGTTTGTTATTAACAATGTACTGTACTGTTATGGTTTGTAGCCCTCACTAATCTACTTGTGTAAAGTGCTACTCAATGTCTCCAAGAACAAACGCAGTTACTCCAAACCGAACACATATCGTCAGGTTGTTATTAACAATGTACTGTACTGTTATGGTTTGTCGCCCTCACTAGTCTACTTGTATAAAGTGCTACTCAATGTCTCCAAGGACAAACGCAGTTAGTCCAAACCGTACACATATCGTCAGGTTGTTATTAACAATGTAATGTACTGTTATGGTTTGTCGCCCTCACTAATCTACTTGTGTAAAGTGCTACTCAATGTCTCCAAGGACAAACGCAGTTAGTCCAAACCGAACACATATCGTCAGGTTGTTATTAACAATGTACTGTACTGTTATGGTTTGTCACCCTCTCTAGTCTACTTGTGTAAAGTGCTACTCAATGTCTCCAAGGACAAACGCAGTTAGTCCAAAACCGAACACATATCGTCAGGTTGTTATTAACAATGTACTGTACTGTTATGGTTTGTAGCCCTCACTAATCTACTTGTGTAAAGTGCTACTCAATGTCTCCAACGACAAACGCAGTTAGTCAAAACCGAACACATATCGTCAGGATGTTATTAACAATGTACTGTACTGTTATGGTTTGTCGCCCTCACTAGTCTACTTGTGTATAGTGCTACTCAATGTCTCCAAGGACAAACGCAGTTAGTCAAAACCGAACACATATCGTCAGGTTGTTATTAACAATGTACTGTACTGTTATGGTTTGTCGCCCTCACTAGTCTAGTTGTGTAAAGTGCTACTCAATGTCTCCAAGGACAAACGAAAACACATATCGTCAGGTTGTTATTAACAATGTACTGTACTGTTATGGTTTGTCGCCCTCACTAGTCTACTTATTTAAGTGCTACTCAATGTCTCCAAGGACAAACGGAGTTAGTCAAAACCGAACACATATCGTCAGGTTGTTATTAACAATGTACTGTACTGTTATGGTTTGCGCCCTCACTAGTCTACTTGTGTAAAGTGCTACTCAATGTCTCCAAGGACAAACGCAGTTAGTCAAAACCGAACACATATCGTCAGGTTGTTATTAACAATGTACTGTACTGTTATGTTTTTTCGCCCTCACTAGTCTACTTGTATAAAGTGCTACTGAATGTCTCCAAGGACAAACGCAGTTAGTCAAAACCGAACACATATCGTCACGTTATTATTAACAATGTACTGTACTGTTATGGTTTGCGCCCTCACTAGTCTACTTGTATAAAGTGCTACTCAATGTCTCCAAGGAAAAACGCAGTTAGTCAAAACCGAACACATATCGTCAGGTTGTTATTAACAATGTACTGTACTGTTATGGTTTGTCGCTCTCACTAGTCTACTTGTGTAAAGTGCTACTCAATGTCTCCAAGGACAAACGCAAACACATATCGTCAGGTTGTTATTAACAATGTACTGTACTGTTATGGTTTGTCGCCCTCACTAGTCTACTTGTTTAAGTGCTACTCAATGTCTGCAAGGACAAACGCAGTTAGTCAAAACCGAACACATATCGTCAGGTTGTTATTAACAATGTACTGTACTGTTATGGTTTGCGCCCTCACTAGTCTACTTGTATAAAGTGCTACTCATTGTCTCCAAGGACAAACGCAGTTAGTCCAAAACCGAACACATATCGTCAGGTTGTTATTAACAATGTAGTGTACTGTTATGGTTTGTCGCCCTCACTAGTCTACTTGTGTAAAGTGCTACTCAATGTCTCCAAGGACAAACGCAGTTAGTCCAAACCGAACACATATCGTCAGGGTGTTATTAACAATATACTGTACTGTTATGGTTTGTAGCCCTCACTAGTCTACTTGTATAAAGTGATACTCAATGTCTCCAAAGACAAACGCAGTTAGTCTAAACCGAACACATATCGTCAGATTGTTATTAACAATATACTGTACTGTTATGGTTTGTCACCCTCACAAGTCTACTTGTGTAAAGTGCTACTCAATGTCTCCAAGGACAAACGTAGTTAGTCCAAACCGAACACATATCGTCAGGTTGTTACTAACAATGTACTGTACTCTTATGGTTTGTCGCCCTCACTAGTCTACTTGTGTAAAGTGCTACTCAGTGTCTCCAAGGACAAACGCAGTTAGTCAAAACCGAACACATATCGTCAGTTTGTTATTAACAATGTACTGTACTGTTAAGGTTTGTCGCCGTCACTAGTCTACTTGTGTAAAGTGCTACTCAATGTCTCCAAGGACAAACGCAGTTAGTCAAAACCGAACACATATCGTCAGTTTGTTACTAACAATGTACTGTACTGTTATGGTTTGTAGCCCTCACTAATCTACTTGTGTAAAGTGCTACTCAATGTCTCCAAGGACAAACGCAGTTAGTCCAAACCGAACACATATCGTCAGGTTGTTATTAACAATGTACTGTACTGTTATGGTTTGTCACCCTCACTAGTCTACTTGTGTAAAGTGCTACTCAATGTCTCCAAGGACAAACGCAGTTAGTCCAAAACCGAACACATATCGTCAGGTTGTTATTAACAATGTACTGTACTGTTATGGTTTGTCGCCCTCACTAGTCTACTTGTATAAAGTGCTACTCAATGTCTCCAAGGACAAACGCAGTTAGTCAAAACCGAACACATATCGTCAGGTTGTTATTAACAATGTACTGTACTGTTATGGTTTGTCACCCTCACTAGTCTACTTGTGTAAAGTGCTACTCAATGTCTCCAAGCACAAACGCAGTTAGTCCAAACCGAACACATATCGTCAGGTTGTTATTAACAATGTACTGTACTGTTATGGTTTGTAGCCCTCACTAGTCTACTTGTGTAAAGTGCTACTCAATGTCTCAAAGGAGAAACGCAGTTAGTCCAAACCGAACACATATCGTCAGGTTGTTATTAACAATGTACTGTACTGTTATAGTTTGTCGCCCTCACTAGTCTACTTGTGTAAAGTGCTACTCAATGTCTCCAAGGACAAACGCAGTTAGTCCAAAACCGAACTCATATCGTCAGGTTGTTATTAACAATGTACTGTACTGTTATGGTGTGTCGCCCTCACTAGTCTACTTGTGTAAAGTGCTACTCAATGTCTCCAAGAACAAACGCAGTTAGTCCAAACTGAACACATATCGTCAGGTTGTTATTAACAATGTACTGTACTGTTACGGTTTGTCGCCCTCACTAGTCTACTTGTGTAAAGTGCTACTCAATGTCTCCAAGGACAAACGCAGTTAGTCCAAAACAGAACACATATCGTCAGGTTGTTATTAACAATGTACTGTACTGTTATGGTTTGCGCCCTCACTAGTCTACTTGTATAAATTGCTACTCAATGTCTCCAAGGACAAACGCAGTTAGTCCAAACCGAACACATATCGTCAGGTTGTTAATAACAATGTACTGTACTGTTATGGTTTGTCGCCCTCACTAGTCTACTTGTGTAAAGTGCTACTCAATGTCTCCAAGGACAAACGCAAACACATATCGTCAGGTTGTTATTAACAATGTACTGTACTCTTATGGTTTGTCGCCCTCACTAGTCTACTTATTTAAGTGCTACTCAATGTCTCCAAGGACAAACGCAGTTAGTCAAAACCGAACACATATCGTCAGGTTGTTATTAACAATGTACTGTACTGTTATGGTTTGCGCCCTCACTAGTCTACTTGTATAAAGTGCTACTCAATGTCTCCAACGACAAACGCAGTTAGTCAAAACCGAACACATATCGTCAGGTTGTTATTAACAATGTACTGTACTGTTATGGTTTGCGCCCTCACTAGTCTACTTGTATAAAGTGCTGCTCAATGTCTCCAAGGACAAACGCAGTTAGTCAAAACCGAACACATATCGTCAGGTTGTTATTAACAATGTACTGTACTGTTATGATTTGTCGCCCTCACTAGTCTACTTGTGTAAAGTGCTACTCAATGTCTCCAAGGACAAACGCAAACACATATCGTCAGGTTGTTATTAACAATGTACTGTACTGTTATGGTTTGTCGCCCTCACTAGTCTACTTGTTTAAGTGCTACTCAATGTCTCCAAGGACAAACGCAGTTAGTCAAAACCGAACACATATCGTCAGGTTGTTATTAACAATGTACTGTACTGTTATGTTTTGCGCCCTCACTAGTCTAATTGTGTAAAGTGTTACTCAATGTCTCCAAGGACAAACGCAGTTAGTCAAAACCGAACACATATCGTAAGGTTGTTATTAATAATGTACTGTACTGTTATGGTTTGTCGCCCTCACTAGTCTACTTGTAGAAAGTGTTACTCAATGTCTCCAAGGACAAACGCAGTTAGTTCAAAACCGAACACATATCGTCAGGTTGTTATTAACAATGTAGTGTACTGTTATGGTTTGTCGCCCTCACTAGTCTACTTGTGTAAAGTGCTACTCAATGTCTCCAAGGACAAACGCAGTTAGTCCAAACCGAACACATATCGTCAGGGTGTTATTAACAATATACTGTACTGTTATGGTTTGTAGCCCTCACTAGTCTACTTGTGTAAAGTGCTACTCAATGTCTCCAAGGACAAACGCAGTTAGTCAAAACCGAACACATATCGTCAGGTTGTTATTAACAATGTACTGTACTGTTATGGTTTGTCGCCCTCACTAGTCTACTTGTGTAAAGTGCTACTCAATGTCTCCAAGGACAAACGCAGTTAGTCAAAACCGAACACATATCGTCAGGTTGTTATTAACAATGTACTGTACTGTTATGGTTTGCGCCCTCACTAGTCTACTTGTGTAATGTGCTACTCAATGTCTCCAAGGACAAACGCAGTTAGTCGAAACCGAACACATATCGTCAGGTTGTTATTAACAATGTACTGTACTGTCATGGCTTGTCGCCCTTACTAGTCTACTTGTATAAAGTGCTACTCAGTGTCTCCAAGGACAAACGCAGTTAGTCAAAACCGAACACATATCGTCAGGTTGTTATTAACAATGTACTGTACTGTTATGGTTTGTCGCCCTCACTAATCTACTTGTGTAAAGTGCTACTCAATGTCTCCAAGGACAAACGCAGTTAGTCCAAAACCGAACACATATCGTCAGGTTGTTATTAACAATGTACTGTACTGTTATGGTTTGTCACCCTCACAAGTCTACTTGTGTAAAGTGCTACTCAATGTCTCCAAGGACAAACGCAGTTAGTCCAAACCGAACACATATCGTCAGGTTGTTATTAACAATGTACTGTACTCTTATGGTTGGTCGCCCTCACTAGTCTACTTGTGTAAAGTGCTACTCAGTGTCTCCAAGGACAAACGCAGTTAGTCAAAACCGAACACATATCGTCAGTTTGTTATTAACAAAGTACTGTACTGTTAAGGTTTGCCGCCGTCACTTGTCTACTTGTGTAAAGTGCTACTCCATGTCTCCAAGGACAAACGCAGTTAGTCCAAACCGAACACATATCGTCAGTTTGTTATTAACAATGTACTGTACTGTTATGGTTTGTAGCCCTCACTAATCTACTTGTGTAAAGTGCTAATCAATGCCTCCAAGGACAAACGCAGTGAGTCCAAACCGAACACATATCGTCAGGTTGTTACTAACAATGTACTGTACTGTTATGGTTTGTCACCCTCACTAGTCTACTTGTGTAAAGTGCTACTCAATGTCTCCAAGGACAAACGCAGTTAGTCCAAAACCGAACACATATCGTCAGGTTGTTATTAACAATGTACTGTACTGTTATGGTTTGTAGCCCTCACTAATCTACTTGTGTAAAGTGCTACTCAATGTCTCCAAGGACAAACGCAGTTAGTCAAAACCGAACACATATCGTCAGATTGTTATTAATAATGTACTGTACTGTTATGGTTTGTCGCCCTCACTAGTTTACTTGTGTAAAGTGCTACTCAATGTCTCCAAGGACAAACGCAGTTAGTCAAAACCGAACACATATCGTCAGGTTGTTATTAACAATGTACTGTACTGTTATGGTTTGCGCCCTCACTAGTCTACTTGTATAAAGTGCTGCTCAATGTCTCCAAGGACAAACGCAGTTAGTCCAAACCGAACACATATCGTCAGGTTGTTATTAACAATGTACTGTACTGTTATGGTTTGTCGCCCTCACTAGTCTACTTGTGTAAAGTGCTACTCAATGTCTCCAAGGACAAACGCAAACACATATCGTCAGGTTGTTATTAACAATGTACTGTACTGTTATGGTTTGTCGCCCTCACTAGTCTACTTGTTTAAGTGCTACTCAATGTCTCCAAGGACAAACGCAGTTAGTCAAAACCGAACACATATCGTCAGGTTGTTATTAACAATGTACTGTACTGTTATGGTTTGCGCCCTCACTAGTCTACTTGTGTAAAGTGCTACTCAATGTCTCCAAGGACAAACGCAGTTAGTCAAAACCGAACACATATCGTCAGGTTGTTATTAATAATGTACTGTACTGTTATGGTTTGTCGCCCTCACTAGTCTACTTGTAGAAAGTGTTACTCAATGTCTCCAAGGACAAACGCAGTTAGTTCAAAACCGAACACATATCGTCAGGTGGTTATTAACAATGTAGTGTACTGTTATGGTTTGTCGCCCTCACTAGTCTACTTGTGTAAAGTGCTACTCAATGTCTCCAAGGACAAACGCAGTTAGTCCAAACCGAACAAATATCGTCAGGGTGTTATTAACAATATACTGTATTGTTATGGTTTGTAGCCCTCACTAGTCTACTTGTGTAAAGTGCTACTCAGTGTCTCCAAGGACAAACGCAGTTAGTAAAAACCGAACACATATCGTCAGGTTGTTATTAACAATGTACTGTACTGTTATGGTTTGTCGCCCTCACTAGTCTACTTGTGTAAAGTGCTACTCAATGTCTCCAAGGACAAACGCAGTTAGTCAAAACCGAACACATATCGTCAGGTTGTTATTAACAATGTACTGTACTGTTATGGTTTGCGCCCTCACTAGTCTACTTGTGTAAAGTGCTACTCAATGTCTCCAAGGACAAACGCAGTTAGTCGAAACCGAACACATATCGTCAGGTTGTTATTAACAATGTACTGTACTGTCATGGCTTGTCGCCCTTACTAGTCTACTTGTATAAAGTGCTACTCAGTGTCTCCAAGGACAAACGCAGTTAGTCAAAACCGAACACATATCGTCAGGTTGTTATTAACAATGTACTGTACTGTTATGGTTTGTCACCCTCACAAGTCTACTTGTGTAAAGTGCTACTCAATGTCTCCAAGGACAAACGCAGTTAGTCCAAACCGAACACATATCGTCAGGTTGTTATTAACAATGTTCTGTACTCTTATGGTTGGTCGCCCTCACTAGTCTACTTGTGTAAAGTGCTACTCAGTGTCTCCAAGGACAAACGCAGTTAGTCAAAACCGAACACATATCGTCAGTTTGTTATTAACAATGTACTGTACTGTTAAGGTTTGCCGCCGTCACTTGTCTACTTGTGTAAAGTGCTACTCCATGTCTCCAAGGACAAACGCAGTTAGTCAAAACCGAACACATATCGTCAGTTTGTTATTAACAATGTACTGTACTGTTATGGTTTGTAGCCCTCACTAATCTACTTGTGTAAAGTGCTACTCAATGTCTCCAAGGACAAACGCAGTTAGTCCAAACCGAACACATATCGTCAGGTTGTTATTAACAATGTACTGTACTGTTATGGTTTGTAGCCCTCACTAGTCTACTTGTGTACAGTGCTACTCAATGTCTCTAAGGACAAACGCAGTTAGTCCAAACCGAACACATATCGTCAGGTTGTTATTAACAATGTACTGTACTGTTATGGTTTGTCGCCCTCACTAGTCTACTTGTGTAAAGTGCTACTCAATGTCTCCAAGGACAAATGCAGTTAGTCCAAAACCGAACACATATCGTCAGGTTGTTATTAACAATGTACTGTACTGTTATGGTGTGTCGCCCTCACTAGTCTACTTGTGTAAAGTGCTACTCAATGTCTCCAAGAACAAACGCAGTTAGTCCAAACTGAACACATATCGTCAGGTTGTTATTAACAATGTACTGTACTGTTACGGTTTGTCGCCCTCACTAGTCTACTTGTGTAAAGTGCTACTCAATGTCTCCAAGGACAAACGTAGTAAGTCCAAAACCGAACACATATCGTCAGGTTATTATTAACAATGTACTGTACTGTTATGGTTAGCGCCCTCACTAGTCTACTTGTATAAAGTGCT
Organism: Magicicada septendecula; assembly: GCA_034769895.1. NCBI lineage: Eukaryota > Metazoa > Arthropoda > Insecta > Hemiptera > Cicadidae > Magicicada > Magicicada septendecula. Next base: position 420,791,934 of record CM068375.1, read on the forward strand.
ACTCAATGTCTCCAAGGACAAACGCAGTTAGTCCAAACCGAACACATATCGTCAGGTTGTTATTAACAATGTACTGTACTGTTATGGTTTGTCGCCCTCACTAGTCTACTTGTGTAAAGTGCTACTCAATGTCTCCAAGGACAAACGCAAACACATATCGTCAGGTTGCTATTAACAATGTACTGTACTGTTATGGTTTGTCGCCCTCACTAGTCTACTTATTTAAGTGCTACTCAATGTCTCCAAGGACAAACGCAGTTAGTCCAAAACCGAACACATATCGTCAGGTTGTTATTAACAATGTACTGTACTGTTATGGTTTGTCACCCTCACAAGTCTACTTGTGTAAAGTGCTACTCAATGTCTCCAAGGACAAACGCAGTTAGTCCAAAACCGAACACATATCGTCAGGTTGTTATTAGCAATGTACTGTACTGTTATGGTTTGTCACCCTCACAAGTCTGCTTGTGTAAAGTGCTACTCAATGTCTCCAAGGACAAACGCAGTTAGTCCAAACCGAACACATATCGTCAGGTTGTTATTAACAATGTACTGTACTGTTATGGATTGTCGCCCTCACTAGTTTACTTGTGTAAAGTGCTACTCAATGTCTCCAAGGACAAACGCAGTTAGTCAAAACCGAACACATATCGTCAGGTTGTTATTAACAATGTACTGTACTGTTATGGTTTGTCGCCCTCACTAGTCTACTTGTGTAAAGTGCTACTCAAAGTCTCCAAGGACAAACGCAGTTAGTCAAAACCGAACACATATCGTCAGGTTGTTATTAACAATGTACTGTACTGTTATGGTTTGTAGCCCTCACTAGTCTACTTGTGTAAAGTGCTACTCAATGTCTCCAAGGACAATCGCAGTTAGTCAAAACCGAACACATATCGTCAGGTTGTTATTAACAATGTACTGTACTGTTATGTTTTGTCGCCCTCACTAGTCTACTTGTATAAAGTGCTACTCAATGTCTCCAAGGACAAACGCAGTTAGTCAAAACCGAACACATATCGTCAGGTTGTTATTAACAATGTACTGTACTGTTATGGTTTGTAGCCCTCACTAGTCTACTTGTGTAAAGTGCTACTCAATGTCTCAAAGGACAAACGCAGTTAGTCCAAACCGAACACATATCGTCAGGTTGTTATTAACAATGTACTGTACTGTTATGGTTTGTCGCCCTCACTAGTCTACTTGTGTAAAGTGCTACTCAGTGTCTCCAAGGACAAACGCAGTTAGTCCAAAACCGAACACATATCGTCAGGTTGTTATTAACAATGTACTGTACTGTTATGGTGTGTCGCCCTCAGTAGTCTACTTGTGTAAAGTGCTACTCAATGTCTCCAAGAACAAACGCAGTTAGTCCAAACTGAACACATATCGTCAGGTTGTTCTTAACAATGTACTGTACTGTTACGGTTTGTCGCCCTCACTAGTCTACTTGTGTAAAGTGCTACTCAATGTCTCCAAGGACAAACGCAGTTAGTCCAAAACCAAACACATATCGTCAGGTTGTTATTAACAATGTACTGTACTGTTATGGTTTGCGCCCTCACTAGTCTACTTGTATAAAGTGCTACTCAATGTCTCCAAGGACAAACGCAGTTAGTCCAAACCGAACACATATCGTCAGGTTGTTATTAACAATGTACTGTACTGTTATGGTTTGTCGCCCTCACTAGTCTACTTGTGTAAAGTGCTACTCAATGTCTCCAAGGACAAACGCAAACACATATCGTCAGGTTGTTATTAACAATGTACTGTACTGTTATGGTTCGTCACCCTCACAAGTCTACTTGTGTAAAGTGCTACTCAATGTCTCCATGGACAAACGCAGTTAGTCCAAAACCGAACACATATCGTCAGGTTGTTATTAACAATGTACTGTACTGTTATGGTTTGTCACCCTCACAAGTCTACTTGTGTAAAGTGCTACTCAATGTCTCCAAGGACAAACGCAGTTAGTTTAAACCGAACACATATCGTCAGGTTGTTATTAACAATGTAGTGTACTGTTATGGTTTGTCGCCCTCACTAGTTTACTTGTGTAAAGTGCTACTCAATGTCTCCAAGGACAAACGCAGTTAGTCAAAACCGAACACATATCGTCAGGTTGTTATTAACAATGTACTGTACTGTTATGGTTTGTCGCCCTCTCTAGTCTACTTGTGTAAAGTGCTACTCAAAGTCTCCAAGGACAAACGCAGTTAGTCCAAACCGAACACATATCGTCAGGTTGTTATTAACAATGTACTGTACTGTTATGGTTTGTAGCCCTCACTAGTCTACTTGTGTAAAGTGCTACTCAATGTCTCCAAGGACAAACGCAGTTAGTCAAAACCGAACACATATCGTCAGTTTGTTATTAACAATGTACTGTACTCTTATGGTTTGTCGCCCTCACTAATCTACTTGTGTAAAGTGCTACTCAATGTCTCCAAGGACAAACGCAGTTAGTCCAAAACCGAACACATATCGTGAGGTTGTTATTAACAATGTACTGTACTGTTATGGTTTGTCACCCTCACTAGTCTACTTGTGTAAAGTGCTACTCAATGTCTCCAAGGACAAACGCAGTTAGTCCAAACCGAACACATATCGTCAGGTTGTTACTAACAATGTACTGTACTGTTATGGTTTGTAGACCTCACTAGTCTACTTGTGTAAAGTGCTACTCAATGTCTCAAAGGACAAACGCAGTTAGTCCAAACCGAACACATATCGTCAGGTTGTTATTAACAATGTACTGTACTGTTATGGTTTGTCGCCCTCACTAGTCTACTTGTGTAAAGTGCTACTCAATGTCTCCAAGGACAAACTCAGTTAGTCCAAAACCGAACACATATCGTCAGGTTGTTACTAACAATGTACTGTATTGTTATGGTGTGTCGCCCTCACTAGTCTACTTGTGTAAAGTGCTACTCAATGTCTCCAAGAACAAACGCAGTTAGTCCAAACTGAACACATATCGTCAGTTTGTTATTAACAATGTACTGTACTGTTACGGTTTGTCGCCCTCACTAGTCTACTTGTGTAAAGTGCTTCTCAATGTCTCCAAGGACAAACGCAGTTAGTCCAAAACCGAACACATATCGTCAGGTTGTTATTAACAATGTACTGTACTGTTATTGTTTGCGCCCTCACTAGTCTACTTGTATAAAGTGCTACTCAATGTCTCCAAGGACAAACGCAGTTAGTCCAAACCGAACACATATCGTCAGGTTGTTATTAACAATGTACTGTACTGTTATGGTTTGTCGCCCTCACTAGTCTAGTTGTGTAAAGTGCTACTCAATGTCTCCAAGGACAAACGAAAACACATATCGTCAGGTTGTTATTAACAATGTACTGTACTGTTATGGTTTGTCGCCCTCACTAGTCTACTTATTTAAGTGCTACTCAATGTCTCCAAGGACAAACGGAGTTAGTCAAAACCGAACACATATCGTCAGGTTGTTATTAACAATGTACTGTACTGTTATGGTTTGCGCCCTCACTAGTCTACTTGTGTAAAGTGCTACTCAATGTCTCCAAGGACAAACGCAGTTAGTCAAAACCGAACACATATCGTCAGGTTGTTATTAACAATGTACTGTACTGTTATGGTTTTTCGCCCTCACTAGTCTACTTGTATAAAGTGCTACTGAATGTCTCCAAGGACAAACGCAGTTAGTCAAAACCGAACACATATCGTCACGTTATTATTAACAATGTACTGTACTGTTATGGTTTGCGCCCTCACTAGTCTACTTGTATAAAGTGCTACTCAATGTCTCCAAGGACAAACGCAGTTAGTCAAAACCGAACACATATCGTCAGGTTGTTATTAACAATGTACTGTACTGTTATGGTTTGTCGCTCTCACTAGTCTACTTGTGTAAAGTGCTACTCAATGTCTCCAAGGACAAACGCAAACACATATCGTCAGGTTGTTATTAACAATGTACTGTACTGTTATGGTTTGTCGCCCTCACTGGTCTACTTTTTTAAGTGCTACTCAATGTCTGCAAGGACAAACGCAGTTAGTCAAAACCGAACACATATCGTCAGGTTGTTATTAACAATGTACTGTACTGTTATGGTTTGCGCCCTCACTAGTCTACTTGTGTAAAGTGCTACCCAATGTCTCCAAGGACAAACGCAGTTAGTCAAAACCGAACACATATCGTCAGGTTGTTATTAATAATGTACTGTACTGTTATGGTTTGTCACCCTCACTAGTCTACTTGTATAAAGTGCTACTCATTGTCTCCAAGGACAAACGCAGTTAGTCCAAAACCGAACACATATCATCAGGTTGTTATTAACAATGTAGTGTACTGTTATGGTTTGTCGCCCTCACTAGTCTACTTGTGTAAAGTGCTACTCAATGTCTCCAAGGACAAACGCAGTTAGTCCAAACCGAACACATATCGTCAGGGTGTTATTAACAATATACTGTACTGTTATGGTTTGTAGCCCTCACTAGTCTACTTGTGTAAAGTGCTACTCAATGTCTCCAAGGACAAACGCAGTTAGTCAAAACCGAACACATATCGTCAGGTTGTTATTAGCAAAGTACTGTACTGTTATGGTTTGCGCCCTCACTAGTCTACTTGTATAAAGTGCTACTCAATGTCTCCAAGGACAAACGCAGTTAGTCCAAAACCGAACACATATCGTCAGATTGTTATTAACAATGTACTGTACTGTTATGGTTTGTCACCCTCACAAGTCTACTTGTGTAAAGTGCTACTCAATGTCTCCAAGGACAAACGTAGTTAGTCCAAACCGAACACATATCGTCAGGTTGTTACTAACAATGTACTGTACTCTTATGGTTTGTCGCCCTCACTAGTCTACTTGTGTAAAGTGCTACTCAGTGTCTCCAAGGACAAACGCAGTTAGTCAAAACCGAACACATATCGTCAGTTTGTTATTAACAATGTACTGTACTGTTAAGGTTTGTCGCCGTCACTAGTCTACTTGTGTAAAGTGCTACTCAGTGTCTCCAAGGACAAACGCAGTTAGTCAAAACCGAACACATATCGTCAGTTTGTTACTAACAATGTACTGTACTGTTATGGTTTGTAGCCCTAACTAATCTACTTGTGTAAAGTGCTACTCAATGTCTCCAAGGACAAACGCAGTTAGTCCAAACCGATCACATATCGTCAGGTTGTTATTAACAATGTACTGTACTGTTATGGTTTGTCACCCTCACAAGTCTACTTGTGTAAAGTGCTACTCAATGTCTCCAAGGACAAACGCAGTTAGTCCAAAACCGAACACATATCGTCAGGTTGTTATTAACAATGTACTGTACTGTTATGGTTTGTCGCCCTCACTAGTCTACTTGTATAAAGTGCTACTCAATGTCTCCAAGGACAAACGCAGTTAGTCAAAACCGAACACATATCGTCAGACTGTTATTAACAATATACTGTACTGTTATGGTTTGTCGCCCTCACTAATCTACTTGTGTAAAGTGCTACTCAATGTCTCCAAGGACAAACGCAGTTAGTCCAAAACCGAACACATATCGTCAGGTTGTTATTAACAATGTACTGTACTGTTATGGTTTGTCACCCTCACTAGTCTACTTGTGTAAAGTGCTACTCAATGTCTCCAAGGACAAACGCAGTTAGTCCAAACCGAACACATATCATCAGGTTGTTATTAACAATGTACTGTACTGTTATGGTTTGTAGCCCTCACTAGTCTACTTGTGTAAAGTGCTACTCAATGTCTCAAAGGACAAACGCAGTTAGTCCAAACCGAACACATATCGTCAGGTTGTTATTAACAATGTACTGTACTGTTATAGTTTGTCGCCCTCACTAGTCTACTTGTGTAAAGTGCTACTCAATGTCTCCAAGGACAAACGCAGTTAGTCCAAAACCGAACACATATCGTCAGGTTGTTATTAACAATGTACTGTACTGTTATGGTGTGTCGCCCTCACTAGTCTACTTATGTAAAGTGCTACTCAATGTCTCCAAGAACAAACGCAGTTAGTCCAAACTGAACACATATCGTCAGGTTGTTATTAACAATGTACTGTACTGTTACGGTTTGTCGCCCTCACTAGTCTACTTGTGTAAAGTGCTACTCAATGTCTCCAAGGACAAACGCAGTTAGTCCAAAACCGAACACATATCGTCAGGTTGTTATTAACAATGTACTGTACTGTTATGGTTTGCGCCCTCACTAGTCTACTTGTATAAAGTGCTACTCAATGTCTCCAAGGACAAACGCAGTTAGTCCAAACCGAACACATATTGTCAGGTTGTTAATAACAATGTACTGTACTGTTATGGTTTGTCGCCCTCACTAGTCTACTTGTGTAAAGTGCTACTCAATGTCTCCAAGGACAAACGCAAACACATATCGTCAGGTTGTTATTAACAATGTACTGTACTGTTATGGTTTGTCGCCCTCACTAGTCTACTTATTTAAGTGCTACTCAATGTCTCCAAGGACAAACGCAGTTAGTCAAAACCGAACACATATCGTCAGGTTGTTATTAACAATGTACTGTACTGTTATGGTTTGCGCCCTCACTAGTCTACTTGTGTAAAGTCCTACTCAATGTCTCCAAGGACAAACGCAGTTAGCCAAACCGAACACATATCGTCAGGTTGTTATTAACAATGTACTGTACTGTTATGGTTTGTCGCCCTCACTAGTCTACTTGTATAAAGTGCTACTCAATGTCTCCAAGGACAAACGCAGTTAGTCAAAACCGAACACATATCGTCAGGTTGTTATTAACAATGTACTGTACTGTTATGGTTTGCGCCCTCACTAGTCTACTTGTATAAAGTGCTGCTCAATGTCTCCAAGGACAAACGCAGTTAGTCAAAACCGAACACATATCGTCAGGTTGTTATTAACAATGTACTGTACTGTTATGGTTTGTCGCCCTCACTAGTCTACTTGTGTAAAGTGCTACTCAATGTCTCCAAGGACAAACGCAAACACATATCGTCAGGTTGTTATTAACAATGTACTGTACTGTTATGGTTTGTCGCCCTCACTAGTCTACTTGTTTAAGTGCTACTCAATGTCTCCAAGGACAAACGCAGTTAGTCAAAACCGAACACATATCGTCAGGTTGTTATTAACAATGTACTGTACTGTTATGGTTTGCGCCCTCACTAGTCTACTTGTGTAAAGTGCTACTCAATGTCTCCAAGGACAAACGCAGTTAGTCAAAACCGAACACATATCGTCAGGTTGTTATTAATAATGTACTGTACTGTTATGGTTTGTCGCCCTCACTAGTCTACTTGTAGAAAGTGTTACTCAATGTCTCCAAGGACAAACGCAGTTAGTTCAAAACCGAACACATATCGTCAGGTTGTTATTAACAATGTAGTGTACTGTTATGGTTTGTCGCCCTCACTAGTCTACTTGTGTAAAGTGCTACTCAATGTCTCCAAGGACAAACGCAGTTAGTCCAAACCGAACACATATCGTCAGGGTGTTATTAACAATATACTGTACTGTTATGGTTTGTAGCCCTCACTAGTCTACTTGTGTAAAGTGCTACTCAATGTCTCCAAGGACAAACGCAGTTAGTCAAAACCGAACACATATCGTCAGGTTGTTATTAACAATGTACTGTACTGTTATGGTTTGTCGCCCTCACTAGTCTACTTGTGTAAAGTGCTACTCAATGTCTCCAAGGACAAACGCAGTTAGTCAAAACCGAACACATATCGTCAGGTTGTTATTAACAATGTACTGTACTGTTATGGTTTGCGCCCTCACTAGTCTACTTGTGTAAAGTGCTACTCAATGTCTCCAAGGACAAACGCAGTTAGTCGAAACCGAACACATATCGTCAGGTTGTTATTAACAATGTAATGTACTGTCATGGCTTGTCGCCCTTACTAGTCTACTTGTATAAAGTGCTACTCAGTGTCTCCAAGGACAAACGCAGTTAGTCAAAACCGAACACATATCGTCAGGTTGTTATTAACAATGTACTGTACTGTTATGGTTTGTCGCCCTCACTAATCTACTTGTATAAAGTGCTACTCAATGTCTCCAAGGACAAACGCAGTTAGTCCAAAACCGAACACATATCGTCAGGTTGTTATTAACAATGTACTGTACTGTTATGGTTTGTCACCCTCACAAGTCTACTTGTGTAAAGTGCTACTCAATGTCTCCAAGGACAAACGCAGTTAGTCCAAACCGAACACATATCGTCAGGTTGTTATTAACAATGTACTGTACTCTTATGGTTGGTCGCCCTCACTAGTCTACTTGTGTAAAGTGCTACTCAGTGTCTCCAAGGACAAACGCAGTTAGTCAAAACCGAATACATATCGTCAGTTTGTTATTAACAATGTACTGTACTGTTAAGGTTTGCCGCCGTCACTTGTCTACTTGTGTAAAGTGCTACTCCATGTCTCCAAGGACAAACGCAGTTAGTCAAAACCGAACACATATCGTCAGTTTGTTATTAACAATGTACTGTACTGTTATGGTTTGTAGCCCTCACTAATCTACTTGTGTAAAGTGCTAATCAATGCCTCCAAGGACAAACGCAGTGAGTCCAAACCGAACACATATCGGCAGGTTGTTACTAACAATGTACTGTACTGTTATGGTTTGTCACCCTCACTAGTCTACTTGTGTAAAGTGCTACTCAATGTCTCCAAGGACAAACGCAGTTAGTCCAAAACCGAACACATATCGTCAGGTTGTTATTAACAATGTACTGTACTGTTATGGTTTGTAGCCCTCACTAATCTACTTGTGTAAAGTGCTACTCAATGTCTCCAAGGACAAACGCAGTTAGTCAAAACCGAACACATATCGTCAGATTGTTATTAATAATGTACTGTACTGTTATGGTTTGTCGTCCTCACTAGTTTACTTGTGTAAAGTGCTACTCAATGTCTCCAAGGACAAACGCAGTTAGTCAAAACAGAACACATATCGTCAGGTTGTTATTAACAATGTACTGTACTGTTATGGTTTGCGCCCTCACTAGTCTACTTGTATAAAGTGCTGCTCAATGTCTCCAAGGACAAACGCAGTTAGTCCAAACCGAACACATATCGTCAGGTTGTTATTAACAATGTACTGTACTGTTATGGTTTGTCGCCCTCACTAGTCTACTTGTGTAAAGTGCTACTCAATGTCTCCAAGGACAAACGCAAACACATATCGTCAGGTTGTTATTAACAATGTACTGTACTGTTATGGTTTGTCGCCCTCACTAGTCTACTTGATTAAGTGCTATTTAATGTCTCCAAAGACAAACGCAGTTAGTCAAAACCGAACACATATCGTCAGGTTGTTATTATCAATGTACTGTACTGTTATGGTTTGCGCCCTCACTAGTCTACTTGTGTAAAGTGCTACTCAATGTCTCCAAGGACAAACGCAGTTAGTCAAAACCGAACACATATCGGCAGGTTGTTATTAATAATGTACTGTACTGTTATGGTTTGTCGCCCTCACTAGTCTACTTGTAGAAAGTGTTACTCAGTGTCTCCAAGGACAAACGCAGTAAGTTCAAAACCGAACACATATCGTCAGGTTGTTATTAACAATGTAGTGTACTGTTATGGTTTGTCGCCCTCACTAGTCTACTTGTGTAAAGTGCTACTCAATGTCTCCAAGGACAAAAGCAGTTAGTCCAAACCGAACACATATCGTCAGGGTGTTATTAACAATATACTGTACTGTTATGGTTTGTAGCCCTCACTAGTCTACTTGTGTAAAGTGCTACTCAATGTCTCCAAGGACAAACGCAGTTAGTCAAAACCGAACACATATCGTCAGGTTGTTATTAACAATGTACTGTACTGTTATGGTTTGTCGCCCTCACTAGTCTACTTGTGTAAAGTGCTACTCAATGTCTCCAAGGACAAACGCAGTTAGTCAAAACCGAACACATATCGTCAGGTTGTTATTAACAATGTACTGTACTGTTATGGTTTGCGCCCTCACTAGTCTACTTGTGTAAAGTGCTACTCAATGTCTCCAAGGACAAACGCAGTTAGTCGAAACCGAACACATATCGTCAGGTTGTTATTAACAATGTACTGTACTGTCATGGCTTGTCGCCCTTACTAGTCTACTTGTATAAAGTGCTACTCAGTGTCTCCAAGGACAAACGCAGTTAGTCAAAACCGAACACATATCGTCAGGTTGTTATTAACAATGTACTGTACTGTTATGGTTTGTCGCCCTCACTAATCTACTTGTGTAAAGTGCTACTCAATGTCTCCAAGGACAAACGCAGTTAGTCCAAAACCGAACACATATCGTCAGGTTGTTATTAACAATGTACTGTACTGTTATGGTTTGTCACCCTCACAAGTCTACTTGTGTAAAGTGCTACTCAATGTCTCCAAGGACAAACGCAGTTAGTCCAAACCGAACACATATTGTCAGGTTGTTATTAACAATGTTCTGTACTCTTATGGTTGGTCGCCCTCACTAGTCTACTTGTGTAAAGTGCTACTCAGTGTCTCTAAGGACAAACGCAGTTAGTCAAAACCGAACACATATCGTCAGTTTGTTATTAACAATGTACTGTACTGTTAAGGTTTGCCGCCGTCACTTGTCTACTTGTGTAAAGTGCTACTCCATGTCTCCAAGGACAAACGCAGTTAGTCAAAACCGAACACATATCGTCAGTTTGTTATTAACAATGTACTGTACTGTTATGGTTTGTAGCCCTCACTAATCTACTTGTGTAAAGTGCTAATCAATGCCTCCAAGGACAAACGCAGTAAGTCCAAACCGAACACATATCGTCAGGTTGTTACTAACAATGTACTGTACTGTTATGGTTTGTCACCCTCACTAGTCTACTTGTGTAAAGTGCTACTCAATGTCTCCAAGGACAAACGCAGTTAGTCAAAACCGAACACATATCGTCAGTTTGTTATTAACAATGTACTGTACTCTTATGTTTTGTCGCCCTCACTAGTCTACTTGTGTAAAGTGCTACTCAATGTCTCCAAGGACAAACGCAGTTAGTCAAAACCGAACACATATCGTCAGTTTGTTATTAACAATGTACTGTACTGTTATGGTTTGTCGCCCTCACTAGTCTACTTGTGTAAAGTGCTACTCAATGTCTCCAAGGACAAACGCAGTTAGTCAAAACCGAACACATATCGTCAGTTTGTTATTAACAATGTACTGTACTGTTATGGTTTGTAGCCCTCACTAATCTACTTGTGTAAAGTGCTACTCAATGTCTCCAAGAACAAACGCAGTTACTCCAAACCGAACACATATCGTCAGGTTGTTATTAACAATGTACTGTACTGTTATGGTTTGTCGCCCTCACTAGTCTACTTGTATAAAGTGCTACTCAATGTCTCCAAGGACAAACGCAGTTAGTCCAAACCGTACACATATCGTCAGGTTGTTATTAACAATGTAATGTACTGTTATGGTTTGTCGCCCTCACTAATCTACTTGTGTAAAGTGCTACTCAATGTCTCCAAGGACAAACGCAGTTAGTCCAAACCGAACACATATCGTCAGGTTGTTATTAACAATGTACTGTACTGTTATGGTTTGTCACCCTCTCTAGTCTACTTGTGTAAAGTGCTACTCAATGTCTCCAAGGACAAACGCAGTTAGTCCAAAACCGAACACATATCGTCAGGTTGTTATTAACAATGTACTGTACTGTTATGGTTTGTAGCCCTCACTAATCTACTTGTGTAAAGTGCTACTCAATGTCTCCAACGACAAACGCAGTTAGTCAAAACCGAACACATATCGTCAGGATGTTATTAACAATGTACTGTACTGTTATGGTTTGTCGCCCTCACTAGTCTACTTGTGTATAGTGCTACTCAATGTCTCCAAGGACAAACGCAGTTAGTCAAAACCGAACACATATCGTCAGGTTGTTATTAACAATGTACTGTACTGTTATGGTTTGTCGCCCTCACTAGTCTAGTTGTGTAAAGTGCTACTCAATGTCTCCAAGGACAAACGAAAACACATATCGTCAGGTTGTTATTAACAATGTACTGTACTGTTATGGTTTGTCGCCCTCACTAGTCTACTTATTTAAGTGCTACTCAATGTCTCCAAGGACAAACGGAGTTAGTCAAAACCGAACACATATCGTCAGGTTGTTATTAACAATGTACTGTACTGTTATGGTTTGCGCCCTCACTAGTCTACTTGTGTAAAGTGCTACTCAATGTCTCCAAGGACAAACGGAGTTAGTCAAAACCGAACACATATCGTCAGGTTGTTATTAACAATGTACTGTACTGTTATGTTTTTTCGCCCTCACTAGTCTACTTGTATAAAGTGCTACTGAATGTCTCCAAGGACAAACGCAGTTAGTCAAAACCGAACACATATCGTCACGTTATTATTAACAATGTACTGTACTGTTATGGTTTGCGCCCTCACTAGTCTACTTGTATAAAGTGCTACTCAATGTCTCCAAGGAAAAACGCAGTTAGTCAAAACCGAACACATATCGTCAGGTTGTTATTAACAATGTACTGTACTGTTATGGTTTGTCGCTCTCACTAGTCTACTTGTGTAAAGTGCTACTCAATGTCTCCAAGGACAAACGCAAACACATATCGTCAGGTTGTTATTAACAATGTACTGTACTGTTATGGTTTGTCGCCCTCACTAGTCTACTTGTTTAAGTGCTACTCAATGTCTGCAAGGACAAACGCAGTTAGTCAAAACCGAACACATATCGTCAGGTTGTTATTAACAATGTACTGTACTGTTATGGTTTGCGCCCTCACTAGTCTACTTGTATAAAGTGCTACTCATTGTCTCCAAGGACAAACGCAGTTAGTCCAAAACCGAACACATATCGTCAGGTTGTTATTAACAATGTAGTGTACTGTTATGGTTTGTCGCCCTCACTAGTCTACTTGTGTAAAGTGCTACTCAATGTCTCCAAGGACAAACGCAGTTAGTCCAAACCGAACACATATCGTCAGGGTGTTATTAACAATATACTGTACTGTTATGGTTTGTAGCCCTCACTAGTCTACTTGTATAAAGTGATACTCAATGTCTCCAAAGACAAACGCAGTTAGTCTAAACCGAACACATATCGTCAGATTGTTATTAACAATGTACTGTACTGTTATGGTTTGTCACCCTCACAAGTCTACTTGTGTAAAGTGCTACTCAATGTCTCCAAGGACAAACGTAGTTAGTCCAAACCGAACACATATCGTCAGGTTGTTACTAACAATGTACTGTACTCTTATGGTTTGTCGCCCTCACTAGTCTACTTGTGTAAAGTGCTACTCAGTGTCTCCAAGGACAAACGCAGTTAGTCAAAACCGAACACATATCGTCAGTTTGTTATTAACAATGTACTGTACTGTTAAGGTTTGTCGCCGTCACTAGTCTACTTGTGTAAAGTGCTACTCAATGTCTCCAAGGACAAACGCAGTTAGTCAAAACCGAACACATATCGTCAGTTTGTTACTAACAATGTACTGTACTGTTATGGTTTGTAGCCCTCACTAATCTACTTGTGTAAAGTGCTACTCAATGTCTCCAAGGACAAACGCAGTTAGTCCAAACCGAACACATATCGTCAGGTTGTTATTAACAATGTACTGTACTGTTATGGTTTGTCACCCTCACTAGTCTACTTGTGTAAAGTGCTACTCAATGTCTCCAAGGACAAACGCAGTTAGTCCAAAACCGAACACATATCGTCAGGTTGTTATTAACAATGTACTGTACTGTTATGGTTTGTCGCCCTCACTAGTCTACTTGTATAAAGTGCTACTCAATGTCTCCAAGGACAAACGCAGTTAGTCAAAACCGAACACATATCGTCAGGTTGTTATTAACAATGTACTGTACTGTTATGGTTTGTCGCCCTCACTAATCTACTTGTGTAAAGTGCTACTCAATGTCTCCAAGGACAAACGCAGTTAGTCCAAAACCGAACACATATCGTCAGGTTGTTATTAACAATGTACTGTACTGTTATGGTTTGTCACCCTCACTAGTCTACTTGTGTAAAGTGCTACTCAATGTCTCCAAGCACAAACGCAGTTAGTCCAAACCGAACACATATCGTCAGGTTGTTATTAACAATGTACTGTACTGTTATGGTTTGTAGCCCTCACTAGTCTACTTGTGTAAAGTGCTACTCAATGTCTCAAAGGACAAACGCAGTTAGTCCAAACCGAACACATATCGTCAGGTTGTTATTAACAATGTACTGTACTGTTATAGTTTGTCGCCCTCACTAGTCTACTTGTGTAAAGTGCTACTCAATGTCTCCAAGGACAAACGCAGTTAGTCCAAAACCGAACACATATCGTCAGGTTGTTATTAACAATGTACTGTACTGTTATGGTGTGTCGCCCTCACTAGTCTACTTGTGTAAAGTGCTACTCAATGTCTCCAAGAACAAACGCAGTTAGTCCAAACTGAACACATATCGTCAGGTTGTTATTAACAATGTACTGTACTGTTACGGTTTGTCGCCCTCACTAGTCTACTTGTGTAAAGTGCTACTCAATGTCTCCAAGGACAAACGCAGTTAGTCCAAAACAGAACACATATCGTCAGGTTGTTATTAACAATGTACTGTACTGTTATGGTTTGCGCCCTCACTAGTCTACTTGTATAAATTGCTACTCAATGTCTCCAAGGACAAACGCAGTTAGTCCAAACCGAACACATATCGTCAGGTTGTTAATAACAATGTACTGTACTGTTATGGTTTGTCGCCCTCACTAGTCTACTTGTGTAAAGTGCTACTCAATGTCTCCAAGGACAAACGCAAACACATATCGTCAGGTTGTTATTAACAATGTACTGTACTGTTATGGTTTGTCGCCCTCACTAGTCTACTTATTTAAGTGCTACTCAATGTCTCCAAGGACAAACGCAGTTAGTCAAAACCGAACACATATCGTCAGGTTGTTATTAACAATGTACTGTACTGTTATGGTTTGCGCCCTCACTAGTCTACTTGTATAAAGTGCTACTCAATGTCTCCAACGACAAACGCAGTTAGTCAAAACCGAACACATATCGTCAGGTTGTTATTAACAATGTACTGTACTGTTATGGTTTGCGCCCTCACTAGTCTACTTGTATAAAGTGCTGCTCAATGTCTCCAAGGACAAACGCAGTTAGTCAAAACCGAACACATATCGTCAGGTTGTTATTAACAATGTACTGTACTGTTATGATTTGTCGCCCTCACTAGTCTACTTGTGTAAAGTGCTACTCAATGTCTCCAAGGACAAACGCAAACACATATCGTCAGGTTGTTATTAACAATGTACTGTACTGTTATGGTTTGTCGCCCTCACTAGTCTACTTGTTTAAGTGCTACTCAATGTCTCCAAGGACAAACGCAGTTAGTCAAAACCGAACACATATCGTCAGGTTGTTATTAACAATGTACTGTACTGTTATGTTTTGCGCCCTCACTAGTCTAATTGTGTAAAGTGTTACTCAATGTCTCCAAGGACAAACGCAGTTAGTCAAAACCGAACACATATCGTAAGGTTGTTATTAATAATGTACTGTACTGTTATGGTTTGTCGCCCTCACTAGTCTACTTGTAGAAAGTGTTACTCAATGTCTCCAAGGACAAACGCAGTTAGTTCAAAACCGAACACATATCGTCAGGTTGTTATTAACAATGTAGTGTACTGTTATGGTTTGTCGCCCTCACTAGTCTACTTGTGTAAAGTGCTACTCAATGTCTCCAAGGACAAACGCAGTTAGTCCAAACCGAACACATATCGTCAGGGTGTTATTAACAATATACTGTACTGTTATGGTTTGTAGCCCTCACTAGTCTACTTGTGTAAAGTGCTACTCAATGTCTCCAAGGACAAACGCAGTTAGTCAAAACCGAACACATATCGTCAGGTTGTTATTAACAATGTACTGTACTGTTATGGTTTGTCGCCCTCACTAGTCTACTTGTGTAAAGTGCTACTCAATGTCTCCAAGGACAAACGCAGTTAGTCAAAACCGAACACATATCGTCAGGTTGTTATTAACAATGTACTGTACTGTTATGGTTTGCGCCCTCACTAGTCTACTTGTGTAATGTGCTACTCAATGTCTCCAAGGACAAACGCAGTTAGTCGAAACCGAACACATATCGTCAGGTTGTTATTAACAATGTACTGTACTGTCATGGCTTGTCGCCCTTACTAGTCTACTTGTATAAAGTGCTACTCAGTGTCTCCAAGGACAAACGCAGTTAGTCAAAACCGAACACATATCGTCAGGTTGTTATTAACAATGTACTGTACTGTTATGGTTTGTCGCCCTCACTAATCTACTTGTGTAAAGTGCTACTCAATGTCTCCAAGGACAAACGCAGTTAGTCCAAAACCGAACACATATCGTCAGGTTGTTATTAACAATGTACTGTACTGTTATGGTTTGTCACCCTCACAAGTCTACTTGTGTAAAGTGCTACTCAATGTCTCCAAGGACAAACGCAGTTAGTCCAAACCGAACACATATCGTCAGGTTGTTATTAACAATGTACTGTACTCTTATGGTTGGTCGCCCTCACTAGTCTACTTGTGTAAAGTGCTACTCAGTGTCTCCAAGGACAAACGCAGTTAGTCAAAACCGAACACATATCGTCAGTTTGTTATTAACAAAGTACTGTACTGTTAAGGTTTGCCGCCGTCACTTGTCTACTTGTGTAAAGTGCTACTCCATGTCTCCAAGGACAAACGCAGTTAGTCCAAACCGAACACATATCGTCAGTTTGTTATTAACAATGTACTGTACTGTTATGGTTTGTAGCCCTCACTAATCTACTTGTGTAAAGTGCTAATCAATGCCTCCAAGGACAAACGCAGTGAGTCCAAACCGAACACATATCGTCAGGTTGTTACTAACAATGTACTGTACTGTTATGGTTTGTCACCCTCACTAGTCTACTTGTGTAAAGTGCTACTCAATGTCTCCAAGGACAAACGCAGTTAGTCCAAAACCGAACACATATCGTCAGGTTGTTATTAACAATGTACTGTACTGTTATGGTTTGTAGCCCTCACTAATCTACTTGTGTAAAGTGCTACTCAATGTCTCCAAGGACAAACGCAGTTAGTCAAAACCGAACACATATCGTCAGATTGTTATTAATAATGTACTGTACTGTTATGGTTTGTCGCCCTCACTAGTTTACTTGTGTAAAGTGCTACTCAATGTCTCCAAGGACAAACGCAGTTAGTCAAAACCGAACACATATCGTCAGGTTGTTATTAACAATGTACTGTACTGTTATGGTTTGCGCCCTCACTAGTCTACTTGTATAAAGTGCTGCTCAATGTCTCCAAGGACAAACGCAGTTAGTCCAAACCGAACACATATCGTCAGGTTGTTATTAACAATGTACTGTACTGTTATGGTTTGTCGCCCTCACTAGTCTACTTGTGTAAAGTGCTACTCAATGTCTCCAAGGACAAACGCAAACACATATCGTCAGGTTGTTATTAACAATGTACTGTACTGTTATGGTTTGTCGCCCTCACTAGTCTACTTGTTTAAGTGCTACTCAATGTCTCCAAGGACAAACGCAGTTAGTCAAAACCGAACACATATCGTCAGGTTGTTATTAACAATGTACTGTACTGTTATGGTTTGCGCCCTCACTAGTCTACTTGTGTAAAGTGCTACTCAATGTCTCCAAGGACAAACGCAGTTAGTCAAAACCGAACACATATCGTCAGGTTGTTATTAATAATGTACTGTACTGTTATGGTTTGTCGCCCTCACTAGTCTACTTGTAGAAAGTGTTACTCAATATCTCCAAGGACAAACGCAGTTAGTTCAAAACCGAACACATATCGTCAGGTGGTTATTAACAATGTAGTGTACTGTTATGGTTTGTCGCCCTCACTAGTCTACTTGTGTAAAGTGCTACTCAATGTCTCCAAGGACAAACGCAGTTAGTCCAAACCGAACAAATATCGTCAGGGTGTTATTAACAATATACTGTATTGTTATGGTTTGTAGCCCTCACTAGTCTACTTGTGTAAAGTGCTACTCAGTGTCTCCAAGGACAAACGCAGTTAGTCAAAACCGAACACATATCGTCAGGTTGTTATTAACAATGTACTGTACTGTTATGGTTTGTCGCCCTCACTAGTCTACTTGTGTAAAGTGCTACTCAATGTCTCCAAGGACAAACGCAGTTAGTCAAAACCGAACACATATCGTCAGGTTGTTATTAACAATGTACTGTACTGTTATGGTTTGCGCCCTCACTAGTCTACTTGTGTAAAGTGCTACTCAATGTCTCCAAGGACAAACGCAGTTAGTCGAAACCGAACACATATCGTCAGGTTGTTATTAACAATGTACTGTACTGTCATGGCTTGTCGCCCTTACTAGTCTACTTGTATAAAGTGCTACTCAGTGTCTCCAAGGACAAACGCAGTTAGTCAAAACCGAACACATATCGTCAGGTTGTTATTAACAATGTACTGTACTGTTATGGTTTGTCACCCTCACAAGTCTACTTGTGTAAAGTGCTACTCAATGTCTCCAAGGACAAACGCAGTTAGTCCAAACCGAACACATATCGTCAGGTTGTTATTAACAATGTTCTGTACTCTTATGGTTGGTCGCCCTCACTAGTCTACTTGTGTAAAGTGCTACTCAGTGTCTCCAAGGACAAACGCAGTTAGTCAAAACCGAACACATATCGTCAGTTTGTTATTAACAATGTACTGTACTGTTAAGGTTTGCCGCCGTCACTTGTCTACTTGTGTAAAGTGCTACTCCATGTCTCCAAGGACAAACGCAGTTAGTCAAAACCGAACACATATCGTCAGTTTGTTATTAACAATGTACTGTACTGTTATGGTTTGTAGCCCTCACTAATCTACTTGTGTAAAGTGCTAATCAATGCCTCCAAGGACAAACGCAGTGAGTCCAAACCGAACACATATCGTCAGGTTGTTACTAACAATGTACTGTACTGTTATGGTTTGTCACCCTCACTAGTCTACTTGTGTAAAGTGCTACTCAATGTCTCCAAGGACAAACGCAGTTAGTCCAAACCGAACACATATCGTCAGATTGTTATTAACAATGTACTGTACTGTTATGGTTTGTCGCCCTCACTAGTCTACTTGTGTAAAGTGCTACTCAATGTCTCCAAGGACAAACGCAAACACATATCGTCAGGTTGTTATTAACAATGTACTGTACTGTTATGGTTTGTCGCCCTCACTAGTGTACTTGTTTAAGTGCTGCTCAATGTCTCCAAGGACAAACGCAGTTAGTCAAAACCGAACACATATCGTCAGGTTGTTATTAACAATGTACTGTACTGTTATGGTTTGCGCCCTCACTAGTCTACTTGTGTAAAGTGCTACTCAATGTCTCCAAGGACAAACGCAGTTAGTCAAAAACGAACACATATCGTCAGTTTGTTATTAACAATGTACTGTACTGTTAAGGTTTGCCGCCGTCACTTGTCTACTTGTGTAAAGTGCTACTCCATGTCTCCAAGGACAAACGCAGTTAGTCAAAACCGAACACATATCGTCAGTTTGTTATTAACAATGTACTGTACTGTTATGGTTTGTAGCCCTCACTAATCTACTTGTGTAAAGTGCTAATCAATGCCTCCAAGGACAAACGCAGTGAGTCCAAACCGAACACATATTGTCAGGTTGTTACTAACAATGTACTGTACTGTTATGGTTTGTCACCCTCACTAGTCTACTTGTGTAAAGTGCTACTCAATGTCTCCAAGGACAAACGCAGTTAGTCCAAAACCGAACACATATCGTCAGGTTGTTATTAACAATGTACTGTACTGTTATGGTTTGTAGCCCTCACTAATCTACTTGTGTAAAGTGCTACTCAATGTCTCCAAGGACAAACGCAGTTAGTCAAAACCGAACACATATCGTCAGATTGTTATTAATAATGTACTGTACTGTTATGGTTTGTCGCCCTCACTAGTTTACTTGTGTAAAGAGCTACTCAATGTCTCCAAGGACAAACGCAGTTAGTAAAAACCGAACACATATCGTCAGGTTGTTATTAACAATGTACTGTACTGTTATGGTTTGCGCCCTCACTAGTCTACTTGTATAAAGTGCTGCTCAATGTCTCCAAGGACAAACGCAGTTAGTCCAAACCGAACACATATCGTCAGATTGTTATTAACAATGTACTGTACTGTTATGGTTTGTCGCCCTCACTAGTCTACTTGTGTAAAGTGCTACTCAATGTCTCCAAGGACAAACGCAGTTAGTCAAAACCGAACACATATCGTCAGATTGTTATTAATAATGTACTGTACTGTTATGGTTTGTCGCCCTCACTAGTTTACTTGTGTAAAGTGCTACTCAATGTCTCCAAGGACAAACGCAGTTAGTCAAAACTGAACACATATCGTCAGGTTGTTATTAAGAATGTACTGTACTGTTATGGTTTGCGCCCTCACTAGTCTACTTGTATAAAGTGCTGCTCAATGTCTCCAAGGACAAACGCAGTTAGTCCAAACCGAACACATATCGTCAGGTTGTTATTAACAATGTACTGTACTGTTATGGTTTGTCGCCCTCACTAGTCTACTTGTGTAAAGTGCTACTCAATGTCTCCAAGGACAAACGCAAACACATATCGTCAGGTTGTTATTAACAATGTACTGTACTGTTATGGTTTGTCGCCCTCACTAGTCTACTTGTTTAAGTGCTACTCAATGTCTCCAAGGACAAACGCAGTTAGTCAAAACCGAACACATATCGTCAGGTTGTTATTAACAATGTACTGTACTGTTATGGTTTGCGCCCTCACTAGTCTACTTGTGTAAAGTGCTACTCAATGTCTCCAAGGACAAACGCAGTTAGTCAAAACCGAACACATATCGTCAGGTTGTTATTAATAATGTACTGTACTGTTATGGTTTGTCGCCCTCACTAGTCTACTTGTAGAAAGTGTTACTCAATGTCTCCAAGGACAAACGCAGTTAGTTCAAAACCGAACACATATCGTCAGGTTGTTATTAACAATGTAGTGTACTGTTATGGTTTGTCGCCCTCACTAGTCTACTTGTGTAAAGTGCTACTCAATGTCTCCAAGGACAAACGCAGTTAGTCCAAACCGAACACATATCGTCAGGGTGTTATTAACAATATACTGTACTGTTATGGTTTGTAGCCCTCACTAGTCTACTTGTGTAAAGTGCTACTCAATGTCTCCAAGGACAAACGCAGTTAGTCAAAACCGAACACATATCGTAAGGTTGTTATTAACAATGTACTGGACTGTTATGGTTTGTCGCCCTCACTAGTCTACTTGTGTAAAGTGCTACTCAATGTCTCCAAGGACAAACGCAGTTAGTCAAAACCGAACACATATCGTCAGGTTGTTATTAACAATGTACTGTACTGTTATGGTTTGCGCCCTCACTAGTCTACTTGTGTAAAGTGCTACTCAATGTCTCCAAGGACAAACGCAGTTAGTCGAAACCGAACACATATCGTCAGGTTGTTATTAACAATGTACTGTACTGTCATGGCTTGTCGCCCTTACTAGTCTACTTGTATAAAGTGCTACTCAGTGTCTCCAAGGACAAACGCAGTTAGTCAAAACCGAACACATATCGTCAGGTTGTTATTAACAATGTACTGTACTGTTATGGTTTGTCGCCCTCACTAATCTACTTGTGTAAAGTGCTACTCAATGTCTCCAAGGACAAACGCAGTTAGTCCAAAACCGAACACATATCGTCAGGTTGTTATTAACAATGTACTGTACTGTTATGGTTTGTCACCCTCACAAGTCTACTTGTGTAAAGTGCTACTCAATGTCTCCAAGGACAAACGCAGTTAGTCCAAACCGAACACATATCGTCAGGTTGTTATTAACAATGTACTGTACTCTTATGGTTGGTCGCCCTCACTAGTCTACTTGTGTAAAGTGCTACTCAGTGTCTCCAAGGACAAACGCAGTTAGTCAAAACCGAACACATATCGTCAGTTTGTTATTAACAAAGTACTGTACTGTTAAGGTTTGCCGCCGTCACTTGTCTACTTGTGTAAAGTGCTACTCCATGTCTCCAAGGACAAACGCAGTTAGTCCAAACCGAACACATATCGTCAGTTTGTTATTAACAATGTACTGTACTGTTATGGTTTGTAGCCCTCACTAATCTACTTGTGTAAAGTGCTAATCAATGCCTCCAAGGACAAACGCAGTGAGTCCAAACCGAACACATATCGTCAGGTTGTTACTAACAATGTACTGTACTGTTATGGTTTGTCACCCTCACTAGTCTACTTGTGTAAAGTGCTACTCAATGTCTCCAAGGACAAACGCAGTTAGTCCAAAACCGAACACATATCGTCAGGTTGTTATTAACAATGTACTGTACTGTTATGGTTTGTAGCCCTCACTAATCTACTTGTGTAAAGTGCTACTCAATGTCTCCAAGGACAAACGCAGTTAGTCAAAACCGAACACATATCGTCAGATTGTTATTAATAATGTACTGTACTGTTATGGTTTGTCGCCCTCACTAGTTTACTTGTGTAAAGTGCTACTCAATGTCTCCAAGGACAAACGCAGTTAGTCAAAACCGAACACATATCGTCAGGTTGTTATTAACAATGTACTGTACTGTTATGGTTTGCGCCCTCACTAGTCTACTTGTATAAAGTGCTGCTCAATGTCTCCAAGGACAAACGCAGTTAGTCCAAACCGAACACATATCGTCAGGTTGTTATTAACAATGTACTGTACTGTTATGGTTTGTCGCCCTCACTAGTCTACTTGTGTAAAGTGCTACTCAATGTCTCCAAGGACAAACGCAAACACATATCGTCAGGTTGTTATTAACAATGTACTGTACTGTTATGGTTTGTCGCCCTCACTAGTCTACTTGTTTAAGTGCTACTCAATGTCTCCAAGGACAAACGCAGTTAGTCAAAACCGAACACATATCGTCAGGTTGTTATTAACAATGTACTGTACTGTTATGGTTTGCGCCCTCACTAGTCTACTTGTGTAAAGTGCTACTCAATGTCTCCAAGGACAAACGCAGTTAGTCAAAACCGAACACATATCGTCAGGTTGTTATTAATAATGTACTGTACTGTTATGGTTTGTCGCCCTCACTAGTCTACTTGTAGAAAGTGTTACTCAATGTCTCCAAGGACAAACGCAGTTAGTTCAAAACCGAACACATATCGTCAGGTGGTTATTAACAATGTAGTGTACTGTTATGGTTTGTCGCCCTCACTAGTCTACTTGTGTAAAGTGCTACTCAATGTCTCCAAGGACAAACGCAGTTAGTCCAAACCGAACAAATATCGTCAGGGTGTTATTAACAATATACTGTATTGTTATGGTTTGTAGCCCTCACTAGTCTACTTGTGTAAAGTGCTACTCAGTGTCTCCAAGGACAAACGCAGTTAGTCAAAACCGAACACATATCGTCAGGTTGTTATTAACAATGTACTGTACTGTTATGGTTTGTCGCCCTCACTAGTCTACTTGTGTAAAGTGCTACTCAATGTCTCCAAGGACAAACGCAGTTAGTCAAAACCGAACACATATCGTCAGGTTGTTATTAACAATGTACTGTACTGTTATGGTTTGCGCCCTCACTAGTCTACTTGTGTAAAGTGCTACTCAATGTCTCCAAGGACAAACGCAGTTAGTCGAAACCGAACACATATCGTCAGGTTGTTATTAACAATGTACTGTACTGTCATGGCTTGTCGCCCTTACTAGTCTACTTGTATAAAGTGCTACTCAGTGTCTCCAAGGACAAACGCAGTTAGTCAAAACCGAACACATATCGTCAGGTTGTTATTAACAATGTACTGTACTGTTATGGTTTGTCACCCTCACAAGTCTACTTGTGTAAAGTGCTACTCAATGTCTCCAAGGACAAACGCAGTTAGTCCAAACCGAACACATATCGTCAGGTTGTTATTAACAATGTTCTGTACTCTTATGGTTGGTCGCCCTCACTAGTCTACTTGTGTAAAGTGCTACTCAGTGTCTCCAAGGACAAACGCAGTTAGTCAAAACCGAACACATATCGTCAGTTTGTTATTAACAATGTACTGTACTGTTATGGTTTGCCGCCGTCACTTGTCTACTTGTGTAAAGTGCTACTCCATGTCTCCAAGGACAAACGCAGTTAGTCAAAACCGAACACATATCGTCAGTTTGTTATTAACAATGTACTGTACTGTTATGGTTTGTAGCCCTCACAAATCTACTTGTGTAAAGTGCTAATCAATGCCTCCAAGGACAAACGCAGTGAGTCCAAACCGAACACATATCGTCAGGTTGTTACTAACAATGTACTGTACTGTTATGGTTTGTCACCCTCACTAGTCTACTTGTGTAAAGTGCTACTCAATGTCTCCAAGGACAAACGCAGTTAGTCCAAACCGAACACATATCGTCAGATTGTTATTAACAATGTACTGTACTGTTATGGTTTGTCGCCCTCACTAGTCTACTTGTGTAAAGTGCTACTCAATGTCTCCAAGGACAAACGCAAACACATATCGTCAGGTTGTTATTAACAATGTACTGTACTGTTATGGTTTGTCGCCCTCACTAGTGTACTTGTTTAAGTGCTGCTCAATGTCTCCAAGGACAAACGCAGTTAGTCAAAACCGAACACATATCGTCAGGTTGTTATTAACAATGTACTGTACTGTTATGGTTTGCGCCCTCACTAGTCTACTTGTGTAAAGTGCTACTCAATGTCTCCAAGGACAAACGCAGTTAGTCAAAAACGAACACATATCGTCAGTTTGTTATTAACAATGTACTGTACTGTTAAGGTTTGCCGCCGTCACTTGTCTACTTGTGTAAAGTGCTACTCCATGTCTCCAAGGACAAACGCAGTTAGTCAAAACCGAACACATATCGTCAGTTTGTTATTAACAATGTACTGTACTGTTATGGTTTGTAGCCCTCACTAATCTACTTGTGTAAAGTGCTAATCAATGCCTCCAAGGACAAACGCAGTGAGTCCAAACCGAACACATATTGTCAGGTTGTTACTAACAATGTACTGTACTGTTATGGTTTGTCACCCTCACTAGTCTACTTGTGTAAAGTGCTACTCAATGTCTCCAAGGACAAACGCAGTTAGTCCAAAACCGAACACATATCGTCAGGTTGTTATTAACAATGTACTGTACTGTTATGGTTTGTAGCCCTCACTAATCTACTTGTGTAAAGTGCTACTCAATGTCTCCAAGGACAAACGCAGTTAGTCAAAACCGAACACATATCGTCAGATTGTTATTAATAATGTACTGTACTGTTATGGTTTGTCGCCCTCACTAGTTTACTTGTGTAAAGAGCTACTCAATGTCTCCAAGGACAAACGCAGTTAGTAAAAACCGAACACATATCGTCAGGTTGTTATTAACAATGTACTGTACTGTTATGGTTTGCGCCCTCACTAGTCTACTTGTATAAAGTGCTGCTCAATGTCTCCAAGGACAAACGCAGTTAGTCCAAACCGAACACATATCGTCAGATTGTTATTAACAATGTACTGTACTGTTATGGTTTGTCGCCCTCACTAGTCTACTTGTGTAAAGTGCTACTCAATGTCTCCAAGGACAAACGCAGTTAGTCAAAACCGAACACATATCGTCAGATTGTTATTAATAATGTACTGTACTGTTATGGTTTGTCGCCCTCACTAGTTTACTTGTGTAAAGTGCTACTCAATGTCTCCAAGGACAAACGCAGTTAGTCAAAACTGAACACATATCGTCAGGTTGTTATTAAGAATGTACTGTACTGTTATGGTTTGCGCCCTCACTAGTCTACTTGTATAAAGTGCTGCTCAATGTCTCCAAGGACAAACGCAGTTAGTCCAAACCGAACACATATCGTCAGGTTGTTATTAACAATGTACTGTACTGTTATGGTTTGTCGCCCTCACTAGTCTACTTGTGTAAAGTGCTACTCAATGTCTCCAAGGACAAACGCAAACACATATCGTCAGGTTGTTATTAACAATGTACTGTACTGTTATGGTTTGTCGCCCTCACTAGTCTACTTGTTTAAGTGCTACTCAATGTCTCCAAGGACAAACGCAGTTAGTCAAAACCGAACACATATCGTCAGGTTGTTATTAACAATGTACTGTACTGTTATGGTTTGCGCCCTCACTAGTCTACTTGTGTAAAGTGCTACTCAATGTCTCCAAGGACAAACGCAGTTAGTCAAAACCGAACACATATCGTCAGGTTGTTATTAATAATGTACTGTACTGTTATGGTTTGTCGCCCTCACTAGTCTACTTGTAGAAAGTGTTACTCAATGTCTCCAAGGACAAACGCAGTTAGTTCAAAACCGAACACATATCGTCAGGTTGTTATTAACAATGTAGTGTACTGTTATGGTTTGTCGCCCTCACTAGTCTACTTGTGTAAAGTGCTACTCAATGTCTCCAAGGACAAACGCAGTTAGTCCAAACCGAACACATATCGTCAGTTTGTTATTAACAATATACTGTACTGTTATGGTTTGTAGCCCTCACTAGTCTACTTGTGTAAAGTGCTACTCAATGTCTCCAAGGACAAACGCAGTTAGTCAAAACCGAACACATATCGTAAGGTTGTTATTAACAATGTACTGGACTGTTATGGTTTGTCGCCCTCACTAGTCTACTTGTGTAAAGTGCTACTCAATGTCTCCAAGGACAAACGCAGTTAGTCAAAACCGAACACATATCGTCAGGTTGTTATTAACAATGTACTGTACTGTTATGGTTTGCGCCCTCACTAGTCTACTTGTGTAAAGTGCTACTCAATGTCTCCAAGGACAAACGCAGTTAGTCGAAACCGAACACATATCGTCAGGTTGTTATTAACAATGTACTGTACTGTCATGGCTTGTCGCCCTTACTAGTCTACTTGTATAAAGTGCTACTCAGTGTCTCCAAGGACAAACGCAGTTAGTCAAAACCGAACACATATCGTCAGGTTGTTATTAACAATGTACTGTACTGTTATGGTTTGTCGCCCTCACTAATCTACTTGTGTAAAGTGCTACTCAATGTCTCCAAGGACAAACGCAGTTAGTCCAAAACCGAACACATATCGTCAGGTTGTTATTAACAATGTACTGTACTGTTATGGTTTGTCACCCTCACAAGTCTACTTGTGTAAAGTGCTACTCAATGTCTCCAAGGACAAACGCAGTTAGTCCAAACCGAACACATATCGTCAGGTTGTTATTAACAATGTACTGTACTCTTATGGTTGGTCGCCCTCACTAGTCTACTTGTGTAAAGTGCTACTCAGTGTCTCCAAGGACAAACGCAGTTAGTCAAAACCGAACACATATCGTCAGTTTGTTATTAACAAAGTACTGTACTGTTAAGGTTTGCCGCCGTCACTTGTCTACTTGTGTAAAGTGCTACTCCATGTCTCCAAGGACAAACGCAGTTAGTCCAAACCGAACACATATCGTCAGTTTGTTATTAACAATGTACTGTACTGTTATGGTTTGTAGCCCTCACTAATCTACTTGTGTAAAGTGCTAATCAATGCCTCCAAGGACAAACGCAGTGAGTCCAAACCGAACACATATCGTCAGGTTGTTACTAACAATGTACTGTACTGTTATGGTTTGTCACCCTCACTAGTCTACTTGTGTAAAGTGCTACTCAATGTCTCCAAGGACAAACGCAGTTAGTCCAAAACCGAACACATATCGTCAGGTTGTTATTAACAATGTACTGTACTGTTATGGTTTGTAGCCCTCACTAATCTACTTGTGTAAAGTGCTACTCAATGTCTCCAAGGACAAACGCAGTTAGTCAAAACCGAACACATATCGTCAGATTGTTATTAATAATGTACTGTACTGTTATGGTTTGTCGCCCTCACTAGTTTACTTGTGTAAAGTGCTACTCAATGTCTCCAAGGACAAACGCAGTTAGTCAAAACCGAACACATATCGTCAGGTTGTTATTAACAATGTACTGTACTGTTATGGTTTGCGCCCTCACTAGTCTACTTGTATAAAGTGCTGCTCAATGTCTCCAAGGACAAACGCAGTTAGTCCAAACCGAACACATATCGTCAGGTTGTTATTAACAATGTACTGTACTGTTATGGTTTGTCGCCCTCACTAGTCTACTTGTGTAAAGTGCTACTCAATGTCTCCAAGGACAAACGCAAACACATATCGTCAGGTTGTTATTAACAATGTACTGTACTGTTATGGTTTGTCGCCCTCACTAGTCTACTTGTTTAAGTGCTACTCAATGTCTCCAAGGACAAACGCAGTTAGTCAAAACCGAACACATATCGTCAGGTTGTTATTAACAATGTACTGTACTGTTATGGTTTGCGCCCTCACTAGTCTACTTGTGTAAAGTGCTACTCAATGTCTCCAAGGACAAACGCAGTTAGTCAAAACCGAACACATATCGTCAGGTTGTTATTAATAATGTACTGTACTGTTATGGTTTGTCGCCCTCACTAGTCTACTTGTAGAAAGTGTTACTCAATGTCTCCAAGGACAAACGCAGTTAGTTCAAAACCGAACACATATCGTCAGGTGGTTATTAACAATGTAGTGTACTGTTATGGTTTGTCGCCCTCACTAGTCTACTTGTGTAAAGTGCTACTCAATGTCTCCAAGGACAAACGCAGTTAGTCCAAACCGAACAAATATCGTCAGGGTGTTATTAACAATATACTGTATTGTTATGGTTTGTAGCCCTCACTAGTCTACTTGTGTAAAGTGCTACTCAGTGTCTCCAAGGACAAACGCAGTTAGTCAAAACCGAACACATATCGTCAGGTTGTTATTAACAATGTACTGTACTGTTATGGTTTGTCGCCCTCACTAGTCTACTTGTGTAAAGTGCTACTCAATGTCTCCAAGGACAAACGCAGTTAGTCAAAACCGAACACATATCGTCAGGTTGTTATTAACAATGTACTGTACTGTTATGGTTTGCGCCCTCACTAGTCTACTTGTGTAAAGTGCTACTCAATGTCTCCAAGGACAAACGCAGTTAGTCGAAACCGAACACATATCGTCAGGTTGTTATTAACAATGTACTGTACTGTCATGGCTTGTCGCCCTTACTAGTCTACTTGTATAAAGTGCTACTCAGTGTCTCCAAGGACAAACGCAGTTAGTCAAAACCGAACACATATCGTCAGGTTGTTATTAACAATGTACTGTACTGTTATGGTTTGTCACCCTCACAAGTCTACTTGTGTAAAGTGCTACTCAATGTCTCCAAGGACAAACGCAGTTAGTCCAAACCGAACACATATCGTCAGGTTGTTATTAACAATGTTCTGTACTCTTATGGTTGGTCGCCCTCACTAGTCTACTTGTGTAAAGTGCTACTCAGTGTCTCCAAGGACAAACGCAGTTAGTCAAAACCGAACACATATCGTCAGTTTGTTATTAACAATGTACTGTACTGTTATGGTTTGCCGCCGTCACTTGTCTACTTGTGTAAAGTGCTACTCCATGTCTCCAAGGACAAACGCAGTTAGTCAAAACCGAACACATATCGTCAGTTTGTTATTAACAATGTACTGTACTGTTATGGTTTGTAGCCCTCACTAATCTACTTGTGTAAAGTGCTAATCAATGCCTCCAAGGACAAACGCAGTGAGTCCAAACCGAACACATATCGTCAGGTTGTTACTAACAATGTACTGTACTGTTATGGTTTGTCACCCTCACTAGTCTACTTGTGTAAAGTGCTACTCAATGTCTCCAAGGACAAACGCAGTTAGTCCAAAACCGAACACATATCGCCAGGTTGTTATTAACAATGTACTGTACTGTTATGGTTTGTAGCCTTCACTAATCTACTTGTGTAAAGTGCTACTCAATGTCTCCAAGGACAAACGCAGTTAGTCAAAACCGAACACATATCGTCAGATTGTTATTAATAATGTACTGTACTGTTATGGTTTGTCGCCCTCACTAGTTTACTTGTGTAAAGTGCTACTCAATGTCTCCAAGGACAAACGCAGTTAGTCAAAACTGAACACATATCGACAGGTTGTTATTAACAATGTACTGTACTGTTATGGTTTGCGCCCTCACTAGTCTACTTGTATAAAGTGCTGCTCAATGTCTCCAAGGACAAACGCAGTTAGTCCAAACCGAACACATATCGTCAGGTTGTTATTAACAATGTACTGTACTGTTATGGTTTGTCGCCCTCACTAGTCTACCTGTGTAAAGTGCTACTCAATGTCTCCAAGGACAAACGCAAACACATATCGTCAGGTTGTTATTAACAATGTACTGTACTGTTATGGTTTGTCGCCCTCACTAGTCTACTTGTTTAAGTGCTACTCAATGTCTCCAAGGACAAACGCAGTTAGTCAAAACCGAACACATATCGTCAGGTTGTTATTAACAATGTACTGTAGTGTTATGGTTTGCGCCCTCACTAGTCTACTTGTGTAAAGTGCTACTCAATGTCTCCAAGGACAAACGCAGTTAGTCAAAACCGAACACATATCGTCAGGTTGTTATTAATAATGTACTGTACTGTTATGGTTTGTCGCCCTCACTAGTCTACTTGTAGAAAGTGTTACTCAATGTCTCCAAGGACAAACGCAGTTAGTTCAAAACCGAACACATATCGTCAGGTTGTTATTAACAATGTAGTGTACTGTTATGGTTTGTCGCCCTCACTAGTCTACTTGTGTAAAGTGCTACTCAATGTCTCCAAGGACAAACGCAGTTAGTCCAAACCGAACACATATCGTCAGGGTGTTATTAACAATATACTGTACTGTTATGGTTTGTAGCCCTCACTAGTCTACTTGTGTAAAGTGCTACTCAATGTCTCCAAGGACAAACGCAGTTAGTCAAAACCGAACACATATCGTCAGGTTGTTATTAACAATGTACTGTACTGTTATGGTTTGTCGCCCTCACTAGTCTACTTGTGTAAAGTGCTACTCAATGTCTCCAAGGACAAACGCAGTTAGTCAAAACCGAACACATATCGTCAGGTTGTTATTAACAATGTACTGTACTGTTATGGTTTGCGCCCTCACTAGTCTACTTGTGTAAAGTGCTACTCAATGTCTCCAAGGACAAACGCAGTTAGTCGAAACCGAACACATATCGTCAGGTTGTTATTAACAATGTACTGTACTGTCATGGCTTGTCGCCCTTACTAGTCTACTTGTATAAAGTGCTACTCAGTGTCTCCAAGGACAAACGCAGTTAGTCAAAACCGAACACATATCGTCAGGTTGTTATTAACAATGTACTGTACTGTTATGGTTTGTCGCCCTCACTAATCTACTTGTGTAAAGTGCTACTCAATGTCTCCAAGGACAAACGCAGTTAGTCCAAAACCGAACACATATCGTCAGGTTGTTATTAACAATGTACTGTACTGTTATGGTTTGTCACCCTCACAAGTCTACTTGTGTAAAGTGCTACTCAATGTCTCCAAGGACAAACGCAGTTAGTCCAAACCGAACACATATCGTCAGGTTGTTATTAACAATGTACTGTACTCTTATGGTTGGTCGCCCTCACTAGTCTACTTGTGTAAAGTGCTACTCAGTGTCTCCAAGGACAAACGCAGTTAGTCAAAACCGAACACATATCGTCAGTTTGTTATTAACAATGTACTGTACTGTTAAGTTTTGCCGCCGTCACTTGTCTACTTGTGTAAAGTGCTACTCCATGTCTCCAAGGACAAACGCAGTTAGTGAAAACCGAACACATTTCGTCAGTTTGTTACTAACAATGTACTGTACTGTTATGGTTTGTAGCCCTCACTAATCTACTTGTGTAAAGTGCTAATCAATGCCTCCAAGGACAAACGCAGTGAGTCCAAACCGAACACATATCGTCAGGTTGTTACTAACAATGTAGTGTACTGTTATGGTTTGTCACCCTCACTAGTCTACTTGTGTAAAGTGCTACTCAATGTCTCCAAGGACAAACGCAGTTAGTCCAAAACCGAACACATATCGTCAGGTTGTTATTAACAATGTACTGTACTGTTATGGTTTGTAGCCCTCACTAATCTACTTGTGTAAAGTGCTACTCAATGTCTCCAAGGACAAACGCAGTTAGTCAAAACCGAACACATATCGTCAGTTTGTTATTAACAATGTACTGTACTCTTATGGTTTATCGCCCTCACTATTCTACTTGTGTAAAGTGCTACTCAATGTCTCCAAGGACAAACGCAGTTAGTCCAAAACCGAACACATATCGTCAGGTTGTTATTAACAATGTACTGTACTGTTATTGTTTGTCACCCTCACTAGTCTACTTGTGTAAAGTGCTACTCAATGTCTCCAAGGACAAACGCAGTTAGTCCAAACCGAACACATATCGTCAGGTTGTTATTAACAATGTACTGTACTGTTATGATTTGTCACCCTCTCTAGTCTACTTGTGTAAAGTGCTACTCAATGTCTCCAAGGACAAACGCAGTTAGTCCAAAACCGAACACATATCGTCAGGTTGTTATTAACAATGTACTGTACTGTTATGGTTTGTTGCCCTCACTAATCTACTTGTGTAAAGTGCTACTCAATGTCTCCAACGACAAACGCAGTTAGTCAAAACCGAACACATATCGTCAGGTTGTTATTAACAATGTACTGTACTGTTATGGTTTGTCGCCCTCACTAGTCTACTTGTGTATAGTGCTACTCAATGTCTCCAAGGACAAACGCAGTTAGTCAAAACCGAACACATATCGTCAGTTTGTTATTAACAATGTACTGTAGTCTTATGGTTTTTCGCCCTCCCTAGTCTACTTGTGTAAAGTGCTACTCAATGTCTCCAAGGACAAACGCAGTTAGTCAAAACCGAACACATATCGTCAGTTTGTTCTTAACAATGTACTGTACTGTTATGGTTTGTCGCCCTCACTAGTCTACTTGTGTAAAGTGCTACTCAATGTCTTCAAGGACAAACGCAGTTAGTCAAAACCGAACACATATCGTCAGTTTGTTATTAACAATGTACTGTACTGTTATGGTTTGTCGCCCTCACTAGTCTACTTGTGTAAAGTGCTACTCAATATCTCCAAGGACAAACGCAAACACATATCGTCAGGTTGTTATTAACAATGTACTGTACTGTTATGGTTTGTCGCCCTCACTAGTCTACTTATTTAAGTGCTACTCAATGTCTCCAAGGACAAACGCAGTTAGTCAAAACCGAACACATATCGTCAGGTTGTTATTAACAATGTACTGTACTGTTATGGTTTGCGCCCTCACTAGTCTACTTGTGTAAAGTCCTACTCAATGTCTCCAAGGACAAACGCAGTTAGTCAAAACCGAACACATATCGTCAGTTTGTTATTAACAATGTACTGTACTGTTATGGTTTGTCGCCCTCACTAGTCTACTTGTGTAAAGTGCTACTCAAAGTCTCCAAGGACAAACGCAGTTAGTCAAAACCGAACACATATCGTCAGGTTGTTATTAACAATGTACTGTACTGTTATGGTTTGTAGCCCTCACTAATCTACTTGTGACAAGTGCTACTCAATGTCTCCAAGGACAAACGCAGTTAGTCAAAACCGAACACATATCGTCAGGTTGTTATTAACAATGTACTGTACTGTTATGGTTTGTCGCCCTCACTAGTCTACTTGTATAAAGTGCTACTCAAAGTCTCCAAGGACAAACGCAGTTAGTCAAAACCGAACACATACCGTCAGGTTGTTATTAACAATGTACTGTACTGTTATGGTTTGTCGCCCTCACTAATCTACTTGTGTAAAGTGCTACTCAATGTCTCCAAGGACAAACGCAGTTAGTCCAAAACCGAACACATATCGTCAGGTTGTTATTAACAATGTACTGTACTGTTATGGTTTGTCACCCTCACTAGTCTAATTGTGTAAAGTGCTACTCAATGTCTCCAAGGACAAACGCAGTTAGTCCAAACCGAACACATATCGTCAGGTTGTTATTAACAATGTACTGTACTGTTATGGTTTGTAGCCCTCACTAGTCTACTTGTGTAAAGTGCTACTCAATGTCTCAAAGGACAAGCGCAGTTAGTCCAAACCGAACACATATCGTCAGGTTGTTATTAACAATGTACTGTACTGTTATGGTTTGTCGCCCTCACTAGTCTACTTGTGTAAAGTGCTACTCAATGTCTCCAAGGACAAACGCAGTTAGTCCAAAACCGAACACATATCGTCAGGTTGTTATTAACAATGTACTGTACTGTTATGGTGTGTCGCCCTCACTAGTCTACTTGTGTAAAGTGCTACTCAATGTCTCCAAGAACAAACGCTGTTAGTCCAAACTGAACACATATCGTCAGGTTGTTATTAACAATGTACTGTACTGTTACGGATTGTCGCCCTCACTAGTCTACTTGTGTAAAGTGCTACTCAATGTCTCCAAGGACAAACGCAGTTAGTCCAAAACCAAACACATATCGTCAGGTTGTTATTAACAATGTACTGTACTGTTATGGTTTGCGCCCTCACTAGTCTACTTGTATAAAGTGCTACTCAATGTCTCCAAGGACAAACGCAGTTAGTCCAAACCGAACACATATCGTCAGGTTGTTATTAACAATGTACTGTACTGTTATGGTTTGTCGCCCTCACTAGTCTACTTGTGTAAAGTGCTACTCAATGTCTCCAAGGAAAAACGCAAACACATATCGTCAGGTTGTTATTAACAATTTACTGTACTGTTATGGTTTGTCACCCTCACAAGTCTACTTGTGTAAAGTGCTACTCAATGTCTCTAAGGACAAACGCAGTTAGTCCAAAACCGAACACATATCGTCAGGTTGTTATTAACAATGTAATGTACTGTTATGGCTTGTCACCCTCACAAGTCTACTTGTGTAAAGTGCTACTCAATGTCTCCAAGGACAAACGCAGTTAGTCCAAACCGAACACATATCGTCAGGTTGTTATTAACAATGTACTGTACTGTTATGGTTTGTCGCCCTCACTAGTTTACTTTTGTAAAGTGCTACACAATGTCTCCAAGGACAAACGCAGTTAGTCAAAACCGAACACATATCGTCAGGTTGTTATTAACAATGTACTGTACTGTTATGGTTTGTCGCCCTCACTAGTCTACTTGTGTAAAGTGCTACTCAAAGTCTCCAAGGACAAACGCAAACACATATCGTCAGGTTGTTATTAACAATGTACTGTACTGTTATGGTTTGTCGCCCTCACTAGTCTACTTGTTTAAGTGCTACTCAATGTCTCCAAGGACAAACGCAGTTAGTCAAAACCGAACACATATCGTCAGGTTGTTATTAACAATGTACTGTACTGTTATGGTTTGCGCCCTCACTAGTCTACTTGTGTAAAGTGCTACTCAATGTCTCCAAGGACAAACGCAGTTAGTCAAAACCGAACACATATCGTCAGGTTGTTATTAATAATGTACTGTACTGTTATGGTTTGTCGCCCTCACTAGTCTACTTGTAGAAAGTGTTACTCAATGTCTCCAAGGACAAACGCAGTTAGTTCAAAACCGAACACATATCGTCAGGTTGTTATTAACAATGTAGTGTACTGTTATGGTTTGTCGCCCTCACTAGTCTACTTGTGTAAAGTGCTACTCAATGTCTCCAAGGACAAACGCAGTTAGTCCAAACCGAACACATATCGTCAGGGTGTTATTAACAATATACTGTACTGTTATGGTTTGTAGCCCTCACTAGTCTACTTGTGTAAAGTGCTACTCAATGTCTCCAAGGACAAACGCAGTTAGTCAAAACCGAACACATATCGTCAGGTTGTTATTAACAATGTACTGTACTGTTATGGTTTGTCGCCCTCACTAGTCTACATGTGTAAAGTGCTACTCAATGTCTCCAAGGACAAACGCAGTTAGTCAAAACCGAACACATATCGTCAGGTTGTTATTAACAATGTACTGTACTGTTATGGTTTGCGCCCTCACTAGTCTACTTGTGTAAAGTGCTACTCAATGTCTCCAAGGACAAACGCAGTTAGTCGAAACCGAACACATATCGTCAGGTTGTTATTAACAATGTACTGTACTGTCATGGCTTGTCGCCCTTACTAGTCTACTTGTATAAAGTCCACCTCAGTGTCTCCAAGGACAAACGCAGTTAGTCAAAACCGAACACATATCGTCAGGTTGTTATTAACAATGTACTGTACTGTTATGGTTTGTCGCCCTCACTAATCTACTTGTGTAAAGTGCTACTCAATGTCTCCAAGGACAAACGCAGTTAGTCCAAAACCGAACACATATCGTCAGGTTGTTATTAACAATGTACTGTACTGTTATGGTTTGTCACCCTCACAAGTCTACTTGTGTAAAGTGCTACTCAATGTCTCCAAGGACAAACGCAGTTAGTCCAAACCGAACACATATCGTCAGGTTGTTATTAACAATGTACTGTACTCTTATGGTTGGTCGCCCTCACTAGTCTACTTGTGTAAAGTGCTACTCAGTGTCTCCAAGGACAAACGCAGTTAGTCAAAACCGAACACATATCGTCAGTTTGTTATTAACAATGTACTGTACTGTTAAGGTTTGCCGCCGTCACTTGTCTACTTGTGTAAAGTGCTACTCCATGTCTCCAAGGACAAACGCAGTTAGTCAAAACCGAACACATATCGTCAGTTTGTTATTAACAATGTACTGTACTGTTATGGTTTGTAGCCCTCACTAATCTACTTGTGTAAAGTGCTAATCAATGCCTCCAAGGACAAACGCAGTGAGTCCAAACCGAACACATATCGCCAGGTTGTTACTAACAATGTACTGTACTGTTATGGTTTGTCACCCTCACTAGTCTACTTGTGTAAAGTGCTACTCAATGTCTCCAAGGACAAACGCAGTTAGTCCAAAACCGAACACATATCGTCAGGTTGTTATTAACAATGTACTGTACTGTTATGGTTTGTAGCCCTCACTAATCTACTTGTGTAAAGTGCTACTCAATGTCTCCAAGGACAAACGCAGTTAGTCCAAACCGAACACATATCGTCAGATTGTTATTAATAATGTACTGTACTGTTATGGTTTGTCGCCCTCACTAGTTTACTTGTGTAAAGTGCTACTCAATGTCTCCAAGGACAAACGCAGTTAGTCCAAAACCGAACACATATCTTCAGGTTGTTATTAACTATGTACTGTACTGTTATGGTTTGTCGCCCTCACTAGTCTACTTGTGTAAAGTGCTACTCAATGTCTCCAAGGACAAACGCAGTTAGCCAAACCCGAACACATATCGTCAGTTTGTTATTAACAATGTACTGTACTCTTATGGTTTGTCGCCCTCACTATTCTACTTGTGTAAAGTGCTACTCAATGTCTCCAAGGACAAACGCAGTTAGTCAAAACCGAACACATATCGTCAGTTTGTTATTAACAATGTACTGTACTCTTATGGTTTGTCGCCCTCACTAGTCTACTTGTGTAAAGTGCTACTCAATGTCTCCAAGGACAAACGCAGTTAGTCAAAACCGAACACATATCGTCAGTTTGTTATTAACAATGTACTGTACTGTTATGGTTTGTCGCCCTCACTAGTCTACTTGTGTAAAGTGCTACTCAATGTCTCCAAGGACAAACGCAGTTAGTCAAAACCGAACACATATCGTCAGTTTGTTATTAACAATGTACTGTACTGTTATGGTTTGTAGCCCTCACTAATCTACTTGTGTAAAGTGCTACTCAATGTCTCCAAGGACAAACGCAGTTAGTCCAAACCGTACACATATCGTCAGGTTGTTATTAACAATGTAATGTACTGTTATGGTTTGTCGCCCTCACTAATCTACTTGTGTAAAGTGCTACTCAATGTCTCCAAGGACAAACGCAGTTAGTCCAAAACCGAAAACATATCGTCAGGTTGTTATTAACAATGTACTGTACTGTTATTGTTTGTCACCCTCACTAGTCTACTTGTGTAAAGTGCTACTCAATGTCTCCAAGGACAAACGCAGTTAGTCCAAACCGAACACATATCGTCAGGTTGTTATTAACAATGTACTGTACTGTTATGATTTGTCACCCTCTCTAGTCTACTTGTGTAAAGTGCTACTCAATGTCTCCAAGGACAAACGCAGTTAGTCCAAAACCGAACACATATCGTCAGGTTGTTATTAACAATGTACTGTACTGTTATGGTTTGTAGCCCTCACTAATCTACTTGTGTAAAGTGCTACTCAATGTCTCCAACGACAAACGCAGTTAGTCAAAACCGAACACATATCGTCAGGTTGTTATTAACAATGTACTGTACTGTTATGGTTTGTCGCCCTCACTAGTCTACTTGTGTATAGTGCTACTCAATGTCTCCAAGGACAAACGCAGTTAGTCAAAACCGAACACATATCGTCAGTTTGTTATTAACAATGTACTGTAGTCTTATGGTTTTTCGCCCTCACTAGTCTACTTGTGTAAAGTGCTACTCAATGTCTCCAAGGACAAACGCAGTTAGTCAAAACCGAACACATATCGTCAGTTTGTTATTAACAATGTACTGTACTGTTATGGTTTGTCGCCCTCACTAGTCTACTTGTGTAAAGTGCTACTCAATGTCTTCAAGGACAAACGCAGTTAGTCAAAACCGAACACATATCGTCAGTTTGTTATTAACAATGTACTGTACTGTTATGGTTTGTCGCCCTCACTAGTCTACTTGTGTAAAGTGCTACTCAATGTCTCCAAGGACAAACGCAAACACATATCGTCAGGTTGTTATTAACAATGTACTGTACTGTTATGGTTTGTCGCCCTCACTAGTCTACTTATTTAAGTGCTACTCAATGTCTCCAAGGACAAACGCAGTTAGTCAAAACCGAACACATATCGTCAGTTTGTTATTAACAATGTACTGTACTGTTATGGTTTGTCGCCCTCACTAGTCTACTTGTGTAAAGTGCTACTCAAAGTCTCCAAGGACAAACGCAGTTAGTCAAAACCGAACACATATCGTCAGGTTGTTATTAACAATGTACTGTACTGTTATGGTTTGTAGCCCTCACTAGTCTACTTGTGAAAAGTGCTACTCAATGTCTCCAAGGACAAACGCAGTTAGTCAAAACCGAACACATATCGTCAGGTTGTTATTAACAATGTACTGTACTGTTATGGTTTGTCGCCCTCACTAGTCTACTTGTATAAAGTGCTACTCAATGTCTCCAAGGACAAACGCAGTTAGTCAAAACCGAACACATATCGTCAGGTTGTTATTAACAATGTACTGTACTGTTATGGTTTGTCGCCCTCACTAATCTACTTGTGTAAAGTGCTACTCAATGTCTCCAAGGACAAACGCAGTTAGTCCAAAACCGAACACATATCGTCAGGTTGTTATTAACAATGTACTGTACTGTTATGGTTTGTCACCCTCACTACTCTACTTGTGTAAAGTGCTACTCAATGTCTCCAAGGACAAACGCAGTTAGTCCAAACCGAACACATATCGTCAGGTTGTTATTAACAATGTACTGTACTGTTATGGTTTGTAGCCCTCACTAGTCTACTTGTGTAAAGTGCTACTCAATGTCTCAAAGGACAAGCGCAGTTAGTCCAAACCGAACACATATCGTCAGGTTGTTTTTAACAATGTACTGTACTGTTATGGTTTGTCGCCCTCACTAGTCTACTTGTGTAAAGTGCTACTCAATGTCTCCAAGGACAAACGCAGTTAGTCCAAAACCGAACACATATCGTCAGGTTGTTATTAACAATGTAGTGTACTGTTATGGTGTGTCGCCCTCACTAGTCTACTTGTGTAAAGTGCTACTCAATGTCTCCATGAACAAACGCTGTTAGTCCAAACTGAACACATATCGTCAGGTTGTTATTAACAATGTACTGTACTGTTACGGATTGTCGCCCTCACTAGTCTACTTGTGTAAAGTGCTACTCAATGTCTCCAAGGACAAACGCAGTTAGACCAAAACCAAACACATATCGTCAGGTTGTTATTAACAATGTACTGTACTGTTATGGTTTGCGCCCTCACTAGTCTACTTGTATAAAGTGCTACTCAATGTCTCCAAGGACAAACGCAGTTAGTCCAAACCGAACACATATCGTCAGGTTGTTATTAACAATGTACTGTACTGTTATGGTTTGTAGCCCTCACTAGTCTACTTGTGCAAAGTGCTACTCAATGTCTCCAAGGACAAACGCAAACACATATCGTCAGGTTGTTATTAACAATGTACTGTACTGTTATGGTTTGTCACCCTCACAAGTCTACTTGTGTAAAGTGCTACTCAATGTCTCCAAGGACAAACGCAGTTAGTCCAAAACCGAACACATATCGTCAGGTTGTTATTAACAATGTACTGTACTGTTATGGTTTGTCACCCTCACAAGTCTACTTGTGTAAAGTGCTACTCAATGTCTCCAAGGACAAACGCAGTTAGTCCAAACCGAACACATATCGTCAGGTTGTTATTAACAATGTACTGTACTGTTATGGTTTGTCGCCCTCACTAGTTTACTTTTGTAAAGTGCTACACAATGTCTCCAAGGACAAACGCAGTTAGTCAAAACCGAACACATATCGTCAGGTTGTTATTAACAATGTACTGTACTGTTATGGTTTGTCGCTCTCACTAGTCTACTTGTGTAAAGTGCTACTCAAAGTCTCCAAGGACAAACGCAGTTAGTCCAAACCGAACACATATCGTCAGGTTGTTATTAACAATGTACTGTACTGTTATGGTTTGTAGCCCTCACTAGTCTACTTGTGTAAAGTG
Organism: Magicicada septendecula; assembly: GCA_034769895.1. Taxonomy (NCBI): domain Eukaryota; kingdom Metazoa; phylum Arthropoda; class Insecta; order Hemiptera; family Cicadidae; genus Magicicada; species Magicicada septendecula. Next base: position 420,832,666 of record CM068375.1, read on the forward strand.
CTACTCAATGTCTCCAAGGACAAACGCAGTTAGTCAAAACCGAACACATATCGTCAGTTTGTTATTAACAATGTACTGTACTCTTATGGTTTGCCGCCCTCACTAGTCTACTTTGTGTAAAGTGCTACTCAGTGTCTCCAAGGACAAACGCAGTTAGTCAAAACCGAACACATATCGTCAGTTTGTTATTAATAATTTACTGTACTGTTAAGGTTTGTCGCCGTCACTAGTCTACTTGTGTAAAGTGCTACTCAATGTCTCCAAGGACAAACGCAGTTAGTCAAAACCGAACACATATCGTCATATTGTTACTAACAATGTACTGTACTGTTATGGTTTGTAGCCCTCACTAATCTACTTGTGTAAAGTGCTACTCAATGTCTCCCAGGACAAACGCAGTTAGTCCAAACCGAACACATATCGTCAGGTTGTTATTAACAATGTACTGTACTGTTATGGTTTGTCGCCCTCACTAGTCTACTTGTGTAAAGTGCTACTTAATGTCTCCAAGGACAAACGCAGTTAGTCCAAAACCGAACACATATCGTCAGGTTGTTATTAACAATGTACTGTACTGTTATGGTTTGTCGCCCTCACTAGTCTACTTGTATAAAGAGCTACTCAATGTCTCCAAGGACAAACGCAGTTAGTCAAAACCGAACACATATCGTCAGGTTGTTATTAACAATGTACTGTACTGTTATGGTTTGTCGCCCTCACTAATCTACTTGTGTAAAGTGCTACTCAATGTCTCCAAGGACAAACGCAGTTAGTCCAAAACCGAACACATATCGTCAGGTTGTTATTAACTATGTACTGTACTGTTATGGTTTGTCACCCTCACTAGTCTACTTGTGTAAAGTGCTACTCAATGTCTCCAAGGACAAACGTAGTTAGTCCAAACCGAACACATATCGTCAGGTTGTTATTAACAAGGTACAGTACTGTTATGGCTTGTCGCCCTCACTAGTCTACTTGTGTAAAGTGCTACTCAATGTCTCCAAGGACAAACTCAGTTAGTCCAAACTGAACACATATCGTCAGGTTGTTATTAACAATGTACTGTACTGTTACGGTTTGTCGCCCTCACTAGTCTACTTGTGTAAAGTGCTACTCAATGTCTCCAAGAACAAACGCAGTTAGTCCAAACTGAACACATATCGTCAGGTTGTTATTAACAATGTACTGTACTGTTACGGTTTGTCGCCCTCACTAGTCTACTTGTGTAAAGTGCTACTCAATGTCTCCAAGGGCAAACGCAGTTAGTCCAAAACCGAACACATATCGTCAGGTTGTTATTAACAATGTACTGTACTGTTATGGTTTGCGCCCTCACTAGTCTACTTGTATAAAGTGCTACTCAATGTCTCCAAGGACAAACGCAGTTAGCCCAAACCGAACACATATCGTCAGGTTGTTATTAAAAATGTACTGTACTGTTATGGTTTGTCGCCCTCACTAGTCTAGTTGTGTAAAGTGCTACTCAATGTCTCCAAGGACTAACGAAAACACATATCGTCAGGTTGTTATTAACAATGTACTGTACTGTTATGGTTTGTCGCCCTCACTAGTCTACTTATTTAAGTGCTACTCAATGTCTCCAAGGACAAACGCAGTTAGTCAAAACCGAACACATATCGTCAGGTTGTTATTAACAATGTACTGTACTGTTATGGTTTGTCGCCCTCACTAGTCTACTTGTATAAAGTGCTACTGAATGTCTCCAAGGACAAACGCAGTTAGTCAAAACCGAACACATATCGTCACGTTATTATTAACAATGTACTGTACTGTTATGGTTTGCGCCCTCACTAGTCTACTTGTGTAAAGTCCTACTCAATGTCTCCAAGGACAAACGCAGTTAGTCAAAACCGAACACATATCGTCAGGTTGTTATTAACAATGTACAGTACTGTTATGGTTTGTCGCCCTCACTAGTCTACTTGTGTAAAGTGCTACTCAATGTCTCCAAGGACAAACTCAGTTAGTCCAAAACCGAACACATATCGTCAGGTTGTTACTAACAATGTACTGTATTGTTATGGTGTGTCGCCCTCACTAGTCTACTTGTGTAAAGTGCTACTCAGTGTCTCCAAGGACAAACGCAGTTAGTCAAAACCGAACACATATCGTCAGGTTGTTATTAACAATGTACTGTACTGTTATGGTTTGTCGCCCTCACTAGTCTACTTGTATAAAGTGCTACTGAATGTCTCCAAGGACAAACGCAGTTAGTCAAAACCGAACACATATCGTCACGTTATTATTAACAATGTACTGTACTGTTATGGTTTGCGCCCTCACTAGTCTACTTTTATAAAGTGCTACTCAATGTCTCCAAGGACAAACGCAGTTAGTCAAAACCGAACACATATCGTCAGGTTGTTATTAACAATGTACTGTACTGTTATGGTTTGTCGCTCTCACTAGTCTACTTGTGTAAAGTGCTACTCAATGTCTCCAAGGACAAACGCAAACACATATCGTCAAGTTGTTATTAACAATGTACTGTACCGTTATGGTTTGCGCCCTCACTAGTCTACTTGTGTAAAGTGCTACCCAATGTCTCCAAGGACAAACGCAGTTAGTCAAAACCGAACACATATCGTCAGGTTGTTATTAATAATGTACTGTACTGTTATGGTTTGTCGCCCTCACTAGTCTACTTGTATAAAGTGCTACTCAATGTCTCCAAGGACAAACGCAGTTAGTCCAAAACCGAACACATATCGTCAGGTTGTTATTAACAATGTAGTGTACTGTTATGGTTTGTCGCCCTCACTAGTCTACTTGTGTAAAGTGCTACTCAATGTCTCCAAGGACAAACGCAGTTAGTCCAAACCGAACACATATCGTCAGGGTGTTTTTAACAATATACTGTACTGTTATGGTTTGTAGCCCTCACTAGTCTACTTGTGTAAAGTGCTACTCAATGTCTCCAAGGACAAACGCAGTTAGTCAAAACCGAACACATATCGTCAGGTTGTTATTAACAAAGTACTGTACTGTTATGGTTTGCGCCCTCACTAGTCTACTTGTATAAAGTGCTACTCAATGTCTCCAAGGACAAACGCAGTTAGTCCAAAACCGAACACATATCGTCAGATTGTTATTAACAATGTACTGTACTGTTATGGTTTGTCACCCTCACAAGTCTACTTGTGTAAAGTGCTACTCAATGTCTCCAAGGACAAACGCAGTTAGTCCAAACCGAACACATATCGTCAGGTTGTTACTAACAATGTACTGTACTCTTATGGTTTGTCGCCCTCACTAGTCTACTTTTGTAAAGTGCTACTCAGTGTCTCCAAGGACAAACGCAGTTAGTCATAAGCGAACACATATCGTCAGTTTGTTATTAACAATGTACTGTACTGTTAAGGTTTGTCGCCGTCACTAGTCTACTTGTGTAAAGTGCTACTCAATGTCTCCAAGGACAAACGCAGTTAGTCAAAACCGAACACATATCGTCAGTTTGTTACTAACAATGTACTGTACTGTTATGGTTTGTAGCCCTCACTAATCTACTTGTGTAAAGTGCTACTCAATGTCTCCAAGGACAAACGCAGTTAGTCCAAACCGAACACATATCGTCAGGTTGTTATTAACAATGTACTGTACTGTTATGGTTTGTCACCCTCATTAGTCTACTTGTGTAAAGTGCTACGCAATGTCTCCAATGACAAACGCAGTTAGTCCAAAACCGAACACATATCGTCAGGTTGTTATTAATAATGTACTGTACTGTTATGGTTTGTCGCCCTCACTAGTCTACTTGTATAAAGTGCTACTCAATGTCTCCAAGGACAAACGCAGTTAGTCAAAACCGAACACATATCGTCAGGTTGTTATTAACAATGTACTGTACTGTTATGGTTTGTCGCCCTCACTAATCTACTTGTGTAAAGTGCTACTCAATGTCTCCAAGGACAAACGCAGTTAGTCCAAAACCGAACACATATCGTCAGGTTGTTATTAACAATGTACTGTACTGTTATGGTTTGTCACCCTCACTAGTCTACTTGTGTAAAGTGCTACTCAATGTCTCCAAGGACAAACGCAGTTAGTCCAAACCGAACACATATCGTCAGGTTGTTATTAACAATGTACTGTACTGTTTTGGTTTGTAGCCCTCACTAGTCTACTTGTGTAAAGTGCTACTCAATGTCTCAAAGGACAAACGCAGTTAGTCCAAACCGAACACATATCGTCAGGTTGTTATTAACAATGTACTGTACTGTTATAGTTTGTCGCCCTCACTAGTCTACTTGTGTAAAGTGCTACTCAATGTCTCCAAGGACAAACGCAGTTAGTCCAAAACCGAACACATATCGTCAGGTTGTTATTAACAATGTACTGTACTGTTATGGTGTGTCGCCCTCACTAGTCTACTTGTGTAAAGTGCTACTCAATGTCTCCAAGAACAAACGCAGTTAGTCCAAACTGAACACATATCGTCAGGTTGTTATTAACAATGTACTGTACTGTTACGGTTTGTCGCCCTCACTAGTCTACTTGTGTAAAGTGCTACTCAATGTCTCCAAGGACAAACGCAGTTAGTCCAAAACCGAACACATATCGTCAGGTTGTTATTAACAATGTACTGTACTGTTATGGTTTGCGCCCTCACTAGTCTACTTGTATAAAGTGCTACTCAATGTCTCCAAGGACAAACGCAGTTAGTCCAAACCGAACACATATCGTCAGGTTGTTAATAACAATGTACTGTACTGTTATGGTTTGTCGCCCTCACTAGTCTACTTATGTAAAGTGTTACTCAATGTCTCCAAGGACAAACGCAAACACATATCGTCAGGTTGTTATTAACAATGTACTGTACTGTTATGGTTTGTCGCCCTCACTAGTCTACTTATTTAAGTGCTACTCAATGTCTCCAAGGACAAACGCAGTTAGTCAAAACCGAACACATATCGTCAGGTTGTTATTAACAATGTACTGTACTGTTATGGTTTGCGCCCTCACTAGTCTACTTGTGTAAAGTCCCACTCAATATCTCCAATGACAAACGCAGTTAGTCAAAACCGAACACATATCGTCAGGTTGTTATTAACAATGTACTGTACTGTTATTGTTTGTCGCCCTCACTAGTCTACTTGTGTAAAGTGCTACTCAATGTCTCCAAGGACAAACGCAGTTAGTCAAAACCGAACACATATCGTCAGGTTGTTATTAACAATGTACTGTACTGTTATGGTTTGCGCCCTCACTAGTCTACTTGTATAAAGTGCTACTCAATGTCTCCAAGGACAAATGCAGTTAGTCAAAACCGAACACATATCGTCAGGTTGTTATTAACAATGTACTGTACTGTTATGGTTTCTCGCCCTCACTAGTCTACTTGTGTAAAGTGCTACTCAATGTCTCCAAGGACAAACGCAAACACATATCGTCAGGTTGTTATTAACAATGTACTGTACTGTTATGGTTTGTCGCCCTCACTAGTCTACTTGTTTAAGTGCTACTCAATGTCTCCAAGGACAAACGCAGTTAGTCAAAACCGAACACATATCGTCAGGTTGTTATTAACAATGTACTGTACTGTTATGGTTTGCGCCCTCACTAGTCTACTTGTGTAAAGTGCTACTCAATGTCTCCAAGGACAAACGCAGTTAGTCAAAACCGAACACATATCGTCAGGTTGTTATTAATAATGTACTGTACTGTTATGGTTTGTCGCCCTCACTAGTCTACTTGTAGAAAGTGCTACTCAATGTCTCCAAGGACAAACGCAGTTAGTTCAAAACCGAACACATATCGTCAGGTTGTTATTAACAATGTTGTGTACTGTTATGGTTTGTCGCCCTCACTAGTCTACTTGTGTAAAGTGCTACTCAGTGTCTCCAAGGACAAACGCAGTTAGTCCAAACCGAACACATATCGTCAGGGTGTTATTAACAATATACTGTACTGTTATGGTTTGTAGCCCTCACTAGTCTACTTGTGTAAAGTGCTACTCAATGTCTCCAAGGACAAACGCAGTTAGTCAAAACCAAACACATATCGTCAGGTTGTTATTAACAATGTACTGTACTGTTATGGTTTGTAGCCCTCACTAATCTACTTGTGTAAAGTGCTAATCAATGCCTCCAAGGACAAACGCAGTGAGTCCAAACCGAACACATATCGTCAGGTTGTTATTAACAATGTACTGTACTGTTATGGTTTGTCGCCCTCACTAGTCTACTTGTGTAAAGTGCTACTCAATGTCTCCAAGGACAAACGCAGTTAGTCCAAAACCGAACACATATCGTCAGGTTGTTATTAACAATGTACTGTACTGTTATGGTGTGTCGCCCTCACTAGTCTACTTGTGTAAAGTGCTACTCAATGTCTCCAAGAACAAACGCAGTTAGTCCAAACTGAACACATATCGTCAGGTTGTTATTAACAATGTACTGTACTGTTACGGTTTGTCGCCCTCACTAGTCTACTTGTGTAAAGTGCTACTCAATGTCTCCAAGGACAAACGTAGTTAGTCCAAAACCGAACACATATCGTCAGGTTATTATTAACAATGTACTGTACTGTTATGGTTAGCGCCCTCACTAGTCTACTTGTATAAAGTGCTACTCAATGTCTCCAAGGACAAACGCAGTTAGTCCAAACCGAACACATATCGTCAGGTTGTTATTAACAATGTACTGTACTGTTATGGTTTGTCGCCCTCACTAGTCTACTTGTGTAAAGTGCTACTCAATGTCTCCAAGGACAAACGCAAACACATATCGTCAGGTTGTTATTAACAATGTACTGTACTGTTATGGTTTGTCGCCCTCACTAGTCTACTTATTTAAGTGCTACTCAATGTCTCCAAGGACAAACGCAGTTAGTCCAAAACCGAACACATATCGTCAGGTTGTTATTAACAATGTACTGTACTGTTATGGTTTGTCACCCTCACAAGTCTACTTGTGTAAAGTGCTACTCAATGTCTCCAAGGACAAACGCAGTTAGTCCAAAACCGAACACATATCGTCAGGTTGTTATTAGCAATGTACTGTACTGTTATGGTTTGTCACCCTCACAAGTCTGCTTGTGTAAAGTGCTACTCAATGTCTCCAAGGACAAACGCAGTTAGTCCAAACCGAACACATATCGTCAGGTTGTTATTAACAATGTACTGTACTGTTATGTTTTGTAGCCCTCACTAGTCTACTTGTGTAAAGTGCTACTCAATGTCTCCAAGGACAAACGCAGTTAGTCAAAACCGAACACATATCGTCAGGTTGTTATTAACAATGTACTGTACTGTTATGGTTTGTCGCCCTCACTAGTCTACTTGTATAAAGTGCTACTCAATGTCTCCAAGGACAAACGCAGTTAGTCAAAACCGAACACATATCGTCAGGTTGTTATTAACAATGTACAGTACTGTTATGGTTTGTCGCCCTCACTAATCTACTTGTGTAAAGTGCTACTCAATGTCTCCAAGGACAAACGCAGTTAGTCCAAAACCGAACACATATCGTCAGGTTGTTATTAAAAATGTACTGTACTGTTATGGTTTGTCACCCTCACTAGTCTACTTGTGTAAAGTGCTACTCAATGTCTCCAAGGACAAACGCAGTTAGTCCAAACCGAAGACATATCGTCAGGTTGTTATTAACAATGTACTGTACTGTTATGGTTTGTAGCCCTCACTAGTCTACTTGTGTAAAGTGCTACTCAGTGTCTCAAAAGACAAAAGCAGTTAGTCCAAACCGAACACATATCGTCAGGTTGTTATTAACAATGTACTGTACTGTTATGGTTTGTCGCCCTCACTAGTCTACTTGTGTAAAGTGCTACTCAATGTCTCCAAGGACAAACGCAGTTAGTCCAAAACCGAACACATATTGTCAGGTTGTTATTAACAATGTACTGTACTGTTATGGTGTGTCGCCCTCAGTAGTCTACTTGTGTAAAGTGCTACTCAATGTCTCCAAGAACAAACGCAGTTAGTCCAAACTGAACACATATCGTCAGGTTGTTCTTAACAATGTACTGTACTGTTACGGTTTGTCGCCCTCACTAGTCTACTTGTGTAAAGTGCTACTCAATGTCTCCAAGGACAAACGCAGTTAGTCCAAAACCAAACACATATCGTCAGGTTGTTATTAACAATGTACTGTACTGTTATGGTTTGCGCCCTCACTAGTCTACTTGTATAAAGTGCTACTCAATGTCTCCAAGGACAAACGCAGTTAGTCCAAACCGAACACATATCGTCAGGTTGTTACTAACAATGTACTGTACTGTTGTGGTTTGTCGCCCTCACTAGTCTACTTGTGTAAAGTGCTACTCAATGTCTCCAAGGACAAACTCAAACACATATCGTCAGGTTGTTATTAACAATGTACTGTACTGTTATGGTTTGTCACCCTCACAAGTCTACTTGTGTAAAGTGCTACTCAATGTCTCCAAGGACAAACGCAGTTAGTCCAAAACGGAACACATATCGTCAGGTTGTTATTAACAATGTACTGTACTGTTATGGTTTGTCACCCTCACAAGTCTACTTGTGTAAAGTGCTACTCAATGTCTCCAAGGACAAACGCAGTTAGTCCAAACCGAACACATATCGTCAGGTTGTTATAGACAATGTACTGTACTGTTATGGTTTGTCGCCCTCACTAGTTTACTTGTGTAAAGTGCTACTCAATGTCTCCAAGGACAAACGCAGTTAGTCAAAACCGAACACATATCGTCAGGTTGTTATTAACAATGTACTGTACTGTTATGGTTTGTCGCCCTCACTAGTCTACTTGTGTAAAGTGCTACTCAAAGTCTCCAAGGACAAACGCAGTTAGTCCAAACCGAACACATATCGTCAGGTTGTTATTAACAATGTACTGTACTGTTATGGTTTGTAGCCCTCACTAGTCTACTTGTGTAAAGTGCTACTCAATGTCTCCAAGGACAAACGCAGTTAGTCAAAACCGAACACATATCGTCAGTTTGTTATTAACAATGTACTGTACTCTTATGGTTTGTCGCCCTCACTAGTCTACTTGTGTAAAGTGCTACTCAGTGTCTCCAAGGACAAACGCAGTTAGTCAAAACCGAACACATATCGTCAGTTTGTTATTAACAATGTACTGTACTGTTAAGGTTTGTCGCCGTCACTAGTCTACTTGTGTAAAGTGCTACTCAATGTCTCCAAGGACAAACGCAGTTAGTCAAAACCGAACACATATCGTCAGTTTGTTACTAACAATGTACTGTACTTTTATGGTTTGTAGCCCTCACTAATCTACTTGTGTAAAGTGCTACTCAATGTCTCCCAGGACAAACGCAGTTAGTCCAAACCGAACACATATCGTCAGGTTGTTATTAACAATGTACTGTACTGTTATGGTTTGTAGCCCTCACTAGTCTACTTGTGTAAAGTGCTACTCAATGTCTCCAAGGACAAACGCAGTTTGTCAAAACCGAACACATATCGTCAGGTTGTTATTAACAATGTACTGTACTGTTATGGTTTGTCGCCCTCACTAGTCTACTTGTGTAAAGTGCTACTCAATGTCTCCAAGGACAAACGCAGTTAGTCAAAACCGAACACATATCGTCAGGTTGTTATTAACAATGTACTGTACTGTTATGGTTTGCGCCCTCACTAGTCTACTTGTGTAAAGTGCTACTCAATGTCTCCAAGGACAAACGCAGTTAGTCGAAACCGAACACATATCGTCAGGTTGTTATTAACAATGTACTGTACTGTCATGGCTTGTCGCCCTTACTAGTCTACTTGTATAAAGTGCTACTCAGTGTCTCCAAGGACAAACGCAGTTAGTCAAAACCGAACACATATCGTCAGGTTGTTATTAACAATGTACTGTACTGTTATGGTTTGTCGCCCTCACTAATCTACTTGTGTAAAGTGCTACTCAATGTCTCCAAGGACAAACGCAGTTAGTCCAAAACCGAACACATATCGTCAGGTTGTTATTAACAATGTACTGTACTGTTATGGTTTGTCACCCTCACAAGTTTACTTGTGTAAAGTGCTACTCAATGTCTCCAAGGACAAACGCAGTTAGACCAAACCGAACACATATCGTCAGGTTGTTATTAACAATGTACTGTACTCTTATGGTTGGTCGCCCTCACTAGTCTACTTGTGTAAAGTGCTACTCAGTGTCTCCAAGGACAAACGCAGTTAGTCAAAACCGAACACATATCGTCAGTTTGTTATTAACAATGTACTGTACTGTTAAGGTTTGCCGCCGTCACTTGTCTACTTGTGTAAAGTGCTACTCCATGTCTCCAAGGACAAACGCAGTTAGTCAAAACCGAACACATATCGTCAGTTTGTTATTAACAATGTACTGTACTGTTATGGTTTGTAGCCCTCACTAATCTACTTGTGTAAAGTGCTAATCAATGCCTCCAAGGACAAACGCAGTGAGTCCAAACCGAACACATATCGTCAGGTTGTTACTAACAATGTACTGTACTGTTATGGTTTGTCACCCTCACTAGTCTACTTGTGTAAAGTGCTACTCAATGTCTCCAAGGACAAACGCAGTTAGTCCAAAACCGAACACATATCGTCAGGTTGTTATTAACAATGTACTGTACTGTTATGGTTTGTAGCCCTCACTAATCTACTTGTGTAAAGTGCTACTCAATGTCTCCAAGGACAAACGCAGTTAGTCCAAACCGAACACATATCGTCAGATTGTTATTAATAATGTACTGTACTGTTATGGTTTGTCGCCCTCACTAGTTTACTTGTGTAAAGTGCTACTCAATGTCTCCAAGGACAAACGCAGTTAGTCCAAAACCGAACACATATCGTCAGGTTGTTATTAACAATGTACTGTACTGTTATGGTTTGTCGCCCTCACTAGTCTACTTGTGTAAAGTGCTACTCAATGTCTCCAAGGACAAACGCAGTTAGTCAAAACCGAACACATATCGTCAGTTTGTTATTAACAATGTACTGTACTCTTATGGTTTGTCGCCCTCACTATTCTACTTGTGTAAAGTGCTACTCAATGTCTCCAAGGACAAACGCAGTTAGTCAAAACCGAACACATATCGTCAGTTTGTTACTAACAATGTACTGTACTCTTATGGTTTGTCGCCCTCATTAGTCTACTTGTGTAAAGTGCTACTCAATGTCTCCAAGGACAAACGCAGTTAGTCAAAACCGAACACATATCGTCAGTTTGTTATTAACAATGTACTGTACTGTTATGGTTTGTCGCCCTCACTAGTCTACTTGTGTAAAGTGCTACTCAATGTCTCCAAGGACAAACGCAGTTAGTCAAAACCGAACACATATCGTCAGTTTGTTATTAACAATGTACTGTACTGTTATGGTTTGTAGCCCTCACTAATCTACTTGTGTAAAGTGCTACTCAATGTCTCCAAGGACAAACGCAGTTAGTCCAAACCGTACACATATCGTCAGGTTGTTATTAACAATGTAATGTACTGTTATGGTTTGTCGCCCTCACTAATCTACTTGTGTAAAGTGCTACTCAATGTCTCCAAGGACAAACGCAGTTAGTCCAAAACCGAAAACATACCGTCAGGTTGTTATTAACAATGTACTGTACTGTTATTGTTTGTCACCCTCACTAGTCTACTTGTGTAAAGTGCTACTCAATGTCTCCAAGGACAAACGCAGTTAGTCCAAACCGAACACATATCGTCAGGTTGTTATTAACAATGTACTGTACTGTTATGATTTGTCACCCTCTCTAGTCTACTTGTGTAAAGTGCTACTCAATGTCTCCAAGGACAAACGCAGTTAGTCCAAAACCGAACACATATCGTCAGGTTGTTATTAACAATGTACTGTACTGTTATGGTTTGTAGCCCTCACTAATCTACTTGTGTAAAGTGCTACTCAATGTCTCCAACGACAAACGCAGTTAGTCAAAACCGAACACATATCGTCAGGTTGTTATTAACAATGTACTGTACTGTTATGGTTTGTCGCCCTCACTAGTCTACTTGTGTATAGTGCTACTCAATGTCTCCAAGGACAAACGCAGTTAGTCAAAACCGAACACATATCGTCAGTTTGTTATTAACAATGTACTGTAGTCTTATGGTTTTTCGCCCTCACTAGTCTACTTGTGTCAAGTGCTACTCAATGTCTCCAAGGACAAACGCAGTTAGTCAAAACCGAACACATATCGTCAGTTTGTTATTAACAATGTACTGTACTGTTATGGTTTGTCGCCCTAACTAGTCTACTTGTGTAAAGTGCTACTCAATGTCTTCAAGGACAAACGCAGTTAGTCAAAACCGAACACATATCGTCAGTTTGTTATTAACAATGTACTGTACTGTTATGGTTTGTCGCCCTCACTAGTCTACTTGTGTAAAGTGCTACTCAATGTCTCCAAGGACAAACGCAAACACATATCGTCAGGTTGTTATTAACAATGTACTGTACTGTTATGGTTTGTCGCCCTCACTAGTCTACTTATTTAAGTGATACTCAATGTCTCCAAGGACAAACGCAGTTAGTCAAAACCGAACACATATCGTCAGTTTGTTATTAACAATGTACTGTACTGTTATGGTTTGTCGCCCTCACTAGTCTACTTGTGTAAAGTGCTACTCAAAGTCTCCAAGGACAAACGCAGTTAGTCAAAACCGAACACATATCGTCAGGTTGTTATTAACAGTGTACTGTACTGTTATGGTTTGTAGCCCTCAGTAGTCTACTTGTGAAAAGTGCTACTCAATGTCTCCAAGGACAAACGCAGTTAGTCAAAACCGAACACATATCGTCAGGTTGTTATTAACAATGTACTGTACTGTTATGGTTTGTCGCCCTCACTAGTCTACTTGTATAAAGTGCTACTCAATGTCTCCAAGGACAAACGCAGTTAGTCAAAACCGAACACATATCGTCAGGTTGTTATTAACAATGTACTGTACTGTTATGGTTTGTCGCCCTCACTAATCTACTTGTGTAAAGTGCTACTCAATGTCTCCAAGGACAAACGCAGTTAGTCCAAAACCGAACACATATCGTCAGGTTGTTATTAACAATGTACTGTACTGTTATGTTTTGTCACCCTCACTAGTCTACTTGTGTAAAGTGCTACTCAATGTCTCCAAGGACAAACGCAGTTAGTCCAAACCGAACACATATCGTCAAGTTGTTATTAACAATGTACTGTACTGTTATGGTTTGTAGCCCTCACTAGTCTACTTGTGTAAAGTGCTACTCAATGTCTCAAAGGACAAGCGCAGTTAGTCAAAACCGAACACATATCGTCAGGTTGTTATTAACAATGTACTGTACTGTTATGGTTTGTCGCCCTCACTAGTCTACTTGTGTAAAGTGCTACTCAATGTCTCCAAGGACAAACGCAGTTAGTCCAAAACCGAACACATATCGTCAGGTTGTTATTAACAATGTACTGTACTGTTATGGTGTGTCGCCCTCACTAGTCTACTTGTGTAAAGTGCTACTCAATGTCTCCAAGAACAAACGCTGTTAGTCCAAACTGAACACATATCGTCAGGTTGTTATTAACAATGTACTGTACTGTTACGGATTGTCGCCCTCACTAGTCTACTTGTGTAAAGTGCTACTCAATGTCTCCAAGGACAAACGCAGTTAGTCCAAAACCAAACACATATCGTCAGGTTGTTATTAACAATGTACTGTACTGTTATGGTTTGCGCCCTCACTAGTCTACTTGTATAAAGTGCTACTCAATGTCTCCAAGGACAAACGCAGTTAGTCCAAACCGAACACATATCGTCAGGTTGTTATTAACAATGTACTGTACTGTTATGGTTTGTCGCCCTCACTAGTCTACTTGTGTAAAGTGCTACTCAATGTCTCCAAGGACAAACGCAAACACATATCGTCAGGTTGTTATTAACAATGTACTGTACTGTTATGGTTTGTCACCCTCACAAGTCTACTTGTGTAAAGTGCTACTCAATGTCTCCAAGGACAAACGCAGTTAGTCCAAAACCGAACACATATCGTCAGGTTGTTATTAACAATGTACTGTACTGTTATGGTTTGTCACCCTCACAAGTCTGCTTGTGTAAAGTGCTACTCAATGTCTCCAAGGACAAACGCAGTTAGTCCAAACCGAACACATATCGTCAGGTTGTTATTAACAATGTACTGTACTGTTATGGTTTGTCGCCCTCACTAGTTTACTTTTGTAAAGTGCTACACAATGTCTCCAAGGACAAACGCAGTTAGTCAAAACCGAACACATATCGTCAGGTTGTTATTAACAATGTACTGTACTGTTATGGTTTGTCGCTCTCACTAGTCTACTTGTGTAAAGTGCTACTCAAAGTCTCCAAGGACAAACGCAGTTAGTCCAAACCGAACACATATCGTCAGGTTGTTATTAACAATGTACTGTACTGTTATGGTTTGTAGCCCTCACTAGTCTACTTGTGTAAAGTGCTACTCAATGTCTCCAAGGACAAACGCAGTTAGTCAAAACCGAACACATATCGTCAGTTTGTTATTAACAATGTACTGTACTCTTATGGTTTGCCGCCCTCACTAGTCTACTTGTGTAAAGTGCTACTCAGTGTCTCCAAGGACAAACGCAGTTAGTCAAAACCGAACACATATCGTCAGTATGTTATTAATAATGTACTGTACTGTTAAGGTTTGTCGCCGTCACTAGTCTACTTGTGTAAAGTGCTACTCAATGTCTCCAAGGACAAACGCAGTTAGTCAAAACCGAACACATATCGTCAGTTTGTTACTAACAATGTACTGTACTGTTATGGTTTGTAGCCCTCACTAATCTACTTGTGTAAAGTGCTACTCAATGTCTCCCAGGACAAACGCAGTTAGTCCAAACCGAACACATATCGTCAGGTTGTTATTAACAATGTACTGTACTGTTATGGTTTGTCGCCCTCACTAGTCTACTTGTGTAAAGTGCTACTCAATGTCTCCAAGGACAAACGCAGTTAGTCCAAAACCGAACACATATCGTCAGGTTGTTATTAACAATGTACTGTACTGTTATGGTTTGTCGCCCTCACTAGTCTACTTGTATAAAGAGCTACTCAATGTCTCCAAGGACAAACGCAGTTAGTCAAAACCGAACACATATCGTCAGGTTGTTATTAACAATGTACTGTACTGTTATGGTTTGTCGCCCTCACTAATCTACTTGTGTAAAGTGCTACTCAATGTCTCCAAGGACAAACGCAGTTAGTCCAAAACCGAACACATATCGTCAGGTTGTTATTAACTATGTACTGTACTGTTATGGTTTGTCACCCTCACTAGTCTACTTGTGTAAAGTGCTACTCAATGTCTCCAAGGACAAACGCAGTTAGTCCAAACCGAACACATATCGTCAGGTTGTTATTAACAATGTACAGTACTGTTATGGCTTGTCGCCCTCACTAGTCTACTTGTGTAAAGTGCTACTCAATGTCTCCAAGGACAAACTCAGTTAGTCCAAAACCGAACACATATCGTCAGGTTGTTACTAACAATGTACTGTATTGTTATGGTGTGTCGCCCTCACTAGTCTACTTGTGTAAAGTGCTACTCAATGTCTCCAAGAACAAACGCAGTTAGTCCAAACTGAACACATATCGTCAGGTTGTTATTAACAATGTACTGTACTGTTACGGTTTGTCGCCCTCACTAGTCTACTTGTGTAAAGTGCTACTCAATGTCTCCAAGGGCAAACGCAGTTAGTCCAAAACCGAACACATATCGTCAGGTTGTTATTAACAATGTACTGTACTGTTATGGTTTGCGCCCTCACTAGTCTACTTGTATAAAGTGCTACTCAATGTCTCCAAGGACAAACGCAGTTAGCCCAAACCGAACACATATCGTCAGGTTGTTATTAACAATGTACTGTACTGTTATGGTTTGTCGCCCTCACTAGTCTAGTTGTGTAAAGTGCTACTCAATGTCTCCAAGGACTAACGAAAACACATATCGTCAGGTTGTTATTAACAATGTACTGTACTGTTATGGTTTGTCGCCCTCACTAGTCTACTTATTTAAGTGCTACTCAATGTCTCCAAGGACAAACGCAGTTAGTCAAAACCGAACACATATCGTCAGGTTGTTATTAACAATGTACTGTACTGTTATGGTTTGTCGCCCTCACTAGTCTACTTGTATAAAGTGCTACTGAATGTCTCCAAGGACAAACGCAGTTAGTCAAAACCGAACACATATCGTCACGTTATTATTAACAATGTACTGTACTGTTATGGTTTGCGCCCTCACTAGTCTACTTGTGTAAAGTCCTACTCAATGTCTCCAAGGACAAACGCAGTTAGTCAAAACCGAACACATATCGTCAGGTTGTTATTAACAATGTACTGTACTGTTATGGTTTGTCGCCCTCACTAGTCTACTTGTATAAAGTGCTACTCAATGTCTCCAAGGACAAACGCAGTTAGTCAAAACCGAACACATATCGTCAGGTTGTTAGTAACAATGTACTGTACTGTTATGGTTTGTCGCCCTCACTAATCTACTTGTGTAAAGTGCTACTCAATGTCTCCATGGACAAACGCAGTTAGTCCAAAACCGAACACATATCGTCAGGTTGTTATTAACAATGTACTGTACTGTTATGGTTTGTCACCCTCACTAGTCTACTTGTGTAAAGTGCTACTCAATGTCTCCAAGGACAAACGCAGTTAGTCCAAACCGAACAACATATCGTCAGGTTGTTATTAACAATGTACAGTACTGTTATGGTTTGTCGCCCTCACTAGTCTACTTGTGTAAAGTGCTACTCAATGTCTCCAAGGACAAACTCAGTTAGTCCAAAACCGAACACATATCGTCAGGTTGTTACTAACAATGTACTGTATTGTTATGGTGTGTCGCCCTCACTAGTCTACTTGTGTAAAGTGCTACTCAATGTCTCCAAGGACAAACGCAGTTAGTCAAAACCGAACACATATCGTCAGGTTGTTATTAACAATGTACTGTACTGTTATGGTTTGTCGCCCTCACTAGTCTACTTGTATAAAGTGCTACTGAATGTCTCCAAGGACAAACGCAGTTAGTCAAAACCGAACACATATCGTCACGTTATTATTAACAATGTACTGTACTGTTATGGTTTGCGCCCTCACTAGTCTACTTGTATAAAGTGCTACTCAATGTCTCCAAGGACAAACGCAGTTAGTCAAAACCGAACACATATCGTCAGGTTGTTATTAACAATGTACTGTACTGTTATGGTTTGTCGCTCTCACTAGTCTACTTGTGTAAAGTGCTACTCAATGTCTCCAAGGACAAACGCAAACACATATCGTCAGGTTGTTATTAACAATGTACTGTACTGTTATGGTTTGCGCCCTCACTAGTCTACTTGTGTAAAGTGCTACCCAATGTCTCCAAGGACAAACGCAGTTAGTCAAAACCGAACACATATCGTCAGGTTGTTATTAATAATGTACTGTACTGTTATGGTTTGTCGCCCTCACTAGTCTACTTGTATAAAGTGCTACTCAATGTCTCCAAGGACAAACGCAGTTAGTCCAAAACCGAACACATATCGTCAGGTTGTTATTAACAATGTAGTGTACTGTTATGGTTTGTCGCCCTCACTAGTCTACTTGTGTAAAGTGCTACTCAATGTCTCCAAGGACAAACGCAGTTAGTCCAAACCGAACACATATCGTCAGGGTGTTATTAACAATATACTGTACTGTTATGGTTTGTAGCCCTCACTAGTCTACTTGTGTAAAGTGCTACTCAATGTCTCCAAGGACAAACGCAGTTAGTCAAAACCGAACACATATCGTAAGGTTGTTACTAACAATGTACTGTACTCTTATGGTTTGTCGCCCTCACTAGTCTACTTGTGTAAAGTGCTACTCAGTGTCTCCAAGGACAAACGCAGTTAGTCAAAACCGAACACATATCGTCAGTTTGTTATTAACAATGTACTGTACTGTTAAGGTTTGTCGCCGTCACTAGTCTACTTGTGTAAAGTGCTACTCAATGTCTCCAAGGACAAACGCAGTTAGTCAAAACCGAACACATATCGTCAGTTTGTTACTAACAATGTACTGTACTGTTATGGTTTGTCGCCCTCACTAGTCTACTTGTATAAAGTGCTACTCAATGTCTCCAAGGACAAACGCAGTTAGTCAAAACCGAACACATATCGTCAGGTTGTTATTAACAATGTACTGTACTGTTATGGTTTGTCGCCCTCACTAATCTACTTGTGTAAAGTGCTACTCAATGTCTCCAAGGACAAACGCAGTTAGTCCAAAACCGAACACATATCGTCAGGTTGTTATTAACAATGTACTGTACTGTTATGGTTTGTCACCCTCACTAGTCTACTTGTGTAAAGTGCTACTCAGTGTCTCCAAGGACAAACGCAGTTAGTCCAAACCGAACACATATCGTCAGGTTGTTATTAACAATGTGCTGTACTGTTTTGGTTTGTAGCCCTCACTAGTCTACTTGTGTAAAGTGCTACTCAATGTCTCAAAGGACAAACGCAGTTAGTCCAAACCGAACACATATCGTCAGGTTGTTATTAACAATGTACTGTACTGTTATAGTTTGTCGCCCTCACTAGTCTACTTGTGTAAAGTGCTACTCAATGTCTCCAAGGACAAACGCAGTTAGTCCAAAACCGAACACATATCGTCAGGTTGTTATTAACAATGTACTGTACTGTTATGGTGTGTCGCCCTCACTAGTCTACTTGTGTAAAGTGCTACTCAATGTCTCCAAGGACAAACGCAGTTTGTCCAAACTGAACACATATCGTCAGGTTGTTATTAACAATGTACTGTACTGTTACGGTTTGTCGCCCTCACTAGTCTACTTGTGTAAAGTGCTACTCAATGTCTCCAAGGACAAACGCAGTTAGTCCAAAACCGAACACATATCGTCAGGTTGTTATTAACAATGTACTGTACTGTTATGGTTTGCGCCCTCACTAGTCTACTTGTATAAAGTGCTACTCAATGTCTCCAAGGACAAATGCAGTTAGTCAAAACCGAACACATATCGTCAGGTTGTTATTAACAATGTACTGTACTGTTATGGTTTCTCGCCCTCACTAGTCTACTTGTGTAAAGTGCTACTCAATGTCTCCAAGGACAAACGCAAACACATATCGTCAGGTTGTTATTAACAATGTACTGTACTGTTATGGTTTGTCGCCCTCACTAGTCTACTTGTTTAAGTGCTACTCAATGTCTCCAAGGACAAACGCAGTTAGTCAAAACCGAACACATATCGTCAGGTTGTTATTAACAATGTACTGTACTGTTATGGTTTGCGCCCTCACTAGTCTACTTGTGTAAAGTGCTACTCAATGTCTCCAAGGACAAACGCAGTTAGTCAAAACCGAACACATATCGTCAGGTTGTTATTAATAATGTACTGTACTGTTATGGTTTGTCGCCCTCACTAGTCTACTTGTAGAAAGTGCTACTCAATGTCTCCAAGGACAAACGCAGTTAGTTCAAAACCGAACACATATCGTCAGGTTGTTATTAACAATGTTGTGTACTGTTATGGTTTGTCGCCCTCACTAGTCTACTTGTGTAAAGTGCTACTCAATGTCTCCAAGGACAAACGCAGTTAGTCCAAACCGAACACATATCGTCAGGGTGTTATTAACAATATACTGTACTGTTATGGTTTGTAGCCCTCACTAGTCTACTTGTGTAAAGTGCTACTCAATGTCTCCAAGGACAAACGCAGTTAGTCAAAACCGAACACATATCGTCAGGTTGTTATTAACAATGTACTGTACTGTTATGGTTTGTAGCCCTCACTAATCTACTTGTGTAAAGTGCTAATCAATGCCTCCAAGGACAAACGCAGTGAGTCCAAACCGAACACATATCGTCAGGTTGTTATTAACAATGTACTGTACTGTTATGGTTTGTCGCCCTCACTAGTCTACTTGTGTAAAGTGCTACTCAATGTCTCCAAGGACAAACGCAGTTAGTCCAAAACCGAACACATATCGTCAGGTTGTTATTAACAATGTACTGTACTGTTATTGTGTGTCGCCCTCACTAGTCTACTTGTGTAAAGTGCTACTCAATGTCTCCAAGAACAAACGCAGTTAGTCCAAACTGAACACATATCGTCAGGTTGTTATTAACAATGTACTGTACTGTTACGGTTTGTCGCCCTCACTAGTCTACTTGTGTAAAGTGCTACTCAATGTCTCCAAGGACAAACGTAGTTAGTCCAAAACCGAACACATATCGTCAGGTTATTATTAACAATGTACTGTACTGTTATGGTTAGCGCCCTCACTAGTCTACTTGTATAAAGTGCTACTCAATGTCTCCAAGGACAAACGCAGTTAGTCCAAACCGAACACATATCGTCAGGTTGTTATTAACAATGTACTGTACTGTTATGGTTTGTCGCCCTCACTAGTCTACTTGTGTAAAGTGCTACTCAATGTCTCCAAGGACAAACGCAAACACATATCGTCAGGTTGTTATTAACAATGTACTGTACTGTTATGGTTTGTCGCCCTCACTAGTCTACTTATTTAAGTGCTACTCAATGTCTCCAAGGACAAACGCAGTTAGTCCAAAACCGAACACATATCGTCAGGTTGTTATCAACAATGTACTGTACTGTTATGGTTTGTCACCCTCACAAGTCTACTTGTGTAAAGTGCTACTCAATGTCTCCAAGGACAAACGCAGTTAGTCCAAAACCGAACACATATCGTCAGGTTGTTATTAGCAATGTACTGTACTGTTATGGTTTGTCACCCTCACAAGTCTGCTTGTGTAAAGTGCTACTCAATGTCTCCAAGGACAAACGCAGTTAGTCCAAACCGAACACATATCGTCAGGTTGTTATTAACAATGTACTGTACTGTTATGGTTTGTAGCCCTCACTAGTCTACTTGTGTAAAGTGCTACTCAATGTCTCCAAGGACAAACGCAGTTAGTCAAAACCGAATACATATCGTCAGGTTGTTATTAACAATGTACTGTACTGTTATGGTTTGTCGCCCTCACTAGTCTACTTGTATAAAGTGCTACTCAATGTCTCCAAGAACAAACGCAGTTAGTCAAAACCGAACACATATCGTCAGGTTGTTATTAACAATGTACTGTACTGTTATGGTTTGTCGCCCTCACTAATCTACTTGTGTAAAGTGCTACTCAATGTCTCCAAGGACAAACGCAGTTAGTCCAAAACCGAACACATATCGTCAGGTTGTTATTAAAAATGTACTGTACTGTTATGGTTTGTCACCCTCACTAGTCTACTTGTGTAAAGTGCTACTCAATGTCTCCAAGGACAAACGCAGTTAGTCCAAACCGAACACATATCGTCAGGTTGTTATTAACAATGTACTGTACTGTTATGGTTTGTAGCCCTCACTAGTCTACTTGTGTAAAGTGCTACTCAATGTCTCAAAGGACAAACGCAGTTAGTCCAACCTGAACACATATCGTCAGGTTGTTATTAACAATGTACTGTACTGTTATGATTTGTCGCCCTCACTAGTCTACTTGTGTAAAGTGCTACTCAATGTCTCCAAGGACAAACGCAGTTAGTCCAAAACCGAACACATATTGTCAGGTTGTTATTAACAATGTACTGTACTGTTATGGTGTGTCGCCCTCTGTAGTCTACTTGTGTAAAGTGCTACTCAATGTCTCCAAGAACAAACGCAGTTAGTCCAAACTGAACACATATCGTCAGGTTGTTCTTAACAATGTACTGTACTGTTACGGTTTGTCGCCCTCACTAGTCTACTTGTGTAAAGTGCTACTCAATGTCTCCAAGGACAAACGCAGTTAGTCCAAAACCAAACACATATCGTCAGGTTGTTATTAACAATGTAATGTACTGTTATGGTTTGCGCCCTCACTAGTCTACTTGTATAAAGTGCTACTCAATGTCTCCAAGGACAAACGCAGTTAGTCCAAACCGAACACATATCGTCAGGTTGTTATTAACAATGTACTGTACTGTTATGGTTTGTCGCCCTCACTAGTCTACTTGTGTAAAGTGCTACTCAATGTCTCCAAGGACAAACGCAAACACATATCGTCAGGTTGTTATTAACAATGTACTGTACTGTTATGGTTTGTCACCCTCACAAGTCTACTTGTGTAAAGTGCTACTCAATGTCTCCAAGGACAAACGCAGTTAGTCCAAAACCGAACACATATCGTCAGGTTGTTATTAACAATGTACTGTACTGTTATGGTTTGTCACCCTCACAAGTCTACTTGTGTAAAGTGCTACTCAATGTCTCCAAGGACAAACGCAGTTAGTCCAAACCGAACACATATCGTCAGGTTGTTATAGACAATGTACTGTACTGTTATGGTTTGTCGCCCTCACTAGTTTACTTGTGTAAAGTGCTACTCAATGTCTCCAAGGACAAACGCAGTTAGTCAAAACCGAACACATATCGTCAGGTTGTTATTAACAATGTACTGTACTGTTATGGTTTGTCGCCCTCACTAGTCTACTTGTGTAAAGTGCTACTCAAAGTCTCCAAGGACAAACGCAGTTAGTCCAAACCGAACACATATCGTCAGGTTGTTATTAACAATGTACTGTACTGTTATGGTTTGTAGCCCTCACTAGTCTACTTGTGTAAAGTGCTACTCAATGTCTCCAAGGACAAACGCAGTTAGTCAAAACCGAACACATATCGTCAGTTTGTTATTAACAATGTACTGTACTCTTATGGTTTGTCGCCCTCATTAGTCTACTTGTGTAAAGTGCTACTCAGTGTCTCCAAGGACAAACGCAGTTAGTCAAAACCGAACACATATCGTCAGTTTGTTATTAACAATGTACTGTACTGTTAAGGTTTGTCGCCGTCACTAGTCTACTTGTGTAAAGTGCTACTCAATGTCTCCAAGGACAAACGCAGTTAGTCAAAACCGAACACATATCGTCAGTTTGTTACTAACAATGTACTGTACTGTTATGGTTTGTAGCCCTCACTAATCTACTTGTGTAAAGTGCTACTCAATATCTCCCAGGACAAACGCAGTTAGTCCAAACCGAACACATATCGTCAGGTTGTTATTAACAATGTACTGTACTGTTATGTTTTGTCGCCCTCACTAGTCTACTTGTATAAAGTGCTACTCAATGTCTCCAAGGACAAACGCAGTTAGTCCAAAACCGAACACATATCGTCAGGTTGTTATTAACAATGTACTGTACTGTTATGGTTTGTCGCCCTCACTAGTCTACTTGTATAAAGTGCTACTCAATGTCTCAAAGGACAAACGCAGTTAGTCCAAACCGAACACATATCGTCAGGTTGTTATTAACAATGTACTGTACTGTTATGGTTTGTCGCCCTCACTAGTCTACTTGTGTAAAGTGCTACTCAATGTCTCCAAGGACAAACTCAGTTAGTCCAAAACCGAACACATATCGTCAGGTTGTTACTAACAATGTACTGTATTGTTATGGTGTGTCGCCCTCACTAGTCTACTTGTGTAAAGTGCTACTCAATGTCTCCAAGAACATACGCAGTTAGTCCAAACTGAACACATATCGTCAGTTCGTTATTAACAATGTACTGTACTGTTACGGTTTGTCGCCCTCACTAGTCTACTTGTGTAAAGTGCTTCTCAATGTCTCCAAGGACAAACGCAGTTAGTCCAAAACCGAACACATATCGTCAGGTTGTTATTAACAATGTACTGTACTGTTATGGTTTGCGCCCTCACTAGTCTACTTGTATAAAGTGCTACTTAATGTCTCCAAGGACAAACGCAGTTAGTCCAAACCGAACACATATCGTCAGGTTGTTATTAACAATGTACTGTACTGTTATGGTTTGTCGCCCTCACTAGTCTAGTTGTGTAAAGTGCTACTCAATGTCTCCAAGGACAAACGAAAACACATATCGTCAGGTTGTTATTAACAATGTACTGTACTGTTATGGTTTGTCGCCCTCACTAGTCTACTTATTTAAGTGCTACTCAATGTCTCCAAGGACAAACGCAGTTAGTCAAAACCGAACACATATCGTCAGGTTGTTATTAATAATGTACTGTACTGTTATGGTTTGCGCCCTCACTAGTCTACTTGTGTAAAGTGCTACTCAATGTCTCCAAGGACAAACGCAGTTAGTCAAAACCGAACACATATCGTCAGGTTGTTATTAACAATGTACTGTACTGTTATGGTTTTTCGCCCTCACTAGTCTACTTGTATAAAGTGCTACTGAATGTCTCCAAGGACAAACGCAGTTAGTCAAAACCGAACACATATCGTCACGTTATTATTAACAATGTACTGTACTGTTATGGTTTGCGCCCTCACTAGTCTACTTGTATAAAGTGCTACTCAATGTCTCCAAGGACAAACGCAGTTAGTCAAAACCGAACACATATCGTCAGGTTGTTATTAACAATGTACTGTACTGTTATGGTTTGTCGCTCTCACTAGTCTACTTGTGTAAAGTGCTACTCAATGTCTCCAAGGACAAACGCAAACACATATCGTCAGGTTGTTATTAACAATGTACTGTACTGTTATGGTTTGTCGCCCTCACTAGTCTACTTGTTTAAGTGCTACTCAATGTCTGCAAGGACAAACGCAGTTAATCAAAACCGAACACATATCGTCAGGTTGTTATTAACAATGTACTGTACTGTTATGGTTTGCGCCCTCACTAGTCTACTTGTGTAAAGTGCTACCCAATGTCTCCAAGGACAAACGCAGTTAGTCAAAACCGAACACATATCGTCAGGTTTTTATTAATAATGTACTGTACTGTTATGGTTTGTCGCCCTCACTAGTCTACTTGTATAAAGTGCTACTCATTGTCTCCAAGGACAAACGCAGTTAGTCCAAAACCGAACACATATCGTCAGGTTGTTATTAACAATGTAGTGTACTGTTATGGTTTGTCGCCCTCACTAGTCTACTTGTGTAAAGTGCTACTCAATGTCTCCAAGGACAAACGCAGTTAGTCCAAACCGAACACATATCGTCAGGGTGTTATTAACAATATACTGTACTGTTATGGTTTGTAGCCCTCACTAGTCTACTTGTGTAAAGTGCTACTCATTGTCTCCAAGGACAAACGCAGTTAGTCAAAACCGAACACATATCGTCAGGTTGTTATTAACAAAGTACTGTACTGTTATGGTTTGCGCCCTCACTAGTCTACTTGTATAAAGTGCTACTCAATGTCTCCAAGGACAAACGCAGTTAGTCCAAAACCGAACACATATCGTCAGATTGTTATTAACAATGTACTGTACTGTTATGGTTTGTCACCCTCACAAGTCTACTTGTGTAAAGTGCTACTCAATGTCTCCAAGGACAAACGTAGTTAGTCCAAACCGAACACATATCGTCAGGTTGTTACTAACAATGTACTGTACTCTTATGGTTTGTCGCCCTCACTAGTCTACTTGTGTAAAGTGCTACTCAGTGTCTCCAAGGACAAACGCAGTTAGTCAAAACCGAACACATATCGTCAGTTTGTTATTAACAATGTACTGTACTGTTAAGGTTTGTCGCCGTCACTAGTCTACTTGTGTAAAGTGCTACTCAATGTCTCCAAGGACAAACGCAGTTAGTCAAAACCGAACACATATCGTCAGTTTGTTACTAACAATGTACTGTACTGTTATGGTTTGTAGCCCTCACTAATCTACTTGTGTAAAGTGCTACTCAATGTCTCCAAGGACAAACGCAGTTAGTCCAAACCGAACACATATCGTCAGGTTGTTATTAACAATGTACTGTACTGTTATGGTTTGTCACCCTCACTAGTCTACTTGTGTAAAGTGCTACTCAATGTCTCCAAGGACAAACGCAGTTAGTCCAAAACCGAACACATATCGTCAGGTTGTTATTAACAATGTACTGTACTGTTATGGTTTGTCGCCCTCACTAGTCTACTTGTATAAAGTGCTACTCAATGTCTCCAAGGACAAACGCAGTTAGTCAAAACCGAACACATATCGTCAGGTTGTTATTAACAATGTACTGTACTGTTATGGTTTGTCGCCCTCACTAATCTACTTGTGTAAAGTGCTACTCAATGTCTCCAAGGACAAACGCAGTTAGTCCAAAACCGAACACATATCGTCAGGTTGTTATTAAAAATGTACTGTACTGTTATGGTTTGTCACCCTCACTAGTCTACTTGTGTAAAGTGCTACTCAATGTCTCCAAGGACAAACGCAGTTAGTCCAAACCGAACACATATCGTCAGGTTGTTATTAACAATGTACTGTACTGTTATGGTTTGTAGCCCTCACTAGTCTACTTGTGTAAAGTGCTACTCAATGTCTCAAAGGACAAACGCAGTTAGTCCAAACCTAACACATATCGTCCGGTTGTTATTAACAATGTACTGTACTGTTATAGTTTGTCGCCCTCACTAGTCTACTTGTGTAAAGTGCTACTCAATGTCTCGAAGGACAAACGCAGTTAGTCCAAAACCGAACACATATCGTCAGGTTGTTATTAACAATGTACTGTACTGTTATGGTGTGTCGCCCTCACTAGTCTACTTGTGTAAAGTGCTACTCAATGTCTCCAAGAACAAACGCAGTTAGTCCAAACTGAACACATATCGTCAGGTTGTTATTAACAATGTACTGTACTGTTACGGTTTGTCGCCCTCACTAGTCTACTTGTGTAAAGTGCTACTCAATGTCTCCAAGGACAAACGCAGTTAGTCCAAAACCGAACACATATCGTCAGGTTGTTATTAACAATGTACTGTACTGTTATGGTTTGCGCCCTCACTAGTCTACTTGTATAAAGTGCTACTCAATGTCTCCAAGGACAAACGCAGTTAGTCCAAACCGAACACATATCGTCAGGTTGTTAATAACAATGTACTGTACTGTTATGGTTTGTCGCCCTCACTAGTCTACTTGTGTAAAGTGCTACTCAATGTCTCCAAGGACAAACGCAAACACATATCGTCAGGTTGTTATTAACAATGTACTGTACTGTTATGGTTTGTCGCCCTCACTAGTCTACTTATTTAAGTGCTACTCAATGTCTCCAAGGACAAACGCAGTTAGTCAAAACCGAACACATATCGTCAGGTTGTTATTAACAATGTACTGTACTGTTATGGTTTGCGCCCTCACTAGTCTACTTGTGTAAAGTCCCACTCAATGTCTCCAATGACAAACGCAGTTAGTCAAAACCGAACACATATCGTCAGGTTGTTATTAACAATGTACTGTACTGTTATTGTTTGTCGCCCTCACTAGTCTACTTGTGTAAAGTGCTACTCAATGTCTCCAAGGACAAACGCAGTTAGTCAAAACCGAACACATATCGTCAGGTTGTTATTAACAATGTACTGTACTGTTATGGTTTGCGCCCTCACTAGTCTACTTGTATAAAGTGCTACTCAATGTCTCCAAGGACAAATGCAGTTAGTCAAAACCGAACACATATCGTCAGGTTGTTATTAACAATGTACTGTACTGTTATGGTTTCTCGCCCTCACTAGTCTACTTGTGTAAAGTGCTACTCAATGTCTCCAAGGACAAACGCAAACACATATCGTCAGGTTGTTATTAACAATGTACTGTACTGTTATGGTTTGTCGCCCTCACTAGTCTACTTGTTTAAGTGCTACTCAATGTCTCCAAGGACAAACGCAGTTAGTCAAAACCGAACACATATCGTCAGGTTGTTATTAACAATGTACTGTACTGTTATGGTTTGCGCCCTCACTAGTCTACTTGTGTAAAGTGCTACTCAATGTCTCCAAGGACAAACGCAGTTAGTCAAAACCGAACACATATCGTCAGGTTGTTATTAATAATGTACTGTACTGTTATGGTTTGTCGCCCTCACTAGTCTACTTGTAGAAAGTGCTACTCAATGTCTCCAAGGACAAACGCAGTTAGTTCAAAACCGAACACATATCGTCAGGTTGTTATTAACAATGTTGTGTACTGTTATGGTTTGTCGCCCTCACTAGTCTACTTGTTTAAGTGCTACTCAATGTCTCCAAGGACAAACGCAGTTAGTCAAAACCG
The DNA here is from genome assembly GCA_034769895.1 of Magicicada septendecula. Lineage (NCBI taxonomy): Eukaryota > Metazoa > Arthropoda > Insecta > Hemiptera > Cicadidae > Magicicada > Magicicada septendecula. The sequence continues at coordinate 420,860,653 of CM068375.1, forward strand.
AACACATATCGTCAGGTTGTTATTAACAATGTACTGTACTGTTATGGTTTGCGCCCTCACTAGTCTACTTGTGTAAAGTGCTACTCAATGTCTCCAAGGACAAACGCAGTTAGTCAAAACCGAACACATATCGTCAGGTTGTTATTAATAATGTACTGTACTGTTATGGTTTGTCGCCCTCACTAGTCTACTTGTAGAAAGTGCTACTCAATGTCTCCAAGGACAAACGCAGTTAGTTCAAAACCGAACACATATCGTCAGGTTGTTATTAACAATGTTGTGTACTGTTATGGTTTGTCGCCCTCACTAGTCTACTTGTGTAAAGTGCTACTCAATGTCTCCAAGGACAAACGCAGTTAGTCCAAAACCGAACACATATCGTCAGGTTGTTATTAACAATGTACTGTACTGTTATGGTTTGTCACCCTCACAAGTCTACTTGTGTAAAGTGCTACTCAATGTCTCCAAGGACAAACGCAGTTAGTCCAAACCGAACACATATCGTCAGGTTGTTATAGACAATGTACTGTACTGTTATGGTTTGTCGCCCTCACTAGTTTACTTGTGTAAAGTGCTACTCAATGTCTCCAAGGACAAACGCAGTTAGTCAAAACCGAACACATATCGTCAGGTTGTTATTAACAATGTACTGTACTGTTATGGTTTGTCGCCCTCACTAGTCTACTTGTGTAAAGTGCTACTCAAAGTCTCCAAGGACAAACGCAGTTAGTCCAAACCGAACACATATCGTCAGGTTGTTATTAACAATGTACTGTACTGTTATGGTTTGTAGCCCTCACTAGTCTACTTGTGTAAAGTGCTACTCAATGTCTCCAAGGACAAACGCAGTTAGTCAAAACCGAACACATATCGTCAGTTTGTTATTAACAATGTACTGTACTCTTATGGTTTGTCGCCCTCATTAGTCTACTTGTGTAAAGTGCTACTCAGTGTCTCCAGGGACAAACGCAGTTAGTCAAAACCGAACACATATCGTCAGTTTGTTATTAACAATGTACTGTACTGTTAAGGTTTGTCGCCGTCACTAGTCTACTTGTGTAAAGTGCTACTCAATGTCTCCAAGGACAAACGCAGTTAGTCAAAACCGAACACATATCGTCAGTTTGTTACTAACAATGTACTGTACTGTTATGGTTTGTAGCCCTCACTAATCTACTTGTGTAAAGTGCTACTCAATATCTCCCAGGACAAACGCAGTTAGTCCAAACCGAACACATATCGTCAGGTTGTTATTAACAATGTACTGTACTGTTATGTTTTGTCGCCCTCACTAGTCTACTTGTATAAAGTGCTACTCAATGTCTCCAAGGACAAACGCAGTTAGTCCAAAACCGAACACATATCGTCAGGTTGTTATTAACAATGTACTGTACTGTTATGGTTTGTCGCCCTCACTAGTCTACTTGTATAAAGTGCTACTCAATGTCTCAAAGGACAAACGCAGTTAGTCCAAACCGAACACATATCGTCAGGTTGTTATTAACAATGTACTGTACTGTTATGGTTTGTCGCCCTCACTAGTCTACTTGTGTAAAGTGCTACTCAATGTCTCCAAGTACAAACTCAGTTAGTCCAAAACCGAACACATATCGTCAGGTTGTTACTAACAATGTACTGTATTGTTATGGTGTGTCGCCCTCACTAGTCTACTTGTGTAAAGTGCTACTCAATGTCTCCAAGAACATACGCAGTTAGTCCAAACTGAACACATATCGTCAGTTCGTTATTAACAATGTACTGTACTGTTACGGTTTGTCGCCCTCACTAGTCTACTTGTGTAAAGTGCTACTCAATGTCTCCAAGGACAAACGCAGTTAGTCCAAAACCGAACACATATCGTCAGGTTGTTATTAACAATGTACTGTACTGTTATGGTTTGCGCCCTCACTAGTCTACTTGTATAAAGTGCTACTCAATGTCTCCAAGGACAAATGCAGTTAGTCAAAACCGAACACATATCGTCAGGTTGTTATTAACAATGTACTGTACTGTTATGGTTTCTCGCCCTCACTAGTCTACTTGTGTAAAGTGCTACTCAATGTCTCCAAGGACAAACGCAAACACATATCGTCAGGTTGTTATTAACAATGTACTGTACTGTTATGGTTTGTCGCCCTCACTAGTCTACTTGTTTAAGTGCTACTCAATGTCTCCAAGGACAAACGCAGTTAGTCAAAACCGAACACATATCGTCAGGTTGTTATTAACAATGTACTGTACTGTTATGGTTTGCGCCCTCACTAGTCTACTTGTGTAAAGTGCTACTCAATGTCTCCAAGGACAAACGCAGTTAGTCAAAACCGAACACATATCGTCAGGTTGTTATTAATAATGTACTGTACTGTTATGGTTTGTCGCCCTCACTAGTCTACTTGTAGAAAGTGCTACTCAATGTCTCCAAGGACAAACGCAGTTAGTTCAAAACCGAACACATATCGTCAGGTTGTTATTAACAATGTTGTGTACTGTTATGGTTTGTCGCCCTCACTAGTCTACTTGTGTAAAGTGCTACTCAATGTCTCCAAGGACAAACGCAGTTAGTCCAAACCGAACACATATCGTCAGGGTGTTATTAACAATATACTGTACTGTTATGGTTTGTAGCCCTCACTAGTCTACTTGTGTAAAGTGCTACTCAATGTCTCCAAGGACAAACGCAGTTAGTCAAAACCGAACACATATCGTCAGGTTGTTATTAACAATGTACTGTACTGTTATGGTTTGTAGCCCTCACTAATCTACTTGTGTAAAGTGCTAATCAATGCCTCCAAGGACAAACGCAGTGAGTCCAAACCGAACACATATCGTCAGGTTGTTATTAACAATGTACTGTACTGTTATGGTTTGTCGCCCTCACTAGTCTACTTGTGTAAAGTGCTACTCAATGTCTCCAAGGACAAACGCAGTTAGTCCAAAACCGAACACATATCGTCAGGTTGTTATTAACAATGTACTGTACTGTTATTGTGTGTCGCCCTCACTAGTCTACTTGTGTAAAGTGCTACTCAATGTCTCCAAGAACAAACGCAGTTAGTCCAAACTGAACACATATCGTCAGGTTGTTATTAACAATGTACTGTACTGTTACGGTTTGTCGCCCTCACTAGTCTACTTGTGTAAAGTGCTACTCAATGTCTCCAAGGACAAACGTAGTTAGTCCAAAACCGAACACATATCGTCAGGTTATTATTAACAATGTACTGTACTGTTATGGTTAGCGCCCTCACTAGTCTACTTGTATAAAGTGCTACTCAATGTCTCCAAGGACAAACGCAGTTAGTCCAAACCGAACACATATCGTCAGGTTGTTATTAACAATGTACTGTACTGTTATGGTTTGTCGCCCTCACTAGTCTACTTGTGTAAAGTGCTACTCAATGTCTCCAAGGACAAACGCAAACACATATCGTCAGGTTGTTATTAACAATGTACTGTACTGTTATGGTTTGTCGCCCTCACTAGTCTACTTATTTAAGTGCTACTCAATGTCTCCAAGGACAAACGCAGTTAGTCCAAAACCGAACACATATCGTCAGGTTGTTATCAACAATGTACTGTACTGTTATGGTTTGTCACCCTCACAAGTCTACTTGTGTAAAGTGCTACTCAATGTCTCCAAGGACAAACGCAGTTAGTCCAAAACCGAACACATATCGTCAGGTTGTTATTAGCAATGTACTGTACTGTTATGGTTTGTCACCCTCACAAGTCTGCTTGTGTAAAGTGCTACTCAATGTCTCCAAGGACAAACGCAGTTAGTCCAAACCGAACACATATCGTCAGGTTGTTATTAACAATGTACTGTACTGTTATGGTTTGTAGCCCTCACTAGTCTACTTGTGTAAAGTGCTACTCAATGTCTCCAAGGACAAACGCAGTTAGTCAAAACCGAATACATATCGTCAGGTTGTTATTAACAATGTACTGTACTGTTATGGTTTGTCGCCCTCACTAGTCTACTTGTATAAAGTGCTACTCAATGTCTCCAAGAACAAACGCAGTTAGTCAAAACCGAACACATATCGTCAGGTTGTTATTAACAATGTACTGTACTGTTATGGTTTGTCGCCCTCACTAATCTACTTGTGTAAAGTGCTACTCAATGTCTCCAAGGACAAACGCAGTTAGTCCAAAACCGAACACATATCGTCAGGTTGTTATTAAAAATGTACTGTACTGTTATGGTTTGTCACCCTCACTAGTCTACTTGTGTAAAGTGCTACTCAATGTCTCCAAGGACAAACGCAGTTAGTCCAAACCGAACACATATCGTCAGGTTGTTATTAACAATGTACTGTACTGTTATGGTTTGTAGCCCTCACTAGTCTACTTGTGTAAAGTGCTACTCAATGTCTCAAAGGACAAACGCAGTTAGTCCAACCTGAACACATATCGTCAGGTTGTTATTAACAATGTACTGTACTGTTATGATTTGTCGCCCTCACTAGTCTACTTGTGTAAAGTGCTACTCAATGTCTCCAAGGACAAACGCAGTTAGTCCAAAACCGAACACATATTGTCAGGTTGTTATTAACAATGTACTGTACTGTTATGGTGTGTCGCCCTCTGTAGTCTACTTGTGTAAAGTGCTACTCAATGTCTCCAAGAACAAACGCAGTTAGTCCAAACTGAACACATATCGTCAGGTTGTTCTTAACAATGTACTGTACTGTTACGGTTTGTCGCCCTCACTAGTCTACTTGTGTAAAGTGCTACTCAATGTCTCCAAGGACAAACGCAGTTAGTCCAAAACCAAACACATATCGTCAGGTTGTTATTAACAATGTAATGTACTGTTATGGTTTGCGCCCTCACTAGTCTACTTGTATAAAGTGCTACTCAATGTCTCCAAGGACAAACGCAGTTAGTCCAAACCGAACACATATCGTCAGGTTGTTATTAACAATGTACTGTACTGTTATGGTTTGTCGCCCTCACTAGTCTACTTGTGTAAAGTGCTACTCAATGTCTCCAAGGACAAACGCAAACACATATCGTCAGGTTGTTATTAACAATGTACTGTACTGTTATGGTTTGTCACCCTCACAAGTCTACTTGTGTAAAGTGCTACTCAATGTCTCCAAGGACAAACGCAGTTAGTCCAAAACCGAACACATATCGTCAGGTTGTTATTAACAATGTACTGTACTGTTATGGTTTGTCACCCTCACAAGTCTACTTGTGTAAAGTGCTACTCAATGTCTCCAAGGACAAACGCAGTTAGTCCAAACCGAACACATATCGTCAGGTTGTTATAGACAATGTACTGTACTGTTATGGTTTGTCGCCCTCACTAGTTTACTTGTGTAAAGTGCTACTCAATGTCTCCAAGGACAAACGCAGTTAGTCAAAACCGAACACATATCGTCAGGTTGTTATTAACAATGTACTGTACTGTTATGGTTTGTCGCCCTCACTAGTCTACTTGTGTAAAGTGCTACTCAAAGTCTCCAAGGACAAACGCAGTTAGTCCAAACCGAACACATATCGTCAGGTTGTTATTAACAATGTACTGTACTGTTATGGTTTGTAGCCCTCACTAGTCTACTTGTGTAAAGTGCTACTCAATGTCTCCAAGGACAAACGCAGTTAGTCAAAACCGAACACATATCGTCAGTTTGTTATTAACAATGTACTGTACTCTTATGGTTTGTCGCCCTCATTAGTCTACTTGTGTAAAGTGCTACTCAGTGTCTCCAAGGACAAACGCAGTTAGTCAAAACCGAACACATATCGTCAGTTTGTTATTAACAATGTACTGTACTGTTAAGGTTTGTCGCCGTCACTAGTCTACTTGTGTAAAGTGCTACTCAATGTCTCCAAGGACAAACGCAGTTAGTCAAAACCGAACACATATCGTCAGTTTGTTACTAACAATGTACTGTACTGTTATGGTTTGTAGCCCTCACTAATCTACTTGTGTAAAGTGCTACTCAATATCTCCCAGGACAAACGCAGTTAGTCCAAACCGAACACATATCGTCAGGTTGTTATTAACAATGTACTGTACTGTTATGTTTTGTCGCCCTCACTAGTCTACTTGTATAAAGTGCTACTCAATGTCTCCAAGGACAAACGCAGTTAGTCCAAAACCGAACACATATCGTCAGGTTGTTATTAACAATGTACTGTACTGTTATGGTTTGTCGCCCTCACTAGTCTACTTGTATAAAGTGCTACTCAATGTCTCAAAGGACAAACGCAGTTAGTCCAAACCGAACACATATCGTCAGGTTGTTATTAACAATGTACTGTACTGTTATGGTTTGTCGCCCTCACTAGTCTACTTGTGTAAAGTGCTACTCAATGTCTCCAAGGACAAACTCAGTTAGTCCAAAACCGAACACATATCGTCAGGTTGTTACTAACAATGTACTGTATTGTTATGGTGTGTCGCCCTCACTAGTCTACTTGTGTAAAGTGCTACTCAATGTCTCCAAGAACATACGCAGTTAGTCCAAACTGAACACATATCGTCAGTTCGTTATTAACAATGTACTGTACTGTTACGGTTTGTCGCCCTCACTAGTCTACTTGTGTAAAGTGCTTCTCAATGTCTCCAAGGACAAACGCAGTTAGTCCAAAACCGAACACATATCGTCAGGTTGTTATTAACAATGTACTGTACTGTTATGGTTTGCGCCCTCACTAGTCTACTTGTATAAAGTGCTACTTAATGTCTCCAAGGACAAACGCAGTTAGTCCAAACCGAACACATATCGTCAGGTTGTTATTAACAATGTACTGTACTGTTATGGTTTGTCGCCCTCACTAGTCTAGTTGTGTAAAGTGCTACTCAATGTCTCCAAGGACAAACGAAAACACATATCGTCAGGTTGTTATTAACAATGTACTGTACTGTTATGGTTTGTCGCCCTCACTAGTCTACTTATTTAAGTGCTACTCAATGTCTCCAAGGACAAACGCAGTTAGTCAAAACCGAACACATATCGTCAGGTTGTTATTAATAATGTACTGTACTGTTATGGTTTGCGCCCTCACTAGTCTACTTGTGTAAAGTGCTACTCAATGTCTCCAAGGACAAACGCAGTTAGTCAAAACCGAACACATATCGTCAGGTTGTTATTAACAATGTACTGTACTGTTATGGTTTTTCGCCCTCACTAGTCTACTTGTATAAAGTGCTACTGAATGTCTCCAAGGACAAACGCAGTTAGTCAAAACCGAACACATATCGTCACGTTATTATTAACAATGTACTGTACTGTTATGGTTTGCGCCCTCACTAGTCTACTTGTATAAAGTGCTACTCAATGTCTCCAAGGACAAACGCAGTTAGTCAAAACCGAACACATATCGTCAGGTTGTTATTAACAATGTACTGTACTGTTATGGTTTGTCGCTCTCACTAGTCTACTTGTGTAAAGTGCTACTCAATGTCTCCAAGGACAAACGCAAACACATATCGTCAGGTTGTTATTAACAATGTACTGTACTGTTATGGTTTGTCGCCCTCACTAGTCTACTTGTTTAAGTGCTACTCAATGTCTGCAAGGACAAACGCAGTTAATCAAAACCGAACACATATCGTCAGGTTGTTATTAACAATGTACTGTACTGTTATGGTTTGCGCCCTCACTAGTCTACTTGTGTAAAGTGCTACCCAATGTCTCCAAGGACAAACGCAGTTAGTCAAAACCGAACACATATCGTCAGGTTTTTATTAATAATGTACTGTACTGTTATGGTTTGTCGCCCTCACTAGTCTACTTGTATAAAGTGCTACTCATTGTCTCCAAGGACAAACGCAGTTAGTCCAAAACCGAACACATATCGTCAGGTTGTTATTAACAATGTAGTGTACTGTTATGGTTTGTCGCCCTCACTAGTCTACTTGTGTAAAGTGCTACTCAATGTCTCCAAGGACAAACGCAGTTAGTCCAAACCGAACACATATCGTCAGGGTGTTATTAACAATATACTGTACTGTTATGGTTTGTAGCCCTCACTAGTCTACTTGTGTAAAGTGCTACTCATTGTCTCCAAGGACAAACGCAGTTAGTCAAAACCGAACACATATCGTCAGGTTGTTATTAACAAAGTACTGTACTGTTATGGTTTGCGCCCTCACTAGTCTACTTGTATAAAGTGCTACTCAATGTCTCCAAGGACAAACGCAGTTAGTCCAAAACCGAACACATATCGTCAGATTGTTATTAACAATGTACTGTACTGTTATGGTTTGTCACCCTCACAAGTCTACTTGTGTAAAGTGCTACTCAATGTCTCCAAGGACAAACGTAGTTAGTCCAAACCGAACACATATCGTCAGGTTGTTACTAACAATGTACTGTACTCTTATGGTTTGTCGCCCTCACTAGTCTACTTGTGTAAAGTGCTACTCAGTGTCTCCAAGGACAAACGCAGTTAGTCAAAACCGAACACATATCGTCAGTTTGTTATTAACAATGTACTGTACTGTTAAGGTTTGTCGCCGTCACTAGTCTACTTGTGTAAAGTGCTACTCAATGTCTCCAAGGACAAACGCAGTTAGTCAAAACCGAACACATATCGTCAGTTTGTTACTAACAATGTACTGTACTGTTATGGTTTGTAGCCCTCACTAATCTACTTGTGTAAAGTGCTACTCAATGTCTCCAAGGACAAACGCAGTTAGTCCAAACCGAACACATATCGTCAGGTTGTTATTAACAATGTACTGTACTGTTATGGTTTGTCACCCTCACTAGTCTACTTGTGTAAAGTGCTACTCAATGTCTCCAAGGACAAACGCAGTTAGTCCAAAACCGAACACATATCGTCAGGTTGTTATTAACAATGTACTGTACTGTTATGGTTTGTCGCCCTCACTAGTCTACTTGTATAAAGTGCTACTCAATGTCTCCAAGGACAAACGCAGTTAGTCAAAACCGAACACATATCGTCAGGTTGTTATTAACAATGTACTGTACTGTTATGGTTTGTCGCCCTCACTAATCTACTTGTGTAAAGTGCTACTCAATGTCTCCAAGGACAAACGCAGTTAGTCCAAAACCGAACACATATCGTCAGGTTGTTATTAAAAATGTACTGTACTGTTATGGTTTGTCACCCTCACTAGTCTACTTGTGTAAAGTGCTACTCAATGTCTCCAAGGACAAACGCAGTTAGTCCAAACCGAACACATATCGTCAGGTTGTTATTAACAATGTACTGTACTGTTATGGTTTGTAGCCCTCACTAGTCTACTTGTGTAAAGTGCTACTCAATGTCTCAAAGGACAAACGCAGTTAGTCCAAACCTAACACATATCGTCCGGTTGTTATTAACAATGTACTGTACTGTTATAGTTTGTCGCCCTCACTAGTCTACTTGTGTAAAGTGCTACTCAATGTCTCGAAGGACAAACGCAGTTAGTCCAAAACCGAACACATATCGTCAGGTTGTTATTAACAATGTACTGTACTGTTATGGTGTGTCGCCCTCACTAGTCTACTTGTGTAAAGTGCTACTCAATGTCTCCAAGAACAAACGCAGTTAGTCCAAACTGAACACATATCGTCAGGTTGTTATTAACAATGTACTGTACTGTTACGGTTTGTCGCCCTCACTAGTCTACTTGTGTAAAGTGCTACTCAATGTCTCCAAGGACAAACGCAGTTAGTCCAAAACCGAACACATATCGTCAGGTTGTTATTAACAATGTACTGTACTGTTATGGTTTGCGCCCTCACTAGTCTACTTGTATAAAGTGCTACTCAATGTCTCCAAGGACAAACGCAGTTAGTCCAAACCGAACACATATCGTCAGGTTGTTAATAACAATGTACTGTACTGTTATGGTTTGTCGCCCTCACTAGTCTACTTGTGTAAAGTGCTACTCAATGTCTCCAAGGACAAACGCAAACACATATCGTCAGGTTGTTATTAACAATGTACTGTACTGTTATGGTTTGTCGCCCTCACTAGTCTACTTATTTAAGTGCTACTCAATGTCTCCAAGGACAAACGCAGTTAGTCAAAACCGAACACATATCGTCAGGTTGTTATTAACAATGTACTGTACTGTTATGGTTTGCGCCCTCACTAGTCTACTTGTGTAAAGTCCCACTCAATGTCTCCAATGACAAACGCAGTTAGTCAAAACCGAACACATATCGTCAGGTTGTTATTAACAATGTACTGTACTGTTATTGTTTGTCGCCCTCACTAGTCTACTTGTGTAAAGTGCTACTCAATGTCTCCAAGGACAAACGCAGTTAGTCAAAACCGAACACATATCGTCAGGTTGTTATTAACAATGTACTGTACTGTTATGGTTTGCGCCCTCACTAGTCTACTTGTATAAAGTGCTACTCAATGTCTCCAAGGACAAATGCAGTTAGTCAAAACCGAACACATATCGTCAGGTTGTTATTAACAATGTACTGTACTGTTATGGTTTCTCGCCCTCACTAGTCTACTTGTGTAAAGTGCTACTCAATGTCTCCAAGGACAAACGCAAACACATATCGTCAGGTTGTTATTAACAATGTACTGTACTGTTATGGTTTGTCGCCCTCACTAGTCTACTTGTTTAAGTGCTACTCAATGTCTCCAAGGACAAACGCAGTTAGTCAAAACCGAACACATATCGTCAGGTTGTTATTAACAATGTACTGTACTGTTATGGTTTGCGCCCTCACTAGTCTACTTGTGTAAAGTGCTACTCAATGTCTCCAAGGACAAACGCAGTTAGTCAAAACCGAACACATATCGTCAGGTTGTTATTAATAATGTACTGTACTGTTATGGTTTGTCGCCCTCACTAGTCTACTTGTAGAAAGTGCTACTCAATGTCTCCAAGGACAAACGCAGTTAGTTCAAAACCGAACACATATCGTCAGGTTGTTATTAACAATGTTGTGTACTGTTATGGTTTGTCGCCCTCACTAGTCTACTTGTTTAAGTGCTACTCAATGTCTCCAAGGACAAACGCAGTTAGTCAAAACCGAACACATATCGTCAGGTTGTTATTAACAATGTACTGTACTGTTATGGTTTGCGCCCTCACTAGTCTACTTGTGTAAAGTGCTACTCAATGTCTCCAAGGACAAACGCAGTTAGTCAAAACCGAACACATATCGTCAGGTTGTTATTAATAATGTACTGTACTGTTATGGTTTGTCGCCCTCACTAGTCTACTTGTAGAAAGTGCTACTCAATGTCTCCAAGGACAAACGCAGTTAGTTCAAAACCGAACACATATCGTCAGGTTGTTATTAACAATGTTGTGTACTGTTATGGTTTGTCGCCCTCACTAGTCTACTTGTGTAAAGTGCTACTCAATGTCTCCAAGGACAAACGCAGTTAGTCCAAAACCGAACACATATCGTCAGGTTGTTATTAACAATGTACTGTACTGTTATGGTTTGTCACCCTCACAAGTCTACTTGTGTAAAGTGCTACTCAATGTCTCCAAGGACAAACGCAGTTAGTCCAAACCGAACACATATCGTCAGGTTGTTATAGACAATGTACTGTACTGTTATGGTTTGTCGCCCTCACTAGTTTACTTGTGTAAAGTGCTACTCAATGTCTCCAAGGACAAACGCAGTTAGTCAAAACCGAACACATATCGTCAGGTTGTTATTAACAATGTACTGTACTGTTATGGTTTGTCGCCCTCACTAGTCTACTTGTGTAAAGTGCTACTCAAAGTCTCCAAGGACAAACGCAGTTAGTCCAAACCGAACACATATCGTCAGGTTGTTATTAACAATGTACTGTACTGTTATGGTTTGTAGCCCTCACTAGTCTACTTGTGTAAAGTGCTACTCAATGTCTCCAAGGACAAACGCAGTTAGTCAAAACCGAACACATATCGTCAGTTTGTTATTAACAATGTACTGTACTCTTATGGTTTGTCGCCCTCATTAGTCTACTTGTGTAAAGTGCTACTCAGTGTCTCCAGGGACAAACGCAGTTAGTCAAAACCGAACACATATCGTCAGTTTGTTATTAACAATGTACTGTACTGTTAAGGTTTGTCGCCGTCACTAGTCTACTTGTGTAAAGTGCTACTCAATGTCTCCAAGGACAAACGCAGTTAGTCAAAACCGAACACATATCGTCAGTTTGTTACTAACAATGTACTGTACTGTTATGGTTTGTAGCCCTCACTAATCTACTTGTGTAAAGTGCTACTCAATATCTCCCAGGACAAACGCAGTTAGTCCAAACCGAACACATATCGTCAGGTTGTTATTAACAATGTACTGTACTGTTATGTTTTGTCGCCCTCACTAGTCTACTTGTATAAAGTGCTACTCAATGTCTCCAAGGACAAACGCAGTTAGTCCAAAACCGAACACATATCGTCAGGTTGTTATTAACAATGTACTGTACTGTTATGGTTTGTCGCCCTCACTAGTCTACTTGTATAAAGTGCTACTCAATGTCTCAAAGGACAAACGCAGTTAGTCCAAACCGAACACATATCGTCAGGTTGTTATTAACAATGTACTGTACTGTTATGGTTTGTCGCCCTCACTAGTCTACTTGTGTAAAGTGCTACTCAATGTCTCCAAGGACAAACTCAGTTAGTCCAAAACCGAACACATATCGTCAGGTTGTTACTAACAATGTACTGTATTGTTATGGTGTGTCGCCCTCACTAGTCTACTTGTGTAAAGTGCTACTCAATGTCTCCAAGAACATACGCAGTTAGTCCAAACTGAACACATATCGTCAGTTCGTTATTAACAATGTACTGTACTGTTACGGTTTGTCGCCCTCACTAGTCTACTTGTGTAAAGTGCTTCTCAATGTCTCCAAGGACAAACGCAGTTAGTCCAAAACCGAACACATATCGTCAGGTTGTTATTAACAATGTACTGTACTGTTATGGTTTGCGCCCTCACTAGTCTACTTGTATAAAGTGCTACTTAATGTCTCCAAGGACAAACGCAGTTAGTCCAAACCGAACACATATCGTCAGGTTGTTATTAACAATGTACTGTACTGTTATGGTTTGTCGCCCTCACTAGTCTAGTTGTGTAAAGTGCTACTCAATGTCTCCAAGGACAAACGAAAACACATATCGTCAGGTTGTTATTAACAATGTACTGTACTGTTATGGTTTGTCGCCCTCACTAGTCTACTTATTTAAGTGCTACTCAATGTCTCCAAGGACAAACGCAGTTAGTCAAAACCGAACACATATCGTCAGGTTGTTATTAATAATGTACTGTACTGTTATGGTTTGCGCCCTCACTAGTCTACTTGTGTAAAGTGCTACTCAATGTCTCCAAGGACAAACGCAGTTAGTCAAAACCGAACACATATCGTCAGGTTGTTATTAACAATGTACTGTACTGTTATGGTTTTTCGCCCTCACTAGTCTACTTGTATAAAGTGCTACTGAATGTCTCCAAGGACAAACGCAGTTAGTCAAAACCGAACACATATCGTCACGTTATTATTAACAATGTACTGTACTGTTATGGTTTGCGCCCTCACTAGTCTACTTGTATAAAGTGCTACTCAATGTCTCCAAGGACAAACGCAGTTAGTCAAAACCGAACACATATCGTCAGGTTGTTATTAACAATGTACTGTACTGTTATGGTTTGTCGCTCTCACTAGTCTACTTGTGTAAAGTGCTACTCAATGTCTCCAAGGACAAACGCAAACACATATCGTCAGGTTGTTATTAACAATGTACTGTACTGTTATGGTTTGTCGCCCTCACTAGTCTACTTGTTTAAGTGCTACTCAATGTCTGCAAGGACAAACGCAGTTAATCAAAACCGAACACATATCGTCAGGTTGTTATTAACAATGTACTGTACTGTTATGGTTTGCGCCCTCACTAGTCTACTTGTGTAAAGTGCTACCCAATGTCTCCAAGGACAAACGCAGTTAGTCAAAACCGAACACATATCGTCAGGTTTTTATTAATAATGTACTGTACTGTTATGGTTTGTCGCCCTCACTAGTCTACTTGTATAAAGTGCTACTCATTGTCTCCAAGGACAAACGCAGTTAGTCCAAAACCGAACACATATCGTCAGGTTGTTATTAACAATGTAGTGTACTGTTATGGTTTGTCGCCCTCACTAGTCTACTTGTGTAAAGTGCTACTCAATGTCTCCAAGGACAAACGCAGTTAGTCCAAACCGAACACATATCGTCAGGGTGTTATTAACAATATACTGTACTGTTATGGTTTGTAGCCCTCACTAGTCTACTTGTGTAAAGTGCTACTCATTGTCTCCAAGGACAAACGCAGTTAGTCAAAACCGAACACATATCGTCAGGTTGTTATTAACAAAGTACTGTACTGTTATGGTTTGCGCCCTCACTAGTCTACTTGTATAAAGTGCTACTCAATGTCTCCAAGGACAAACGCAGTTAGTCCAAAACCGAACACATATCGTCAGATTGTTATTAACAATGTACTGTACTGTTATGGTTTGTCACCCTCACAAGTCTACTTGTGTAAAGTGCTACTCAATGTCTCCAAGGACAAACGTAGTTAGTCCAAACCGAACACATATCGTCAGGTTGTTACTAACAATGTACTGTACTCTTATGGTTTGTCGCCCTCACTAGTCTACTTGTGTAAAGTGCTACTCAGTGTCTCCAAGGACAAACGCAGTTAGTCAAAACCGAACACATATCGTCAGTTTGTTATTAACAATGTACTGTACTGTTAAGGTTTGTCGCCGTCACTAGTCTACTTGTGTAAAGTGCTACTCAATGTCTCCAAGGACAAACGCAGTTAGTCAAAACCGAACACATATCGTCAGTTTGTTACTAACAATGTACTGTACTGTTATGGTTTGTAGCCCTCACTAATCTACTTGTGTAAAGTGCTACTCAATGTCTCCAAGGACAAACGCAGTTAGTCCAAACCGAACACATATCGTCAGGTTGTTATTAACAATGTACTGTACTGTTATGGTTTGTCACCCTCACTAGTCTACTTGTGTAAAGTGCTACTCAATGTCTCCAAGGACAAACGCAGTTAGTCCAAAACCGAACACATATCGTCAGGTTGTTATTAACAATGTACTGTACTGTTATGGTTTGTCGCCCTCACTAGTCTACTTGTATAAAGTGCTACTCAATGTCTCCAAGGACAAACGCAGTTAGTCAAAACCGAACACATATCGTCAGGTTGTTATTAACAATGTACTGTACTGTTATGGTTTGTCGCCCTCACTAATCTACTTGTGTAAAGTGCTACTCAATGTCTCCAAGGACAAACGCAGTTAGTCCAAAACCGAACACATATCGTCAGGTTGTTATTAACAATGTACTGTACTGTTATGGTTTGTCACCCTCACTAGTCTACTTGTGTAAAGTGCTACTCAATGTCTCCAAGGACAAACGCAGTTAGTCCAAACCGAACACATATCGTCAGGTTGTTATTAACAATGTACTGTACTGTTATGGTTTGTAGCCCTCACTAGTCTACTTGTGTAAAGTGCTACTCAATGTCTCAAAGGACAAACGCAGTTAGCCCAAACCTAACACATATCGTCCGGTTGTTATTAACAATGTACTGTACTGTTATAGTTTGTCGCCCTCACTAGTCTACTTGTGTAAAGTGCTACTCAATGTCTCCAAGGACAAACGCAGTTAGTCCAAAACCGAACACATATCGTCAGGTTGTTATTAACAATGTACTGTACTGTTATGGTGTGTCGCCCTCACTAGTCTACTTGTGTAAAGTGCTACTCAATGTCTCCAAGAACAAACGCAGTTAGTCCAAACTGAACACATATCGTCAGGTTGTTATTAACAATGTACTGTACTGTTACGGTTTGTCGCCCTCACTAGTCTACTTGTGTAAAGTGCTACTCAATGTCTCCAAGGACAAACGCAGTTAGTCCAAAACCGAACACATATCGTCAGGTTGTTATTAACAATGTACTGTACTGTTATGGTTTGCGCCCTCACTAGTCTACTTGTATAAAGTGCTACTCAATGTCTCCAAGGACAAACGCAGTTAGTCCAAACCGAACACATATCGTCAGGTTGTTAATAACAATGTACTGTACTGTTATGGTTTGTCGCCCTCACTAGTCTACTTGTGTAAAGTGCTACTCAATGTCTCCAAGGACAAACGCAAACACATATCGTCAGGTTGTTATTAACAATGTACTGTACTGTTATGGTTTGTCGCCCTCACTAGTCTACTTATTTAAGTGCTACTCAATGTCTCCAAGGACAAACGCAGTTAGTCAAAACCGAACACATATCGTCAGGTTGTTATTAACAATGTACTGTACTGTTATGGTTTGCGCCCTCACTAGTCTACTTGTGTAAAGTCCCACTCAATGTCTCCAGTGACAAACGCAGTTAGTCAAAACCGAACACATATCGTCAGGTTGTTATTAACAATGTACTGTACTGTTATTGTTTGTCGCCCTCACTAGTCTACTTGTGTAAAGTGCTACTCAATGTCTCCAAGGACAAACGCAGTTAGTCAAAACCGAACACATATCGTCAGGTTGTTATTAACAATGTACTGTACTGTTATGGTTTGCGCCCTCACTAGTCTACTTGTATAAAGTGCTACTCAATGTCTCCAAGGACAAATGCAGTTAGTCAAAACCGAACACATATCGTCAGGTTGTTATTAACAATGTACTGTACTGTTATGGTTTCTCGCCCTCACTAGTCTACTTGTGTAAAGTGCTACTCAATGTCTCCAAGGACAAACGCAAACACATATCGTCAGGTTGTTATTAACAATGTACTGTACTGTTATGGTTTGTCGCCCTCACTAGTCTACTTGTTTAAGTGCTACTCAATGTCTCCAAGGACAAACGCAGTTAGTCAAAACCGAACACATATCGTCAGGTTGTTATTAACAATGTACTGTACTGTTATGGTTTGCGCCCTCACTAGTCTACTTGTGTAAAGTGCTACTCAATGTCTCCAAGGACAAACGCAGTTAGTCAAAACCGAACACATATCGTCAGGTTGTTATTAATAATGTACTGTACTGTTATGGTTTGTCGCCCTCACTAGTCTACTTGTAGAAAGTGCTACTCAATGTCTCCAAGGACAAACGCAGTTAGTTCAAAACCGAACACATATCGTCAGGTTGTTATTAACAATGTTGTGTACTGTTATGGTTTGTCGCCCTCACTAGTCTACTTGTTTAAGTGCTACTCAATGTCTCCAAGGACAAACGCAGTTAGTCAAAACCGAACACATATCGTCAGGTTGTTATTAACAATGTACTGTACTGTTATGGTTTGCGCCCTCACTAGTCTACTTGTGTAAAGTGCTACTCAATGTCTCCAAGGACAAACGCAGTGAGTCCAAACCGAACACATATCGTCAGGGTGTTATTAACAATATACTGTACTGTTATGGTTTGTAGCCCTCACTAGTCTACTTGTGTAAAGTGCTACTCAATGTCTCCAAGGACAAACGCAGTTAGTCAAAACCGAACACATATCGTCAGGTTGTTATTAACAATGTACTGTACTGTTATGGTTTGTAGCCCTCACTAATCTACTTGTGTAAAGTGCTAATCAATGCCTCCAAGGACAAACGCAGTGAGTCCAAACCGAACACATATCGTCAGGTTGTTATTAACAATGTACTGTACTGTTATGGTTTGTCGCCCTCACTAGTCTACTTGTGTAAAGTGCTACTCAATGTCTCCAAGGACAAACGCAGTTAGTCCAAAACCGAACACATATCGTCAGGTTGTTATTAACAATGTACTGTACTGTTATTGTGTGTCGCCCTCACTAGTCTACTTGTGTAAAGTGCTACTCAATGTCTCCAAGAACAAACGCAGTTAGTCCAAACTGAACACATATCGTCAGGTTGTTATTAACAATGTACTGTACTGTTACGGTTTGTCGCCCTCACTAGTCTACTTGTGTAAAGTGCTACTCAATGTCTCCAAGGACAAACGTAGTTAGTCCAAAACCGAACACATATCGTCAGGTTATTATTAACAATGTACTGTACTGTTATGGTTAGCGCCCTCACTAGTCTACTTGTATAAAGTGCTACTCAATGTCTCCAAGGACAAACGCAGTTAGTCCAAACCGAACACATATCGTCAGGTTGTTATTAACAATGTACTGTACTGTTATGGTTTGTCGCCCTCACTAGTCTACTTGTGTAAAGTGCTACTCAATGTCTCCAAGGACAAACGCAAACACATATCGTCAGGTTGTTATTAACAATGTACTGTACTGTTATGGTTTGTCGCCCTCACTAGTCTACTTATTTAAGTGCTACTCAATGTCTCCAAGGACAAACGCAGTTAGTCCAAAACCGAACACATATCGTCAGGTTGTTATCAACAATGTACTGTACTGTTATGGTTTGTCACCCTCACAAGTCTACTTGTGTAAAGTGCTACTCAATGTCTCCAAGGACAAACGCAGTTAGTCCAAAACCGAACACATATCGTCAGGTTGTTATTAGCAATGTACTGTACTGTTATGGTTTGTCACCCTCACAAGTCTGCTTGTGTAAAGTGCTACTCAATGTCTCCAAGGACAAACGCAGTTAGTCCAAACCGAACACATATCGTCAGGTTGTTATTAACAATGTACTGTACTGTTATGGTTTGTAGCCCTCACTAGTCTACTTGTGTAAAGTGCTACTCAATGTCTCCAAGGACAAACGCAGTTAGTCAAAACCGAATACATATCGTCAGGTTGTTATTAACAATGTACTGTACTGTTATGGTTTGTCGCCCTCACTAGTCTACTTGTATAAAGTGCTACTCAATGTCTCCAAGAACAAACGCAGTTAGTCAAAACCGAACACATATCGTCAGGTTGTTATTAACAATGTACTGTACTGTTATGGTTTGTCGCCCTCACTAATCTACTTGTGTAAAGTGCTACTCAATGTCTCCAAGGACAAACGCAGTTAGTCCAAAACCGAACACATATCGTCAGGTTGTTATTAAAAATGTACTGTACTGTTATGGTTTGTCACCCTCACTAGTCTACTTGTGTAAAGTGCTACTCAATGTCTCCAAGGACAAACGCAGTTAGTCCAAACCGAACACATATCGTCAGGTTGTTATTAACAATGTACTGTACTGTTATGGTTTGTAGCCCTCACTAGTCTACTTGTGTAAAGTGCTACTCAATGTCTCAAAGGACAAACGCAGTTAGTCCAACCTGAACACATATCGTCAGGTTGTTATTAACAATGTACTGTACTGTTATGATTTGTCGCCCTCACTAGTCTACTTGTGTAAAGTGCTACTCAATGTCTCCAAGGACAAACGCAGTTAGTCCAAAACCGAACACATATTGTCAGGTTGTTATTAACAATGTACTGTACTGTTATGGTGTGTCGCCCTCTGTAGTCTACTTGTGTAAAGTGCTACTCAATGTCTCCAAGGACAAACGTAGTTAGTCCAAACCGAACACATATCGTCAGGTTGTTACTAACAATGTACTGTACTCTTATGGTTTGTCGCCCTCACTAGTCTACTTGTGTAAAGTGCTACTCAGTGTCTCCAAGGACAAACGCAGTTAGTCAAAACCGAACACATATCGTCAGTTTGTTATTAACAATGTACTGTACTGTTAAGGTTTGTCGCCGTCACTAGTCTACTTGTGTAAAGTGCTACTCAATGTCTCCAAGGACAAACGCAGTTAGTCAAAACCGAACACATATCGTCAGTTTGTTACTAACAATGTACTGTACTGTTATGGTTTGTAGCCCTCACTATTCTACTTGTGTAAAGTGCTACTCAATGTCTCCAAGGACAAACGCAGTTAGTCCAAACCGAACACATATCGTCAGGTTGTTATTAACAATGTACTGTACTGTTATGGTTTGTCACCCTCACTAGTCTACTTGTGTAAAGTGCTACTCAATGTCTCCAAGGACAAACGCAGTTAGTCCAAAACCGAACACATATCGTCAGGTTGTTATTAACAATGTACTGTACTGTTATGGTTTGTCGCCCTCACTAGTCTACTTGTATAAAGTGCTACTCAATGTCTCCAAGGACAAACGCAGTTAGTCAAAACCGAACACATATCGTCAGGTTGTTATTAACAATGTACTGTACTGTTATGGTTTGTCGCCCTCACTAATCTACTTGTGTAAAGTGCTACTCAATGTCTCCAAGGACAAACGCAGTTAGTCCAAAACCGAACACATATCGTCAGGTTGTTATTAACAATGTACTGTACTGTTATGGTTTGTCACCCTCACTAGTCTACTTGTGTAAAGTGCTACTCAATGTCTCCAAGGACAAACGCAGTTAGTCCAAACCGAACACATATCGTCAGGTTGTTATTAACAATGTACTGTACTGTTATGGTTTGTAGCCCTCACTAGTCTACTTGTGTAAAGTGCTACTCAATGTCTCAAAGGACAAACGCAGTTAGCCCAAACCTAACACATATCGTCCGGTTGTTATTAACAATGTACTGTACTGTTATAGTTTGTCGCCCTCACTAGTCTACTTGTGTAAAGTGCTACTCAATGTCTCCAAGGACAAACGCAGTTAGTCCAAAACCGAACACATATCGTCAGGTTGTTATTAACAATGTACTGTACTGTTATGGTGTGTCGCCCTCACTAGTCTACTTGTGTAAAGTGCTACTCAATGTCTCCAAGAACAAACGCAGTTAGTCCAAACTGAACACATATCGTCAGGTTGTTATTAACAATGTACTGTACTGTTACGGTTTGTCGCCCTCACTAGTCTACTTGTGTAAAGTGCTACTCAATGTCTCCAAGGACAAACGCAGTTAGTCCAAAACCGAACACATATCGTCAGGTTGTTATTAACAATGTACTGTACTGTTATGGTTTGCGCCCTCACTAGTCTACTTGTATAAAGTGCTACTCAATGTCTCCAAGGACAAACGCAGTTAGTCCAAACCGAACACATATCGTCAGGTTGTTAATAACAATGTACTGTACTGTTATGGTTTGTCGCCCTCACTAGTCTACTTGTGTAAAGTGCTACTCAATGTCTCCAAGGACAAACGCAAACACATATCGTCAGGTTGTTATTAACAATGTACTGTACTGTTATGGTTTGTCGCCCTCACTAGTCTACTTATTTAAGTGCTACTCAATGTCTCCAAGGACAAACGCAGTTAGTCAAAACCGAACACATATCGTCAGGTTGTTATTAACAATGTACTGTACTGTTATGGTTTGCGCCCTCACTAGTCTACTTGTGTAAAGTCCCACTCAATGTCTCCAGTGACAAACGCAGTTAGTCAAAACCGAACACATATCGTCAGGTTGTTATTAACAATGTACTGTACTGTTATTGTTTGTCGCCCTCACTAGTCTACTTGTGTAAAGTGCTACTCAATGTCTCCAAGGACAAACGCAGTTAGTCAAAACCGAACACATATCGTCAGGTTGTTATTAACAATGTACTGTACTGTTATGGTTTGCGCCCTCACTAGTCTACTTGTATAAAGTGCTACTCAATGTCTCCAAGGACAAATGCAGTTAGTCAAAACCGAACACATATCGTCAGGTTGTTATTAACAATGTACTGTACTGTTATGGTTTCTCGCCCTCACTAGTCTACTTGTGTAAAGTGCTACTCAATGTCTCCAAGGACAAACGCAAACACATATCGTCAGGTTGTTATTAACAATGTACTGTACTGTTATGGTTTGTCGCCCTCACTAGTCTACTTGTTTAAGTGCTACTCAATGTCTCCAAGGACAAACGCAGTTAGTCAAAACCGAACACATATCGTCAGGTTGTTATTAACAATGTACTGTACTGTTATGGTTTGCGCCCTCACTAGTCTACTTGTGTAAAGTGCTACTCAATGTCTCCAAGGACAAACGCAGTTAGTCAAAACCGAACACATATCGTCAGGTTGTTATTAATAATGTACTGTACTGTTATGGTTTGTCGCCCTCACTAGTCTACTTGTAGAAAGTGCTACTCAATGTCTCCAAGGACAAACGCAGTTAGTTCAAAACCGAACACATATCGTCAGGTTGTTATTAACAATGTTGTGTACTGTTATGGTTTGTCGCCCTCACTAGTCTACTTGTTTAAGTGCTACTCAATGTCTCCAAGGACAAACGCAGTTAGTCAAAACCGAACACATATCGTCAGGTTGTTATTAACAATGTACTGTACTGTTATGGTTTGCGCCCTCACTAGTCTACTTGTGTAAAGTGCTACTCAATGTCTCCAAGGACAAACGCAGTGAGTCCAAACCGAACACATATCGTCAGGGTGTTATTAACAATATACTGTACTGTTATGGTTTGTAGCCCTCACTAGTCTACTTGTGTAAAGTGCTACTCAATGTCTCCAAGGACAAACGCAGTTAGTCAAAACCGAACACATATCGTCAGGTTGTTATTAACAATGTACTGTACTGTTATGGTTTGTAGCCCTCACTAATCTACTTGTGTAAAGTGCTAATCAATGCCTCCAAGGACAAACGCAGTGAGTCCAAACCGAACACATATCGTCAGGTTGTTATTAACAATGTACTGTACTGTTATGGTTTGTCGCCCTCACAAGTCTACTTGTGTAAAGTGCTACTCAATGTCTCCAAGGACAAACGCAGTTAGTCCAAAACCGAACACATATCGTCAGGTTGTTATTAACAATGTACTGTACTGTTATTGTGTGTCGCCCTCACTAGTCTACTTGTGTAAAGTGCTACTCAATGTCTCCAAGAACAAACGCAGTTAGTCCAAACTGAACACATATCGTCAGGTTGTTATTAACAATGTACTGTACTGTTACGGTTTGTCGCCCTCACTAGTCTACTTGTGTAAAGTGCTACTCAATGTCTCCAAGGACAAACGTAGTTAGTCCAAAACCGAACACATATCGTCAGGTTATTATTAACAATGTACTGTACTGTTATGGTTAGCGCCCTCACTAGTCTACTTGTATAAAGTGCTACTCAATGTCTCCAAGGACAAACGCAGTTAGTCCAAACCGAACACATATCGTCAGGTTGTTATTAACAATGTACTGTACTGTTATGGTTTGTCGCCCTCACTAGTCTACTTGTGTAAAGTGCTACTCAATGTCTCCAAGGACAAACGCAAACACATATCGTCAGGTTGTTATTAACAATGTACTGTACTGTTATGGTTTGTCGCCCTCACTAGTCTACTTATTTAAGTGCTACTCAATGTCTCCAAGGACAAACGCAGTTAGTCCAAAACCGAACACATATCGTCAGGTTGTTATCAACAATGTACTGTACTGTTATGGTTTGTCACCCTCACAAGTCTACTTGTGTAAAGTGCTACTCAATGTCTCCAAGGACAAACGCAGTTAGTCCAAAACCGAACACATATCGTCAGGTTGTTATTAGCAATGTACTGTACTGTTATGGTTTGTCACCCTCACAAGTCTGCTTGTGTAAAGTGCTACTCAATGTCTCCAAGGACAAACGCAGTTAGTCCAAACCGAACACATATCGTCAGGTTGTTATTAACAATGTACTGTACTGTTATGGTTTGTAGCCCTCACTAGTCTACTTGTGTAAAGTGCTACTCAATGTCTCCAAGGACAAACGCAGTTAGTCAAAACCGAATACATATCGTCAGGTTGTTATTAACAATGTACTGTACTGTTATGGTTTGTCGCCCTCACTAGTCTACTTGTATAAAGTGCTACTCAATGTCTCCAAGAACAAACGCAGTTAGTCAAAACCGAACACATATCGTCAGGTTGTTATTAACAATGTACTGTACTGTTATGGTTTGTCGCCCTCACTAATCTACTTGTGTAAAGTGCTACTCAATGTCTCCAAGGACAAACGCAGTTAGTCCAAAACCGAACACATATCGTCAGGTTGTTATTAAAAATGTACTGTACTGTTATGGTTTGTCACCCTCACTAGTCTACTTGTGTAAAGTGCTACTCAATGTCTCCAAGGACAAACGCAGTTAGTCCAAACCGAACACATATCGTCAGGTTGTTATTAACAATGTACTGTACTGTTATGGTTTGTAGCCCTCACTAGTCTACTTGTGTAAAGTGCTACTCAATGTCTCAAAGGACAAACGCAGTTAGTCCAACCTGAACACATATCGTCAGGTTGTTATTAACAATGTACTGTACTGTTATGATTTGTCGCCCTCACTAGTCTACTTGTGTAAAGTGCTACTCAATGTCTCCAAGGACAAACGCAGTTAGTCCAAAACCGAACACATATTGTCAGGTTGTTATTAACAATGTACTGTACTGTTATGGTGTGTCGCCCTCTGTAGTCTACTTGTGTAAAGTGCTACTCAATGTCTCCAAGAACAAACGCAGTTAGTCCAAACTGAACACATATCGTCAGGTTGTTCTTAACAATGTACTGTACTGTTACGGTTTGTCGCCCTCACTAGTCTACTTGTGTAAAGTGCTACTCAATGTCTCCAAGGACAAACGCAGTTAGTCCAAAACCAAACACATATCGTCAGGTTGTTATTAACAATGTACTGTACTGTTATGGTTTGCGCCCTCACTAGTCTACTTGTATAAAGTGCTACTCAATGTCTCCAAGGACAAACGCAGTTAGTCCAAACCGAACACATATCGTCAGGTTGTTATTAACAATGTACTGTACTGTTATGGTTTGTCGCCCTCACTAGTCTACTTGTGTAAAGTGCTACTCAATGTCTCCAAGGACAAACGCAAACACATATCGTCAGGTTGTTATTAACAATGTACTGTACTGTTATGGTTTGTCACCCTCACAAGTCTACTTGTGTAAAGTGCTACTCAATGTCTCCAAGGACAAACGCAGTTAGTCCAAAACCGAACACATATCGTCAGGTTGTTATTAACAATGTACTGTACTGTTATGGTTTGTCACCCTCACAAGTCTACTTGTGTAAAGTGCTACTCAATGTCTCCAAGGACAAACGCAGTTAGTCCAAACCGAACACATATCGTCAGGTTGTTATAGACAATGTACTGTACTGTTATGGTTTGTCGCCCTCACTAGTTTACTTGTGTAAAGTGCTACTCAATGTCTCCAAGGACAAACGCAGTTAGTCAAAACCGAACACATATCGTCAGGTTGTTATTAACAATGTACTGTACTGTTATGGTTTGTCGCCCTCACTAGTCTACTTGTGTAAAGTGCTACTCAAAGTCTCCAAGGACAAACGCAGTTAGTCCAAACCGAACACATATCGTCAGGTTGTTATTAACAATGTACTGTACTGTTATGGTTTGTAGCCCTCACTAGTCTACTTGTGTAAAGTGCTACTCAATGTCTCCAAGGACAAACGCAGTTAGTCAAAACCGAACACATATCGTCAGTTTGTTATTCACAATGTACTGTACTCTTATGGTTTGTCGCCCTCATTAGTCTACTTGTGTAAAGTGCTACTCAGTGTCTCCAAGGACAAACGCAGTTAGTCAAAACCGAACACATATCGTCAGTTTGTTATTAACAATGTACTGTACTGTTAAGGTTTGTCGCCGTCACTAGTCTACTTGTGTAAAGTGCTACTCAATGTCTCCAAGGACAAACGCAGTTAGTCAAAACCGAACACATATCGTCAGATTGTTACTAACAATGTACTGTACTGTTATGGTTTGTAGCCCTCACTAATCTACTTGTGTAAAGTGCTACTCAATATCTCCCAGGACAAACGCAGTTAGTCCAAACCGAACACATATCGTCAGGTTGTTATTAACAATGTACTGTACTGTTATGTTTTGTCGCCCTCACTAGTCTACTTGTATAAAGTGCTACTCAATGTCTCCAAGGACAAACGCAGTTAGTCCAAAACCGAACACATATCGTCAGGTTGTTATTAACAATGTACTGTACTGTTATGGTTTGTCGCCCTCACTAGTCTACTTGTATAAAGTGCTACTCAATGTCTCAAAGGACAAACGCAGTTAGTCCAAACCGAACACATATCGTCAGGTTGTTATTAACAATGTACTGTACTGTTATGGTTTGTCGCCCTCACTAGTCTACTTGTGTAAAGTGCTACTCAATGTCTCCAAGGACAAACTCAGTTAGTCCAAAACCGAACACATATCGTCAGGTTGTTACTAACAATGTACTGTATTGTTATGGTGTGTCGCCCTCACTAGTCTACTTGTGTAAAGTGCTACTCAATGTCTCCAAGAACATACGCAGTTAGTCCAAACTGAACACATATCGTCAGTTCGTTATTAACAATGTACTGTACTGTTACGGTTTGTCGCCCTCACTAGTCTACTTGTGTAAAGTGCTTCTCAATGTCTCCAAGGACAAACGCAGTTAGTCCAAAACCGAACACATATCGTCAGGTTGTTATTAACAATGTACTGTACTGTTATGGTTTGCGCCCTCACTAGTCTACTTGTATAAAGTGCTACTTAATGTCTCCAAGGACAAACGCAGTTAGTCCAAACCGAACACATATCGTCAGGTTGTTATTAACAATGTACTGTACTGTTATGGTTTGTCGCCCTCACTAGTCTAGTTGTGTAAAGTGCTACTCAATGTCTCCAAGGACAAACGAAAACACATATCGTCAGGTTGTTATTAACAATGTACTGTACTGTTATGGTTTGTCGCCCTCACTAGTCTACTTATTTAAGTGCTACTCAATGTCTCCAAGGACAAACGCAGTTAGTCCAAAACCGAACACATATCGTCAGGTTGTTATTAACAATGTAGTGTACTGTTATGGTTTGTCGCCCTCACTAGTCTACTTGTGTAAAGTGCTACTCAATGTCTCCAAGGACAAACGCAGTTAGTCCAAACCGAACACATATCGTCAGGGTGTTATTAACAATATACTGTACTGTTATGGTTTGTAGCCCTCACTAGTCTACTTGTGTAAAGTGCTACTCATTGTCTCCAAGGACAAACGCAGTTAGTCAAAACCGAACACATATCGTCAGGTTGTTATTAACAAAGTACTGTACTGTTATGGTTTGCGCCCTCACTAGTCTACTTGTATAAAGTGCTACTCAATGTCTCCAAGGACAAACGCAGTTAGTCCAAAACCGAACACATATCGTCAGATTGTTATTAACAATGTACTGTACTGTTATGGTTTGTCACCCTCACAAGTCTACTTGTGTAAAGTGCTACTCAATGTCTCCAAGGACAAACGTAGTTAGTCCAAACCGAACACATATCGTCAGGTTGTTACTAACAATGTACTGTACTCTTATGGTTTGTCGCCCTTACTAGTCTACTTGTGTAAAGTGCTACTCAGTGTCTCCAAGGACAAACGCAGTTAGTCAAAACCGAACACATATCGTCAGTTTGTTATTAACAATGTACTGTACTGTTAAGGTTTGTCGCCGTCACTAGTCTACTTGTGTAAAGTGCTACTCAATGTCTCCAAGGACAAACGCAGTTAGTCAAAACCGAACACATATCGTCAGTTTGTTACTAACAATGTACTGTACTGTTATGGTTTGTAGCCCTCACTAATCTACTTGTGTAAAGTGCTACTCAATGTCTCCAAGGACAAACGCAGTTAGTCCAAACCGAACACATATCGTCAGGTTGTTATTAACAATGTACTGTACTGTTATGGTTTGTCACCCTCACTAGTCTACTTGTGTAAAGTGCTACTCAATGTCTCCAAGGACAAACGCAGTTAGTCCAAAACCGAACACATATCGTCAGGTTGTTATTAACAATGTACTGTACTGTTATGGTTTGTCGCCCTCACTAGTCTACTTGTATAAAGTGCTACTCAATGTCTCCAAGGACAAACGCAGTTAGTCAAAACCGAACACATATCGTCAGGTTGTTATTAACAATGTACTGTACTGTTATGGTTTGTCGCCCTCACTAATCTACTTGTGTAAAGTGCTACTCAATGTCTCCAAGGACAAACGCAGTTAGTCCAAAACCGAACACATATCGTCAGGTTGTTATTAACAATGTACTGTACTGTTATGGTTTGTCACCCTCACTAGTCTACTTGTGTAAAGTGCTACTCAATGTCTCCAAGGACAAACGCAGTTAGTCCAAACCGAACACATATCGTCAGGTTGTTATTAACAATGTACTGTACTGTTATGGTTTGTAGCCCTCACTAGTCTACTTGTGTAAAGTGCTACTCAATGTCTCAAAGGACAAACGCAGTTAGTCCAAACCGAACACATATCGTCAGGTTGTTATTAACAATGTACTGTACTGTTATAGTTTGTCGCCCTCACTAGTCTACTTGTGTAAAGTGCTACTCAATGTCTCCAAGGACAAACGCAGTTAGTCCAAAACCGAACACATATCGTCAGGTTGTTATTAACAATGTACTGTACTGTTATGGTGTGTCGCCCTCACTAGTCTACTTGTGTAAAGTGCTACTCAATGTCTCCAAGAACAAACGCAGTTAGTCCAAACTGAACACATATCGTCAGGTTGTTATTAACAATGTACTGTACTGTTACGGTTTGTCGCCCTCACTAGTCTACTTGTGTAAAGTGCTACTCAATGTCTCCAAGGACAAACGCAGTTAGTCCAAAACCGAACACATATCGTCAGGTTGTTATTAACAATGTACTGTACTGTTATGGTTTGCGCCCTCACTAGTCTACTTGTATAAAGTGCTACTCAATGTCTCCAAGGACAAACGCAGTTAGTCCAAACCGAACACATATCGTCAGGTTGTTAATAACAATGTACTGTACTGTTATGGTTTGTCGCCCTCACTAGTCTACTTGTGTAAAGTGCTACTCAATGTCTCCAAGGACAAACGCAAACACATATCGTCAGGTTGTTATTAACAATGTACTGTACTGTTATGGTTTGTCGCCCTCACTAGTCTACTTATTTAAGTGCTACTCAATGTCTCCAAGGACAAACGCAGTTAGTCAAAACCGAACACATATCGTCAGGTTGTTATTAACAATGTACTGTACTGTTATGGTTTGCGCCCTCACTAGTCTACTTGTGTAAAGTCCCACTCAATGTCTCCAATGACAAACGCAGTTAGTCAAAACCGAACACATATCGTCAGGTTGTTATTAACAATGTACTGTACTGTTATTGTTTGTCGCCCTCACTAGTCTACTTGTGTAAAGTGCTACTCAATGTCTCCAAGGACAAACGCAGTTAGTCAAAACCGAACACATATCGTCAGGTTGTTATTAACAATGTACTGTACTGTTATGGTTTGCGCCCTCACTAGTCTACTTGTATAAAGTGCTACTCAATGTCTCCAAGGACAAATGCAGTTAGTCAAAACCGAACACATATCGTCAGGTTGTTATTAACAATGTACTGTACTGTTATGGTTTCTCGCCCTCACTAGTCTACTTGTGTAAAGTGCTACTCAATGTCTCCAAGGACAAACGCAAACACATATCGTCAGGTTGTTATTAACAATGTACTGTACTGTTATGGTTTGTCGCCCTCACTAGTCTACTTGTTTAAGTGCTACTCAATGTCTCCAAGGACAAACGCAGTTAGTCAAAACCGAACACATATCGTCAGGTTGTTATTAACAATGTACTGTACTGTTATGGTTTGCGCCCTCACTAGTCTACTTGTGTAAAGTGCTACTCAATGTCTCCAAGGACAAACGCAGTTAGTCAAAACCGAACACATATCGTCAGGTTGTTATTAATAATGTACTGTACTGTTATGGTTTGTCGCCCTCACTAGTCTACTTGTAGAAAGTGCTACTCAATGTCTCCAAGGACAAACGCAGTTAGTTCAAAACCGAACACATATCGTCAGGTTGTTATTAACAATGTTGTGTACTGTTATGGTTTGTCGCCCTCACTAGTCTACTTGTGTAAAGTGCTACTCAGTGTCTCCAAGGACAAACGCAGTTAGTCCAAACCGAACACATATCGTCAGGGTGTTATTAACAATATACTGTACTGTTATGGTTTGTAGCCCTCACTAGTCTACTTGTGTAAAGTGCTACTCAATGTCTCCAAGGACAAACGCAGTTAGTCAAAACCGAACACATATCGTCAGGTTGTTATTAACAATGTACTGTACTGTTATGGTTTGTAGCCCTCACTAATCTACTTGTGTAAAGTGCTAATCAATGCCTCCAAGGACAAACGCAGTGAGTCCAAACCGAACACATATCGTCAGGTTGTTATTAACAATGTACTGTACTGTTATGGTTTGTCGCCCTCACTAGTCTACTTGTGTAAAGTGCTACTCAATGTCTCCAAGGACAAACGCAGTTAGTCCAAAACCGAACACATATCGTCAGGTTGTTATTAACAATGTACTGTACTGTTATGGTGTGTCGCCCTCACTAGTCTACTTGTGTAAAGTGCTACTCAATGTCTCCAAGAACAAACGCAGTTAGTCCAAACTGAACACATATCGTCAGGTTGTTATTAACAATGTACTGTACTGTTACGGTTTGTCGCCCTCACTAGTCTACTTGTGTAAAGTGCTACTCAATGTCTCCAAGGACAAACGTAGTTAGTCCAAAACCGAACACATATCGTCAGGTTATTATTAACAATGTACTGTACTGTTATGGTTAGCGCCCTCACTAGTCTACTTGTATAAAGTGCTACTCAATGTCTCCAAGGACAAACGCAGTTAGTCCAAACCGAACACATATCGTCAGGTTGTTATTAACAATGTACTGTACTGTTATGGTTTGTCGCCCTCACTAGTCTACTTGTGTAAAGTGCTACTCAATGTCTCCAAGGACAAACGCAAACACATATCGTCAGGTTGTTATTAACAATGTACTGTACTGTTATGGTTTGTCGCCCTCACTAGTCTACTTATTTAAGTGCTACTCAATGTCTCCAAGGACAAACGCAGTTAGTCCAAAACCGAACACATATCGTCAGGTTGTTATTAACAATGTACTGTACTGTTATGGTTTGTCACCCTCACAAGTCTACTTGTGTAAAGTGCTACTCAATGTCTCCAAGGACAAACGCAGTTAGTCCAAAACCGAACACATATCGTCAGGTTGTTATTAGCAATGTACTGTACTGTTATGGTTTGTCACCCTCACAAGTCTGCTTGTGTAAAGTGCTACTCAATGTCTCCAAGGACAAACGCAGTTAGTCCAAACCGAACACATATCGTCAGGTTGTTATTAACAATGTACTGTACTGTTATGTTTTGTAGCCCTCACTAGTCTACTTGTGTAAAGTGCTACTCAATGTCTCCAAGGACAAACGCAGTTAGTCAAAACCGAACACATATCGTCAGGTTGTTATTAACAATGTACTGTACTGTTATGGTTTGTCGCCCTCACTAGTCTACTTGTATAAAGTGCTACTCAATGTCTCCAAGGACAAACGCAGTTAGTCAAAACCGAACACATATCGTCAGGTTGTTATTAACAATGTACAGTACTGTTATGGTTTGTCGCCCTCACTAATCTACTTGTGTAAAGTGCTACTCAATGTCTCCAAGGACAAACGCAGTTAGTCCAAAACCGAACACATATCGTCAGGTTGTTATTAAAAATGTACTGTACTGTTATGGTTTGTCACCCTCACTAGTCTACTTGTGTAAAGTGCTACTCAATGTCTCCAAGGACAAACGCAGTTAGTCCAAACCGAACACATATCGTCAGGTTGTTATTAACAATGTACTGTACTGTTATGGTTTGTCGCCCTCACTAGTCTACTTGTGTAAAGTGCTACTCAATGTCTCCAAGGACAAACGCAGTTAGTCCAAAACCGAACACATATTGTCAGGTTGTTATTAACAATGTACTGTACTGTTATGGTGTGTCGCCCTCAGTAGTCTACTTGTGTAAAGTGCTACTCAATGTCTCCAAGAACAAACGCAGTTAGTCCAAACTGAACACATATCGTCAGGTTGTTCTTAACAATGTACTGTACTGTTACGGTTTGTCGCCCTCACTAGTCTACTTGTGTAAAGTGCTACTCAATGTCTCCAAGGACAAACGCAGTTAGTCCAAAACCAAACACATATCGTCAGGTTGTTATTAACAATGTACTGTACTGTTATGGTTTGCGCCCTCACTAGTCTACTTGTATAAAGTGCTACTCAATGTCTCCAAGGACAAACGCAGTTAGTCCAAACCGAACACATATCGTCAGGTTGTTACTAACAATGTACTGTACTGTTATGGTTTGTCGCCCTCACTAGTCTACTTGTGTAAAGTGCTACTCAATGTCTCCAAGGACAAACGCAAACACATATCGTCAGGTTGTTATTAACAATGTACTGTACTGTTATGGTTTGTCACCCTCACAAGTCTACTTGTGTAAAGTGCTACTCAATGTCTCCAAGGACAAACGCAGTTAGTCCAAAACCGAACACATATCGTCAGGTTGTTATTAACAATGTACTGTACTGTTATGGTTTGTCACCCTCACAAGTCTACTTGTGTAAAGTGCTACTCAATGTCTCCAAGGACAAACGCAGTTAGTCCAAACCGAACACATATCGTCAGGTTGTTATAGACAATGTACTGTACTGTTATGGTTTGTCGCCCTCACTAGTTTACTTGTGTAAAGTGCTACTCAATGTCTCCAAGGACAAACGCAGTTAGTCAAAACCGAACACATATCGTCAGGTTGTTATTAACAATGTACTGTACTGTTATGGTTTGTCGCCCTCACTAGTCTACTTGTGTAAAGTGCTACTCAAAGTCTCCAAGGACAAACGCAGTTAGTCCAAACCGAACACATATCGTCAGGTTGTTATTAACAATGTACTGTACTGTTATGGTTTGTAGCCCTCACTAGTCTACTTGTGTAAAGTGCTACTCAATGTCTCCAAGGACAAACGCAGTTAGTCAAAACCGAACACATATCGTCAGTTTGTTATTAACAATGTACTGTACTCTTATGGTTTGTCGCCCTCACTAGTCTACTTGTGTAAAGTGCTACTCAGTGTCTCCAAGGACAAACGCAGTTAGTCAAAACCGAACACATATCGTCAGTTTGTTATTAACAATGTACTGTACTGTTAAGGTTTCGTCGCCGTCACTAGTCTACTTGTGTAAAGTGCTACTCAATGTCTCCAAGGACAAACGCAGTTAGTCAAAACCGAACACATATCGTCAGTTTGTTACTAACAATGTACTGTACTGTTATGGTTTGTAGCCCTCACTAATCTACTTGTGTAAAGTGCTACTCAATGTCTCCCAGGACAAACGCAGTTAGTCCAAACCGAACACATATCGTCAGGTTGTTATTAACAATGTACTGTACTGTTATGGTTTGTAGCCCTCACTAGTCTACTTGTGTAAAGTGCTACTCAATGTCTCCAAGGACAAACGCAGTTTGTCAAAACCGAACACATATCGTCAGGTTGTTATTAACAATGTACTGTACTGTTATGGTTTGTCGCCCTCACTAGTCTACTTGTGTAAAGTGCTACTCAATGTCTCCAAGGACAAACGCAGTTAGTCAAAACCGAACACATATCGTCAGGTTGTTATTAACAATGTACTGTACTGTTATGGTTTGCGCCCTCACTAGTCTACTTGTGTAAAGTGCTACTCAATGTCTCCAAGGACAAACGCAGTTAGTCGAAACCGAACACATATCGTCAGGTTGTTATTAACAATGTACTGTACTGTCATGGCTTGTCGCCCTTACTAGTCTACTTGTATAAAGTGCTACTCAGTGTCTCCAAGGACAAACGCAGTTAGTCAAAACCGAACACATATCGTCAGGTTGTTAATAACAATGTACTGTACTGTTATGGTTTGTCGCCCTCACTAATCTACTTGTGTAAAGTGCTACTCAATGTCTCCAAGGACAAACGCAGTTAGTCCAAAACCGAACACATATCGTCAGGTTGTTATTAACAATGTACTGTACTGTTATGGTTTGTCACCCTCACAAGTTTACTTGTGTAAAGTGCTACTCAATGTCTCCAAGGACAAACGCAGTTAGTCCAAACCGAACACATATCGTCAGGTTGTTATTAACAATGTACTGTACTCTTATGGTTGGTCGCCCTCACTAGTCTACTTGTGTAAAGTGCTACTCAGTGTCTCCAAGGACAAACGCAGTTAGTCAAAACCGAACACATATCGTCAGTTTGTTATTAACAATGTACTGTACTGTTAAGGTTTGCCGCCGTCACTTGTCTACTTGTGTAAAGTGCTACTCCATGTCTCCAAGGACAAACGCAGTTAGTCAAAACCGAACACATATCGTCAGTTTGTTATTAACAATGTACTGTACTGTTATGGTTTGTAGCCCTCACTAATCTACTTGTGTAAAGTGCTAATCAATGCCTCCAAGGACAAACGCAGTGAGTCCAAACCGAACACATATCGTCAGGTTGTTACTAACAATGTACTGTACTGTTATGGTTTGTCACCCTCACTAGTCTACTTGTGTAAAGTGCTACTCAATGTCTCCAAGGACAAACGCAGTTAGTCCAAAACCGAACACATATCGTCAGGTTGTTATTAACAATGTACTGTACTGTTATGGTTTGTAGCCCTCACTAATCTACTTGTGTAAAGTGCTACTCAATGTCTCCAAGGACAAACGCAGTTAGTCCAAACCGAACACATATCGTCAGATTGTTATTAATAATGTACTGTACTGTTATGGTTTGTCGCCCTCACTAGTTTACTTGTGTAAAGTGCTACTCAATGTCTCCAAGGACAAACGCAGTTAGTCCAAAACCGAACACATATCGTCAGGTTGTTATTAACAATGTACTGTACTGTTATGGTTTGTCGCCCTCACTAGTCTACTTGTGTAAAGTGCTACTCAATGTCTCCAAGGACAAACGCAGTTAGTCAAAACCGAACACATATCGTCAGTTTGTTATTAACAATGTACTGTACTCTTATGGTTTGTCGCCCTCACTATTCTACTTGTGTAAAGTGCTACTCAATGTCTCCAAGGACAAACGCAGTTAGTCAAAACCGAACACATATCGTCAGTTTGTTATTAACAATGTACTGTACTCTTATGGTTTGTCGCCCTCATTAGTCTACTTGTGTAAAGTGCTACTCAATGTCTCCAAGGACAAACGCAGTTAGTCAAAACCGAACACATATCGTCAGTTTGTTATTAACAATGTACTGTACTGTTATGGTTTGTCGCCCTCACTAGTCTACTTGTGTAAAGTGCTACTCAATGTCTCCAAGGACAAACGCAGTTAGTCAAAACCGAACACATATCGTCAGTTTGTTATTAACAATGTACTGTACTGTTATGGTTTGTAGCCCTCACTAATCTACTTGTGTAAAGTGCTACTCAATGTCTCCAAGGACAAACGCAGTTAGTCCAAACCGTACACATATCGTCAGGTTGTTATTAACAATGTAATGTACTGTTATGGTTTGTCGCCCTCACTAATCTACTTGTGTAAAGTGCTACTCAATGTCTCCAAGGACAAACGCAGTTAGTCCAAAACCGAAAACATACCGTCAGGTTGTTATTAACAATGTACTGTACTGTTATTGTTTGTCACCCTCACTAGTCTACTTGTGTAAAGTGCTACTCAATGTCTCCAAGGACAAACGCAGTTAGTCCAAACCGAACACATATCGTCAGGTTGTTATTAACAATGTACTGTACTGTTATGATTTGTCACCCTCTCTAGTCTACTTGTGTAAAGTGCTACTCAATGTCTCCAAGGACAAACGCAGTTAGTCCAAAACCGAACACATATCGTCAGGTTGTTATTAACAATGTACTGTACTGTTATGGTTTGTAGCCCTCACTAATCTACTTGTGTAAAGTGCTACTCAATGTCTCCAACGACAAACGCAGTTAGTCAAAACCGAACACATATCGTCAGGTTGTTATTAACAATGTACTGTACTGTTATGGTTTGTCGCCCTCACTAGTCTACTTGTGTATAGTGCTACTCAATGTCTCCAAGGACAAACGCAGTTAGTCAAAACCGAACACATATCGTCAGTTTGTTATTAACAATGTACTGTAGTCTTATGGTTTTTCGCCCTCACTAGTCTACTTGTGTCAAGTGCTACTCAATGTCTCCAAGGACAAACGCAGTTAGTCAAAACCGAACACATATCGTCAGTTTGTTATTAACAATGTACTGTACTGTTATGGTTTGTCGCCCTAACTAGTCTACTTGTGTAAAGTGCTACTCAATGTCTTCAAGGACAAACGCAGTTAGTCAAAACCGAACACATATCGTCAGTTTGTTATTAACAATGTACTGTACTGTTATGGTTTGTCGCCCTCACTAGTCTACTTGTGTAAAGTGCTACTCAATGTCTCCAAGGACAAACGCAAACACATATCGTCAGGTTGTTATTAACAATGTACTGTACTGTTATGGTTTGTCGCCCTCACTAGTCTACTTATTTAAGTGATACTCAATGTCTCCAAGGACAAACGCAGTTAGTCAAAACCGAACACATATCGTCAGTTTGTTATTAACAATGTACTGTACTGTTATGGTTTGTCGCCCTCACTAGTCTACTTGTGTAAAGTGCTACTCAAAGTCTCCAAGGACAAACGCAGTTAGTCAAAACCGAACACATATCGTCAGGTTGTTATTAACAGTGTACTGTACTGTTATGGTTTGTAGCCCTCACTAGTCTACTTGTGAAAAGTGCTACTCAATGTCTCCAAGGACAAACGCAGTTAGTCAAAACCGAACACATATCGTCAGGTTGTTATTAACAATGTACTGTACTGTTATGGTTTGTCGCCCTCACTAGTCTACTTGTATAAAGTGCTACTCAATGTCTCCAAGGACAAACGCAGTTAGTCAAAACCGAACACATATCGTCAGGTTGTTATTAACAATGTACTGTACTGTTATGGTTTGTCGCCCTCACTAATCTACTTGTGTAAAGTGCTACTCAATGTCTCCAAGGACAAACGCAGTTAGTCCAAAACCGAACACATATCGTCAGGTTGTTATTAACAATGTACTGTACTGTTATGTTTTGTCACCCTCACTAGTCTACTTGTGTAAAGTGCTACTCAATGTCTCCAAGGACAAACGCAGTTAGTCCAAACCGAACACATATCGTCAGGTTGTTATTAACAATGTACTGTACTGTTATGGTTTGTAGCCCTCACTAGTCTACTTGTGTAAAGTGCTACTCAATGTCTCAAAGGACAAGCGCAGTTAGTCAAAACCGAACACATATCGTCAGGTTGTTATTAACAATGTACTGTACTGTTATGGTTTGTCGCCCTCACTAGTCTACTTGTGTAAAGTGCTACTCAATGTCTCCAAGGACAAACGCAGTCAGTCCAAAACCGAACACATATCGTCAGGTTGTTATTAACAATGTACTGTACTGTTATGGTGTGTCGCCCTCACTAGTCTACTTGTGTAAAGTGCTACTCAATGTCTCCAAGAACAAACGCTGTTAGTCCAAACTGAACACATATCGTCAGGTTGTTATTAACAATGTACTGTACTGTTACGGATTGTCGCCCTCACTAGTCTACTTGTGTAAAGTGCTACTCAATGTCTCCAAGGACAAACGCAGTTAGTCCAAAACCAAACACATATCGTCAGGTTGTTATTAACAATGTACTGTACTGTTATGGTTTGCGCCCTCACTAGTCTACTTGTGTAAAGTGCTACTCAATGTCTCCAAGGACAAACGCAAACACATATCGTCAGGTTGTTATTAACAATGTACTGTACTGTTATGGTTTGTCACCCTCACAAGTCTACTTGTGTAAAGTGCTACTCAATGTCTCCAAGGACAAACGCAGTTAGTCCAAAACCGAACACATATCGTCAGGTTGTTATTAACAATGTACTGTACTGTTATGGTTTGTCACCCTCACAAGTCTGCTTGTGTAAAGTGCTACTCAATGTCTCCAAGGACAAACGCAGTTAGTCCAAACCGAACACATATCGTCAGGTTGTTATTAACAATGTACTGTACTGTTATGGTTTGTCGCCCTCACTAGTTTACTTTTGTAAAGTGCTACACAATGTCTCCAAGGACAAACGCAGTTAGTCAAAACCGAACACATATCGTCAGGTTGTTATTAACAATGTACTGTACTGTTATGGTTTGTCGCTCTCACTAGTCTACTTGTGTAAAGTGCTACTCAAAGTCTCCAAGGACAAACGCAGTTAGTCAAAACCGAACACATATCGTCAGTTTGTTACTAACAATGTACTGTACTGTTATGGTTTGTCGCCGTCACTAGTCTACTTGTGTAAAGTGCTACTCAATGTCTCCAAGGACAAACGCAGTTAGTCAAAACCGAACACATATCGTCAGTTTGTTACTAACAATGTACTGTACTGTTATGGTTTGTAGCCCTCACTAATCTACTTGTGTAAAGTGCTACTCAATGTCTCCAAGGACAAACGCAGTTAGTCAAAACCGAACACATATCGTCAGGTTGTTATTAACAATGTACTGTACTGTTATGGTTTGCGCCCTCACTAGTCTACTTGTGTAAAGTGCTACTCAATGTCTCCAAGGACAAACGCAGTTAGTCAAAACCGAACACATATCGTCAGGTTGTTATTAATAATGTACTGTACTGTTATGGTTTGTCGCCCTCACTAGTCTACTTGTAGAAAGTGCTACTCAATGTCTCCAAGGACAAACGCAGTTAGTTCAAAACCGAACACATATCGTCAGGTTGTTATTAACAATGTTGTGTACTGTTATGGTTTGTCGCCCTCACTAGTCTACTTGTGTAAAGTGCTACTCAGTGTCTCCAAGGACAAACGCAGTTAGTCCAAACCGAACACATATCGTCAGGGTGTTATTAACAATATACTGTACTGTTATGGTTTGTAGCCCTCACTAGTCTACTTGTGTAAAGTGCTACTCAATGTCTCCAAGGACAAACGCAGTTAGTCAAAACCGAACACATATCGTCAGGTTGTTATTAACAATGTACTGTACTGTTATGGTTTGTAGCCCTCACTAATCTACTTGTGTAAAGTGCTAATCAATGCCTCCAAGGACAAACGCAGTGAGTCCAAACCGAACACATATCGTCAGGTTGTTATTAACAATGTACTGTACTGTTATGGTTTGTCGCCCTCACTAGTCTACTTGTGTAAAGTGCTACTCAATGTCTCCAAGGACAAACGCAGTTAGTCCAAAACCGAACACATATCGTCAGGTTGTTATTAACAATGTACTGTACTGTTATGGTGTGTCGCCCTCACTAGTCTACTTGTGTAAAGTGCTACTCAATGTCTCCAAGAACAAACGCAGTTAGTCCAAACTGAACACATATCGTCAGGTTGTTATTAACAATGTACTGTACTGTTACGGTTTGTCGCCCTCACTAGTCTACTTGTGTAAAGTGCTACTCAATGTCTCCAAGGACAAACGTAGTTAGTCCAAAACCGAACACATATCGTCAGGTTATTATTAACAATGTACTGTACTGTTATGGTTAGCGCCCTCACTAGTCTACTTGTATAAAGTGCTACTCAATGTCTCCAAGGACAAACGCAGTTAGTCCAAACCGAACACATATCGTCAGGTTGTTATTAACAATGTACTGTACTGTTATGGTTTGTCGCCCTCACTAGTCTACTTGTGTAAAGTGCTACTCAATGTCTCCAAGGACAAACGCAAACACATATCGTCAGGTTGTTATTAACAATGTACTGTACTGTTATGGTTTGTCGCCCTCACTAGTCTACTTATTTAAGTGCTACTCAATGTCTCCAAGGACAAACGCAGTTAGTCCAAAACCGAACACATATCGTCAGGTTGTTATTAACAATGTACTGTACTGTTATGGTTTGTCACCCTCACAAGTCTACTTGTGTAAAGTGCTACTCAATGTCTCCAAGGACAAACGCAGTTAGTCCAAAACCGAACACATATCGTCAGGTTGTTATTAGCAATGTACTGTACTGTTATGGTTTGTCACCCTCACAAGTCTGCTTGTGTAAAGTGCTACTCAATGTCTCCAAGGACAAACGCAGTTAGTCCAAACCGAACACATATCGTCAGGTTGTTATTAACAATGTACTGTACTGTTATGTTTTGTAGCCCTCACTAGTCTACTTGTGTAAAGTGCTACTCAATGTCTCCAAGGACAAACGCAGTTAGTCAAAACCGAACACATATCGTCAGGTTGTTATTAACAATGTACTGTACTGTTATGGTTTGTCGCCCTCACTAGTCTACTTGTATAAAGTGCTACTCAATGTCTCCAAGGACAAACGCAGTTAGTCAAAACCGAACACATATCGTCAGGTTGTTATTAACAATGTACAGTACTGTTATGGTTTGTCGCCCTCACTAATCTACTTGTGTAAAGTGCTACTCAATGTCTCCAAGGACAAACGCAGTTAGTCCAAAACCGAACACATATCGTCAGGTTGTTATTAAAAATGTACTGTACTGTTATGGTTTGTCACCCTCACTAGTCTACTTGTGTAAAGTGCTACTCAATGTCTCCAAGGACAAACGCAGTTAGTCCAAACCGAACACATATCGTCAGGTTGTTATTAACAATGTACTGTACTGTTATGGTTTGTAGCCCTCACTAGTCTACTTGTGTAAAGTGCTACTCAGTGTCTCAAAAGACAAACGCAGTTAGTCCAAACCGAACACATATCGTCAGGTTGTTATTAACAATGTACTGTACTGTTATGGTTTGTCGCCCTCACTAGTCTACTTGTGTAAAGTGCTACTCAATGTCTCCAAGGACAAACGCAGTTAGTCCAAAACCGAACACATATTGTCAGGTTGTTATTAACAATGTACTGTACTGTTATGGTGTGTCGCCCTCAGTAGTCTACTTGTGTAAAGTGCTACTCAATGTCTCCAAGAACAAACGCAGTTAGTCCAAACTGAACATATATTGTCAGGTTGTTCTTAACAATGTACTGTACTGTTACGGTTTGTCGCCCTCACTAGTCTACTTGTGTAAAGTGCTACTCAATGTCTCCAAGGACAAACGCAGTTAGTCCAAAACCAAACACATATCGTCAGGTTGTTATTAACAATGTACTGTACTGTTATGGTTTGCGCCCTCACTAGTCTACTTGTATAAAGTGCTACTCAATGTCTCCAAGGACAAACGCAGTTA
The DNA here is from genome assembly GCA_034769895.1 of Magicicada septendecula. Lineage (NCBI taxonomy): Eukaryota > Metazoa > Arthropoda > Insecta > Hemiptera > Cicadidae > Magicicada > Magicicada septendecula. Next base: position 420,901,534 of record CM068375.1, read on the forward strand.
GTCCAAACCGAACACATATCGTCAGGTTGTTACTAACAATGTACTGTACTGTTATGGTTTGTCGCCCTCACTAGTCTACTTGTGTAAAGTGCTACTCAATGTCTCCAAGGACAAACGCAAACACATATCGTCAGGTTGTTATTAACAATGTACTGTACTGTTATGGTTTGTCACCCTCACAAGTCTACTTGTGTAAAGTGCTACTCAATGTCTCCAAGGACAAACGCAGTTAGTCCAAAACCGAACACATATCGTCAGGTTGTTATTAACAATGTACTGTACTGTTATGGTTTGTCACCCTCACAAGTCTACTTGTGTAAAGTGCTACTCAATGTCTCCAAGGACAAACGCAGTTAGTCCAAACCGAACACATATCGTCAGGTTGTTATAGACAATGTACTGTACTGTTATGGTTTGTCGCCCTCACTAGTTTACTTGTGTAAAGTGCTACTCAATGTCTCCAAGGACAAACGCAGTTAGTCAAAACCGAACACATATCGTCAGGTTGTTATTAACAATGTACTGTACTGTTATGGTTTGTCGCCCTCACTAGTCTACTTGTGTAAAGTGCTACTCAAAGTCTCCAAGGACAAACGCAGTTAGTCCAAACCGAACACATATCGTCAGGTTGTTATTAACAATGTACTGTACTGTTATGGTTTGTAGCCCTCATTAGTCTACTTGTGTAAAGTGCTACTCAATGTCTCCAAGGACAAACGCAGTTAGTCAAAACCGAACACATATCGTCAGTTTGTTATTAACAATGTACTGTACTGTTATGGTTTGTCGCCCTCACTAGTCTACTTGTGTAAAGTGCTACTCAATGTCTCCAAGGACAAACGCAGTTAGTCAAAACCGAACACATATCGTCAGTTTGTTATTAACAATGTACTGTACTGTTATGGTTTGTAGCCCTCACTAATCTACTTGTGTAAAGTGCTACTCAATGTCTCCAAGGACAAACGCAGTTAGTCCAAACCGTACACATATCGTCAGGTTGTTATTAACAATGTAATGTACTGTTATGGTTTGTCGCCCTCACTAATCTACTTGTGTAAAGTGCTACTCAATGTCTCCAAGGACAAACGCAGTTAGTCCAAAACCGAAAACATACCGTCAGGTTGTTATTAACAATGTACTGTACTGTTATTGTTTGTCACCCTCACTAGTCTACTTGTGTAAAGTGCTACTCAATGTCTCCAAGGACAAACGCAGTTAGTCCAAACCGAACACATATCGTCAGGTTGTTATTAACAATGTACTGTACTGTTATGATTTGTCACCCTCTCTAGTCTACTTGTGTAAAGTGCTACTCAATGTCTCCAAGGACAAACGCAGTTAGTCCAAAACCGAACACATATCGTCAGGTTGTTATTAACAATGTACTGTACTGTTATGGTTTGTAGCCCTCACTAATCTACTTGTGTAAAGTGCTACTCAATGTCTCCAACGACAAACGCAGTTAGTCAAAACCGAACACATATCGTCAGGTTGTTATTAACAATGTACTGTACTGTTATGGTTTGTCGCCCTCACTAGTCTACTTGTGTATAGTGCTACTCAATGTCTCCAAGGACAAACGCAGTTAGTCAAAACCGAACACATATCGTCAGTTTGTTATTAACAATGTACTGTAGTCTTATGGTTTTTCGCCCTCACTAGTCTACTTGTGTCAAGTGCTACTCAATGTCTCCAAGGACAAACGCAGTTAGTCAAAACCGAACACATATCGTCAGTTTGTTATTAACAATGTACTGTACTGTTATGGTTTGTCGCCCTAACTAGTCTACTTGTGTAAAGTGCTACTCAATGTCTTCAAGGACAAACGCAGTTAGTCAAAACCGAACACATATCGTCAGTTTGTTATTAACAATGTACTGTACTGTTATGGTTTGTCGCCCTCACTAGTCTACTTGTGTAAAGTGCTACTCAATGTCTCCAAGGACAAACGCAAACACATATCGTCAGGTTGTTATTAACAATGTACTGTACTGTTATGGTTTGTCGCCCTCACTAGTCTACTTATTTAAGTGATACTCAATGTCTCCAAGGACAAACGCAGTTAGTCAAAACCGAACACATATCGTCAGTTTGTTATTAACAATGTACTGTACTGTTATGGTTTGTCGCCCTCACTAGTCTACTTGTGTAAAGTGCTACTCAAAGTCTCCAAGGACAAACGCAGTTAGTCAAAACCGAACACATATCGTCAGGTTGTTATTAACAGTGTACTGTACTGTTATGGTTTGTAGCCCTCACTAGTCTACTTGTGAAAAGTGCTACTCAATGTCTCCAAGGACAAACGCAGTTAGTCAAAACCGAACACATATCGTCAGGTTGTTATTAACAATGTACTGTACTGTTATGGTTTGTCGCCCTCACTAGTCTACTTGTATAAAGTGCTACTCAATGTCTCCAAGGACAAACGCAGTTAGTCAAAACCGAACACATATCGTCAGGTTGTTATTAACAATGTACTGTACTGTTATGGTTTGTCGCCCTCACTAATCTACTTGTGTAAAGTGCTACTCAATGTCTCCAAGGACAAACGCAGTTAGTCCAAAACCGAACACATATCGTCAGGTTGTTATTAACAATGTACTGTACTGTTATGTTTTGTCACCCTCACTAGTCTACTTGTGTAAAGTGCTACTCAATGTCTCCAAGGACAAACGCAGTTAGTCCAAACCGAACACATATCGTCAGGTTGTTATTAACAATGTACTGTACTGTTATGGTTTGTAGCCCTCACTAGTCTACTTGTGTAAAGTGCTACTCAATGTCTCAAAGGACAAGCGCAGTTAGTCAAAACCGAACACATATCGTCAGGTTGTTATTAACAATGTACTGTACTGTTATGGTTTGTCGCCCTCACTAGTCTACTTGTGTAAAGTGCTACTCAATGTCTCCAAGGACAAACGCAGTTAGTCCAAAACCGAACACATATCGTCAGGTTGTTATTAACAATGTACTGTACTGTTATGGTGTGTCGCCCTCACTAGTCTACTTGTGTAAAGTGCTACTCAATGTCTCCAAGAACAAACGCTGTTAGTCCAAACTGAACACATATCGTCAGGTTGTTATTAACAATGTACTGTACTGTTACGGATTGTCGCCCTCACTAGTCTACTTGTGTAAAGTGCTACTCAATGTCTCCAAGGACAAACGCAGTTAGTCCAAAACCAAACACATATCGTCAGGTTGTTATTAACAATGTACTGTACTGTTATGGTTTGCGCCCTCACTAGTCTACTTGTGTAAAGTGCTACTCAATGTCTCCAAGGACAAACGCAAACACATATCGTCAGGTTGTTATTAACAATGTACTGTACTGTTATGGTTTGTCACCCTCACAAGTCTACTTGTGTAAAGTGCTACTCAATGTCTCCAAGGACAAACGCAGTTAGTCCAAAACCGAACACATATCGTCAGGTTGTTATTAACAATGTACTGTACTGTTATGGTTTGTCACCCTCACAAGTCTGCTTGTGTAAAGTGCTACTCAATGTCTCCAAGGACAAACGCAGTTAGTCCAAACCGAACACATATCGTCAGGTTGTTATTAACAATGTACTGTACTGTTATGGTTTGTCGCCCTCACTAGTTTACTTTTGTAAAGTGCTACACAATGTCTCCAAGGACAAACGCAGTTAGTCAAAACCGAACACATATCGTCAGGTTGTTATTAACAATGTACTGTACTGTTATGGTTTGTCGCTCTCACTAGTCTACTTGTGTAAAGTGCTACTCAAAGTCTCCAAGGACAAACGCAGTTAGTCAAAACCGAACACATATCGTCAGTTTGTTACTAACAATGTACTGTACTGTTATGGTTTGTCGCCGTCACTAGTCTACTTGTGTAAAGTGCTACTCAATGTCTCCAAGGACAAACGCAGTTAGTCAAAACCGAACACATATCGTCAGTTTGTTACTAACAATGTACTGTACTGTTATGGTTTGTAGCCCTCACTAATCTACTTGTGTAAAGTGCTACTCAATGTCTCCAAGGACAAACGCAGTTAGTCAAAACCGAACACATATCGTCAGGTTGTTATTAACAATGTACTGTACTGTTATGGTTTGCGCCCTCACTAGTCTACTTGTGTAAAGTGCTACTCAATGTCTCCAAGGACAAACGCAGTTAGTCAAAACCGAACACATATCGTCAGGTTGTTATTAATAATGTACTGTACTGTTATGGTTTGTCGCCCTCACTAGTCTACTTGTAGAAAGTGCTACTCAATGTCTCCAAGGACAAACGCAGTTAGTTCAAAACCGAACACATATCGTCAGGTTGTTATTAACAATGTTGTGTACTGTTATGGTTTGTCGCCCTCACTAGTCTACTTGTGTAAAGTGCTACTCAGTGTCTCCAAGGACAAACGCAGTTAGTCCAAACCGAACACATATCGTCAGGGTGTTATTAACAATATACTGTACTGTTATGGTTTGTAGCCCTCACTAGTCTACTTGTGTAAAGTGCTACTCAATGTCTCCAAGGACAAACGCAGTTAGTCAAAACCGAACACATATCGTCAGGTTGTTATTAACAATGTACTGTACTGTTATGGTTTGTAGCCCTCACTAATCTACTTGTGTAAAGTGCTAATCAATGCCTCCAAGGACAAACGCAGTGAGTCCAAACCGAACACATATCGTCAGGTTGTTATTAACAATGTACTGTACTGTTATGGTTTGTCGCCCTCACTAGTCTACTTGTGTAAAGTGCTACTCAATGTCTCCAAGGACAAACGCAGTTAGTCCAAAACCGAACACATATCGTCAGGTTGTTATTAACAATGTACTGTACTGTTATGGTGTGTCGCCCTCACTAGTCTACTTGTGTAAAGTGCTACTCAATGTCTCCAAGAACAAACGCAGTTAGTCCAAACTGAACACATATCGTCAGGTTGTTATTAACAATGTACTGTACTGTTACGGTTTGTCGCCCTCACTAGTCTACTTGTGTAAAGTGCTACTCAATGTCTCCAAGGACAAACGTAGTTAGTCCAAAACCGAACACATATCGTCAGGTTATTATTAACAATGTACTGTACTGTTATGGTTAGCGCCCTCACTAGTCTACTTGTATAAAGTGCTACTCAATGTCTCCAAGGACAAACGCAGTTAGTCCAAACCGAACACATATCGTCAGGTTGTTATTAACAATGTACTGTACTGTTATGGTTTGTCGCCCTCACTAGTCTACTTGTGTAAAGTGCTACTCAATGTCTCCAAGGACAAACGCAAACACATATCGTCAGGTTGTTATTAACAATGTACTGTACTGTTATGGTTTGTCGCCCTCACTAGTCTACTTATTTAAGTGCTACTCAATGTCTCCAAGGACAAACGCAGTTAGTCCAAAACCGAACACATATCGTCAGGTTGTTATTAACAATGTACTGTACTGTTATGGTTTGTCACCCTCACAAGTCTACTTGTGTAAAGTGCTACTCAATGTCTCCAAGGACAAACGCAGTTAGTCCAAAACCGAACACATATCGTCAGGTTGTTATTAGCAATGTACTGTACTGTTATGGTTTGTCACCCTCACAAGTCTGCTTGTGTAAAGTGCTACTCAATGTCTCCAAGGACAAACGCAGTTAGTCCAAACCGAACACATATCGTCAGGTTGTTATTAACAATGTACTGTACTGTTATGTTTTGTAGCCCTCACTAGTCTACTTGTGTAAAGTGCTACTCAATGTCTCCAAGGACAAACGCAGTTAGTCAAAACCGAACACATATCGTCAGGTTGTTATTAACAATGTACTGTACTGTTATGGTTTGTCGCCCTCACTAGTCTACTTGTATAAAGTGCTACTCAATGTCTCCAAGGACAAACGCAGTTAGTCAAAACCGAACACATATCGTCAGGTTGTTATTAACAATGTACAGTACTGTTATGGTTTGTCGCCCTCACTAATCTACTTGTGTAAAGTGCTACTCAATGTCTCCAAGGACAAACGCAGTTAGTCCAAAACCGAACACATATCGTCAGGTTGTTATTAAAAATGTACTGTACTGTTATGGTTTGTCACCCTCACTAGTCTACTTGTGTAAAGTGCTACTCAATGTCTCCAAGGACAAACGCAGTTAGTCCAAACCGAACACATATCGTCAGGTTGTTATTAACAATGTACTGTACTGTTATGGTTTGTAGCCCTCACTAGTCTACTTGTGTAAAGTGCTACTCAGTGTCTCAAAAGACAAACGCAGTTAGTCCAAACCGAACACATATCGTCAGGTTGTTATTAACAATGTACTGTACTGTTATGGTTTGTCGCCCTCACTAGTCTACTTGTGTAAAGTGCTACTCAATGTCTCCAAGGACAAACGCAGTTAGTCCAAAACCGAACACATATTGTCAGGTTGTTATTAACAATGTACTGTACTGTTATGGTGTGTCGCCCTCAGTAGTCTACTTGTGTAAAGTGCTACTCAATGTCTCCAAGAACAAACGCAGTTAGTCCAAACTGAACACATATCGTCAGGTTGTTCTTAACAATGTACTGTACTGTTACGGTTTGTCGCCCTCACTAGTCTACTTGTGTAAAGTGCTACTCAATGTCTCCAAGGACAAACGCAGTTAGTCCAAAACCAAACACATATCGTCAGGTTGTTATTAACAATGTACTGTACTGTTATGGTTTGCGCCCTCACTAGTCTACTTGTATAAAGTGCTACTCAATGTCTCCAAGGACAAACGCAGTTAGTCCAAACCGAACACATATCGTCAGGTTGTTACTAACAATGTACTGTACTGTTATGGTTTGTCGCCCTCACTAGTCTACTTGTGTAAAGTGCTACTCAATGTCTCCAAGGACAAACGCAAACACATATCGTCAGGTTGTTATTAACAATGTACTGTACTGTTATGGTTTGTCACCCTCACAAGTCTACTTGTGTAAAGTGCTACTCAATGTCTCCAAGGACAAACGCAGTTAGTCCAAAACCGAACACATATCGTCAGGTTGTTATTAACAATGTACTGTACTGTTATGGTTTGTCACCCTCACAAGTCTACTTGTGTAAAGTGCTACTCAATGTCTCCAAGGACAAACGCAGTTAGTCCAAACCGAACACATATCGTCAGGTTGTTATAGACAATGTACTGTACTGTTATGGTTTGTCGCCCTCACTAGTTTACTTGTGTAAAGTGCTACTCAATGTCTCCAAGGACAAACGCAGTTAGTCAAAACCGAACACATATCGTCAGGTTGTTATTAACAATGTACTGTACTGTTATGGTTTGTCGCCCTCACTAGTCTACTTGTGTAAAGTGCTACTCAAAGTCTCCAAGGACAAACGCAGTTAGTCCAAACCGAACACATATCGTCAGGTTGTTATTAACAATGTACTGTACTGTTATGGTTTGTAGCCCTCATTAGTCTACTTGTGTAAAGTGCTACTCAATGTCTCCAAGGACAAACGCAGTTAGTCAAAACCGAACACATATCGTCAGTTTGTTATTAACAATGTACTGTACTGTTATGGTTTGTCGCCCTCACTAGTCTACTTGTGTAAAGTGCTACTCAATGTCTCCAAGGACAAACGCAGTTAGTCAAAACCGAACACATATCGTCAGTTTGTTATTAACAATGTACTGTACTGTTATGGTTTGTAGCCCTCACTAATCTACTTGTGTAAAGTGCTACTCAATGTCTCCAAGGACAAACGCAGTTAGTCCAAACCGTACACATATCGTCAGGTTGTTATTAACAATGTAATGTACTGTTATGGTTTGTCGCCCTCACTAATCTACTTGTGTAAAGTGCTACTCAATGTCTCCAAGGACAAACGCAGTTAGTCCAAAACCGAAAACATACCGTCAGGTTGTTATTAACAATGTACTGTACTGTTATTGTTTGTCACCCTCACTAGTCTACTTGTGTAAAGTGCTACTCAATGTCTCCAAGGACAAACGCAGTTAGTCCAAACCGAACACATATCGTCAGGTTGTTATTAACAATGTACTGTACTGTTATGATTTGTCACCCTCTCTAGTCTACTTGTGTAAAGTGCTACTCAATGTCTCCAAGGACAAACGCAGTTAGTCCAAAACCGAACACATATCGTCAGGTTGTTATTAACAATGTACTGTACTGTTATGGTTTGTAGCCCTCACTAATCTACTTGTGTAAAGTGCTACTCAATGTCTCCAACGACAAACGCAGTTAGTCAAAACCGAACACATATCGTCAGGTTGTTATTAACAATGTACTGTACTGTTATGGTTTGTCGCCCTCACTAGTCTACTTGTGTATAGTGCTACTCAATGTCTCCAAGGACAAACGCAGTTAGTCAAAACCGAACACATATCGTCAGTTTGTTATTAACAATGTACTGTAGTCTTATGGTTTTTCGCCCTCACTAGTCTACTTGTGTCAAGTGCTACTCAATGTCTCCAAGGACAAACGCAGTTAGTCAAAACCGAACACATATCGTCAGTTTGTTATTAACAATGTACTGTACTGTTATGGTTTGTCGCCCTAACTAGTCTACTTGTGTAAAGTGCTACTCAATGTCTTCAAGGACAAACGCAGTTAGTCAAAACCGAACACATATCGTCAGTTTGTTATTAACAATGTACTGTACTGTTATGGTTTGTCGCCCTCACTAGTCTACTTGTGTAAAGTGCTACTCAATGTCTCCAAGGACAAACGCAAACACATATCGTCAGGTTGTTATTAACAATGTACTGTACTGTTATGGTTTGTCGCCCTCACTAGTCTACTTATTTAAGTGATACTCAATGTCTCCAAGGACAAACGCAGTTAGTCAAAACCGAACACATATCGTCAGTTTGTTATTAACAATGTACTGTACTGTTATGGTTTGTCGCCCTCACTAGTCTACTTGTGTAAAGTGCTACTCAAAGTCTCCAAGGACAAACGCAGTTAGTCAAAACCGAACACATATCGTCAGGTTGTTATTAACAGTGTACTGTACTGTTATGGTTTGTAGCCCTCACTAGTCTACTTGTGAAAAGTGCTACTCAATGTCTCCAAGGACAAACGCAGTTAGTCAAAACCGAACACATATCGTCAGGTTGTTATTAACAATGTACTGTACTGTTATGGTTTGTCGCCCTCACTAGTCTACTTGTATAAAGTGCTACTCAATGTCTCCAAGGACAAACGCAGTTAGTCAAAACCGAACACATATCGTCAGGTTGTTATTAACAATGTACTGTACTGTTATGGTTTGTCGCCCTCACTAATCTACTTGTGTAAAGTGCTACTCAATGTCTCCAAGGACAAACGCAGTTAGTCCAAAACCGAACACATATCGTCAGGTTGTTATTAACAATGTACTGTACTGTTATGTTTTGTCACCCTCACTAGTCTACTTGTGTAAAGTGCTACTCAATGTCTCCAAGGACAAACGCAGTTAGTCCAAACCGAACACATATCGTCAGGTTGTTATTAACAATGTACTGTACTGTTATGGTTTGTAGCCCTCACTAGTCTACTTGTGTAAAGTGCTACTCAATGTCTCAAAGGACAAGCGCAGTTAGTCAAAACCGAACACATATCGTCAGGTTGTTATTAACAATGTACTGTACTGTTATGGTTTGTCGCCCTCACTAGTCTACTTGTGTAAAGTGCTACTCAATGTCTCCAAGGACAAACGCAGTTAGTCCAAAACCGAACACATATCGTCAGGTTGTTATTAACAATGTACTGTACTGTTATGGTGTGTCGCCCTCACTAGTCTACTTGTGTAAAGTGCTACTCAATGTCTCCAAGAACAAACGCTGTTAGTCCAAACTGAACACATATCGTCAGGTTGTTATTAACAATGTACTGTACTGTTACGGATTGTCGCCCTCACTAGTCTACTTGTGTAAAGTGCTACTCAATGTCTCCAAGGACAAACGCAGTTAGTCCAAAACCAAACACATATCGTCAGGTTGTTATTAACAATGTACTGTACTGTTATGGTTTGCGCCCTCACTAGTCTACTTGTGTAAAGTGCTACTCAATGTCTCCAAGGACAAACGCAAACACATATCGTCAGGTTGTTATTAACAATGTACTGTACTGTTATGGTTTGTCACCCTCACAAGTCTACTTGTGTAAAGTGCTACTCAATGTCTCCAAGGACAAACGCAGTTAGTCCAAAACCGAACACATATCGTCAGGTTGTTATTAACAATGTACTGTACTGTTATGGTTTGTCACCCTCACAAGTCTGCTTGTGTAAAGTGCTACTCAATGTCTCCAAGGACAAACGCAGTTAGTCCAAACCGAACACATATCGTCAGGTTGTTATTAACAATGTACTGTACTGTTATGGTTTGTCGCCCTCACTAGTTTACTTTTGTAAAGTGCTACACAATGTCTCCAAGGACAAACGCAGTTAGTCAAAACCGAACACATATCGTCAGGTTGTTATTAACAATGTACTGTACTGTTATGGTTTGTCGCTCTCACTAGTCTACTTGTGTAAAGTGCTACTCAAAGTCTCCAAGGACAAACGCAGTTAGTCAAAACCGAACACATATCGTCAGTTTGTTACTAACAATGTACTGTACTGTTATGGTTTGTCGCCGTCACTAGTCTACTTGTGTAAAGTGCTACTCAATGTCTCCAAGGACAAACGCAGTTAGTCAAAACCGAACACATATCGTCAGTTTGTTACTAACAATGTACTGTACTGTTATGGTTTGTAGCCCTCACTAATCTACTTGTGTAAAGTGCTACTCAATGTCTCCAAGGACAAACGCAGTTAGTCAAAACCGAACACATATCGTCAGGTTGTTATTAACAATGTACTGTACTGTTATGGTTTGCGCCCTCACTAGTCTACTTGTGTAAAGTGCTACTCAATGTCTCCAAGGACAAACGCAGTTAGTCAAAACCGAACACATATCGTCAGGTTGTTATTAATAATGTACTGTACTGTTATGGTTTGTCGCCCTCACTAGTCTACTTGTAGAAAGTGCTACTCAATGTCTCCAAGGACAAACGCAGTTAGTTCAAAACCGAACACATATCGTCAGGTTGTTATTAACAATGTTGTGTACTGTTATGGTTTGTCGCCCTCACTAGTCTACTTGTGTAAAGTGCTACTCAGTGTCTCCAAGGACAAACGCAGTTAGTCCAAACCGAACACATATCGTCAGGGTGTTATTAACAATATACTGTACTGTTATGGTTTGTAGCCCTCACTAGTCTACTTGTGTAAAGTGCTACTCAATGTCTCCAAGGACAAACGCAGTTAGTCAAAACCGAACACATATCGTCAGGTTGTTATTAACAATGTACTGTACTGTTATGGTTTGTAGCCCTCACTAATCTACTTGTGTAAAGTGCTAATCAATGCCTCCAAGGACAAACGCAGTGAGTCCAAACCGAACACATATCGTCAGGTTGTTATTAACAATGTACTGTACTGTTATGGTTTGTCGCCCTCACTAGTCTACTTGTGTAAAGTGCTACTCAATGTCTCCAAGGACAAACGCAGTTAGTCCAAAACCGAACACATATCGTCAGGTTGTTATTAACAATGTACTGTACTGTTATGGTGTGTCGCCCTCACTAGTCTACTTGTGTAAAGTGCTACTCAATGTCTCCAAGAACAAACGCAGTTAGTCCAAACTGAACACATATCGTCAGGTTGTTATTAACAATGTACTGTACTGTTACGGTTTGTCGCCCTCACTAGTCTACTTGTGTAAAGTGCTACTCAATGTCTCCAAGGACAAACGTAGTTAGTCCAAAACCGAACACATATCGTCAGGTTATTATTAACAATGTACTGTACTGTTATGGTTAGCGCCCTCACTAGTCTACTTGTATAAAGTGCTACTCAATGTCTCCAAGGACAAACGCAGTTAGTCCAAACCGAACACATATCGTCAGGTTGTTATTAACAATGTACTGTACTGTTATGGTTTGTCGCCCTCACTAGTCTACTTGTGTAAAGTGCTACTCAATGTCTCCAAGGACAAACGCAAACACATATCGTCAGGTTGTTATTAACAATGTACTGTACTGTTATGGTTTGTCGCCCTCACTAGTCTACTTATTTAAGTGCTACTCAATGTCTCCAAGGACAAACGCAGTTAGTCCAAAACCGAACACATATCGTCAGGTTGTTATTAACAATGTACTGTACTGTTATGGTTTGTCACCCTCACAAGTCTACTTGTGTAAAGTGCTACTCAATGTCTCCAAGGACAAACGCAGTTAGTCCAAAACCGAACACATATCGTCAGGTTGTTATTAGCAATGTACTGTACTGTTATGGTTTGTCACCCTCACAAGTCTGCTTGTGTAAAGTGCTACTCAATGTCTCCAAGGACAAACGCAGTTAGTCCAAACCGAACACATATCGTCAGGTTGTTATTAACAATGTACTGTACTGTTATGTTTTGTAGCCCTCACTAGTCTACTTGTGTAAAGTGCTACTCAATGTCTCCAAGGACAAACGCAGTTAGTCAAAACCGAACACATATCGTCAGGTTGTTATTAACAATGTACTGTACTGTTATGGTTTGTCGCCCTCACTAGTCTACTTGTATAAAGTGCTACTCAATGTCTCCAAGGACAAACGCAGTTAGTCAAAACCGAACACATATCGTCAGGTTGTTATTAACAATGTACAGTACTGTTATGGTTTGTCGCCCTCACTAATCTACTTGTGTAAAGTGCTACTCAATGTCTCCAAGGACAAACGCAGTTAGTCCAAAACCGAACACATATCGTCAGGTTGTTATTAAAAATGTACTGTACTGTTATGGTTTGTCACCCTCACTAGTCTACTTGTGTAAAGTGCTACTCAATGTCTCCAAGGACAAACGCAGTTAGTCCAAACCGAACACATATCGTCAGGTTGTTATTAACAATGTACTGTACTGTTATGGTTTGTAGCCCTCACTAGTCTACTTGTGTAAAGTGCTACTCAGTGTCTCAAAAGACAAACGCAGTTAGTCCAAACCGAACACATATCGTCAGGTTGTTATTAACAATGTACTGTACTGTTATGGTTTGTCGCCCTCACTAGTCTACTTGTGTAAAGTGCTACTCAATGTCTCCAAGGACAAACGCAGTTAGTCCAAAACCGAACACATATTGTCAGGTTGTTATTAACAATGTACTGTACTGTTATGGTGTGTCGCCCTCAGTAGTCTACTTGTGTAAAGTGCTACTCAATGTCTCCAAGAACAAACGCAGTTAGTCCAAACTGAACACATATCGTCAGGTTGTTCTTAACAATGTACTGTACTGTTACGGTTTGTCGCCCTCACTAGTCTACTTGTGTAAAGTGCTACTCAATGTCTCCAAGGACAAACGCAGTTAGTCCAAAACCAAACACATATCGTCAGGTTGTTATTAACAATGTACTGTACTGTTATGGTTTGCGCCCTCACTAGTCTACTTGTACAAAGTGCTACTCAATGTCTCCAAGGACAAACGCAGTTAGTCCAAACCGAACACATATCGTCAGGTTGTTACTAACAATGTACTGTACTGTTATGGTTTGTCGCCCTCACTAGTCTACTTGTGTAAAGTGCTACTCAATGTCTCCAAGGACAAACGCAAACACATATCGTCAGGTTGTTATTAACAATGTACTGTACTGTTATGGTTTGTCACCCTCACAAGTCTACTTGTGTAAAGTGCTACTCAATGTCTCCAAGGACAAACGCAGTTAGTCCAAAACCGAACACATATCGTCAGGTTGTTATTAACAATGTACTGTACTGTTATGGTTTGTCACCCTCACAAGTCTACTTGTGTAAAGTGCTACTCAATGTCTCCAAGGACAAACGCAGTTAGTCCAAACCGAACACATATCGTCAGGTTGTTATAGACAATGTACTGTACTGTTATGGTTTGTCGCCCTCACTAGTTTACTTGTGTAAAGTGCTACTCAATGTCTCCAAGGACAAACGCAGTTAGTCAAAACCGAACACATATCGTCAGGTTGTTATTAACAATGTACTGTACTGTTATGGTTTGTCGCCCTCACTAGTCTACTTGTGTAAAGTGCTACTCAAAGTCTCCAAGGACAAACGCAGTTAGTCCAAACCGAACACATATCGTCAGGTTGTTATTAACAATGTACTGTACTGTTATGGTTTGTAGCCCTCACTAGTCTACTTGTGTAAAGTGCTACTCAATGTCTCCAAGGACAAACGCAGTTAGTCAAAACCGAACACATATCGTCAGTTTGTTATTAACAATGTACTGTACTCTTATGGTTTGTCGCCCTCACTAGTCTACTTGTGTAAAGTGCTACTCAGTGTCTCCAAGGACAAACGCAGTTAGTCAAAACCGAACACATATCGTCAGTTTGTTATTAACAATGTACTGTACTGTTAAGGTTTCGTCGCCGTCACTAGTCTACTTGTGTAAAGTGCTACTCAATGTCTCCAAGGACAAACGCAGTTAGTCAAAACCGAACACATATCGTCAGTTTGTTACTAACAATGTACTGTACTGTTATGGTTTGTAGCCCTCACTAATCTACTTGTGTAAAGTGCTACTCAATGTCTCCCAGGACAAACGCAGTTAGTCCAAACCGAACACATATCGTCAGGTTGTTATTAACAATGTACTGTACTGTTATGGTTTGTAGCCCTCACTAGTCTACTTGTGTAAAGTGCTACTCAATGTCTCCAAGGACAAACGCAGTTTGTCAAAACCGAACACATATCGTCAGGTTGTTATTAACAATGTACTGTACTGTTATGGTTTGTCGCCCTCACTAGTCTACTTGTGTAAAGTGCTACTCAATGTCTCCAAGGACAAACGCAGTTAGTCAAAACCGAACACATATCGTCAGGTTGTTATTAACAATGTACTGTACTGTTATGGTTTGCGCCCTCACTAGTCTACTTGTGTAAAGTGCTACTCAATGTCTCCAAGGACAAACGCAGTTAGTCGAAACCGAACACATATCGTCAGGTTGTTATTAACAATGTACTGTACTGTCATGGCTTGTCGCCCTTACTAGTCTACTTGTATAAAGTGCTACTCAGTGTCTCCAAGGACAAACGCAGTTAGTCAAAACCGAACACATATCGTCAGGTTGTTAATAACAATGTACTGTACTGTTATGGTTTGTCGCCCTCACTAATCTACTTGTGTAAAGTGCTACTCAATGTCTCCAAGGACAAACGCAGTTAGTCCAAAACCGAACACATATCGTCAGGTTGTTATTAACAATGTACTGTACTGTTATGGTTTGTCACCCTCACAAGTTTACTTGTGTAAAGTGCTACTCAATGTCTCCAAGGACAAACGCAGTTAGTCCAAACCGAACACATATCGTCAGGTTGTTATTAACAATGTACTGTACTCTTATGGTTGTCGCCCTCACTAGTCTACTTGTGTAAAGTGCTACTCAGTGTCTCCAAGGACAAACGCAGTTAGTCAAAACCGAACACATATCGTCAGTTTGTTATTAACAATGTACTGTACTGTTAAGGTTTGCCGCCGTCACTTGTCTACTTGTGTAAAGTGCTACTCCATGTCTCCAAGGACAAACGCAGTTAGTCAAAACCGAACACATATCGTCAGTTTGTTATTAACAATGTACTGTACTGTTATGGTTTGTAGCCCTCACTAATCTACTTGTGTAAAGTGCTAATCAATGCCTCCAAGGACAAACGCAGTGAGTCCAAACCGAACACATATCGTCAGGTTGTTACTAACAATGTACTGTACTGTTATGGTTTGTCACCCTCACTAGTCTACTTGTGTAAAGTGCTACTCAATGTCTCCAAGGACAAACGCAGTTAGTCCAAAACCGAACACATATCGTCAGGTTGTTATTAACAATGTACTGTACTGTTATGGTTTGTAGCCCTCACTAATCTACTTGTGTAAAGTGCTACTCAATGTCTCCAAGGACAAACGCAGTTAGTCCAAACCGAACACATATCGTCAGATTGTTATTAATAATGTACTGTACTGTTATGGTTTGTCGCCCTCACTAGTTTACTTGTGTAAAGTGCTACTCAATGTCTCCAAGGACAAACGCAGTTAGTCCAAAACCGAACACATATCGTCAGGTTGTTATTAACAATGTACTGTACTGTTATGGTTTGTCGCCCTCACTAGTCTACTTGTGTAAAGTGCTACTCAATGTCTCCAAGGACAAACGCAGTTAGTCAAAACCGAACACATATCGTCAGTTTGTTATTAACAATGTACTGTACTCTTATGGTTTGTCGCCCTCACTATTCTACTTGTGTAAAGTGCTACTCAATGTCTCCAAGGACAAACGCAGTTAGTCAAAACCGAACACATATCGTCAGTTTGTTATTAACAATGTACTGTACTCTTATGGTTTGTCGCCCTCATTAGTCTACTTGTGTAAAGTGCTACTCAATGTCTCCAAGGACAAACGCAGTTAGTCAAAACCGAACACATATCGTCAGTTTGTTATTAACAATGTACTGTACTGTTATGGTTTGTCGCCCTCACTAGTCTACTTGTGTAAAGTGCTACTCAATGTCTCCAAGGACAAACGCAGTTAGTCAAAACCGAACACATATCGTCAGTTTGTTATTAACAATGTACTGTACTGTTATGGTTTGTAGCCCTCACTAATCTACTTGTGTAAAGTGCTACTCAATGTCTCCAAGGACAAACGCAGTTAGTCCAAACCGTACACATATCGTCAGGTTGTTATTAACAATGTAATGTACTGTTATGGTTTGTCGCCCTCACTAATCTACTTGTGTAAAGTGCTACTCAATGTCTCCAAGGACAAACGCAGTTAGTCCAAAACCGAAAACATACCGTCAGGTTGTTATTAACAATGTACTGTACTGTTATTGTTTGTCACCCTCACTAGTCTACTTGTGTAAAGTGCTACTCAATGTCTCCAAGGACAAACGCAGTTAGTCCAAACCGAACACATATCGTCAGGTTGTTATTAACAATGTACTGTACTGTTATGATTTGTCACCCTCTCTAGTCTACTTGTGTAAAGTGCTACTCAATGTCTCCAAGGACAAACGCAGTTAGTCCAAAACCGAACACATATCGTCAGGTTGTTATTAACAATGTACTGTACTGTTATGGTTTGTAGCCCTCACTAATCTACTTGTGTAAAGTGCTACTCAATGTCTCCAACGACAAACGCAGTTAGTCAAAACCGAACACATATCGTCAGGTTGTTATTAACAATGTACTGTACTGTTATGGTTTGTCGCCCTCACTAGTCTACTTGTGTATAGTGCTACTCAATGTCTCCAAGGACAAACGCAGTTAGTCAAAACCGAACACATATCGTCAGTTTGTTATTAACAATGTACTGTAGTCTTATGGTTTTTCGCCCTCACTAGTCTACTTGTGTCAAGTGCTACTCAATGTCTCCAAGGACAAACGCAGTTAGTCAAAACCGAACACATATCGTCAGTTTGTTATTAACAATGTACTGTACTGTTATGGTTTGTCGCCCTAACTAGTCTACTTGTGTAAAGTGCTACTCAATGTCTTCAAGGACAAACGCAGTTAGTCAAAACCGAACACATATCGTCAGTTTGTTATTAACAATGTACTGTACTGTTATGGTTTGTCGCCCTCACTAGTCTACTTGTGTAAAGTGCTACTCAATGTCTCCAAGGACAAACGCAAACACATATCGTCAGGTTGTTATTAACAATGTACTGTACTGTTATGGTTTGTCGCCCTCACTAGTCTACTTATTTAAGTGATACTCAATGTCTCCAAGGACAAACGCAGTTAGTCAAAACCGAACACATATCGTCAGTTTGTTATTAACAATGTACTGTACTGTTATGGTTTGTCGCCCTCACTAGTCTACTTGTGTAAAGTGCTACTCAAAGTCTCCAAGGACAAACGCAGTTAGTCAAAACCGAACACATATCGTCAGGTTGTTATTAACAGTGTACTGTACTGTTATGGTTTGTAGCCCTCACTAGTCTACTTGTGAAAAGTGCTACTCAATGTCTCCAAGGACAAACGCAGTTAGTCAAAACCGAACACATATCGTCAGGTTGTTATTAACAATGTACTGTACTGTTATGGTTTGTCGCCCTCACTAGTCTACTTGTATAAAGTGCTACTCAATGTCTCCAAGGACAAACGCAGTTAGTCAAAACCGAACACATATCGTCAGGTTGTTATTAACAATGTACTGTACTGTTATGGTTTGTCGCCCTCACTAATCTACTTGTGTAAAGTGCTACTCAATGTCTCCAAGGACAAACGCAGTTAGTCCAAAACCGAACACATATCGTCAGGTTGTTATTAACAATGTACTGTACTGTTATGTTTTGTCACCCTCACTAGTCTACTTGTGTAAAGTGCTACTCAATGTCTCCAAGGACAAACGCAGTTAGTCCAAACCGAACACATATCGTCAGGTTGTTATTAACAATGTACTGTACTGTTATGGTTTGTAGCCCTCACTAGTCTACTTGTGTAAAGTGCTACTCAATGTCTCAAAGGACAAGCGCAGTTAGTCAAAACCGAACACATATCGTCAGGTTGTTATTAACAATGTACTGTACTGTTATGGTTTGTCGCCCTCACTAGTCTACTTGTGTAAAGTGCTACTCAATGTCTCCAAGGACAAACGCAGTTAGTCCAAAACAGAACACATATCGTCAGGTTGTTATTAACAATGTACTGTACTGTTATGGTGTGTCGCCCTCACTAGTCTACTTGTGTAAAGTGCTACTCAATGTCTCCAAGAACAAACGCTGTTAGTCCAAACTGAACACATATCGTCAGGTTGTTATTAACAATGTACTGTACTGTTACGGATTGTCGCCCTCACTAGTCTACTTGTGTAAAGTGCTACTCAATGTCTCCAAGGACAAACGCAGTTAGTCCAAAACCAAACACATATCGTCAGGTTGTTATTAACAATGTACTGTACTGTTATGGTTTGCGCCCTCACTAGTCTACTTGTATAAAGTGCTACTCAATGTCTCCAAGGACAAACGCAGTTAGTCCAAACCGAACACATATCGTCAGGTTGTTATTAACAATGTACTGTACTGTTATGGTTTGTCGCCCTCACTAGTCTACTTGTGTAAAGTGCTACTCAATGTCTCCAAGGACAAACGCAAACACATATCGTCAGGTTGTTATTAACAATGTACTGTACTGTTATGGTTTGTCACCCTCACAAGTCTACTTGTGTAAAGTGCTACTCAATGTCTCCAAGGACAAACGCAGTTAGTCCAAAACCGAACACATATCGTCAGGTTGTTATTAACAATGTACTGTACTGTTATGGTTTGTCACCCTCACAAGTCTGCTTGTGTAAAGTGCTACTCAATGTCTCCAAGGACAAACGCAGTTAGTCCAAACCGAACACATATCGTCAGGTTGTTATTAACAATGTACTGTACTGTTATGGTTTGTCGCCCTCACTAGTTTACTTTTGTAAAGTGCTACACAATATCTCCAAGGACAAACGCAGTTAGTCAAAACCGAACACATATCGTCAGGTTGTTATTAACAATGTACTGTACTGTTATGGTTTGTCGCTCTCACTAGTCTACTTGTGTAAAGTGCTACTCAAAGTCTCCAAGGACAAACGCAGTTAGTCAAAACCGAACACATATCGTCAGTTTGTTACTAACAATGTACTGTACTGTTATGGTTTGTCGCCGTCACTAGTCTACTTGTGTAAAGTGCTACTCAATGTCTCCAAGGACAAACGCAGTTAGTCAAAACCGAACACATATCGTCAGTTTGTTACTAACAATGTACTGTACTGTTATGGTTTGTAGCCCTCACTAATCTACTTGTGTAAAGTGCTACTCAATGTCTCCCAGGACAAACGCAGTTAGTCCAAACCGAACACATATCGTCAGGTTGTTATTAACAATGTACTGTACTGTTATGGTTTGTCGCCCTCACTAGTCTACTTGTGTAAAGTGCTACTCAATGTCTCCAAGGACAAACGCAGTTAGTCCAAAACCGAACACATATCGTCAGGTTGTTATTAACAATGTACTGTACTGTTATGGTTTGTCGCCCTCACTAGTCTACTTGTATAAAGAGCTACTCAATGTCTCCAAGGACAAACGCAGTTAGTCAAAACCGAACACATATCGTCAGGTTGTTATTAACAATGTACTGTACTGTTATGGTTTGTCGCCCTCACTAATCTACTTGTGTAAAGTGCTACTCAATGTCTCCAAGGACAAACGCAGTTAGTCCAAAACCGAACACATATCGTCAGGTTGTTATTAACTATGTACTGTACTGTTATGGTTTGTCACCCTCACTAGTCTACTTGTGTAAAGTGCTACTCAATGTCTCCAAGGACAAACGCAGTTAGTCCAAACCGAACACATATCGTCAGGTTGTTATTAACAATGTACAGTACTGTTATGGCTTGTCGCCCTCACTAGTCTACTTGTGTAAAGTGCTACTCAATGTCTCCAAGGACAAACTCAGTTAGTCCAAAACCGAACACATATCGTCAGGTTGTTACTAACAATGTACTGTATTGTTATGGTGTGTCGCCCTCACTAGTCTACTTGTGTAAAGTGCTACTCAATGTCTCCAAGAACAAACGCAGTTAGTCCAAACTGAACACATATCGTCAGGTTGTTATTAACAATGTACTGTACTGTTACGGTTTGTCGCCCTCACTAGTCTACTTGTGTAAAGTGCTACTCAATGTCTCCAAGGGCAAACGCAGTTAGTCCAAAACCGAACACATATCGTCAGGTTGTTATTAACAATGTACTGTACTGTTATGGTTTGCGCCCTCACTAGTCTACTTGTATAAAGTGCTACTCAATGTCTCCAAGGACAAACGCAGTTAGCCCAAACCGAACACATATCGTCAGGTTGTTATTAACAATGTACTGTACTGTTATGGTTTGTCGCCCTCACTAGTCTAGTTGTGTAAAGTGCTACTCAATGTCTCCAAGGACTAACGAAAACACATATCGTCAGGTTGTTATTAACAATGTACTGTACTGTTATGGTTTGTCGCCCTCACTAGTCTACTTATTTAAGTGCTACTCAATGTCTCCAAGGACAAACGCAGTTAGTCAAAACCGAACACATATCGTCAGGTTGTTATTAACAATGTACTGTACTGTTATGGTTTGTCGCCCTCACTAGTCTACTTGTATAAAGTGCTACTGAATGTCTCCAAGGACAAACGCAGTTAGTCAAAACCGAACACATATCGTCACGTTATTATTAACAATGTACTGTACTGTTATGGTTTGCGCCCTCACTAGTCTACTTGTGTAAAGTCCTACTCAATGTCTCCAAGGACAAACGCAGTTAGTCAAAACCGAACACATATCGTCAGGTTGTTATTAACAATGTACTGTACTGTTATGGTTTGTCGCTCTCACTAGTCTACTTGTATAAAGTGCTACTCAATGTCTCCAAGGACAAACGCAGTTAGTCAAAACCGAACACATATCGTCAGGTTGTTAGTAACAATGTACTGTACTGTTATGGTTTGTCGCCCTCACTAATCTACTTGTGTAAAGTGCTACTCAATGTCTCCATGGACAAACGCAGTTAGTCCAAAACCGAACACATATCGTCAGGTTGTTATTAACAATGTACTGTACTGTTATGGTTTGTCACCCTCACTAGTCTACTTGTGTAAAGTGCTACTCAATGTCTCCAAGGACAAACGCAGTTAGTCCAAACCGAACAACATATCGTCAGGTTGTTATTAACAATGTACAGTACTGTTATGGTTTGTCGCCCTCACTAGTCTACTTGTGTAAAGTGCTACTCAATGTCTCCAAGGACAAACTCAGTTAGTCCAAAACCGAACACATATCGTCAGGTTGTTACTAACAATGTACTGTATTGTTATGGTGTGTCGCCCTCACTAGTCTACTTGTGTAAAGTGCTACTCAATGTCTCCAAGGACAAACGCAGTTAGTCAAAACCGAACACATATCGTCAGGTTGTTATTAACAATGTACTGTACTGTTATGGTTTGTCGCCCTCACTAGTCTACTTGTATAAAGTGCTACTGAATGTCTCCAAGGACAAACGCAGTTAGTCAAAACCGAACACATATCGTCACGTTATTATTAACAATGTACTGTACTGTTATGGTTTGCGCCCTCACTAGTCTACTTGTATAAAGTGCTACTCAATGTCTCCAAGGACAAACGCAGTTAGTCAAAACCGAACACATATCGTCAGGTTGTTATTAACAATGTACTGTACTGTTATGGTTTGTCGCTCTCACTAGTCTACTTGTGTAAAGTGCTACTCAATGTCTCCAAGGACAAACGCAAACACATATCGTCAGGTTGTTATTAACAATGTACTGTACTGTTATGGTTTGCGCCCTCACTAGTCTACTTGTGTAAAGTGCTACCCAATGTCTCCAAGGACAAACGCAGTTAGTCAAAACCGAACACATATCGTCAGGTTGTTATTAATAATGTACTGTACTGTTATGGTTTGTCGCCCTCACTAGTCTACTTGTATAAAGTGCTACTCAATGTCTCCAAGGACAAACGCAGTTAGTCCAAAACCGAACACATATCGTCAGGTTGTTATTAACAATGTAGTGTACTGTTATGGTTTGTCGCCCTCACTAGTCTACTTGTGTAAAGTGCTACTCAATGTCTCCAAGGACAAACGCAGTTAGTCCAAACCGAACACATATCGTCAGGGTGTTATTAACAATATACTGTACTGTTATGGTTTGTAGCCCTCACTAGTCTACTTGTGTAAAGTGCTACTCAATGTCTCCAAGGACAAACGCAGTTAGTCAAAACCGAACACATATCGTAAGGTTGTTACTAACAATGTACTGTACTCTTATGGTTTGTCGCCCTCACTAGTCTACTTGTGTAAAGTGCTACTCAGTGTCTCCAAGGACAAACGCAGTTAGTCAAAACCGAACACATATCGTCAGTTTGTTATTAACAATGTACTGTACTGTTAAGGTTTGTCGCCGTCACTAGTCTACTTGTGTAAAGTGCTACTCAATGTCTCCAAGGACAAACGCAGTTAGTCAAAACCGAACACATATCGTCAGTTTGTTACTAACAATGTACTGTACTGTTATGGTTTGCAGCCCTCACTAATCTACTTGTGTAAAGTGCTACTCAATGTCTCCAAGGACAAACGCAGTTAGTCCAAACCGAACACATATCGTCAGGTTGTTATTAACAATGTACTGTACTGTTATGGTTTGTAGCCCTCACTAGTCTACTTGTGTAAAGTGCTACTCAATGTCTCCAAGGACAAACGCAGTTAGTCAAAACCGAACACATATCGTCAGTTTGTTATTAACAATGTACTGTACTCTTATGGTTTGTCGCCCTCACTAGTCTACTTGTGTAAAGTGCTACTCAGTGTCTCCAAGGACAAACGCAGTTAGTCAAAACCGAACACATATCGTCAGTTTGTTATTAACAATGTACTGTACTGTTAAGGTTTCGTCGCCGTCACTAGTCTACTTGTGTAAAGTTCTACTCAATGTCTCCAAGGACAAACGCAGTTAGTCAAAACCGAACACATATCGTCAGTTTGTTACTAACAATGTACTGTACTGTTATGGTTTGTAGCCCTCACTAATCTACTTGTGTAAAGTGCTACTCAATGTCTCCCAGGACAAACGCAGTTAGTCCAAACCGAACACATATCGTCAGGTTGTTATTAACAATGTACTGTACTGTTATGGTTTGTAGCCCTCACTAGTCTACTTGTGTAAAGTGCTACTCAATGTCTCCAAGGACAAACGCAGTTTGTCAAAACCGAACACATATCGTCAGGTTGTTATTAACAATGTACTGTACTGTTATGGTTTGTCGCCCTCACTAGTCTACTTGTGTAAAGTGCTACTCAATGTCTCCAAGGACAAACGCAGTTAGTCAAAACCGAACACATATCGTCAGGTTGTTATTAACAATGTACTGTACTGTTATGGTTTGCGCCCTCACTAGTCTACTTGTGTAAAGTGCTACTCAATGTCTCCAAGGACAAACGCAGTTAGTCGAAACCGAACACATATCGTCAGGTTGTTATTAACAATGTACTGTACTGTCATGGCTTGTCGCCCTTACTAGTCTACTTGTATAAAGTGCTACTCAGTGTCTCCAAGGACAAACGCAGTTAGTCAAAACCGAACACATATCGTCAGGTTGTTAATAACAATGTACTGTACTGTTATGGTTTGTCGCCCTCACTAATCTACTTGTGTAAAGTGCTACTCAATGTCTCCAAGGACAAACGCAGTTAGTCCAAAACCGAACACATATCGTCAGGTTGTTATTAACAATGTACTGTACTGTTATGGTTTGTCACCCTCACAAGTTTACTTGTGTAAAGTGCTACTCAATGTCTCCAAGGACAAACGCAGTTAGTCCAAACCGAACACATATCGTCAGGTTGTTATTAACAATGTACTGTACTCTTATGGTTGGTCGCCCTCACTAGTCTACTTGTGTAAAGTGCTACTCAGTGTCTCCAAGGACAAACGCAGTTAGTCAAAACCGAACACATATCGTCAGTTTGTTATTAACAATGTACTGTACTGTTAAGGTTTGCCGCCGTCACTTGTCTACTTGTGTAAAGTGCTACTCCATGTCTCCAAGGACAAACGCAGTTAGTCAAAACCGAACACATATCGTCAGTTTGTTATTAACAATGTACTGTACTGTTATGGTTTGTAGACCTCACTAATCTACTTGTGTAAAGTGCTAATCAATGCCTCCAAGGACAAACGCAGTGAGTCCAAACCGAACACATATCGTCAGGTTGTTACTAACAATGTACTGTACTGTTATGGTTTGTCACCCTCACTAGTCTACTTGTGTAAAGTGCTACTCAATGTCTCCAAGGACAAACGCAGTTAGTCCAAAACCGAACACATATCGTCAGGTTGTTATTAACAATGTACTGTACTGTTATGGTTTGTAGCCCTCACTAATCTACTTGTGTAAAGTGCTACTCAATGTCTCCAAGGACAAACGCAGTTAGTCCAAACCGAACACATATCGTCAGATTGTTATTAATAATGTACTGTACTGTTATGGTTTGTCGCCCTCACTAGTTTACTTGTGTAAAGTGCTACTCAATGTCTCCAAGGACAAACGCAGTTAGTCCAAAACCGAACACATATCGTCAGGTTGTTATTAACAATGTACTGTACTGTTATGGTTTGTCGCCCTCACTAGTCTACTTGTGTAAAGTGCTACTCAATGTCTCCAAGGACAAACGCAGTTAGTCAAAACCGAACACATATCGTCAGTTTGTTATTAACAATGTACTGTACTCTTATGGTTTGTCGCCCTCACTATTCTACTTGTGTAAAGTGCTACTCAATGTCTCCAAGGACAAACGCAGTTAGTCAAAACCGAACACATATCGTCAGTTTGTTATTAACAATGTACTGTACTCTTATGGTTTGTCGCCCTCATTAGTCCACTTGTGTAAAGTGCTACTCAATGTCTCCAAGGACAAACGCAGTTAGTCAAAACCGAACACATATCGTCAGTTTGTTATTAACAATGTACTGTACTGTTATGGTTTGTCGCCCTCACTAGTCTACTTGTGTAAAGTGCTACTCAATGTCTCCAAGGACAAACGCAGTTAGTCAAAACCGAACACATATCGTCAGTTTGTTATTAACAATGTACTGTACTGTTATGGTTTGTAGCCCTCACTAATCTACTTGTGTAAAGTGCTACTCAATGTCTCCAAGGACAAACGCAGTTAGTCCAAACCGTACACATATCGTCAGGTTGTTATTAACAATGTAATGTACTGTTATGGTTTGTCGCCCTCACTAATCTACTTGTGTAAAGTGCTACTCAATGTCTCCAAGGACAAACGCAGTTAGTCCAAAACCGAAAACATACCGTCAGGTTGTTATTAACAATGTACTGTACTGTTATTGTTTGTCACCCTCACTAGTCTACTTGTGTAAAGTGCTACTCAGTGTCTCCAAGGACAAACGCAGTTAGTCCAAACCGAACACATATCGTCAGGTTGTTATTAACAATGTACTGTACTGTTATGATTTGTCACCCTCTCTAGTCTACTTGTGTAAAGTGCTACTCAATGTCTCCAAGGACAAACGCAGTTAGTCCAAAACCGAACACATATCGTCAGGTTGTTATTAACAATGTACTGTACTGTTATGGTTTGTAGCCCTCACTAATCTACTTGTGTAAAGTGCTACTCAATGTCTCCAACGACAAACGCAGTTAGTCAAAACCGAACACATATCGTCAGGTTGTTATTAACAATGTACTGTACTGTTATGGTTTGTCGCCCTCACTAGTCTACTTGTGTATAGTGCTACTCAATGTCTCCAAGGACAAACGCAGTTAGTCAAAACCGAACACATATCGTCAGTTTGTTATTAACAATGTACTGTAGTCTTATGGTTTTTCGCCCTCACTAGTCTACTTGTGTCAAGTGCTACTCAATGTCTCCAAGGACAAACGCAGTTAGTCAAAACCGAACACATATCGTCAGTTTGTTATTAACAATGTACTGTACTGTTATGGTTTGTCGCCCTAACTAGTCTACTTGTGTAAAGTGCTACTCAATGTCTTCAAGGACAAACGCAGTTAGTCAAAACCGAACACATATCGTCAGTTTGTTATTAACAATGTACTGTACTGTTATGGTTTGTCGCCCTCACTAGTCTACTTGTGTAAAGTGCTACTCAATGTCTCCAAGGACAAACGCAAACACATATCGTCAGGTTGTTATTAACAATGTACTGTACTGTTATGGTTTGTCGCCCTCACTAGTCTACTTATTTAAGTGATACTCAATGTCTCCAAGGACAAACGCAGTTAGTCAAAACCGAACACATATCGTCAGTTTGTTATTAACAATGTACTGTACTGTTATGGTTTGTCGCCCTCACTAGTCTACTTGTGTAAAGTGCTACTCAAAGTCTCCAAGGACAAACGCAGTTAGTCAAAACCGAACACATATCGTCAGGTTGTTATTAACAGTGTACTGTACTGTTATGGTTTGTAGCCCTCACTAGTCTACTTGTGAAAAGTGCTACTCAATGTCTCCAAGGACAAACGCAGTTAGTCAAAACCGAACACATATCGTCAGGTTGTTATTAACAATGTACTGTACTGTTATGGTTTGTCGCCCTCACTAGTCTACTTGTATAAAGTGCTACTCAATGTCTCCAAGGACAAACGCAGTTAGTCAAAACCGAACACATATCGTCAGGTTGTTATTAACAATGTACTGTACTGTTATGGTTTGTCGCCCTCACTAATCTACTTGTGTAAAGTGCTACTCAATGTCTCCAAGGACAAACGCAGTTAGTCCAAAACCGAACACATATCGTCAGGTTGTTATTAACAATGTACTGTACTGTTATGTTTTGTCACCCTCACTAGTCTACTTGTGTAAAGTGCTACTCAATGTCTCCAAGGACAAACGCAGTTAGTCCAAACCGAACACATATCGTCAGGTTGTTATTAACAATGTACTGTACTGTTATGGTTTGTAGCCCTCACTAGTCTACTTGTGTAAAGTGCTACTCAATGTCTCAAAGGACAAGCGCAGTTAGTCAAAACCGAACACATATCGTCAGGTTGTTATTAACAATGTACTGTACTGTTATGGTTTGTCGCCCTCACTAGTCTACTTGTGTAAAGTGCTACTCAATGTCTCCAAGGACAAACGCAGTTAGTCCAAAACCGAACACATATCGTCAGGTTGTTATTAACAATGTACTGTACTGTTATGGTGTGTCGCCCTCACTAGTCTACTTGTGTAAAGTGCTACTCAATGTCTCGAAGAACAAACGCTGTTAGTCCAAACTGAACACATATCGTCAGGTTGTTATTAACAATGTACTGTACTGTTACGGATTGTCGCCCTCACTAGTCTACTTGTGTAAAGTGCTACTCAATGTCTCCAAGGACAAACGCAGTTAGTCCAAAACCAAACACATATCGTCAGGTTGTTATTAACAATGTACTGTACTGTTATGGTTTGCGCCCTCACTAGTCTACTTGTATAAAGTGCTACTCAATGTCTCCAAGGACAAACGCAGTTAGTCCAAACCGAACACATATCGTCAGGTTGTTATTAACAATGTACTGTACTGTTATGGTTTGTCGCCCTCACTAGTCTACTTGTGTAAAGTGCTACTCAATGTCTCCAAGGACAAACGCAAACACATATCGTCAGGTTGTTATTAACAATGTACTGTACTGTTATGGTTTGTCACCCTCACAAGTCTACTTGTGTAAAGTGCTACTCAATGTCTCCAAGGACAAACGCAGTTAGTCCAAAACCGAACACATATCGTCAGGTTGTTATTAACAATGTACTGTACTGTTATGGTTTGTCACCCTCACAAGTCTGCTTGTGTAAAGTGCTACTCAATGTCTCCAAGGACAAACGCAGTTAGTCCAAACCGAACACATATCGTCAGGTTGTTATTAACAATGTACTGTACTGTTATGGTTTGTCGCCCTCACTAGTTTACTTTTGTAAAGTGCTACACAATGTCTCCAAGGACAAACGCAGTTAGTCAAAACCGAACACATATCGTCAGGTTGTTATTAACAATGTACAGTACTGTTATGGTTTGTCGCCCTCACTAGTCTACTTGTGTAAAGTGCTACTCAATGTCTCCAAGGACAAACTCAGTTAGTCCAAAACCGAACACATATCGTCAGGTTGTTACTAACAATGTACTGTATTGTTATGGTGTGTCGCCCTCACTAGTCTACTTGTGTAAAGTGCTACTCAATGTCTCCAAGAACAAACGCAGTTAGTCCAAACTGAACACATATCGTCAGGTTGTTATTAACAATGTACTGTACTGTTACGGTTTGTCGCCCTCACTAGTCTACTTGTGTAAAGTGCTACTCAATGTCTCCAAGGGCAAACGCAGTTAGTCCAAAACCGAACACATATCGTCAGGTTGTTATTAACAATGTACTGTACTGTTATGGTTTGCGCCCTCACTAGTCTACTTGTATAAAGTGCTACTCAATGTCTCCAAGGACAAACGCAGTTAGCCCAAACCGAACACATATCGTCAGGTTGTTATTAACAATGTACTGTACTGTTATGGTTTGTCGCCCTCACTAGTCTAGTTGTGTAAAGTGCTACTCAATGTCTCCAAGGACTAACGAAAACACATATCGTCAGGTTGTTATTAACAATGTACTGTACTGTTATGGTTTGTCGCCCTCACTAGTCTACTTATTTAAGTGCTACTCAATGTCTCCAAGGACAAACGCAGTTAGTCAAAACCGAACACATATCGTCAGGTTGTTATTAACAATGTACTGTACTGTTATGGTTTGTCGCCCTCACTAGTCTACTTGTATAAAGTGCTACTGAATGTCTCCAAGGACAAACGCAGTTAGTCAAAACCGAACACATATCGTCACGTTATTATTAACAATGTACTGTACTGTTATGGTTTGCGCCCTCACTAGTCTACTTGTGTAAAGTCCTACTCAATGTCTCCAAGGACAAACGCAGTTAGTCAAAACCGAACACATATCGTCAGGTTGTTATTAACAATGTACTGTACTGTTATGGTTTGTCGCTCTCACTAGTCTACTTGTATAAAGTGCTACTCAATGTCTCCAAGGACAAACGCAGTTAGTCAAAACCGAACACATATCGTCAGGTTGTTAGTAACAATGTACTGTACTGTTATGGTTTGTCGCCCTCACTAATCTACTTGTGTAAAGTGCTACTCAATGTCTCCATGGACAAACGCAGTTAGTCCAAAACCGAACACATATCGTCAGGTTGTTATTAACAATGTACTGTACTGTTATGGTTTGTCACCCTCACTAGTCTACTTGTGTAAAGTGCTACTCAATGTCTCCAAGGACAAACGCAGTTAGTCCAAACCGAACAACATATCGTCAGGTTGTTATTAACAATGTACAGTACTGTTATGGTTTGTCGCCCTCACTAGTCTACTTGTGTAAAGTGCTACTCAATGTCTCCAAGGACAAACTCAGTTAGTCCAAAACCGAACACATATCGTCAGGTTGTTACTAACAATGTACTGTATTGTTATGGTGTGTCGCCCTCACTAGTCTACTTGTGTAAAGTGCTACTCAATGTCTCCAAGGACAAACGCAGTTAGTCAAAACCGAACACATATCGTCAGGTTGTTATTAACAATGTACTGTACTGTTATGGTTTGTCGCCCTCACTAGTCTACTTGTATAAAGTGCTACTGAATGTCTCCAAGGACAAACGCAGTTAGTCAAAACCGAACACATATCGTCACGTTATTATTAACAATGTACTGTACTGTTATGGTTTGCGCCCTCACTAGTCTACTTGTATAAAGTGCTACTCAATGTCTCCAAGGACAAACGCAGTTAGTCAAAACCGAACACATATCGTCAGGTTGTTATTAACAATGTACTGTACTGTTATGGTTTGTCGCTCTCACTAGTCTACTTGTGTAAAGTGCTACTCAATGTCTCCAAGGACAAACGCAAACACATATCGTCAGGTTGTTATTAACAATGTACTGTACTGTTATGGTTTGCGCCCTCACTAGTCTACTTGTGTAAAGTGCTACCCAATGTCTCCAAGGACAAACGCAGTTAGTCAAAACCGAACACATATCGTCAGGTTGTTATTAATAATGTACTGTACTGTTATGGTTTGTCGCCCTCACTAGTCTACTTGTATAAAGTGCTACTCAATGTCTCCAAGGACAAACGCAGTTAGTCCAAAACCGAACACATATCGTCAGGTTGTTATTAACAATGTAGTGTACTGTTATGGTTTGTCGCCCTCACTAGTCTACTTGTGTAAAGTGCTACTCAATGTCTCCAAGGACAAACGCAGTTAGTCCAAACCGAACACATATCGTCAGGGTGTTATTAACAATATACTGTACTGTTATGGTTTGTAGCCCTCACTAGTCTACTTGTGTAAAGTGCTACTCAATGTCTCCAAGGACAAACGCAGTTAGTCAAAACCGAACACATATCGTAAGGTTGTTACTAACAATGTACTGTACTCTTATGGTTTGTCGCCCTCACTAGTCTACTTGTGTAAAGTGCTACTCAGTGTCTCCAAGGACAAACGCAGTTAGTCAAAACCGAACACATATCGTCAGTTTGTTATTAACAATGTACTGTACTGTTAAGGTTTGTCGCCGTCACTAGTCTACTTGTGTAAAGTGCTACTCAATGTCTCCAAGGACAAACGCAGTTAGTCAAAACCGAACACATATCGTCAGTTTGTTACTAACAATGTACTGTACTGTTATGGTTTGCAGCCCTCACTAATCTACTTGTGTAAAGTGCTACTCAATGTCTCCAAGGACAAACGCAGTTAGTCCAAACCGAACACATATCGTCAGGTTGTTATTAACAATGTACTGTACTGTTATGGTTTGTAGCCCTCACTAGTCTACTTGTGTAAAGTGCTACTCAATGTCTCCAAGGACAAACGCAGTTAGTCAAAACCGAACACATATCGTCAGTTTGTTATTAACAATGTACTGTACTCTTATGGTTTGTCGCCCTCACTAGTCTACTTGTGTAAAGTGCTACTCAGTGTCTCCAAGGACAAACGCAGTTAGTCAAAACCGAACACATATCGTCAGTTTGTTATTAACAATGTACTGTACTGTTAAGGTTTCGTCGCCGTCACTAGTCTACTTGTGTAAAGTTCTACTCAATGTCTCCAAGGACAAACGCAGTTAGTCAAAACCGAACACATATCGTCAGTTTGTTACTAACAATGTACTGTACTGTTATGGTTTGTAGCCCTCACTAATCTACTTGTGTAAAGTGCTACTCAATGTCTCCCAGGACAAACGCAGTTAGTCCAAACCGAACACATATCGTCAGGTTGTTATTAACAATGTACTGTACTGTTATGGTTTGTAGCCCTCACTAGTCTACTTGTGTAAAGTGCTACTCAATGTCTCCAAGGACAAACGCAGTTTGTCAAAACCGAACACATATCGTCAGGTTGTTATTAACAATGTACTGTACTGTTATGGTTTGTCGCCCTCACTAGTCTACTTGTGTAAAGTGCTACTCAATGTCTCCAAGGACAAACGCAGTTAGTCAAAACCGAACACATATCGTCAGGTTGTTATTAACAATGTACTGTACTGTTATGGTTTGCGCCCTCACTAGTCTACTTGTGTAAAGTGCTACTCAATGTCTCCAAGGACAAACGCAGTTAGTCGAAACCGAACACATATCGTCAGGTTGTTATTAACAATGTACTGTACTGTCATGGCTTGTCGCCCTTACTAGTCTACTTGTATAAAGTGCTACTCAGTGTCTCCAAGGACAAACGCAGTTAGTCAAAACCGAACACATATCGTCAGGTTGTTAATAACAATGTACTGTACTGTTATGGTTTGTCGCCCTCACTAATCTACTTGTGTAAAGTGCTACTCAATGTCTCCAAGGACAAACGCAGTTAGTCCAAAACCGAACACATATCGTCAGGTTGTTATTAACAATGTACTGTACTGTTATGGTTTGTCACCCTCACAAGTTTACTTGTGTAAAGTGCTACTCAATGTCTCCAAGGACAAACGCAGTTAGTCCAAACCGAACACATATCGTCAGGTTGTTATTAACAATGTACTGTACTCTTATGGTTGGTCGCCCTCACTAGTCTACTTGTGTAAAGTGCTACTCAGTGTCTCCAAGGACAAACGCAGTTAGTCAAAACCGAACACATATCGTCAGTTTGTTATTAACAATGTACTGTACTGTTAAGGTTTGCCGCCGTCACTTG
This sequence comes from Magicicada septendecula, assembly GCA_034769895.1. Lineage (NCBI taxonomy): Eukaryota > Metazoa > Arthropoda > Insecta > Hemiptera > Cicadidae > Magicicada > Magicicada septendecula. The sequence goes on from CM068375.1 coordinate 420,934,248, forward strand.
TCTACTTGTGTAAAGTGCTACTCCATGTCTCCAAGGACAAACGCAGTTAGTCAAAACCGAACACATATCGTCAGTTTGTTATTAACAATGTACTGTACTGTTATGGTTTGTAGACCTCACTAATCTACTTGTGTAAAGTGCTAATCAATGCCTCCAAGGACAAACGCAGTGAGTCCAAACCGAACACATATCGTCAGGTTGTTACTAACAATGTACTGTACTGTTATGGTTTGTCACCCTCACTAGTCTACTTGTGTAAAGTGCTACTCAATGTCTCCAAGGACAAACGCAGTTAGTCCAAAACCGAACACATATCGTCAGGTTGTTATTAACAATGTACTGTACTGTTATGGTTTGTAGCCCTCACTAATCTACTTGTGTAAAGTGCTACTCAATGTCTCCAAGGACAAACGCAGTTAGTCCAAACCGAACACATATCGTCAGATTGTTATTAATAATGTACTGTACTGTTATGGTTTGTCGCCCTCACTAGTTTACTTGTGTAAAGTGCTACTCAATGTCTCCAAGGACAAACGCAGTTAGTCCAAAACCGAACACATATCGTCAGGTTGTTATTAACAATGTACTGTACTGTTATGGTTTGTCGCCCTCACTAGTCTACTTGTGTAAAGTGCTACTCAATGTCTCCAAGGACAAACGCAGTTAGTCAAAACCGAACACATATCGTCAGTTTGTTATTAACAATGTACTGTACTCTTATGGTTTGTCGCCCTCACTATTCTACTTGTGTAAAGTGCTACTCAATGTCTCCAAGGACAAACGCAGTTAGTCAAAACCGAACACATATCGTCAGTTTGTTATTAACAATGTACTGTACTCTTATGGTTTGTCGCCCTCATTAGTCTACTTGTGTAAAGTGCTACTCAATGTCTCCAAGGACAAACGCAGTTAGTCAAAACCGAACACATATCGTCAGTTTGTTATTAACAATGTACTGTACTGTTATGGTTTGTCGCCCTCACTAGTCTACTTGTGTAAAGTGCTACTCAATGTCTCCAAGGACAAACGCAGTTAGTCAAAACCGAACACATATCGTCAGTTTGTTATTAACAATGTACTGTACTGTTATGGTTTGTAGCCCTCACTAATCTACTTGTGTAAAGTGCTACTCAATGTCTCCAAGGACAAACGCAGTTAGTCCAAACCGTACACATATCGTCAGGTTGTTATTAACAATGTAATGTACTGTTATGGTTTGTCGCCCTCACTAATCTACTTGTGTAAAGTGCTACTCAATGTCTCCAAGGACAAACGCAGTTAGTCCAAAACCGAAAACATACCGTCAGGTTGTTATTAACAATGTACTGTACTGTTATTGTTTGTCACCCTCACTAGTCTACTTGTGTAAAGTGCTACTCAATGTCTCCAAGGACAAACGCAGTTAGTCCAAACCGAACACATATCGTCAGGTTGTTATTAACAATGTACTGTACTGTTATGATTTGTCACCCTCTCTAGTCTACTTGTGTAAAGTGCTACTCAATGTCTCCAAGGACAAACGCAGTTAGTCCAAAACCGAACACATATCGTCAGGTTGTTATTAACAATGTACTGTACTGTTATGGTTTGTAGCCCTCACTAATCTACTTGTGTAAAGTGCTACTCAATGTCTCCAACGACAAACGCAGTTAGTCAAAACCGAACACATATCGTCAGGTTGTTATTAACAATGTACTGTACTGTTATGGTTTGTCGCCCTCACTAGTCTACTTGTGTATAGTGCTACTCAATGTCTCCAAGGACAAACGCAGTTAGTCAAAACCGAACACATATCGTCAGTTTGTTATTAACAATGTACTGTAGTCTTATGGTTTTTCGCCCTCACTAGTCTACTTGTGTCAAGTGCTACTCAATGTCTCCAAGGACAAACGCAGTTAGTCAAAACCGAACACATATCGTCAGTTTGTTATTAACAATGTACTGTACTGTTATGGTTTGTCGCCCTAACTAGTCTACTTGTGTAAAGTGCTACTCAATGTCTTCAAGGACAAACGCAGTTAGTCAAAACCGAACACATATCGTCAGTTTGTTATTAACAATGTACTGTACTGTTATGGTTTGTCGCCCTCACTAGTCTACTTGTGTAAAGTGCTACTCAATGTCTCCAAGGACAAACGCAAACACATATCGTCAGGTTGTTATTAACAATGTACTGTACTGTTATGGTTTGTCGCCCTCACTAGTCTACTTATTTAAGTGATACTCAATGTCTCCAAGGACAAACGCAGTTAGTCAAAACCGAACACATATCGTCAGTTTGTTATTAACAATGTACTGTACTGTTATGGTTTGTCGCCCTCACTAGTCTACTTGTGTAAAGTGCTACTCAAAGTCTCCAAGGACAAACGCAGTTAGTCAAAACCGAACACATATCGTCAGGTTGTTATTAACAGTGTACTGTACTGTTATGGTTTGTAGCCCTCACTAGTCTACTTGTGAAAAGTGCTACTCAATGTCTCCAAGGACAAACGCAGTTAGTCAAAACCGAACACATATCGTCAGGTTGTTATTAACAATGTACTGTACTGTTATGGTTTGTCGCCCTCACTAGTCTACTTGTATAAAGTGCTACTCAATGTCTCCAAGGACAAACGCAGTTAGTCAAAACCGAACACATATCGTCAGGTTGTTATTAACAATGTACTGTACTGTTATGGTTTGTCGCCCTCACTAATCTACTTGTGTAAAGTGCTACTCAATGTCTCCAAGGACAAACGCAGTTAGTCCAAAACCGAACACATATCGTCAGGTTGTTATTAACAATGTACTGTACTGTTATGTTTTGTCACCCTCACTAGTCTACTTGTGTAAAGTGCTACTCAATGTCTCCAAGGACAAACGCAGTTAGTCCAAACCGAACACATATCGTCAGGTTGTTATTAACAATGTACTGTACTGTTATGGTTTGTAGCCCTCACTAGTCTACTTGTGTAAAGTGCTACTCAATGTCTCAAAGGACAAGCGCAGTTAGTCAAAACCGAACACATATCGTCAGGTTGTTATTAACAATGTACTGTACTGTTATGGTTTGTCGCCCTCACTAGTCTACTTGTGTAAAGTGCTACTCAATGTCTCCAAGGACAAACGCAGTTAGTCCAAAACCGAACACATATCGTCAGGTTGTTATTAACAATGTACTGTACTGTTATGGTGTGTCGCCCTCACTAGTCTACTTGTGTAAAGTGCTACTCAATGTCTCCAAGAACAAACGCTGTTAGTCCAAACTGAACACATATCGTCAGGTTGTTATTAACAATGTACTGTACTGTTACGGATTGTCGCCCTCACTAGTCTACTTGTGTAAAGTGCTACTCAATGTCTCCAAGGACAAACGCAGTTAGTCCAAAACCAAACACATATCGTCAGGTTGTTATTAACAATGTACTGTACTGTTATGGTTTGCGCCCTCACTAGTCTACTTGTATAAAGTGCTACTCAATGTCTCCAAGGACAAACGCAGTTAGTCCAAACCGAACACATATCGTCAGGTTGTTATTAACAATGTACTGTACTGTTATGGTTTGTCGCCCTCACTAGTCTACTTGTGTAAAGTGCTACTCAATGTCTCCAAGGACAAACGCAAACACATATCGTCAGGTTGTTATTAACAATGTACTGTACTGTTATGGTTTGTCACCCTCACAAGTCTACTTGTGTAAAGTGCTACTCAATGTCTCCAAGGACAAACGCAGTTAGTCCAAAACCGAACACATATCGTCAGGTTGTTATTAACAATGTACTGTACTGTTATGGTTTGTCACCCTCACAAGTCTGCTTGTGTAAAGTGCTACTCAATGTCTCCAAGGACAAACGCAGTTAGTCCAAACCGAACACATATCGTCAGGTTGTTATTAACAATGTACTGTACTGTTATGGTTTGTCGCCCTCACTAGTTTACTTTTGTAAAGTGCTACACAATGTCTCCAAGGACAAACGCAGTTAGTCAAAACCGAACACATATCGTCAGGTTGTTATTAACAATGTACTGTACTGTTATGGTTTGTCGCTCTCACTAGTCTACTTGTGTAAAGTGCTACTCAAAGTCTCCAAGGACAAACGCAGTTAGTCAAAACCGAACACATATCGTCAGTTTGTTACTAACAATGTACTGTACTGTTATGGTTTGTCGCCGTCACTAGTCTACTTGTGTAAAGTGCTACTCAATGTCTCCAAGGACAAACGCAGTTAGTCAAAACCGAACACATATCGTCAGTTTGTTACTAACAATGTACTGTACTGTTATGGTTTGTAGCCCTCACTAATCTACTTGTGTAAAGTGCTACTCAATGTCTCCCAGGACAAACGCAGTTAGTCCAAACCGAACACATATCGTCAGGTTGTTATTAACAATGTACTGTACTGTTATGGTTTGTCGCCCTCACTAGTCTACTTGTGTAAAGTGCTACTCAATGTCTCCAAGGACAAACGCAGTTAGTCCAAAACCGAACACATATCGTCAGGTTGTTATTAACAATGTACTGTACTGTTATGGTTTGTCGCCCTCACTAGTCTACTTGTATAAAGAGCTACTCAATGTCTCCAAGGACAAACGCAGTTAGTCAAAACCGAACACATATCGTCAGGTTGTTATTAACAATGTACTGTACTGTTATGGTTTGTCGCCCTCACTAATCTACTTGTGTAAAGTGCTACTCAATGTCTCCAAGGACAAACGCAGTTAGTCCAAAACCGAACACATATCGTCAGGTTGTTATTAACTATGTACTGTACTGTTATGGTTTGTCACCCTCACTAGTCTACTTGTGTAAAGTGCTACTCAATGTCTCCAAGGACAAACGCAGTTAGTCCAAACCGAACACATATCGTCAGGTTGTTATTAACAATGTACAGTACTGTTATGGCTTGTCGCCCTCACTAGTCTACTTGTGTAAAGTGCTACTCAATGTCTCCAAGGACAAACTCAGTTAGTCCAAAACCGAACACATATCGTCAGGTTGTTACTAACAATGTACTGTATTGTTATGGTGTGTCGCCCTCACTAGTCTACTTGTGTAAAGTGCTACTCAATGTCTCCAAGAACAAACGCAGTTAGTCCAAACTGAACACATATCGTCAGGTTGTTATTAACAATGTACTGTACTGTTACGGTTTGTCGCCCTCACTAGTCTACTTGTGTAAAGTGCTACTCAATGTCTCCAAGGGCAAACGCAGTTAGTCCAAAACCGAACACATATCGTCAGGTTGTTATTAACAATGTACTGTACTGTTATGGTTTGCGCCCTCACTAGTCTACTTGTATAAAGTGCTACTCAATGTCTCCAAGGACAAACGCAGTTAGCCCAAACCGAACACATATCGTCAGGTTGTTATTAACAATGTACTGTACTGTTATGGTTTGTCGCCCTCACTAGTCTAGTTGTGTAAAGTGCTACTCAATGTCTCCAAGGACTAACGAAAACACATATCGTCAGGTTGTTATTAACAATGTACTGTACTGTTATGGTTTGTCGCCCTCACTAGTCTACTTATTTAAGTGCTACTCAATGTCTCCAAGGACAAACGCAGTTAGTCAAAACCGAACACATATCGTCAGGTTGTTATTAACAATGTACTGTACTGTTATGGTTTGTCGCCCTCACTAGTCTACTTGTATAAAGTGCTACTGAATGTCTCCAAGGACAAACGCAGTTAGTCAAAACCGAACACATATCGTCACGTTATTATTAACAATGTACTGTACTGTTATGGTTTGCGCCCTCACTAGTCTACTTGTGTAAAGTCCTACTCAATGTCTCCAAGGACAAACGCAGTTAGTCAAAACCGAACACATATCGTCAGGTTGTTATTAACAATGTACTGTACTGTTATGGTTTGTCGCTCTCACTAGTCTACTTGTATAAAGTGCTACTCAATGTCTCCAAGGACAAACGCAGTTAGTCAAAACCGAACACATATCGTCAGGTTGTTAGTAACAATGTACTGTACTGTTATGGTTTGTCGCCCTCACTAATCTACTTGTGTAAAGTGCTACTCAATGTCTCCATGGACAAACGCAGTTAGTCCAAAACCGAACACATATCGTCAGGTTGTTATTAACAATGTACTGTACTGTTATGGTTTGTCACCCTCACTAGTCTACTTGTGTAAAGTGCTACTCAATGTCTCCAAGGACAAACGCAGTTAGTCCAAACCGAACAACATATCGTCAGGTTGTTATTAACAATGTACAGTACTGTTATGGTTTGTCGCCCTCACTAGTCTACTTGTGTAAAGTGCTACTCAATGTCTCCAAGGACAAACTCAGTTAGTCCAAAACCGAACACATATCGTCAGGTTGTTACTAACAATGTACTGTATTGTTATGGTGTGTCGCCCTCACTAGTCTACTTGTGTAAAGTGCTACTCAATGTCTCCAAGGACAAACGCAGTTAGTCAAAACCGAACACATATCGTCAGGTTGTTATTAACAATGTACTGTACTGTTATGGTTTGTCGCCCTCACTAGTCTACTTGTATAAAGTGCTACTGAATGTCTCCAAGGACAAACGCAGTTAGTCAAAACCGAACACATATCGTCACGTTATTATTAACAATGTACTGTACTGTTATGGTTTGCGCCCTCACTAGTCTACTTGTATAAAGTGCTACTCAATGTCTCCAAGGACAAACGCAGTTAGTCAAAACCGAACACATATCGTCAGGTTGTTATTAACAATGTACTGTACTGTTATGGTTTGTCGCTCTCACTAGTCTACTTGTGTAAAGTGCTACTCAATGTCTCCAAGGACAAACGCAAACACATATCGTCAGGTTGTTATTAACAATGTACTGTACTGTTATGGTTTGCGCCCTCACTAGTCTACTTGTGTAAAGTGCTACCCAATGTCTCCAAGGACAAACGCAGTTAGTCAAAACCGAACACATATCGTCAGGTTGTTATTAATAATGTACTGTACTGTTATGGTTTGTCGCCCTCACTAGTCTACTTGTATAAAGTGCTACTCAATGTCTCCAAGGACAAACGCAGTTAGTCCAAAACCGAACACATATCGTCAGGTTGTTATTAAAAATGTAGTGTACTGTTATGGTTTGTCGCCCTCACTAGTCTACTTGTGTAAAGTGCTACTCAATGTCTCCAAGGACAAACGCAGTTAGTCCAAACCGAACACATATCGTCAGGGTGTTATTAACAATATACTGTACTGTTATGGTTTGTAGCCCTCACTAGTCTACTTGTGTAAAGTGCTACTCAATGTCTCCAAGGACAAACGCAGTTAGTCAAAACCGAACACATATCGTAAGGTTGTTACTAACAATGTACTGTACTCTTATGGTTTGTCGCCCTCACTAGTCTACTTGTGTAAAGTGCTACTCAGTGTCTCCAAGGACAAACGCAGTTAGTCAAAACCGAACACATATCGTCAGTTTGTTATTAACAATGTACTGTACTGTTAAGGTTTGTCGCCGTCACTAGTCTACTTGTGTAAAGTGCTACTCAATGTCTCCAAGGACAAACGCAGTTAGTCAAAACCGAACACATATCGTCAGTTTGTTACTAACAATGTACTGTACTGTTATGGTTTGCAGCCCTCACTAATCTACTTGTGTAAAGTGCTACTCAATGTCTCCAAGGACAAACGCAGTTAGTCCAAACCGAACACATATCGTCAGGTTGTTATTAACAATGTACTGTACTGTTATGGTTTGTCACCCTCATTAGTCTACTTGTGTAAAGTGCTACTCAATGTCTCCAATGACAAACGCAGTTAGTCCAAAACCGAACACATATCGTCAGGTTGTTATTAATAATGTACTGTACTGTTATGGTTTGTCGCCCTCACTAGTCTACTTGTATAAAGTGCTACTCAATGTCTCCAAGGACAAACGCAGTTAGTCAAAACCGAACACATATCGTCAGGTTGTTATTAACAATGTACTGTACTGTTATGGTTTGTCGCCCTCACTAATCTACTTGTGTAAAGCGCTACTCAATGTCTCCAAGGACAAACGCAGTTAGTCCAAAACCGAACACATATCGTCAGGTTGTTATTAACAATGTACTGTACTGTTATGGTTTGTCACCCTCACTAGTCTACTTGTGTAAAGTGCTACTCAATGTCTCCAAGGACAAACGCAGTTAGTCCAAACCGAACACATATCGTCAGGTTGTTATTAACAATGTGCTGTACTGTTTTGGTTTGTAGCCCTCACTAGTCTACTTGTGTAAAGTGCTACTCAATGTCTCAAAGGACAAACGCAGTTAGTCCAAACCGAACACATATCGTCAGGTTGTTATTAACAATGTACTGTACTGTTATAGTTTGTCGCCCTCACTAGTCTACTTGTGTAAAGTGCTACTCAATGTCTCCAAGGACAAACGCAGTTAGTCCAAAACCGAACACATATCGTCAGGTTGTTATTAACAATGTACTGTACTGTTATGGTGTGTCGCCCTCACTAGTCTACTTGTGTAAAGTGCTACTCAATGTCTCCAAGGACAAACGCAGTTTGTCCAAACTGAACACATATCGTCAGGTTGTTATTAACAATGTACTGTACTGTTACGGTTTGTCGCCCTCACTAGTCTACTTGTGTAAAGTGCTACTCAATGTCTCCAAGGACAAACGCAGTTAGTCCAAAACCGAACACATATCGTCAGGTTGTTATTAACAATGTACTGTACTGTTATGGTTTGCGCCCTCACTAGTCTACTTGTATAAAGTGCTACTCAATGTCTCCAAGGACAAATGCAGTTAGTCAAAACCGAACACATATCGTCAGGTTGTTATTAACAATGTACTGTACTGTTATGTTTTCTCGCCCTCACTAGTCTACTTGTGTAAAGTGCTACTCAATGTCTCCAAGGACAAACGCAAACACATATCGTCAGGTTGTTATTAACAATGTACTGTACTGTTATGGTTTGTCGCCCTCACTAGTCTACTTGTTTAAGTGCTACTCAATGTCTCCAAGGACAAACGCAGTTAGTCAAAACCGAACACATATCGTCAGGTTGTTATTAACAATGTACTGTACTGTTATGGTTTGCGCCCTCACTAGTCTACTTGTGTAAAGTGCTACTCAATGTCTCAAAGGACAAACGCAGTTAGTCCAAACCGAACACATATCGTCAGGTTGTTATTAACAATGTACTGTACTGTTATAGTTTGTCGCCCTCACTAGTCTACTTGTGTAAAGTGCTACTCAATGTCTCCAAGGACAAACGCAGTTAGTCCAAAACCGAACACATATCGTCAGGTTGTTATTAGCAATGTACTGTACTGTTATGGTTTGTCACCCTCACAAGTCTGCTTGTGTAAAGTGCTACTCAATGTCTCCAAGGACAAACGCAGTTAGTCCAAACCGAACACATATCGTCAGGTTGTTATTAACAATGTACTGTACTGTTATGGTTTGTAGCCCTCACTAGTCTACTTGTGTAAAGTGCTACTCAATGTCTCCAAGGACAAACGCAGTTAGTCAAAACCGATTACATATCGTCAGGTTGTTATTAACAATGTACTGTACTGTTATGGTTTGTCGCCCTCACTAGTCTACTTGTATAAAGTGCTACTCAATGTCTCCAAGAACAAACGCAGTTAGTCAAAACCGAACACATATCGTCAGGTTGTTATTAACAATGTACTGTACTGTTATGGTTTGTCGCCCTCACTAATCTACTTGTGTAAAGTGCTACTCAATGTCTCCAAGGACAAACGCAGTTAGTCCAAAACCGAACACATATCGTCAGGTTGTTATTAAAAATGTACTGTACTGTTATGGTTTGTCACCCTCACTAGTCTACTTGTGTAAAGTGCTACTCAATGTCTCCAAGGACAAACGCAGTTAGTCCAAACCGAACACATATCGTCAGGTTGTTATTAACAATGTACTGTACTGTTATGGTTTGTAGCCCTCACTAGTCTACTTGTGTAAAGTGCTACTCAATGTCTCAAAGGACAAACGCAGTTAGTCCAACCTGAACACATATCGTCAGGTTGTTATTAACAATGTACTGTACTGTTATGATTTGTCGCCCTCACTAGTCTACTTGTGTAAAGTGCCACTCAATGTCTCCAAGGACAAACGCAGTTAGTCCAAAACCGAACACATATTGTCAGGTTGTTATTAACAATGTACTGTACTGTTATGGTGTGTCGCCCTCTGTAGTCTACTTGTGTAAAGTGCTACTCAATGTCTCCAAGAACAAACGCAGTTAGTCCAAACTGAACACATATCGTCAGGTTGTTCTTAACAATGTACTGTACTGTTACGGTTTGTCGCCCTCACTAGTCTACTTGTGTAAAGTGCTACTCAATGTCTCCAAGGACAAACGCAGTTAGTCCAAAACCAAACACATATCGTCAGGTTGTTATTAACAATGTACTGTACTGTTATGGTTTGCGCCCTCACTAGTCTACTTGTATAAAGTGCTACTCAATGTCTCCAAGGACAAACGCAGTTAGTCCAAACCGAACACATATCGTCAGGTTGTTATTAACAATGTACTGTACTGTTATGGTTTGTCGCCCTCACTAGTCTACTTGTGTAAAGTGCTACTCAATGTCTCCAAGGACAAACGCAAACACATATCGTCAGGTTGTTATTAACAATGTACTGTACTGTTATGGTTTGTCACCCTCACAAGTCTACTTGTGTAAAGTGCTACTCAATGTCTCCAAGGACAAACGCAGTTAGTCCAAACCGAACACATATCGTCAGGTTGTTATAGACAATGTACTGTACTGTTATGGTTTGTCGCCCTCACTAGTTTACTTGTGTAAAGTGCTACTCAATGTCTCCAAGGACAAACGCAGTTAGTCAAAACCGAACACATATCGTCAGGTTGTTATTAACAATGTACTGTACTGTTATGGTTTGTCGCCCTCACTAGTCTACTTGTGTAAAGTGCTACTCAAAGTCTCCAAGGACAAACGCAGTTAGTCCAAACCGAACACATATCGTCAGGTTGTTATTAACAATGTACTGTACTGTTATGGTTTGTAGCCCTCACTAGTCTACTTGTGTAAAGTGCTACTCAATGTCTCCAAGGACAAACGCAGTTAGTCAAAACCGAACACATATCGTCAGTTTGTTATTAACAATGTACTGTACTCTTATGGTTTGTCGCCCTCATTAGTCTACTTGTGTAAAGTGCTACTCAGTGTCTCCAAGGACAAACGCAGTTAGTCAAAACCGAACACATATCGTCAGTTTGTTATTAACAATGTACTGTACTGTTAAGGTTTGTCGCCGTCACTAGTCTACTTGTGTAAAGTGCTACTCAATGTCTCCAAGGACAAACGCAGTTAGTCAAAACCGAACACATATCGTCAGTTTGTTACTAACAATGTACTGTACTGTTATGGTTTGTAGCCCTCACTAATCTACTTGTGTAAAGTGCTACTCAATATCTCCCAGGACAAACGCAGTTAGTCCAAACCGAACACATATCGTCAGGTTGTTATTAACAATGTACTGTACTGTTATGTTTTGTCGCCCTCACTAGTCTACTTGTATAAAGTGCTACTCAATGTCTCCAAGGACAAACGCAGTTAGTCCAAAACCGAACACATATCGTCAGGTTGTTATTAACAATGTACTGTACTGTTATGGTTTGTCGCCCTCACTAGTCTACTTGTATAAAGTGCTACTCAATGTCTCAAAGGACAAACGCAGTTAGTCCAAACCGAACACATATCGTCAGGTTGTTATTAACAATGTACTGTACTGTTATGGTTTGTCGCCCTCACTAGTCTACTTGTGTAAAGTGCTACTCAATGTCTCCAAGGACAAACTCAGTTAGTCCAAAACCGAACACATATCGTCAGGTTGTTACTAACAATGTACTGTATTGTTATGGTGTGTCGCCCTCACTAGTCTACTTGTGTAAAGTGCTACTCAATGTCTCCAAGAACATACGCAGTTAGTCCAAACTGAACACATATCGTCAGTTCGTTATTAACAATGTACTGTACTGTTACGGTTTGTCGCCCTCACTAGTCTACTTGTGTAAAGTGCTTCTCAATGTCTCCAAGGACAAACGCAGTTAGTCCAAAACCGAACACATATCGTCAGGTTGTTATTAACAATGTACTGTACTGTTATGGTTTGCGCCCTCACTAGTCTACTTGTATAAAGTGCTACTTAATGTCTCCAAGGACAAACGCAGTTAGTCCAAACCGAACACATATCGTCAGGTTGTTATTAACAATGTACTGTACTGTTATGGTTTGTCGCCCTCACTAGTCTAGTTGTGTAAAGTGCTACTCAATGTCTCCAAGGACAAACGAAAACACATATCGTCAGGTTGTTATTAACAATGTACTGTACTGTTATGGTTTGTCGCCCTCACTAGTCTACTTATTTAAGTGCTACTCAATGTCTCCAAGGACAAACGCAGTTAGTCAAAACCGAACACATATCGTCAGGTTGTTATTAATAATGTACTGTACTGTTATGGTTTGCGCCCTCACTAGTCTACTTGTGTAAAGTGCTACTCAATGTCTCCAAGGACAAACGCAGTTAGTCAAAACCGAACACATATCGTCAGGTTGTTATTAACAATGTACTGTACTGTTATGGTTTTTCGCCCTCACTAGTCTACTTGTATAAAGTGCTACTGAATGTCTCCAAGGACAAACGCAGTTAGTCAAAACCGAACACATATCGTCACGTTATTATTAACAATGTACTGTACTGTTATGGTTTGCGCCCTCACTAGTCTACTTGTATAAAGTGCTACTCAATGTCTCCAAGGACAAACGCAGTTAGTCAAAACCGAACACATATCGTCAGGTTGTTATTAACAATGTACTGTACTGTTATGGTTTGTCGCTCTCACTAGTCTACTTGTGTAAAGTGCTACTCAATGTCTCCAAGGACAAACGCAAACACATATCGTCAGGTTGTTATTAACAATGTACTGTACTGTTATGGTTTGTCGCCCTCACTAGTCTACTTGTTTAAGTGCTACTCAATGTCTGCAAGGACAAACGCAGTTAATCAAAACCGAACACATATCGTCAGGTTGTTATTAACAATGTACTGTACTGTTATGGTTTGCGCCCTCACTAGTCTACTTGTGTAAAGTGCTACCCAATGTCTCCAAGGACAAACGCAGTTAGTCAAAACCGAACACATATCGTCAGGTTTTTATTAATAATGTACTGTACTGTTATGGTTTGTCGCCCTCACTAGTCTACTTGTATAAAGTGCTACTCATTGTCTCCAAGGACAAACGCAGTTAGTCCAAAACCGAACACATATCGTCAGGTTGTTATTAACAATGTAGTGTACTGTTATGGTTTGTCGCCCTCACTAGTCTACTTGTGTAAAGTGCTACTCAGTGTCTCCAAGGACAAACGCAGTTAGTCCAAACCGAACACATATCGTCAGGGTGTTATTAACAATATACTGTACTGTTATGGTTTGTAGCCCTCACTAGTCTACTTGTGTAAAGTGCTACTCATTGTCTCCAAGGACAAACGCAGTTAGTCAAAACCGAACACATATCGTCAGGTTGTTATTAACAAAGTACTGTACTGTTATGGTTTGCGCCCTCACTAGTCTACTTGTATAAAGTGCTACTCAATGTCTCCAAGGACAAACACAGTTAGTCCAAAACCGAACACATATCGTCAGATTGTTATTAACAATGTACTGTACTGTTATGGTTTGTCACCCTCACAAGTCTACTTGTGTAAAGTGCTACTAAATGTCTCCAAGTACAAACGTAGTTAGTCCAAACCGAACACATATCGTCAGGTTGTTACTAACAATGTACTGTACTCTTATGGTTTGTCGCCCTCACTAGTCTACTTGTGTAAAGTGCTACTCAGTGTCTCCAAGGACAAACGCAGTTAGTCAAAACCGAACACATATCGTCAGTTTGTTATTAACAATGTACTGTACTGTTAAGGTTTGTCGCCGTCACTAGTCTACTTGTGTAAAGTGCTACTCAATGTCTCCAAGGACAAACGCAGTTAGTCAAAACCGAACACATATCGTCAGTTTGTTACTAACAATGTACTGTACTGTTATGGTTTGTAGCCCTCACTAATCTACTTGTGTAAAGTGCTACTCAATGTCTCCAAGGACAAACGCAGTTAGTCCAAACCGAACACATATCGTCAGGTTGTTATTAACAATGTACTGTACTGTTATGGTTTGTCACCCTCACTAGTCTACTTGTGTAAAGTGCTACTCAATGTCTCCAAGGACAAACGCAGTTAGTCCAAAACCGAACACATATCGTCAGGTTGTTATTAACAATGTACTGTACTGTTATGGTTTGTCGCCCTCACTAGTCTACTTGTATAAAGTGCTACTCAATGTCTCCAAGGACAAACGCAGTTAGTCAAAACCGAACACATATCGTCAGGTTGTTATTAACAATGTACTGTACTGTTATGGTTTGTCGCCCTCACTAATCTACTTGTGTAAAGTGCTACTCAATGTCTCCAAGGACAAACGCAGTTAGTCCAAAACCGAACACATATCGTCAGGTTGTTATTAACAATGTACTGTACTGTTATGGTTTGTCACCCTCACTAGTCTACTTGTGTAAAGTGCTACTCAATGTCTCCAAGGACAAACGCAGTTAGTCCAAACCGAACACATATCGTCAGGTTGTTATTAACAATGTACTGTACTGTTATGGTTTGTAGCCCTCACTAGTCTACTTGTGTAAAGTGCTACTCAATGTCTCAAAGGACAAACGCAGTTAGTCCAAACCGAACACATATCGTCAGGTTGTTATTAACAATGTACTGTACTGTTATAGTTTGTCGCCCTCACTAGTCTACTTGTGTAAAGTGCTACTCAATGTCTCCAAGGACAAACGCAGTTAGTCCAAAACCGAACACATATCGTCAGGTTGTTATTAACAATGTACTGTACTGTTATGGTGTGTCGCCCTCACTAGTCTACTTGTGTAAAGTGCTACTCAATGTCTCCAAGAACAAACGCAGTTAGTCCAAACTGAACACATATCGTCAGGTTGTTATTAACAATGTACTGTACTGTTACGGTTTGTCGCCCTCACTAGTCTACTTGTGTAAAGTGCTACTCAATGTCTCCAAGGACAAACGCAGTTAGTCCAAAACCGAACACATATCGTCAGGTTGTTATTAACAATGTACTGTACTGTTATGGTTTGCGCCCTCACTAGTCTACTTGTATAAAGTGCTACTCAATGTCTCCAAGGACAAACGCAGTTAGTCCAAACCGAACACATATCGTCAGGTTGTTAATAACAATGTACTGTACTGTTATGGTTTGTCGCCCTCACTAGTCTACTTGTGTAAAGTGCTACTCAATGTCTCCAAGGACAAACGCAAACACATATCGTCAGGTTGTTATTAACAATGTACTGTACTGTTATGGTTTGTCGCCCTCACTAGTCTACTTATTTAAGTGCTACTCAATGTCTCCAAGGACAAACGCAGTTAGTCAAAACCGAACACATATCGTCAGGTTGTTATTAACAATGTACTGTACTGTTATGGCTTGCGCCCTCACTAGTCTACTTGTGTAAAGTCCTACTCAATGTCTCCAAGGACAAACGCAGTTAGTCAAAACCGAACACATATCGTCAGGTTGTTATTAACAATGTACTGTACTGTTATGGTTTGTCGCCCTCACTAGTCTACTTGTATAAAGTGCTACTCAATGTCTCCAAGGACAAACGCAGTTAGTCAAAACCGAACACATATCGTCAGGTTGTTATTAACAATGTACTGTACTGTTATGGTTTGCGCCCTCACTAGTCTACTTGTATAAAGTGCTGCTCAATGTCTCCAAGGACAAACGCAGTTAGTCAAAACCGAACACATATCGTCAGGTTGTTATTAACAATGTACTGTACTGTTATGGTTTGTCGCCCTCACTAGTCTACTTGTGTAAAGTGCTACTCAATGTCTCCAAGGACAAACGCAAACACATATCGTCAAGTTGTTATTAACAATGTACTGTACTGTTATGGTTTGTCGCCCTCACTAGTCTACTTGTTTAAGTGCTACTCAATGTCTCCAAGGACAAACGCAGTTAGTCAAAAACGAACACATATCGTCAGGTTGTTATTAACAATGTACTGTACTGTTATGGTTTGCGCCCTCGCTAGTCTACTTGTGTAAAGTGCTACTCAATGTCTCCAAGGAAAAACGCAGTTAGTCAAAACCGAACACATATCGTCAGGTTGTTATTAATAATGTACTGTACTGTTATGGTTTGTCGCCCTCACTAGTCTACTTGTAGAAAGTGTTACTCAATGTCTCCAAGGACAAACGCAGTTAGTTCAAAACCGAACACATATCGTCAGGTTGTTATTAACAATGTAGTGTACTGTTATGGTTTGTCGCCCTCACTAGTCTACTTGTGTAAAGTGCTACTCAATGTCTCCAAGGACAAACGCAGTTAGTCCAAACCGAACACATATCGTCAGGGTGTTATTAACAATATACTGTACTGTTATGGTTTGCGCCCTCACTAGTCTACTTGTGTAAAGTGCTACTCAATGTCTCCAAGGACAAACGCAGTTAGTCGAAACCGAACACATATCGTCAGGTTGTTATTAACAATGTACTGTACTGTCATGGCTTGTCGCCCATACTAGTCTACTTGTATAAAGTGCTACTCAGTGTCTCCAAGGACAAACGCAGTTAGTCAAAACCGAACACATATCGTCAGGTTGTTATTAACAATGTACTGTACTGTTATGGTTTGTCGCCCTCACTAATCTACTTGTGTAAAGTGCTACTCAATGTCTCCAAGGACAAACGCAGTTAGTCCAAAACCGAACACATATCGTCAGGTTGTTATTAACAATGTACTGTACTGTTATGGTTTGTCACCCTCACAAGTCTACTTGTGTAAAGTGCTACTCAATGTCTCCAAGGACAAACGCAGTTAGTCCAAACCGAACACATATCGTCAGGTTGTTATTAACAATGTACTGTACTCTTATGGTTGGTCGCCCTCACTAGTCTACTTGTGTAAAGTGCTACTCAGTGTCTCCAAGGACAAACGCAGTTAGTCAAAAACGAACACATATCGTCAGTTTGTTATTAACAATGTACTGTACTGTTAAGGTTTGCCGCCGTCACTTGTCTACTTGTGTAAAGTGCTACTCCATGTCTCCAAGGACAAACGCAGTTAGTCAAAACCGAACACATATCGTCAGTTTGTTATTAACAATGTACTGTACTGTTATGGTTTGTAGCCCTCACTAATCTACTTGTGTAAAGTGCTAATCAATGCCTCCAAGGACAAACGCAGTGAGTCCAAACCGAACACATATTGTCAGGTTGTTACTAACAATGTACTGTACTGTTATGGTTTGTCACCCTCACTAGTCTACTTGTGTAAAGTGCTACTCAATGTCTCCAAGGACAAACGCAGTTAGTCCAAAACCGAACACATATCGTCAGGTTGTTATTAACAATGTACTGTACTGTTATGGTTTGTAGCCCTCACTAATCTACTTGTGTAAAGTGCTACTCAATGTCTCCAAGGACAAACGCAGTTAGTCAAAACCGAACACATATCGTCAGATTGTTATTAATAATGTACTGTACTGTTATGGTTTGTCGCCCTCACTAGTTTACTTGTGTAAAGAGCTACTCAATGTCTCCAAGGACAAACGCAGTTAGTAAAAACCGAACACATATCGTCAGGTTGTTATTAACAATGTACTGTACTGTTATGGTTTGCGCCCTCACTAGTCTACTTGTATAAAGTGCTGCTCAATGTCTCCAAGGACAAACGCAGTTAGTCCAAACCGAACACATATCGTCAGATTGTTATTAACAATGTACTGTACTGTTATGGTTTGTCGCCCTCACTAGTCTACTTGTGTAAAGTGCTACTCAATGTCTCCAAGGACAAACGCAAACACATATCGTCAGGTTGTTATTAACAATGTACTGTACTGTTATGGTTTGTCGCCCTCACTAGTGTACTTGTTTAAGTGCTGCTCAATGTCTCCAAGGACAAACGCAGTTAGTCAAAACCGAACACATATCGTCAGGTTGTTATTAACAATGTACTGTACTGTTATGGTTTGCGCCCTCACTAGTCTACTTGTGTAAAGTGCTACTCAATGTCTCCAAGGACAAACGCAGTTAGTCAAAAACGAACACATATCGTCAGTTTGTTATTAACAATGTACTGTACTGTTAAGGTTTGCCGCCGTCACTTGTCTACTTGTGTAAAGTGCTACTCCATGTCTCCAAGGACAAACGCAGTTAGTCAAAACCGAACACATATCGTCAGTTTGTTATTAACAATGTACTGTACTGTTATGGTTTGTAGCCCTCACTAATCTACTTGTGTAAAGTGCTAATCAATGCCTCCAAGGACAAACGCAGTGAGTCCAAACCGAACACATATTGTCAGGTTGTTACTAACAATGTACTGTACTGTTATGGTTTGTCACCCTCACTAGTCTACTTGTGTAAAGTGCTACTCAATGTCTCCAAGGACAAACGCAGTTAGTCCAAAACCGAACACATATCGTCAGGTTGTTATTAACAATGTACTGTACTGTTATGGTTTGTAGCCCTCACTAATCTACTTGTGTAAAGTGCTACTCAATGTCTCCAAGGACAAACGCAGTTAGTCAAAACCGAACACATATCGTCAGATTGTTATTAATAATGTACTGTACTGTTATGGTTTGTCGCCCTCACTAGTTTACTTGTGTAAAGAGCTACTCAATGTCTCCAAGGACAAACGCAGTTAGTAAAAACCGAACACATATCGTCAGGTTGTTATTAACAATGTACTGTACTGTTATGGTTTGCGCCCTCACTAGTCTACTTGTATAAAGTGCTGCTCAATGTCTCCAAGGACAAACGCAGTTAGTCCAAACCGAACACATATCGTCAGATTGTTATTAACAATGTACTGTACTGTTATGGTTTGTCGCCCTCACTAGTCTACTTGTGTAAAGTGCTACTCAATGTCTCCAAGGACAAACGCAAACACATATCGTCAGGTTGTTATTAACAATGTACTGTACTGTTATGGTTTGTCGCCCTCACTAGTGTACTTGTTTAAGTGCTGCTCAATGTCTCCAAGGACAAACGCAGTTAGTCAAAACCGAACACATATCGTCAGGTTGTTATTAACAATGTACTGTACTGTTATGGTTTGCGCCCTCACTAGTCTACTTGTGTAAAGTGCTACTCAATGTCTCCAAGGACAAACGCAGTTAGTCAAAACCGAACACATATCGTCAGGTTGTTATTAATAATGTACTGTACTGTTATGGTTTGTCGTCCTCACTAGTCTACTTGTAGAAAGTGTTACTCAATGTCTCCAAGGACAAACGCAGTTAGTTCAAAACCGAACACATATCGTCAGGTTGTTATTAACAATGTAGTGTACTGTTATGGTTTGTCGCCCTCACTAGTCTACTTGTGTAAAGTGCTACTCAATGTCTCCAAGGACAAACGCAGTTAGCCCAAACCGAACACATATCGTCAGGGTGTTATTAACAATATACTGTACTGTTATGGTTTGTAGCCCTCACTAGTCTACTTGTGTAAAGTGCTACTCAATGTCTCCAAGGACAAACGCAAACACATATCGTCAAGTTGTTATTAACAATGTACTGTACTGTTATGGTTTGTCGCCCTCACTAGTCTACTTGTTTAAGTGCTACTCAATGTCTCCAAGGACAAACGCAGTTAGTCAAAACCGAACACATATCGTCAGGTTGTTATTAACAATGTACTGTACTGTTATGGTTTGCGCCCTCACTAGTCTACTTGTGTAAAGTGCTACTCAATGTCTCCAAGGAAAAACGCAGTTAGTCAAAACCGAACACATATCGTCAGGTTGTTATTAATAATGTACTGTACTGTTATGGTTTGTCGCCCTCACTAGTCTACTTGTAGAAAGTGTTACTCAATGTCTCCAAGGACAAACGCAGTTAGTTCGAAACCGAACACATATCGTCAGGTTGTTATTAACAATGTAGTGTACTGTTATGGTTTGTCGCCCTCACTAGTCTACTTGTGTAAAGTGCTACTCAATGTCTCCAAGGACAAACGCAGTTAGTCCAAACCGAACACATATCGTCAGGGTGTTATTAACAATATACTGTACTGTTATGGTTTGCGCCCTCACTAGTCTACTTGTGTAAAGTGCTACTCAATGTCTCCAAGGACAAACGCAGTTAGTCGAAACCGAACACATATCGTCAGGTTGTTATTAACAATGTACTGTACTGTCATGGCTTGTCGCCCATACTAGTCTACTTGTATAAAGTGCTACTCAGTGTCTCCAAGGACAAACGCAGTTAGTCAAAACCGAACACATATCGTCAGGTTGTTATTAACAATGTACTGTACTGTTATGGTTTGTCGCCCTCACTAATCTACTTGTGTAAAGTGCTACTCAATGTCTCCAAGGACAAACGCAGTTAGTCCAAAACCGAACACATATCGTCAGGTTGTTATTAACAATGTACTGTACTGTTATGGTTTGTCACCCTCACAAGTCTACTTGTGTAAAGTGCTACTCAATGTCTCCAAGGACAAACGCAGTTAGTCCAAACCGAACACATATCGTCAGGTTGTTATTAACAATGTACTGTACTCTTATGGTTGGTCGCCCTCACTAGTCTACTTGTGTAAAGTGCTACTCAGTGTCTCCAAGGACAAACGCAGTTAGTCAAAACCGAACACATATCGTCAGGTTGTTATTAACAATGTACTGTACTGTTATGGTTTGCGCCCTCACTAGTCTACTTGTGTAAAGTGCTACTCAATGTCTCCAAGGAAAAACGCAGTTAGTCAAAACCGAACACATATCGTCAGGTTGTTATTAATAATGTACTGTACTGTTATGGTTTGTCGCCCTCACTAGTCTACTTGTAGAAAGTGTTACTCAATGTCTCCAAGGACAAACGCAGTTAGTTCAAAACCGAACACATATCGTCAGGTTGTTATTAACAATGTAGTGTACTGTTATGGTTTGTCGCCCTCACTAGTCTACTTGTGTAAAGTGCTACTCAATGTCTCCAAGGACAAACGCAGTTAGTCCAAACCGAACACATATCGTCAGGGTGTTATTAACAATATACTGTACTGTTATGGTTTGCGCCCTCACTAGTCTACTTGTGTAAAGTGCTACTCAATGTCTCCAAGGACAAACGCAGTTAGTCGAAACCGAACACATATCGTCAGGTTGTTATTAACAATGTACTGTACTGTCATGGCTTGTCGCCCATACTAGTCTACTTGTATAAAGTGCTACTCAGTGTCTCCAAGGACAAACGCAGTTAGTCAAAACCGAACACATATCGTCAGGTTGTTATTAACAATGTACTGTACTGTTATGGTTTGTCGCCCTCACTAATCTACTTGTGTAAAGTGCTAATCAATGTCTCCAAGGACAAACGCAGTTAGTCCAAAACCGAACACATATCGTCAGGTTGTTATTAACAATGTACTGTACTGTTATGGTTTGTCACCCTCACAAGTCTACTTGTGTAAAGTGCTACTCAATGTCTCCAAGGACAAACGCAGTTAGTCCAAACCGAACACATATCGTCAGGTTGTTATTAACAATGTACTGTACTCTTATGGTTGGTCGCCCTCACTAGTCTACTTGTGTAAAGTGCTACTCAGTGTCTCCAAGGACAAACGCAGTTAGTCAAAAACGAACACATATCGTCAGTTTGTTATTAACAATGTACTGTACTGTTAAGGTTTGCCGCCGTCACTTGTCTACTTGTGTAAAGTGCTACTCCATGTCTCCAAGGACAAACGCAGTTAGTCAAAACCGAACACATATCGTCAGTTTGTTATTAACAATGTACTGTACTGTTATGGTTTGTAGCCCTCACTAATCTACTTGTGTAAAGTGCTAATCAATGCCTCCAAGGACAAACGCAGTGAGTCCAAACCGAACACATATTGTCAGGTTGTTACTAACAATGTACTGTACTGTTATGGTTTGTCACCCTCACTAGTCTACTTGTGTAAAGTGCTACTCAATGTCTCCAAGGACAAACGCAGTTAGTCCAAAACCGAACACATATCGTCAGGTTGTTATTAACAATGTACTGTACTGTTATGGTTTGTAGCCCTCACTAATCTACTTGTGTAAAGTGCTACTCAATGTCTCCAAGGACAAACGCAGTTAGTCAAAACCGAACACATATCGTCAGATTGTTATTAATAATGTACTGTACTGTTATGGTTTGTCGCCCTCACTAGTTTACTTGTGTAAAGAGCTACTCAATGTCTCCAAGGACAAACGCAGTTAGTAAAAACCGAACACATATCGTCAGGTTGTTATTAACAATGTACTGTACTGTTATGGTTTGCGCCCTCACTAGTCTACTTGTATAAAGTGCTGCTCAATGTCTCCAAGGACAAACGCAGTTAGTCCAAACCGAACACATATCGTCAGATTGTTATTAACAATGTACTGTACTGTTATGGTTTGTCGCCCTCACTAGTCTACTTGTGTAAAGTGCTACTCAATGTCTCCAAGGACAAACGCAAACACATATCGTCAGGTTGTTATTAACAATGTACTGTACTGTTATGGTTTGTCGCCCTCACTAGTGTACTTGTTTAAGTGCTGCTCAATGTCTCCAAGGACAAACGCAGTTATTCAAAACCGAACACATATCGTCAGGTTGTTATTAACAATGTACTGTACTGTTATGGTTTGCGCCCTCACTAGTCTACTTGTGTAAAGTGCTACTCAATGTCTCCAAGGACAAACGCAGTTAGTCAAAAACGAACACATATCGTCAGTTTGTTATTAACAATGTACTGTACTGTTAAGGTTTGCCGCCGTCACTTGTCTACTTGTGTAAAGTGCTACTCCATGTCTCCAAGGACAAACGCAGTTAGTCAAAACCGAACACATATCGTCAGTTTGTTATTAACAATGTACTGTACTGTTATGGTTTGTAGCCCTCACTAATCTACTTGTGTAAAGTGCTAATCAATGCCTCCAAGGACAAACGCAGTGAGTCCAAACCGAACACATATTGTCAGGTTGTTACTAACAATGTACTGTACTGTTATGGTTTGTCACCCTCACTAGTCTACTTGTGTAAAGTGCTACTCAATGTCTCCAAGGACAAACGCAGTTAGTCCAAAACCGAACACATATCGTCAGGTTGTTATTAACAATGTACTGTACTGTTATGGTTTGTAGCCCTCACTAATCTATTTGTGTAAAGTGCTACTCAATGTCTCCAAGGACAAACGCAGTTAGTCAAAACCGAACACATATCGTCAGATTGTTATTAATAATGTACTGTACTGTTATGGTTTGTCGCCCTCACTAGTTTACTTGTGTAAAGAGCTACTCAATGTCTCCAAGGACAAACGCAGTTAGTAAAAACCGAACACATATCGTCAGGTTGTTATTAACAATGTACTGTACTGTTATGGTTTGCGCCCTCACTAGTCTACTTGTATAAAGTGCTGCTCAATGTCTCCAAGGACAAACGCAGTTAGTCCAAACCGAACACATATCGTCAGATTGTTATTAACAATGTACTGTACTGTTATGGTTTGTCGCCCTCACTAGTCTACTTGTGTAAAGTGCTACTCAATGTCTCCAAGGACAAACGCAAACACATATCGTCAGGTTGTTATTAACAATGTACTGTACTGTTATGGTTTGTCGCCCTCACTAGTGTACTTGTTTAAGTGCTGCTCAATGTCTCCAAGGACAAACGCAGTTAGTCAAAACCGAACACATATCGTCAGGTTGTTATTAACAATGTACTGTACTGTTATGGTTTGCGCCCTCACTAGTCTACTTGTGTAAAGTGCTACTCAATGTCTCCAAGGACAAACGCAGTTAGTCAAAACCGAACACATATCGTCAGGTTGTTATTAATAATGTACTGTACTGTTATGGTTTGTCGTCCTCACTAGTCTACTTGTAGAAAGTGTTACTCAATGTCTCCAAGGACAAACGCAGTTAGTTCAAAACCGAACACATATCGTCAGGTTGTTATTAACAATGTAGTGTACTGTTATGGTTTGTCGCCCTCACTAGTCTACTTTTGTAAAGTGCTACTCAATGTCTCCAAGGACAAACGCAGTTAGCCCAAACCGAACACATATCGTCAGGGTGTTATTAACAATATACTGTACTGTTATGGTTTGTAGCCCTCACTAGTCTACTTGTGTAAAGTGCTACTCAATGTCTCCAAGGACAAACGCAGTTAGTCAAAACCGAACACATATCGTCAGGTTGTTATTAACAATGTACTGTACTGTTATGGTTTGTCGCCCTCACTAGTCTACTTGTGTAAAGTGCTACTCACTGTCTCCAAGGACAAACGCAGTTAGTCAAAACCGAACACATATCGTCAGGTTGTTATTAACAATGTACTGTACTGTTATGGTTTGCGCCCTCACTAGTCTACTTGTTTAAAGTGCTACTCAATGTCTCCAAGGACAAACGCAGTTAGTCGAAACCGAACACATATCGTCAGGTTGTTATTAACAATGTACTGTACTGTCATGGCTTGTCGCCCTTACTAGTCTACTTGTATAAAGTGCTACTCAGTGTCTCCAAGGACAAACGCAGTTAGTCAAAACCGAACACATATCGTCAGGTTGTTATTAACAATGTACTGTACTGTTATGGTTTGTCGCCCTCACTAATCTACTTGTGTAAAGTGCTACTCAATGTCTCCAAGGACAAACGCAGTTAGTCCAAAACCGAACACATATCGTCAGGTTGTTATTAACAATGTACTGTACTGTTATGGTTTGTCACCCTCACAAGTCTACTTGTGTAAAGTGCTACTCAATGTCTCCAAGGACAAACGCAGTTAGTCCAAACCGAACACATATCGTCAGGTTTTTATTAACAATGTACTGTACTCTTATG
This sequence comes from Magicicada septendecula, assembly GCA_034769895.1. NCBI lineage: Eukaryota > Metazoa > Arthropoda > Insecta > Hemiptera > Cicadidae > Magicicada > Magicicada septendecula. The sequence continues at coordinate 420,959,115 of CM068375.1, forward strand.
GTTGGTCGCCCTCACTAGTCTACTTGTGTAAAGTGCTACTCAGTGTCTCCAAGGACAAACGCAGTTAGTCAAAACCGAACACATATCGTCAGTTTGTTATTAACAATGTACTGTACTGTTAAGGTTTGCCGCCGTCACTTGTCTACTTGTGTAAAGTGCTACTCCATGTCTCCAAGGACAAACGCAGTTAGTCAAAACCGAACACATATCGTTAGTTTGTTATTAACAATGTGCTGTACTGTTATGGTTTGTAGCCCTCACTAATCTACTTGTGTAAAGTGCTAATCAATGCCTCCAAGGACAAACGCAGTGAGTCCAAACCGAACACATATCGTCAGGTTGTTACTAACAATGTACTGTACTGTTATGGTTTGTCACCCTCACTAGTCTACTTGTGTAAAGTGCTACTCAATGTCTCCAAGGACAAACGCAGTTAGTCCAAAACCGAACACATATCGTCAGGTTGTTATTAACAATGTACTGTACTGTTATGGTTTGTAGCCCTCACTAATCTACTTGTGTAAAGTGCTACTCAATGTCTCCAAGGACAAACGCAGTTAGTCAAAACCGAACACATATCGTCAGACTGTTATTAATAATGTACTGTACTGTTATGGTTTGTCGCCCTCACTAGTTTACTTGTGTAAAGTGCTACTCAATGTCTCCAAGGACAAACGCAGTTAGTCAAAACCGAACACATATCGTCAGGTTGTTATTAACAATGTACTGTACTGTTATGGTTTGCGCCCTCACTAGTCTACTTGTATAAAGTGCTGCTCAATGTCTCCAAGGACAAACGCAGTTAGTCCAAACCGAACACATATCGTCAGGTTGTTATTAACAATGTACTGTACTGTTATGGTTTGTCGCCCTCACTAGTCTACTTGTGTAAAGTGCTACTCAATGTCTCCAAGGACAAACGCAAACACATATCGTCAGGTTGTTATTAACAATGTACTGTACTGTTATGGTTTGTCGCCCTCACTAGTCTACTTGTTTAAGTGCTACTCAATGTCTCCAAGGACAAACGCAGTTAGTCAAAACCGAACACATATCGTCAGGTTGTTATTAACAATGTACTGTACTGTTATGGTTTGCGCCCTCACTAGTCTACTTGTGTAAAGTGCTACTCAATGTCTCCAAGGACAAACGCAGTTAGTCAAAACCGAACACATATCGTCAGGTTGTTATTAATAATGTACTGTACTGTTATGGTTTGTCGCCCTCACTAGTCTACTTGTAGAAAGTGTTACTCAATGTCTCCAAGGACAAACGCAGTTAGTTCAAAACCGAACACATATCGTCAGGTTGTTATTAACAATGTAGTGTACTGTTATGGTTTGTCGCCCTCACTAGTCTACTTGTGTAAAGTGCTACTCAATGTCTCCAAGGACAAACGCAGTTAGTCCAAACCGAACACATATCTTCAGGGTGTTATTAACAATATACTGTACTGTTATGGTTTGTAGCCCTCACTAGTCTACTTGTGTAAAGTGCTACTCAATGTCTCCAAGGACAAACGCAGTTAGTCAAAACCGAACACATATCGTCAGGTTGTTATTAACAATGTACTGTACTGTTATGGTTTGTCGCCCTCACTAGTCTACTTGTGTAAAGTGCTACTCAATGTCTCCAAGGACAAACGCAGTTAGTCCAAACCGAACACATATCGTCAGGGTGTTATTAACAATATACTGTACTGTTATGGTTTGTAGCCCTCACTAGTCTACTTGTGTAAAGTGCTACTCAATGTCTCCAAGGACAAACGCAGTTAGTCAAAACCGAACACATATCGTCAGGTTGTTATTAACAATGTACTGTACTGTTATGGTTTGTCGCCCTCACTAGTCTACTTGTGTAAAGTGCTACTCAATGTCTCCAAGGACAAACGCAGTTAGTCAAAACCGAACACATATCGTCAGGTTGTTATTAACAATGTACTGTACTGTTATGGTTTGCGCCCTCACTAGTCTACTTGTGTAAAGTGCTACTCAATGTCTCCAAGGACAAACGCAAACACATATCGTCAGGTTGTTATTAACAATGTACTGTACTGTTATGGTTTGTCGCCCTCACTAGTCTACTTATTTACGTGCTACTCAATGTCTCCAAGGACAAACGCAGTTAGTCAAAACCGAACACATATCGTCAGGTTGTTATTAACAATGTACTGTACTGTTATGGTTTGCGCCCTCACTAGTCTACTTGTGTAAAGTCCTACTCAATGTCTCCAAGGACAAACGCAGTTAGTCAAAACCGAACACATATCGTCAGGTTGTTATTAGCAATGTACTGTACTGTTATGGTTTGTCGCCCTCACTAGTCTACTTGTATAAAGTGCTACTCAATGTCTCCAAGGACAAACGCAGTTAGTCAAAACCGAACACATATCGTCAGGTTGTTATTAACAATGTACTGTACTGTTATGGTTTGCGCCCTCACTAGTCTACTTGTATAAAGTGCTGCTCAATGTCTCCAAGGACAAACGCAGTTAGTCAAAACCGAACACATATCGTCAGGTTGTTATTAACAATGTACTGTACTGCTATGGTTTGTCGCCCTCACTAGTCTACTTGTGTAAAGTGCTACTCAATGTCTCCAAGGACAAACGCAAACACATATCGTCAGGTTGTTATTAACAACGTACTGTACTGTTATGGTTTGTCGCCCTCACTAGTCTACTTGTTTAAGTGCTACTCAATGTCTCCAAGGACAAACGCAGTTAGTCAAAACCGAACACATATCGTCAGGTTGTTATTAACAATGTACTGTACTGTTATGGTTTGCGCCCTCACTAGTCTACTTGTGTAAAGTGCTACTCAATGTCTCCAAGGACAAACGCAGTTAGTCAAAACCGAACACATATCGTCAGGTTGTTATTAATAATGTACTGTACTGTTATGGTTTGTCGCCCTCACTAGTCTACTTGTAGAAAGTGTTACTAAATGTCTCCAAGGACAAACGCAGTTAGTTCAAAACCGAACACATATCGTCAGGTTGTTATTAACAATGTAGTGTACTGTTATGGTTTGTCGCCCTCACTAGTCTACTTGTGTAAAGTGCTACTCAATGTCTCCAAGGACAAACGCAGTTAGTCCAAACCGAACACATATCGTCAGGGTGTTATTAACAATATACTGTACTGTTATGGTTTGTAGCCCTCACTAGTCTACTTGTGTAAAGTGCTACTGAATGTCTCCAAGGACAAACGCAGTTAGTCAAAACCGAACTCATATCGTCAGGTTGTTATTAACAATGTACTGTACTGTCATGTTTTGTCGCCCTCACTAGTCTACATGTGTAAAGTGCTACTCAATGTCTCCAAGGACAAACGCAGTTAGTCAAAACCGAACACATATCGTCAGGTTGTTATTAACAATGTACTGTACTGTTATGGTTTGCGCCCTCACTAGTCTACTTGTGTAAAGTGCTACTCAATGTCTCCAAGGACAAACGCAGTTAGTCGAAACCGAACACATATCGTCAGGTTGTTATTAACAATGTACTGTACTGTCATGGCTTGTCGCCCTTACTAGTTTACTTGTATAAAGTGCTACTCAGTGTCTCCAAGGACAAACGCAGTTAGTCAAAACCGAACACATATCGTCAGGTTGTTATTAACAATGTACTGTACTGTTATGGTTTGTCGCCCTCACTAATCTACTTGTGTAAAGTGCTACTCAATGTCTCCAAGGACAAACGCAGTTAGTCAAAACCGAACACATATCGTCAGATTGTTATTAATAATGTACTGTACTGTTATGGTTTGTCGCCCTCACTAGTTTACTTGTGTAAAGTGCTACTCAATGTCTCCAAGGACAAACGCAGTTAGTCAAAACAGAACACATATCGTCAGGTTGTTATTAACAATGTACTGTACTGTTATGGTTTGCGCCCTCACTAGTCTACTTGTATAAAGTGCTGCTCAATGTCTCCAAGGACAAACGCAGTTAGTCCAAATCGAACACATATCGTCAGGTTGTTATTAACAATGTACTGTACTGTTATGGTTTGTCGCCCTCACTAGTCTACTTGTGTAAAGTGCTACTCAATGTCTCCAAGGACAAACGCAAACACATATCGTCAGGTTGTTATTAACAATGTACTGTACTGTTATGGTTTGTCGCCCTCACTAGTCTACTTGTTTAAGTGCTACTCAATGTCTCCAAGGACAAACGCAGTTAGTCAAAACCGAACACATATCGTCAGGTTGTTATTAACAATGTACTGTACTGTTATGGTTTGCGCCCTCACAAGTCTACTTGTGTAAAGTGCTACTCAATGTCTCCAAGGACAAACGCAGTTAGTCAAAACCGAACACATATCGTCAGGTTGTTATTAATAATGTACTGTACTGTTATGGTTTGTCGCCCTCACTAGTCTACTTGTAGAAAGTGTTACTCAATGTCTCCAAGGACAAACGCAGTTAGTTCAAAACCGAACACATATCGTCAGGTTGTTATTAACAATGTAGTGTACTGTTATGGTTTGTCGCCCTCACTAGTCTACTTGTGTAAAGTGCTACTCAATGTCTCTAAGGACAAACGCAGTTAGTCCAAACCGAACACATATCGTCAGGGTGTTATTAACAATATACTGTACTGTTATGGTTTGTAGCCCTCACTAGTCTACTTGTGTAAAGTGCTACTCAATGTCTCCAAGGACAAACGCAGTTAGTCAAAACCGAACACATATCGTCAGGTTGTTATTAACAATGTACTGTACTCTTATGGTTTGTCGCCCTCACTAGTCTACTTGTGTAAAGTGCTACTCAATGTCTCCAAGGACAAACGCAGTTAGTCAAAACCGAACACATATCGTCAGGTTGTTCTTAACAATGTACTGTACTGTTATGGTTTGCGCCCTCACTAGTCTACTTGTGTAAAGTGCTACTCAATGTCTCCAAGGACAAACGCAGTTAGTCGAAACCGAACACATATCGTCAGGTTGTTATTAACAATGTACTGTACTGTCATGGCTTGTCGCCCTTACTAGTCTACTTGTATAAAGTGCTACTCAGTGTCTCCAAGGACAAACGCAGTTAGTCAAAACCGAACACATATCGTCAGGTTGTTATTAACAATGTACTGTACTGTTATGGTTTGTCGCCCTCACTAATCTACTTGTGTAAAGTGCTACTCAATGTCTCCAAGGACAAACGCAGTTAGTCCAAAACCGAACACATATCGTCAGGTTGTTATTAACAATGTACTGTACTGTTATGGTTTGTCACCCTCACAAGTCTACTTGTGTAAAGTGCTACTCAATGTCTCCAAGGACAAACGCAGTTAGTCCAAACCGAACACATATCGTCAGGTTGTTATTAACAATGTACTGTACTCTTATGGTTGGTCGCCCTCAGTAGTCTACTTGTGTAAAGTGCTACTCAGTGTCTCCAAGGACAAACGCAGTTAGTCAAAACCGAACACATATCGTCAGTTTGTTATTAACAATGTACTGTACTGTTAAGGTTTGCCGCCGTCACTTGTCTACTTGTGTAAAGTGCTACTCCATGTCTCCAAGGACAAACGCAGTTAGTCAAAACCGAACACATATCGTCAGTTTGTTATTAACAATGTACTGTACTGTTATGGTTTGTAGCCCTCACTAATCTACTTGTGTAAAGTGCTAATCAATGCCTCCAAGGACAAACGCAGTGAGTCCAAACCGAACACATATCGTCAGGTTGTTACTAACAATGTACTGTACTGTTATGGTTTGTCACCCTCACTAGTCTACTTGTGTAAAGTGCTACTCAATGTCTCCAAGGACAAACGCAGTTAGTCCAAAACCGAACACATATCGTCAGGTTGTTATTAACAATGTACTGTACTGTTATGGTTTGTAGCCCTCACTAATCTACTTGTGTAAAGTGCTACTCAATGTCTCCAAGGACAAACGCAGTTAGTCCAAACCGAACACATATCGTCAGATTGTTATTAATAATGTACTGTACTGTTATGGTTTGTCGCCCTCACTAGTTTACTTGTGTAAAGTGCTACTCAATGTCTCCAAGGACAAACGCAGTTAGTCCAAAACCGAACACATATCGTCAGGTTGTTATTAACAATGTACTGTACTGTTATGGTTTGTCGCCCTCACTAGTCTACTTGTGTAAAGTGCTACTCAATGTCTCCAAGGACAAACGCAGTTAGTCAAAACCGAACACATATCGTCAGTTTGTTATTAACAATGTACTGTACTCTTATGGTTTGTCGCCCTCACTAGTCTACTTGTGTAAAGTGCTACTCAATGTCTCCAAGGACAAACGCAGTTAGTCAAAACCGAACACATATTGTCAGTTTGTTATTAACAATGTACTGTACTCTTATGGTTTGTCGCCCTCACTAGTCTACTTGTGTAAAGTGCTACTCAATGTCTCCAAGGACAAACGCAGTTAGTCAAAACCGAACACATATCGTCAGTTTGTTATTAACAATGTACTGTACTGTTATGGTTTGTCGCCCTCACTAGTCTACTTGTGTAAAGTGCTACTCAATGTCTCCAAGGACAAACGCAGTTAGTCAAAACCGAACACATATCGTCAGTTTGTTATTAACAATGTACTGTACTGTTATGGTTTGTAGCCCTCACTAATCTACTTGTGTAAAGTGCTACTTAATGTCTCCAAGAACAATCGCAGTTAGCCCAAACCGAACACATATCGTCAGGTTGTTATTAACAATGTACTGTACTGTTATGGTTTGTCGCCCTCACTAGTCTACTTGTATAAAGTGCTACTCAATGTCTCCAAGGACAAACGCAGTTAGTCCAAACCGTACACATATCGTCAGGTTGTTATTAACAATGTAATGTACTGTTATGGTTTGTCGCCCCCACTAATCTACTTGTGTAAAGTGCTACTCAATGTCTCCAAGGACAAACGCAGTTAGTCCAAAACCGAACACATATCGTCAGGTTGTTATTAACAATGTACAGTACTGTTATGGTTTGTCACCCTCACTAGTCTACTTGTGTAAAGTGCTACTCAATGTCTCCAAGGACAAACGCAGTTAGTCCAAACCGAACACATATCGTCAGGTTGTTATTAACAATGTACTGTACTGTTATGGTTTGTTACCCTCACTAGTCTACTTGTGTAAAGTGCTACTCAATGTCTCCAAGGACAAACGCAGTTAGTCCAAAACCGAACACATATCGTCAGATTGTTATTAACAATGTACTGTACTGTTATGGTTTGTAGCCCTCACTAATCTACTTGTGTAAAGTGCTACTCAATGTCTCCAACGACAAACGCAGTTAGTCAAAACCGAACACATATCGTCAGGTTGTTATTAACAATGTACTGTACTGTTATGGTTTGTCGCCCTCACTAGTCTACTTGTGTATAGTGCTACTCAATGTCTCCAAGGACAAACGCAGTTAGTCAAAACCGAACACATATCGTCAGTTTGTTATTAACAATGTACTGTAGTCTTATGGTTTTTCGCCCTCACTAGTCTACTTGTGTAAAGTGCTACTCAATGTCTCCAAGGACAAACGCAGTTAGTCAAAACCGAACACATATCGTCAGTTTGTTATTAACAATGTACTGTACTGTTATGGTTTGTCGCCCTCACTAGTCTACTTGTGTAAAGTGCTACTCATTGTCTTCAAGGACAAACGCAGTTAGTCAAAACCGAACACATATCGTCAGTTTGTTATTAACAATGTAATGTACTGTTATGGTTTGTCGCCCTCACTAGTCTACTTGTGTAAAGTGCTACTCAATGTCTCCAAGGACAAACGCAAACACATATCGTCAGGTTGTTATTAACAATGTACTGTACTGTTATGGTTTGCGCCCTCACTAGTCTACTTGTGTAAAGCCCTACTCAATGTCTCCAAGGACAAACGCAGTTAGTCAAAACCGAACACATATCGTCAGTTTGTTATTAACAATGTACTGTACTGTTATGGTTTGTCGCCCTCACTAGTCTACTTGTGTAAAGTGCTACTCAAAGTCTCCAAGGACAAACGCAATTAGTCAAAACCGAACACATATCGTCAGGTTGTTATTAACAATGTACTGTACTGTTATGGTTTGTAGCCCTCACTAGTCTACTTGTGAAAAGTGCTACTCAATGTCTCCAAGGACAAACGCAGTTAGTCAAAACCGAACACATATCGTCAGGTTGTTATTAACAATGTACTGTACTGTTATGGTTTGTCGCCCTCACTAGTCTACTTGTATAAAGTGCTACTCAATGTCTCCAAGGACAAACGCAGTTAGTCAAAACCGAACACATATCGTCAGGTTGTTATTAACAATGTACTGTACTGTTATGGTTTGTCGCCCTCACTAATCTACTTGTGTAAAGTGCTACTCAATGTCTCCAAGGACAAACGCAGTTAGTCCAAAACCGAACACATATCGTCAGGTTGTTATTAACAATGTACTGTACTGTTATGGTTTGTCACCCTCACTAGTCTACTTGTGTAAAGTGCTACTCAATGTCTCCAAGGACAAAAGCAGTTAGTCCAAACCGAACACATATCGTCAGGTTGTTATTAACAATGTACTGTACTGTTATGGTTTGTAGCCCTCACTAGTCTACTTGTGTAAAGTGCTACTCAATGTCTCAAAGGACAAGCGCAGTTAGTCCAAACCGAACACATATCGTCAGGTTGTTATTAACAATGTACTGTACTGTTATGGTTTGTCGCCCTCACTAGTCTACTTGTGTAAAGTGCTACTCAATGTCTCCAAGGACAAACGCAGTTAGTCCAAAACCGAACACATATCGTCAGGTTGTTATTAACAATGTACTGTACTGTTATGGTGTGTCGCCCTCACTAGTCTACTTGTGTAAAGTGCTACTCAATGTCTCCAAGAACAAACGCAGTTAGTCCAAACTGAACACATATCGTCAGGTTGTTATTAACAATGTACTGTACTGTTACGGATTGTCGCCCTCACTAGTCTACTTGTGTAAAGTGCTACTCAATGTCTCCAAGGACAAACGCAGTTAGTCCAAAACCAAACACATATCGTCAGGTTGTTATTAACAATGTACTGTACTGTTATGGTTTGCGCCCTCACTAGTCTACTTGTATAAAGTGCTACTCAATGTCTCCAAGGACAAACGCAGTTAGTCCAAACCGAACACATATCGTCAGGTTGTTATTAACAATGTACTGTACTGTTATGGTTTGTCGCCCTCACTAGTCTACTTGTGTAAAGTGCTACTCAATGTCTCCAAGGACAAACGCAAACACATATCGTCAGGTTGTTATTAACAATGTACTGTACTGTTATGGTTTGTCACCCTCACATGTCTACTTGTGTAAAGTGCTACTCAATGTCTCCAAGGACAAACGCAGTTAGTCCAAAACCGAACACATATCGTCAGGTTGTTATTACCAATGTACTGTACTGTTATGGTTTGTCACCCTCACAAGTCTACTTGTGTAAAGTGCTACTCAATGTCTCCAAGGACAAACGCAGTTAGTCCAAACCGAACACATATCGTCAGGTTGTTATTAACAATGTACTGTACTGTTATGGTTTGTCGCCCTCACTAGTTTACTTTTGTAAAGTGCTACACAATGTCTCCAAGGACAAACGCAGTTAGTCAAAACCGAACACATATCGTCAGGTTGTTATTAACAATGTACTGTACTGTTATGGTTTGTCGCCCTCACTAGTCTACTTGTGTAAAGTGCTACTCAAAGTCTCCAAGGACAAACGCAGTTAGTCCAAACCGAACACATATCGTCAGGTTGTTATTAACAATGTACTGTATTGTTATGGTTTGCGCCCTCACTAGTCTACTTGTGTAAAGTGCTACTCAATGTCTCCAAGGACAAACGCAGTTAGTCAAAACCGAACACATATCGTCAGTTTGTTATTAACAATGTACTGTACTCTTATGGTTTGCCGCCCTCACTAGTCTACTTGTGTAAAGTGCTACTCAGTGTCTCCAAGGACAAACGCAGTTAGTCAAAACCGAACACATATCGTCAGTTTGTTATTAACAATGTACTGTACTGTTAAGGTTTGTCGCCGTCACTAGTCTACTTGTGTAAAGTGCTACTCAATGTCTCCAAGGACAAACGCAGTTAGTCAAAACCGAACACATATCGTCAGTTTGTTACTAACAATGTACTGTACTGTTATGGTTTGTCGCCCTCACTAGTCTACTTGTGTAAAGTGCTACTCAATGTCTCCAAGGACAAACGCAGTTAGTCCAAAACCGAACACATATCGTCAGGTTGTTATTAACAATGTACTGTACTGTTATGGTTTGTCGCCCTCACTAGTCTACTTGTATAAAGTGCTACTCAATGTCTCCAAGGACAAACGCAGTTAGTCAAAACCGAACACATATCGTCAGGTTGTTATTAACAATGTACTGTACTGTTATGGTTTGTCGCCCTCACTAATCTACTTGTGTAAAGTGCTACTCAATGTCTCCAAGGACAAACGCAGTTAGTCCAAAACCGAACACATATCGTCAGGTTGTTATTAACTATGTACTGTACTGTTATGGTTTGTCACCCTCACTAGTCTACTTGTGTAAAGTGCTACTCAATGTCTCCAAGGACAAACGCAGTTAGTCCAAACCGAACACATATCGTCAGGTTGTTATTAACAATGTACAGTACTGTTATGGCTTGTCGCCCCCACTAGTCTACTTGTGTAAAGTGCTACTAAATGTCTCCAAGGACAAACTCAGTTAGTCCAAAACCGAACACATATCGTCAGGTTGTTACTAACAATGTACTGTATTGTTATGGTGTGTCGCCCTCACTAGTCTACTTGTGTAAAGTGCTACTCAATGTCTCCAAGAACAAACGCAGTTAGTCCAAACTGAACACATATCGTCAGGTTCTTATTAACAATGTACTGTACTGTTACGGTTTGTCGCCCTCACTAGTCTACTTGTGTAAAGTGCTACTCAATGTCTCCAAGGGCAAACGCAGTTAGTCCAAAACCGAACACATATCGTCAGGTTATTATTAACAATGTACTGTACTGTTATGGTTTGCGCCGTCACTAGTCTACTTGTATAAAGTGCTACTCAATGTCTCCAAGGACAAACGCAGTTAGCCCAAACCGAACACATATCGTCAGGTTGTTATTAACAATGTACTGTACTGTTATGGTTTGTCGCCCTCACTAGTCTAGTTGTGTAAAGTGCTACTCAATGTCTCCAAGGACAAACGAAAACACATATCGTCAGGTTGTTATTAACAATGTACTGTACTGTTATGGTTTGTCGCCCTCACTAGTCTACTTATTTAAGTGCTACTCAATGTCTCCAAGGACAAACGCAGTTAGTCAAAACCGAACACATATCGTCAGGTTGTTATTAACAATGTACTGTACTGTTATGGTTTGTCGCCCTCACTAGTCTACTTGTATAAAGTGCTACTGAATGTCTCCAAGGACAAACGCAGTTAGTCAAAACCGAACACATATCGTCACGTTATTATTAACAATGTACTGTACTGTTATGGTTTGCGCCCTCACTAGTCTACTTGTGTAAAGTCCTACTCAATGTCTCCAAGGACAAACGCAGTTAGTCAAAACCGAACAAATATCGTCAGGTTGTTATTAACAATGTACTGTACTGTTATGGTTTGTCGCCCTCACTAGTCTACTTGTATAAAGTGCTACTCAATGTCTCCAAGGACAAACGCAGTTAGTCAAAACCGAACACATATCGTCAGGTTGTTATTAACAATGTACTGTACTGTTATGGTTTGTCGCCCTCACTAATCTACTTGTGTAAAGTGCTACTCAATGTCTCCAAGGACAAACGCAGTTAGTCCAAAACCGAACACATATCGTCAGGTTGTTATTAACAATGTACTGTACTGTTATGGTTTGTCACCCTCACTAGTCTACTTGTCTAAAGTGCTACTCAATGTCTCCAAGGACAAACGCAGTTAGTCCAAACCGAACAACATATCGTCAGGTTGTTATTAACAATGTACAGTACTGTTATGGTTTGTCGCCCTCACTAGTCTACTTGTGTAAAGTGCTACTCAATGTCTCCAAGGACAAACTCAGTTAGTCCAAAACCGAACACATATCGTCAGGTTGTTACTAACAATGTACTGTATTGTTATGGTGTGTCGCCCTCACTAGTCTACTTGTGTAAAGTGCTACTCAATGTCTCCAAGGACAAACGCAGTTAGTCAAAACCGAACACATATCGTCAGGTTGTTATTAACAATGTACTGTACTGTTATGGTTTGTCGCCCTCACTAGTCTACTTGTATAAAGTGCTACTGAATGTCTCCAAGGACAAACGCAGTTAGTCAAAACCGAACACATATCGTCACGTTATTATTAACAATGTACTGTACTGTTATGGTTTGCGCCCTCACTAGTCTACTTGTATAAAGTGCTACTCAATGTCTCCAAGGACAAACGCAGTTAGTCAAAACCGAACACATATCGTCACGTTATTATTAACAATGTACTGTACTGTTATGGTTTGTCGCCCTCACTAGTCTACTTGTGTAAAGTGCTACTCAATGTCTCCAAGGACAAACGCAAACACATATCGTCAGGTTGTTATTAACAATGTACTGTACTGTTATGGTTTGTCACCTTCACAAGTCTACTTGTGTAAAGTGCTACTCAATGTCTCCAAGGACAAACGCAGTTAGTCCAAAACCGAACACATATCGTCAGTTTGTTATTAACAATGTACTGTACTGTTATGGTTTGTCACCCTCACAAGTCTACTTGTGTAAAGTGCTACTCAATGTCTCCAAGGACAAACGCAGTTAGTCCAAACCGAACACATATCGTCAGGTTGTTATTAACAATGTACTGTACTGTTATGGTTTGTCGCCCTCACTAGTTTACTTTTGTAAAGTGCTACACAATGTCTCCAAGGACAAACGCAGTTAGTCAAAACCGAACACATATCGTCAGGGTGTTATTAACAATGTACTGTACTGTTATGGTTTTTCGCCCTCACTAGTCTACTTGTGTAAAGTGCTACACAAAGTCTCCAAGGACAAACGCAGTTAGTCCAAACCGAACACATATCGTCAGGTTGTTATTAACAATGTACTGTACTGTTATGGTTTGTAGCCCTCACTAGTCTACTTGTGTAAAGTGCTACTCAATGTCTCCAAGGACAAACGCAGTTAGTCAAAACCGAACACATATCGTCAGTTTGTTATTAACAATGTACTGTACTCTTATGGTTTGCCGCCCTCACTAGTCTACTTGTGTAAAGTGCTACTCAGTGTCTCCAAGGACAAACGCAGTTAGTCAAAACCGAACACATATCGTCAGTTTGTTATTAACAATGTACTGTACTGTTAAGGTTTGTCGCCGTCACTAGTCTACTTGTGTAAAGTGCTACTCAATGTCTCCAAGGACAAACGCAGTTAGTCAAAACCGAACACATATCGTCAGTTTGTTACTAACAATGTACTGTACTGTTATGGTTTCTAGCCCTCACTAATCTACTTGTGTAAAGTGCTACTCAATGTCTCCAAGAACAAACGCAGTTAGTCCAAACTGAACACATATCGTCAGGTTGTTATTAACAATGTACTGTACTGTTACGGTTTGTCGCCCTCACTAGTCTACTTGTGTAAAGTGCTACTCAATGTCTCCAAGGGCAAACGCAGTTAGTCCAAAACTGAACACATATCGTCAGGTTGTTATTAACAATGTACTGTACTGTTATGGTTTGCGCCCTCACTAGTCTACTTGTATAAAGTGCTACTCAATGTCTCCAAGGACAAACGCAGTTAGCCCAAACCGAACACATATCGTCAGGTTGTTATTAACAATGTACTGTACTGTTATGGTTTGTCGCCCTCACTAGTCTAGTTGTGTAAAGTGCTACTCAATGTCTCCAAGGACAAACGAAAACACATATCGTCAGGTTGTTATTAACAATGTACTGTACTGTTATGGTTTGTCGCCCTCACTAGTCTACTTATTTAAGTGCTACTCAATGTCTCCAAGGACAAACGCAGTTAGTCAAAACCGAACACATATCGTCAGGTTGTTATTAACAATGTACTGTACTGTTATGGTTTGTCGCCCTCACTAGTCTACTTGTATAAAGTGCTACTGAATGTCTCCAAGGACAAACGCAGTTAGTCAAAACCGAACACATATCGTCACGTTATTATTAACAATGTACTGTACTGTTATGGTTTGCGCCCTCACTAGTCTACTTGTGTAAAGTCCTACTCAATGTCTCCAAGGACAAACGCAGTTAGTCAAAACCGAACACATATCGTCAGGTTGTTATTAACAATGTACTGTACTGTTATGGTTTGTCGCCCTCACTAGTCTACTTGTATAAAGTGCTACTCAATGTCTCCAAGGACAAACGCAGTTAGTCAAAACCGAACACATATCGTCACGTTATTATTAACAATGTACTGTACTGTTATGGTTTGCGCCCTCACTAGTCTACTTGTATAAAGTGCTACTCAATGTCTCCAAGGACAAACGCAGTTAGTCAAAACCGAACACATATCGTCAGGTTGTTATTAACAATGTACTGTACTGTTATGGTTTGTCGCTCTCACTAGTCTACTTGTGTAAAGTGCTACTCAATGTCTCCAAGGACAAACGCAAACACATATCGTCAGGTTGTTATTAACAATGTACTGTACTGTTATGGTTTGCGCCCTCACTAGTCTACTTGTGTAAAGTGCTACCCAATGTCTCCAAGGACAAACGCAGTTAGTCAAAACCGAACACATATCGTCAGGTTGTTATTAATAATGTACTGTACTGTTATGGTTTGTCGCCCTCACTAGTCTACTTGTATAAAGTGCTACTCAATGTCTCCAAGGACAAACGCAGTTAGTCCAAAACCGAACACATATCGTCAGGTTGTTATTAACAATGTAGTGTACTGTTATGGTTTGTCGCCCTCACTAGTCTACTTGTGTAAAGTGCTACTCAATGTCTCCAACGACAAACGCAGTTAGTCCAAACCGAACACATATCGTCAGGGTGTTATTAACAATGTACTGTACTGTTATGGTTTGCGCCCTCACTGGTCTACTTGTATAAAGTGCTACTCAATGTCTCCAAGGACAAACGCAGTTAGCCCAAACCGAACACATATCGTCAGGTTGTTATTAACAATGTACTGTACTGTTATGGTTTGTCGCCCTCACTAGTCTAGTTGTGTAAAGTGCTACTCAATGTCTCCAAGGACAAACGAAAACACATATCGTCAGGTTGTTATTAACAATGTACTGTACTGTTATGGTTTGTCGCCCTCACTAGTCTACTTATTTAAGTGCTACTCAATGTCTCCAAGGACAAACGCAGTTAGTCAAAACCGAACACATATCGTCAGGTTGTTATTAACAATGTACTGTACTGTTATGGTTTGTCGCCCTCACTAGTCTACTTGTATAAAGTGCTACTGAATGTCTCCAAGGACAAACGCAGTTAGTCAAAACCGAACACATATCGTCACGTTATTATTAACAATGTACTGTACTGTTATGGTTTGCGCCCTCACTAGTCTACTTGTGTAAAGTCCTACTCAATGTCTCCAAGGACAAACGCAGTTAGTCAAAACCGAACACATATCGTCAGGTTGTTCTTAACAATGTACTGTACTGTTATGGTTTGTCGCCCTCAATAGTCTACTTGTATAAAGTGCTACTCAATGTCTCCAAGGACAAACGCAGTTAGTCAAAACCGAACACATATCGTCACGTTATTATTAACAATGTACTGTACTGTTATGGTTTGCGCCCTCACTAGTCTACTTGTATAAAGTGCTACTCAATGTCTCCAAGGACAAACGCAGTTAGTCAAAACCGAACACATATCGTCAGGTTGTTATTAACAATGTACTGTACTGTTATGGTTTGTCGCTGTCACTAGTCTACTTGTGTAAAGTGCTACTCAATGTCTCCAAGGACAAACGCAAACACATATCGTCAGGTTGTTATTAACAATGTACTGTACTGTTATGGTTTGCGCCCTCACTAGTCTACTTGTGTAAAGTGCTACCCAATGTCTCCAAGGACAAACGCAGTTAGTCAAAACCGAACACATATCGTCAGGTTGTTATTAATAATGTACTGTACTGTTATGGTTTGTCGCCCTCACTAGTCTACTTGTATAAAGTGCTACTCAATGTCTCCAAGGACAAACGCAGTTAGTCCAAAACCGAACACATATCGTCAGGTTGTTATTAACAATGTAGTGTACTGTTATGGTTTGTCGCCCTCACTAGTCTACTTGTGTAAAGTGCTACTCAATGTCTCCAATGACAAACGCAGTTAGTCCAAACCGAACACATATCGTCAGGGTGTTATTAACCATATACTGTACTGTTATGGTTTGTAGCCCTCACTAGTCTACTTGTGTAAAGTGCTACTCAATGTCTCCAAGGACAAACGCAGTTAGTCAAAACCGAACACATATCGTCAGGTTGTTATTAACAAAGTACTGTACTGTTATGGTTTGCGCCCTCACTAGTCTACTTGTATAAAGTGCTACTCAATGTCTCCAAGGACAAACGCAGTTAGTACAAAACCGAACACATATCGTCAGATTGTTATTAACAATGTACTGTACTGTTATGGTTTGTCACCCTCACAAGTCTACTTGTGTAAAGTGCTACTCAATGTCTCCAAGGACAAACGCAGTTAGTCAAAACCGAACACATATCGTCAGTTTGTTACTAACAATGTACTGTACTGTTATGGTTTGTAGCCCTCACTAATCTACTTGTGTAAAGTGCTACTCAATGTCTCCAAGGACAAACGCAGTTAGTCCAAACCGAACACATATCGTCAGGTTGTTATTAACAATGTACTGTACTGTTATGGTTTGTCACCCTCACTAGTCTACTTGTGTAAAGTGCTACTCAATGTCTCCAAGGACAAACGCAGTTAGTCCAAAACCGAACACATATCGTCAGGTTGTTATTAACAATGTACTGTACTGTTATGGTTTGTCGCCCTCACTAGTCTACTTGTATAAAGTGCTACTCAATGTCTCCAAGGACAAACGCAGTTAGTCAAAACCGAACACATATCGTCAGGTTGTTATTAACAATGTACTGTACTGTTATGGTTTGTCGCCCTCACTAATCTACTTGTGTAAAGTGCTACTCAATGTCTCCAAGGACAAACGCAGTTAGTCCAAAACCGAACACATATCGTCAGGTTTTTATTAACAATGTACTGTACTGTTATGGTTTGTCACCCTCACTAGTCTACTTGTGTAAAGTGCTACTCAATGTCTCCAAGGACAAACGCAGTTAGTCCAAAACCGAACACATATCGTCAGGTTGTTATTAACAATGTACTGTACTGTTATGGTTTGCGCCCTCACTAGTCTACTTGTATAAAGTGCTACTCAATGTCTCCAAGGACAAACGCAGTTAGTCCAAACCGAACACATATCGTCAGGTTGTTAATAACAATGTACTGTACTGTTATGGTTTGTCGCCCTCACTAGTCTACTTGTGTAAAGTGCTACTCAATGTCTCCTAGGACAAACGCAAACACATATCGTCAGGTTGTTATTAACAATGTACTGTACTGTTATGGTTTGTCGCCCTCACTAGTCTACTTATTTAAGTGCTACTCAATGTCTCCAAGGACAAACGCAGTTAGTCAAAACCGAACACATATCGTCAGGTTGTTATTAACAATGTACTGTACTGTTATGGTTTGCGCCCTCACTAGTCTACTTGTGTAAAGTGCTACTCAATGTCTCCAAGGACAAACGCAGTTAGTCAAAACCGAACACATATCGTCAGGTTGTTATTAACAATGTACTGTACTGTTATGTTTTGTCGCCCTCACTAGTCTACTTGTGTAAAGTGCTACTCAAAGTCTCCAAGGACAAACGCAGTTAGTCCAAACCGAACACATATCGTCAGGTTGTTATTAACAATGTACTGTACTGTTATGGTTTGTAGCCCTCACTAGTCTACTTGTGTAAAGTGCTACTCAATGTCTCCAAGGACAAACGCAGTTAGTCAAAACCGAACACATATCGTCAGTTTGTTATTAACAATGTACTGTACTCTTATGGTTTGCCGCCCTCACTAGTCTACTTGTGTAAAGTGCTACTCAGTGTCTCCAAGGACAAACGCAGTTAGTCAAAACCGAACACATATCGTCAGTTTGTTATTAACAATGTACTGTACTGTTAAGGTTTGTCGCCGTCACTAGTCTACTTGTGTAAAGTGCTACTCAATGTCTCCAAGGACAAACGCAGTTAGTCAAAACCGAACACATATCGTCAGTTTGTTACTAACAATGTACTGTACTGTTATGGTTTGTAGCCCTCACTAATCTACTTGTGTAAAGTGCTACTCAATGTCTCCCAGGACAAACGCAGTTAGTCCAAACCGAACACATATCGTCATGTTGTTATTAACAATGTACTGTACTGTTATGGTTTGTCGCCCTCACTAGTCTACTTGTGTAAAGTGCTACTCAATGTCTCCAAGGACAAACGCAGTTAGTCCAAAACCGAACACATATCGTCAGGTTGTTATTAACAATGTACTGTACTGTTATGGTTTGTCGCCCTCACTAGTCTACTTGTATAAAGTGCTACTCAATGTCTCCAAGGACAAACGCAGTTAGTCAAAACCGAACACATATCGTCAGGTTGTTATTAACAATGAACTGTACTGTTATGGTTTGTCGCCCTCACTAATCTACTTGTGTAAAGTGCTACTCAATGTCTCCAAGGACAAACGCAGTTAGTCCAAAACCGAACACATATCGTCAGGTTGTTATTAACTATGTACTGTACTGTTATGGTTTGTCACCCTCACTAGTCTACTTGTGTAAAGTGCTACTCAATGTCTCCAAGGACAAACGCAGTTAGTCCAAACCGAACACATATCGTCAGGTTGTTATTAACAATGTACAGTACTGTTATGGCTTGTCGCCCTCACTAGTCTACTTGTGTAAAGTGCTACTCAATGTCTCCAAGGACAAACTCAGTTAGTCCAAAACCGAACACATATCGTCAGGTTGTTACTAACAATGTACTGTATTGTTATGGTGTGTCGCCCTCACTAGTCTACTTGTGTAAAGTGCTACTCAATGTCTCCAAGAACAAACGCAGTTAGTCCAAACTGAACACATATCGTCAGGTTGTTATTAACAATGTACTGTACTGTTACGGTTTGTCGCCCTCACTAGTCTACTTGTGTAAAGTGCTACTCAATGTCTCCAAGGGCAAACGCAGTTAGTCCAAAACCGAACACATATCGTCAGGTTGTTATTAACAATGTACTGTACTGTTATGGTTTGCGCCCTCACTAGTCTACTTGTATAAAGTGCTACTCAGTGTCTCCAAGGACAAACGCAGTTAGCCCAAACCGAACACATATCGTCAGGTTGTTATTAACAATGTACTGTACTGTTATGGTTTGTCGCCCTCACTAGTCTAGTTGTGTAAAGTGCTACTCAATGTCTCCAAAGACAAACGAAAACACATATCGTCAGGTTGTTATTAACAATGTACTGTACTGTTATGGTTTGTCGCCCTCACTAGTCTACTTATTTAAGTGCTACTCAATGTCTCCAAGGACAAACGCAGTTAGTCAAAACCGAACACATATCGTCAGGTTGTTATTAACAATGTACTGTACTGTTATGGTTTGTCGCCCTCACTAGTCTACTTGTATAAAGTGCTACTGAATGTCTCCAAGGACAAACGCAGTTAGTCAAAACCGAACACATATCGTCACGTTATTATTAACAATGTACTGTACTGTTATGGTTTGCGCCCTCACTAGTCTACTTGTGTAAAGTCCTACTCAATGTCTCCAAGGACAAACGCAGTTAGTCAAAACCGAACACATATCGTCAGGTTGTTATTAACAATGTACTGTACTGTTATGGTTTGTCGCCCTCACTAGTCTACTTGTATAAAGTGCTACTCAATGTCTCCAAGGACAAACGAAGTTAGTCAAAACCGAACACATATCGTCAGGTTGTTATTAACAATGTACTGTACTGTTATGGTTTGTCGCCCTCACTAATCTACTTGTGTAAAGTGCTACTCAATGTCTCCAAGGACAAACGCAGTTAGTCCAAAACCGAACACATATCGTCAGGTTGTTATTAACAATGTACTGTACTGTTATGGTTTGTCACCCTCACTAGTCTACTTGTGTAAAGTGCTACTCAATGTCTCCAAGGACAAACGCAGTTAGTCCAAACCGAACAACATATCGTCAGGTTGTTATTAACAATGTACTGTACTGTTATGGTTTGTCGCCCTCACTAGTCTACTTGTGTAAAGTGCTACTCAATGTCTCCAAGGACAATCTCAGTTAGTCCAAAACCGAACACATATCGTCAGGTTGTTACTAACAATGTACTGTATTGTTATGGTGTGTCGCCCTCACTAGTCTACTTGTGTAAAGTGCTACTCAATGTCTCCAAGGACAAACGCAGTTAGTCAAAACCGAACACATATCGTCAGGTTGTTATTAACAATGTACTGTACTGTTATGGTTTGTTGCCCTCACTAGTCTACTTGTATAAAGTGCTACTGAATGTCTCCAAGGACAAACGCAGTTAGTCAAAACCGAACACATATCGTCACGTTATTATTAACAATGTACTGTACTGTTATGGTTTGCGCCCTCACTAGTCTACTTGTATAAAGTGCTACTCAATGTCTCCAAGGACAAACGCAGTTAGTCAAAACCGAACACATATCGTCAGGTTGTTATTAACAATGTACTGTACTGTTATGGTTTGTCGCCCTCACTAGTCTACTTGTGTAAAGTGCTACTCAATGTCTAAAAGGACAAACGCAAACACATATCGTCAGGTTGTTATTAACAATGTACTGTACTGTTATGGTTTGCGCCCTCACTAGTCTACTTGTGTAAAGTGCTACCCAATGTCTCCAAGGACAAACGCAGTTAGTCAAAACCGAACACATATCGTCAGGTTGTTATTAATAATGTACTGTACTGTTATGGTTTGTCGCCCTCACTAGTCTACTTGTATAAAGTGCTACTCAATGTCTCCAAGGACAAACGCAGTTAGTCCAAAACCGAACACATATCGTCAGGTTGTTATTAACAATGTAGTGTACTGTTATGGTTTGTCGCCCTCACTAGTCTACTTGTGTAAAGTGCTGCTCAATGTCTCCAAGGACAAACGCAGTTAGTCCAAACCGAACACATATCGTCAGGGTGTTATTAACAATATACTGTACTGTTACGTTTTGTAGCCCTCACTAGTCTACTTGTGTAAAGTGCTACTCAATGTCTCCAAGGACAAACGCAGTTAGTCAAAACCGAACACATATCGTCAGGTTGTTATTAACAAAGTACTGTACTGTTATGGTTTGCGCCCTCACTAGTCTACTTGTATAAAGTGCTACTCAATGTCTCCAAGGACAAACGCAGTTAGTCCAAAACCGAACACATATCGTCAGATTGTTATTAACAATGTACTGTACTGTTATGGTTTGTCACCCTCACAAGTCTACTTGTGTAAAGTGCTACTCAATGTCTCCAAGGACAAACGCAGTTAGTCCAAACGGAACACATATCGTCAGGTTGTGACTAACAATGTACTGTACTCTTATGTTTTGTCGCCCTCACTAGTCTACTTGTGTAAAGTGCTACTCAGTGTCTCCAAGGACAAACGCAGTTAGTCAAAACCGAACACATATCGTCAATTTGTTATTAACAGTGTACTGTACTGTTAAGGTTTGTCGCCGTCACTAGTCTACTTGTGTAAAGTGCTACTCAATGTCTCCAAGGACAAACGCAGTTAGTCAAAACCGAACACATATCGTCAGTTTGTTACTAACAATGTACTGTACTGTTATGGTTTGTAGCCCTCACTAATCTACTTGTGTAAAGTGCTACTCAATGTCTCCAAGGACAAACGCAGTTAGTCCAAACCGAACACATATCGTCAGGTTGTTATTAACAATGTACTGTACTGTTATGGTTTGTCACCCTCACTAGTCTACTTGTGTAAAGTGCTACTCAATGTCTCCAAGGACAAACGCAGTTAGTCCAAAACCGAACACATATCGTCAGGTTGTTATTAACAATGTACTGTACTGTTATGGTTTGTCGCCCTCACTAGTCTACTTGTATAAAGTGCTACTCAATGTCTCCAAGGACAAACGCAGTTAGTCAAAACCGAACACATATCGTCAGGTTGTTATTAACAATGTACTGTACTGTTATGGTTTGTCGCCCTCACTAATCTACTTGTGTAAAGTGCTACTCAATGTCTCCAAGGACAAACGCAGTTAGTCCAAAACCGAACACATATCGTCAGGTTGTTATTAACAATGTACTGTACTGTTATGGTTTGTCACCCTCACTAGTCTACTTGTGTAAAGTGCTACTCAATGACTCCAAGGACAAACGCAGTTAGTCCAAACCGAACACATATCGTCAGGTTGTTATTAACAATGTACTGTACTGTTATGGTTGGTAGCCCTCACTAGTCTACTTGTGTAAAGTGCTACTCAATGTCTCAAAGGACAAACGCAGTTAGTCCAAACCGAACACATATCGTCAGGTTGTTATTAACAATGTACTGTACTGTTATAGTTTGTCGCCCTCACTAGTCTACTTGTGTAAAGTGCTACTCAATGTCTCCAAGGACAAACGCAGTTAGTCCAAAACCGAACACATATCGTCAGGTTGTTATTAACAATGTACTGTACTGTTATGGTTTGCGCCCTCACTAGTCTACTTGTATAAAGTGCTACTCAATGTCTCCAAGGACAAACGCAGTTAGTCCAAACCGAACACATATCGTCAGGTTGTTAATAACAATGTACTGTACTGTTATGGTTTGTCGCCCTCACTAGTCTACTTGTGTAAAGTGCTACACAATGTCTCCAAGGACAAACGCAAACACATATCGTCAGGTTGTTATTAACAATGTACTGTACTGTTATGGTTTGTCGCCCTCACTAGTCTACTTATTTAAGTGCTACTCAATGTCTCCAAGGACAAACGCAGTTAGTCAAAACCGAACACATATCGTCAGGTTGTTATTAACAATGTACTGTACTGTTATGGTTTGCGCCCTCACTAGTCTACTTGTGTAAAGTCCCACTCAATGTCTCCAAGGACAAACGCAGTTAGTCAAAACCGAACACATATCGTCAGGTTGCTATTAACAATGTACTGTACTGTTATGGTTTGTCGCCCTCACTAGTCTACTTGTATAAAGTGCTACTCAATGTCTCCAAGGACAAACGCAGTTAGTCAAAACCGAACACATATCGTCAGGTTGTTATTAACAATGTACTGTACTGTTATGGTTTGCGCCCTCACTAGTCTACTTGTATAAAGTGCTACTCAATGTCTCCAAGGACAAATGCAGTTAGTCAAAACCGAACACATATCGTCAGGTTGTTATTAACAATGTACTGTACTGTTATGGTTTGTAGCCCTCACTAATCTACTTGTGTAATGTGCTACTCAATGTCTCCAAGGACAAACGCAGTTAGTCAAAACCGAACACATATCGTCAGGTTGTTATTAATAATGTACTGTACTGTTATGGTTTGTCGCCCTCACTAGTTTACTTGTGTAAAGTGCTACTCAATGTCTCCAAGGACAAACGCAGTTAGTCCAAAACCGAACACATATCGTCAGGTTGTTATTAACAATGTACTGTACTGTTATGGTTTGTCGCCCTCACTAGTCTACTTGTGAAAAGTGCTACTCAATGTCTCCAAGGACAAACGCAGTTAGTCCAAAACCGAACACATATCGTCAGGTTGTTATTAACAATGTACTGTACTGTTATGGTTTGCGCCCTCACTAGTCTACTTGTATAAAGTGCTACTCAATGTCTCCAAGGACAAACGCAGTTAGTCCAAAACCGAACACATATCGTCAGGTTGTTATTAACAATGTACTGTACTGTTATGGTTTGTCGCCCTCACTAGTCTACTTGTATAAAGTGTTACTCAATGTCTCCAAGGACAAACGCAGTTAGTCAAAACCGAACACATATCGTCAGGTTGTTATTAACAATGTACTGTACTGTTATGGTTTGTCGCCCTCACTAATCTACTTGTGTAAAGTGCTACTCAATGTCTCCAAGGACAAACGCAGTTAGTCCAAAACCGAACACATATCGTCAGGTTGTTATTAACAATGTACTCTACTGTTATGGTTTGTCACCCTCACTAGTCTACTTGTGTAAAGTGCTACTCAATGTCTCCAAGGACAAACGCAGTTAGTCCAAACCGAACACATATCGTCAGGTTGTTATTAACAATGTACTGTACTGTTATGGTTTGTAGCCCTCACTAGTCTACTTGTGTAAAGTGCTACTCAATGTCTCAAAGGACAAACGCAGTTAGTCCAAACCGAACACATATCGTCAGGTTGTTATTAACAATGTACTGTACTGTTATAGTTTGTCGCCCTCACTAGTCTACTTGTGTAAAGTGCTACTCAATGTCTCCAAGGACAAACGCAGTTAGTCCAAAACCGAACACATATCGTCAGGTTGTTATTAACAATGTACTGTACTGTTATGGTTTGCGCCCTCACTAGTCTACTTGTATAAAGTGCTACTCAATGTCTCCAAGGACAAACGCAGTTAGTCCAAACAGAACACATATCGTCAGGTTGTTAATAACAATGTACTGTACTGTTATGGTTTGTCGCCCTCACTAGTCTACTTGTGTAAAGTGCTACTCAATGTCTCCAAGGACAAACGCAAACACATATCGTCAGGTTGTTATTAACAATGTACTGTACTGTTATGGTTTGTCGCCCTCACTAGTCTACTTATTTAAGTGCTACTCAATGTCTCCAAGGACAAACGCAGTTAGTCAAAACCGAACACATATCGTCAGGTTGTTATTAACAATGTACTGTACTGTTATGGTTTGCGCCCTCACTAGTCTACTTGTGTAAAGTCCCACTCAATGTCTCCAAGGACAAACGCAGTTAGTCAAAACCGAACACATATCGTCAGGTTGCTATTAACAATGTACTGTACTGTTATGGTTTGTCGCCCTCACTAGTCTACTTGTATAAAGTGCTACTCAATGTCTCCAAGGACAAACGCAGTTAGTCAAAACCGAACACATATCGTCAGGTTGTTATTAACAATGTACTGTACTGTTATGTTTTGCGCCCTCACTAGTCTACTTGTATAAAGTGCTACTCAATGTCTCCAAGGACAAATGCAGTTAGTCAAAACCGAACACATATCGTCAGGTTGTTATTAACAATGTACTGTACTGTTATGGTTTGTCGCCCTCACTAGTCTACTTGTGTAAAGTGCTACTCAATGTCTCCAAGGACAAACGCAAACACATATCGTCAGGTTGTTATTAACAATGTACTGTACTGTTATGGTTTGTCGCCCTCACTAGTCTACTTGTTTAAGTGCTACTCAATGTCTCCAAGGACAAACGCAGTTAGTCAAAACCGAACACATATCGTCAGGTTGTTATTAACAATGTACTGTACTGTTATGGTTTGCGCCCTCACTAGTCTACTTGTGTAAAGTGCTACTCAATGTCTCCAAGGACAAACGCAGTTAGTCAAAACCGAACACATATCGTCAGGTTGTTATTAATAATGTACTGTACTGTTATGGTTTGTCGCCGTCACTAGTCTACTTGTAGAAAGTGCTACTCAATGTCTCCAAGGACAAACGCAGTTAGTTCAAAACCGAACACATATCGTCAGGTTGTTATTAACAATGTAGTGTACTGTTATGGTTTGTCGCCCTCACTAGTCTACTTGTGTAAAGTGCTACTCAATGTCTCCAAGGACAAACGCAGTTAGTCCAAACCGAACACATATCGTCAGGGTGTTATTAACAATATACTGTACTGTTATGGTTTGTAGCCCTCACTAGTCTACTTGTGTAAAGTGCTACTCAATGTCTCCAAGGACAAACGCAGTTAGTCAAAACCGAACACATATCGTCAGGTTGTTATTAACAATGTACTGTACTGTTATGGTTTGTAGCCCTCACTAATCTACTTGTGTAAAGTGCTAATCAATGCCTCCAAGGACAAACGCAGTGAGTCCAAACCGAACACATATCGTCAGGTTGTTACTAACAATGTACTGTACTGTTATGGTTTGTCACCCTCACTAGTCTACTTGTGTAAAGTGCTACTCAATGTCTCCAAGGACAAACGCAGTTAGTCCAAAACCGAACACATATCGTCAGGTTGTTATTAACAATGTACTGTACTGTTATGGTTTGTAGCCCTCACTAATCTACTTGTGTAATGTGCTACTCAATGTCTCCAAGGACAAACGCAGTTAGTCAAAACCGAACACATATCGTCAGGTTGTTATTAACAATGTACTGTACTGTTATGGTTTGTCGCCCTCACTAATCTACTTGTGTAAAGTGCTACTCAATGTCTCCAAGGACAAACGCAGTTAGTCCAAAACCGAACACATATCGTCAGGTTGTTATTAACAATGTACTGTACTGTTATGGTTTGTCACCCTCACTAGTCTACTTGTGTAAAGTGCTACTCAATGACTCCAAGGACAAACGCAGTTAGTCCAAACCGAACACATATCGTCAGGTTGTTATTAACAATGTACTGTACTGTTATGGTTGGTAGCCCTCACTAGTCTACTTGTGTAAAGTGCTACTCAATGTCTCAAAGGACAAACGCAGTTAGTCCAAACCGAACACATATCGTCAGGTTGTTATTAACAATGTACTGTACTGTTATAGTTTGTCGCCCTCACTAGTCTACTTGTGTAAAGTGCTACTCAATGTCTCCAAGGACAAACGCAGTTAGTCCAAAACCGAACACATATCGTCAGGTTGTTATTAACAATGTACTGTACTGTTATGGTTTGCGCCCTCACTAGTCTACTTGTATAAAGTGCTACTCAATGTCTCCAAGGACAAACGCAGTTAGTCCAAACCGAACACATATCGTCAGGTTGTTAATAACAATGTACTGTACTGTTATGGTTTGTCGCCCTCACTAGTCTACTTGTGTAAAGTGCTACACAATGTCTCCAAGGACAAACGCAAACACATATCGTCAGGTTGTTATTAACAATGTACTGTACTGTTATGGTTTGTCGCCCTCACTAGTCTACTTATTTAAGTGCTACTCAATGTCTCCAAGGACAAACGCAGTTAGTCAAAACCGAACACATATCGTCAGGTTGTTATTAACAATGTACTGTACTGTTATGGTTTGCGCCCTCACTAGTCTACTTGTGTAAAGTCCCACTCAATGTCTCCAAGGACAAACGCAGTTAGTCAAAACCGAACACATATCGTCAGGTTGCTATTAACAATGTACTGTACTGTTATGGTTTGTCGCCCTCACTAGTCTACTTGTATAAAGTGCTACTCAATGTCTCCAAGGACAAACGCAGTTAGTCAAAACCGAACACATATCGTCAGGTTGTTATTAACAATGTACTGTACTGTTATGGTTTGCGCCCTCACTAGTCTACTTGTATAAAGTGCTACTCAATGTCTCCAAGGACAAATGCAGTTAGTCAAAACCGAACACATATCGTCAGGTTGTTATTAACAATGTACTGTACTGTTATGGTTTGTAGCCCTCACTAATCTACTTGTGTAATGTGCTACTCAATGTCTCCAAGGACAAACGCAGTTAGTCAAAACCGAACACATATCGTCAGGTTGTTATTAATAATGTACTGTACTGTTATGGTTTGTCGCCCTCACTAGTTTACTTGTGTAAAGTGCTACTCAATGTCTCCAAGGACAAACGCAGTTAGTCCAAAACCGAACACATATCGTCAGGTTGTTATTAACAATGTACTGTACTGTTATGGTTTGTCGCCCTCACTAGTCTACTTGTGAAAAGTGCTACTCAATGTCTCCAAGGACAAACGCAGTTAGTCCAAAACCGAACACATATCGTCAGGTTGTTATTAACAATGTACTGTACTGTTATGGTTTGCGCCCTCACTAGTCTACTTGTATAAAGTGCTACTCAATGTCTCCAAGGACAAACGCAGTTAGTCCAAAACCGAACACATATCGTCAGGTTGTTATTAACAATGTACTGTACTGTTATGGTTTGTCGCCCTCACTAGTCTACTTGTATAAAGTGTTACTCAATGTCTCCAAGGACAAACGCAGTTAGTCAAAACCGAACACATATCGTCAGGTTGTTATTACCAATGTACTGTACTGTTATGGTTTGTCGCCCTCACTAATCTACTTGTGTAAAGTGCTACTCAATGTCTCCAAGGACAAACGCAGTTAGTCCAAAACCGAACACATATCGTCAGGTTGTTATTAACAATGTACTCTACTGTTATGGTTTGTCACCCTCACTAGTCTACTTGTGTAAAGTGCTACTCAATGTCTCCAAGGACAAACGCAGTTAGTCCAAACCGAACACATATCGTCAGGTTGTTATTAACAATGTACTGTACTGTTATGGTTTGTAGCCCTCACTAGTCTACTTGTGTAAAGTGCTACTCAATGTCTCAAAGGACAAACGCAGTTAGTCCAAACCGAACACATATCGTCAGGTTGTTATTAACAATGTACTGTACTGTTATAGTTTGTCGCCCTCACTAGTCTACTTGTGTAAAGTGCTACTCAATGTCTCCAAGGACAAACGCAGTTAGTCCAAAACCGAACACATATCGTCAGGTTGTTATTAACAATGTACTGTACTGTTATGGTTTGCGCCCTCACTAGTCTACTTGTATAAAGTGCTACTCAATGTCTCCAAGGACAAACGCAATTAGTCCAAACAGAACACATATCGTCAGGTTGTTAATAACAATGTACTGTACTGTTATGGTTTGTCGCCCTCACTAGTCTACTTGTGTAAAGTGCTACTCAATGTCTCCAAGGACAAACGCAAACACATATCGTCAGGTTGTTATTAACAATGTACTGTACTGTTATGGTTTGTCGCCCTCACTAGTCTACTTATTTAAGTGCTACTCAATGTCTCCAAGGACAAACGCAGTTAGTCAAAACCGAACACATATCGTCAGGTTGTTATTAACAATGTACTGTACTGTTATGGTTTGCGCCCTCACTAGTCTACTTGTGTAAAGTCCCACTCAATGTCTCCAAGGACAAACGCAGTTAGTCAAAACCGAACACATATCGTCAGGTTGCTATTAACAATGTACTGTACTGTTATGGTTTGTCGCCCTCACTAGTCTACTTGTATAAAGTGCTACTCAATGTCTCCAAGGACAAACGCAGTTAGTCAAAACCGAACACATATCGTCAGGTTGTTATTAACAATGTACTGTACTGTTATGTTTTGCGCCCTCACTAGTCTACTTGTATAAAGTGCTACTCAATGTCTCCAAGGACAAATGCAGTTAGTCAAAACCGAACACATATCGTCAGGTTGTTATTAACAATGTACTGTACTGTTATGGTTTGTCGCCCTCACTAGTCTACTTGTGTAAAGTGCTACTCAATGTCTCCAAGGACAAACGCAAACACATATCGTCAGGTTGTTATTAACAATGTACTGTACTGTTATGGTTTGTCGCCCTCACTAGTCTACTTGTTTAAGTGCTACTCAATGTCTCCAAGGACAAACGCAGTTAGTCAAAACCGAACACATATCGTCAGGTTGTTATTAACAATGTACTGTACTGTTATGGTTTGCGCCCTCACTAGTCTACTTGTGTAAAGTGCTACTCAATGTCTCCAAGGACAAACGCAGTTAGTCAAAACCGAACACATATCGTCAGGTTGTTATTAATAATGTACTGTACTGTTATGGTTTGTCGCCGTCACTAGTCTACTTGTAGAAAGTGCTACTCAATGTCTCCAAGGACAAACGCAGTTAGTTCAAAACCGAACACATATCGTCAGGTTGTTATTAACAATGTAGTGTACTGTTATGGTTTGTCGCCCTCACTAGTCTACTTGTGTAAAGTGCTACTCAATGTCTCCAAGGACAAACGCAGTTAGTCCAAACCGAACACATATCGTCAGGGTGTTATTAACAATATACTGTACTGTTATGGTTTGTAGCCCTCACTAGTCTACTTGTGTAAAGTGCTACTCAATGTCTCCAAGGACAAACGCAGTTAGTCAAAACCGAACACATATCGTCAGGTTGTTATTAACAATGTACTGTACTGTTATGGTTTGTAGCCCTCACTAATCTACTTGTGTAAAGTGCTAATCAATGCCTCCAAGGACAAACGCAGTGAGTCCAAACCGAACACATATCGTCAGGTTGTTACTAACAATGTACTGTACTGTTATGGTTTGTCACCCTCACTAGTCTACTTGTGTAAAGTGCTACTCAATGTCTCCAAGGACAAACGCAGTTAGTCCAAAACCGAACACATATCGTCAGGTTGTTATTAACAATGTACTGTACTGTTATGGTTTGTAGCCCTCACTAATCTACTTGTGTAATGTGCTACTCAATGTCTCCAAGGACAAACGCAGTTAGTCAAAACCGAACACATATCGTCAGGTTGTTATTAATAATGTACTGTACTGTTATGGTTTGTCGCCCTCACTAGTTTACTTGTGTAAAGTGCTACTCAATGTCTCCAAGGACAAACGCAGTTAGTCCAAAACCGAACACATATCGTCAGGTTGTTATTAACAATGTACTGTACTGTTATGGTTTGTCGCCCTCACTAGTCTACTTGTGTAAAGTGCTACTCAATGTCTCCAAGGACAAACGCAGTTAGTCCAAAACCGAACACATATCGTCAGGTTGTTATTAACAATGTACTGTACTGTTATGGTTTGCGCCCTCACTAGTCTACTTGTATAAAGTGCTACTCAATGTCTCCAAGGACAAACGCAGTTAGTCCAAACCGAACACATATCGTCAGGTTGATAATAACAATGTACTGTACTGTTATGGTTTGTCGCCCTCACTAGTCTACTTGTGTAAAGTGCTACTCAATGTCTCCAAGGACAAACGCAAACACATATCGTCAGGTTGTTATTAACAATGTACTGTACTGTTATGGTTTGTCGCCCTCACTAGTCTACTTATTTAAGTGCTACTCAATGTCTCCAAGGACAAACGCAGTTAGTCAAAACCGAACACATATCGTCAGGTTGTTATTAACAATGTACTGTACTGTTATGGTTTGCGCCCTCACTAGTCTACTTGTGTAAAGTCCCACTCAATGTCTCCAAGGACAAACGCAGTTAGTCAAAACCGAACACATATCGTCAGGTTGTTATTAACAATGTACTGTACTGTTATGGTTTGTCGCCCTCACTAGTCTACTTGTATAAAGTGCTACTCAATGTCTCCAAGGACAAACGCAGTTAGTCAAAACCGAACACATATCGTCAGGTTGTTATTAACAATGTACTGTACTGTTATGGTTTGCGCCCTCACTAGTCTACTTGTATAAAGTGCTACTCAATGTCTCCAAGGACAAATGCAGTTAGTCAAAACCGAACACATATCGTCAGGTTGTTATTAACAATGTACTGTACTGTTATGGTTTGTCGCCCTCACTAGTCTACTTTTGTAAAGTGCTACTCAATGTCTCCAAGGACAAACGCAAACACATATCGTCAGGTAGTTATTAGCAATGTACTGTACTGTTATGGTTTGTCGCCCTCACTAGTCTACTTGTTTAAGTGCTACTCAATGTCTCCAAGGACAAACGCAGTTAGTCAAAACCGAACACATATCGTCAGGTTGTTATTAACAATGTACTGTACTGTTATGGTTTGCGCCCTCACTAGTCTACTTGTGTAAAGTGCTACTCAATGTCTCCAAGGACAAACGCAGTTAGTCAAAACCGAACACATATCGTCAGGTTGTTATTAATAATGTACTGTACTGTTATGGTTTGTCGCCCTCACTAGTCTACTTGTAGAAAGTGCTACTCAATGTCTCCAAAGACAAACGCAGTTAGTTCAAAACCGAACACATATCGTCAGGTTGTTATTAACAATGTAGTGTACTGTTATGGTTTGTCGCCCTCACTAGTCTACTTGTGTAAAGTGCTACTCAATGTCTCCAAGGACAAACGCAGTTAGTCCAAACCGAACACATATCGTCAGGGTGTTATTAACAATATACTGTACTGTTATGGTTTGTAGCCCTCACTAGTCTACTTGTGTAAAGTGCTACTCAATGTCTCCAAGGACAAACGCAGTTAGTCAAAACCGAACACATATCGTCAGGTTGTTATTAACAATGTACTGTACTGTTATGGTTTGTAGCCCTCACTAATCTACTTGTGTAAAGTGCTAATCAATGCCTCCAAGGACAAACGCAGTGAGTCCAAACCGAACACATATCGTCAGGTTGTTACTAACAATGTACTGTACTGTTATGGTTTGTCACCCTCACTAGTCTACTTGTGTAAAGTGCTACTCAATGTCTCCAAGGACAAACGCAGTTAGTCCAAAACCGAACACATATCGTCAGGTTGTTATTAACAATGTACTGTACTGTTATGGTTTGTAGCCCTCACTAATCTACTTGTGTAAAGTGCTACTCAATGTCTCCAAGGACAAACGCAGTTAGTCAAAACCGAACACATATCGTCAGGTTGTTATTAATAATGTACTGTACTGTTATGGTTTGTCGCCCTCACTAGTTTACTTGTGTAAAGTGCTACTCAATGTCTCCAAGGACAAACGCAGTTAGTCCAAAACCGAACACATATCGTCAGGTTGTTATTAACAATGTACTGTACTGTTATGGTTTGTCGCCCTCACTAGTCTACTTGTGTAAAGTGCTACTCAATGTCTCCAAGGACAAACGCAGTTAGTCCAAACCGAACACATATCGTCAGGTTGTAATTAACAATGTACTGTACTGTTATGGTTTGTCGCCCTCACTAGTCTACTTGTGTAAAGTGCTACTCAATGTCTCCAAGGACAAACGCAGTTAGTCAAAACCGAACACATATCGTCAGTTTGTTATTAACAATGTACTGTACTCTTATGGTTTGTCGCCCTCACTAGTCTACTTGTGTAAAGTGCTACTCAATGTCTCCAAGGACAAACGCAGTTAGTCAAAACCGAACACATCGTCAGGTTGTTATTAACAATGTACTGTACTCTTATGGTTTGTCGCCCTCACTAGTCTACTTGTGTAAAGTGCTACTCAATGTCTCCAAGGACAAACGCAGTTAGTCAAAACCGAACACATATCGTCAGTTTGTTATTAACAATGTACTGTACTGTTATGGTTTGTCGCCCTCACTAGTCTACTTGTGTAAAGTGCTACTCAATGTCTCCAAGGACAAACGCAGTTAGTCCAAAACCGAACACATATCGTCTGGTTGTTATTATCAATGTACTGTACTGTTATGGTTTGTCACCCTCACTAGTCTACTTGTGTAAAGTGCTACTCAATGTCTCCAAGGACAAACGCAGTTAGTCCAAACCGAACACATATCGTCAGGTTGTTATTAACAATGTACTGTACTGTTATGGTTTGTCACCCTCACTAGTCTACTTGTGTAAAGTGCTACTCAATGTCTCCAAGGACAAACGCAGTTAGTCCAAAACCGAACACATGTCGTCAGGTTGTTATTAACAATGTACTGTACTGTTATGGTTTGTAGCCCTCACTAATCTACTTGTGTAAAGTGCTACTCAATGTCTCCAACGACAAACGCAGTTAGTCAAAACCGAACACATATCGTGAGGTTGTTATTAACAATGTACTGTACTGTTATGGTTTGTCGCCCTCACTAGTCTACTTGTGTATAGTGCTACTCAATGTCTCCAAGGACAAACGCAGTTAGTCCAAAACCGAACACATATCGTCAGGTTGTTACTAACAATGTACTGTATTGTTATGGTGTGTCGCCCTCACTAGTCTACTTGTGTAAAGTGCTACTCAATGTCTCCAAGGACAAACGCAGTTAGTCAAAACCGAACACATATCGTCAGGTTGTTATTAACAATGTACTGTACTGTTATGGTTTGTTGCCCTCACTAGTCTACTTGTATAAAGTGCTACTGAATGTCTCCAAGGACAAACGCAGTTAGTCAAAACCGAACACATATCGTCACGTTATTATTAACAATGTACTGTACTGTTATGGTTTGCGCCCTCACTAGTCTACTTGTATAAAGTGCTACTCAATGTCTCCAAGGACAAACGCAGTTAGTCAAAACCGAACACATATCGTCAGGTTGTTATTAACAATGTACTGTACTGTTATGGTTTGTCGCCCTCACTAGTCTACTTGTGTAAAGTGCTACTCAATGTCTCCAAGGACAAACGCAAACACATATCGTCAGGTTGTTATTAACAATGTACTGTACTGTTATGGTTTGCGCCCTCACTAGTCTACTTGTGTAAAGTGCTACCCAATGTCTCCAAGGACAAACGCAGTTAGTCAAAACCGAACACATATCGTCAGGTTGTTATTAATAATGTACTGTACTGTTATGGTTTGTCGCCCTCACTAGTCTACTTGTATAAAGTGCTACTCAATGTCTCCAAGGACAAACGCAGTTAGTCCAAAACCGAACACATATCGTCAGGTTGTTATTAACAATGTAGTGTACTGTTATGGTTTGTCGCCCTCACTAGTCTACTTGTGTAAAGTGCTACTCAATGTCTCCAAGGACAAACGCAGTTAGTCCAAACCGAACACATATCGTCAGGGTGTTATTAACAATATACTGTACTGTTATGTTTTGTAGCCCTCACTAGTCTACTTGTGTAAAGTGCTACTCAATGTCTCCAAGGACAAACGCAGTTAGTCAAAACCGAACACATATCGTCAGGTTGTTATTAACAAAGTACTGTACTGTTATGGTTTGCGCCCTCACTAGTCTACTTGTATAAAGTGCTACTCAATGTCTCCAAGGACAAACGCAGTTAGTCCAAAACCGAACACATATCGTCAGATTGTTATTAACAATGTACTGTACTGTTATGGTTTGTCACCCTCACAAGTCTACTTGTGTAAAGTGCTACTCAATGTCTCCAAGGACAAACGCAGTTAGTCCAAACGGAACACATATCGTCAGGTTGTGACTAACAATGTACTGTACTCTTATGGTTTGTCGCCCTCACTAGTCTACTTGTGTAAAGTGCTACTCAGTGTCTCCAAGGACAAACGCAGTTAGTCAAAACCGAACACATATCGTCAGTTTGTTATTATCAGTGTACTGTACTGTTAAGGTTTGTCGCCGTCACTAGTCTACTTGTGTAAAGTGCTACTCAATGTCTCCAAGGACAAACGCAGTTAGTCAAAACCGAACACATATCGTCAGTTTGTTACTAACAATGTACTGTACTGTTATGGTTTGTAGCCCTCACTAATCTACTTGTGTAAAGTGCTACTCAATGTCTCCAAGGACAAACGCAGTTAGTCCAAACCGAACACATATCGTCAGGTTGTTATTAACAATGTACTGTACTGTTATGGTTTGTCACCCTCACTAGTCTACTTGTGTAAAGTGCTACTCAATGTCTCCAAGGACAAACGCAGTTAGTCCAAAACCGAACACATATCGTCAGGTTGTTATTAACAATGTACTGTACTGTTATGGTTTGTCGCCCTCACTAGTCTACTTGTATAAAGTGCTACTCAATGTCTCCAAGGACAAACGCAGTTAGTCAAAACCGAACACATATCGTCAGGTTGTTATTAACAATGTACTGTACTGTTATGGTTTGTCGCCCTCACTAATCTACTTGTGTAAAGTGCTACTCAATGTCTCCAAGGACAAACGCAGTTAGTCCAAAACCGAACACATATCGTCAGGTTGTTATTAACAATGTACTGTACTGTTATGGTTTGTCACCCTCACTAGTCTACTTGTGTAAAGTGCTACTCAATGTCTCCAAGGACAAACGCAGTTAGTCCAAACCGAACACATATCGTCAGGTTGTTATTAACAATGTACTGTACTGTTATGGTTTGTAGCCCTCACTAGTCTACTTGTGTAAAGTGCTACTCAATGTCTCAAAGGACAAACGCAGTTAGTCCAAACCGAACACATATCGTCAGGTTGTTATTAACAATGTACTGTACTGTTATAGTTTGTCGCCCTCACTAGTCTACTTGTGTAAAGTGCTACTCAATGTCTCCAAGGACAAACGCAGTTAGTCCAAAACCGAACACATATCGTCAGGTTGTTATTAACAATGTACTGTACTGTTATGGTTTGCGCCCTCACTAGTCTACTTGTATAAAGTGCTACTCAATGTCTCCAAGGACAAACGCAGTTAGTCCAAACCGAACACATATCGTCAGGTTGTTAATAACAATGTACTGTACTGTTATGGTTTGTCGCCCTCACTAGTCTACTTGTGTAAAGTGCTACTCAATGTCTCCAAGGACAAACGCAAACACATATCGTCAGGTTGTTATTAACAATGTACTGTACTGTTATGGTTTGTCGCCCTCACTAGTCTACTTATTTAAGTGCTACTCAATGTCTCCAAGGACAAACGCAGTTAGTCAAAACCGAACACATATCGTCAGGTTGTTATTAACAATGTACTGTACTGTTATGGTTTGCGCCCTCACTAGTCTACTTGTGTAAAGTCCCACTCAATGTCTCCAAGGACAAACGCAGTTAGTCAAAACCGAACACATATCGTCAGGTTGCTATTAACAATGTACTGTACTGTTATGGTTTGTCGCCCTCACTAGTCTACTTGTATAAAGTGCTACTCAATGTCTCCAAGGACAAACGCAGTTAGTCAAAACCGAACACATATCGTCAGGTTGTTATTAACAATGTACTGTACTGTTATGGTTTGCACCCTCACTAGTCTACTTGTATAAAGTGCTACTCAATGTCTCCAAGGACAAATGCAGTTAGTCAAAACCGAACACATATCGTCAGGTTGTTATTAACAATGTACTCTACTGTTATGGTTTGTCGCCCTCACTAGTCTACTTGTGTAAAGTGCTACTCAATGTCTCCAAGGACAAACGCAAACACATATCGTCAGGTTGTTATTAACAATGTACTGTACTGTTATGGTTTGTCGCCCTCACTAGTCTACTTGTTTAAGTGCTACTCAATGTCTCCAAGGACAAACGCAGTTAGTCAAAACCGAACACATATCGTCAGGTTGTTATTAACAATGTACTGTACTGTTATGGTTTGCGCCCTCACTAGTCTACTTGTGTAAAGTGCTACTCAATGTCTCCAAGGACAAACGCAGTTAGTCAAAACCGAACACATATCGTCAGGTTGTTATTAATAATGTACTGTACTGTTATGGTTTGTCGCCGTCACTAGTCTACTTGTAGAAAGTGCTACTCAATGTCTCCAAGGACAAACGCAGTTAGTTCAAAACCGAACACATATCGTCAGGTTGTTATTAACAATGTAGTGTACTGTTATGGTTTGTCGCCCTCACTAGTCTACTTGTGTAAAGTGCTACTCAATGTCTCCAAGGACAAACGCAGTTAGTCCAAACCGAACACATATCGTCAGGGTGTTATTAACAATATACTGTACTGTTATGGTTTGTAGCCCTCACTAGTCTACTTGTGTAAAGTGCTACTCAATGTCTCCAAGGACAAACGCAGTTAGTCAAAACCGAACAAATATCGTCAGGTTGTTATTAACAATGTACTGTACTGTTATGGTTTGTAGCCCTCACTAATCTACTTGTGTAAAGTGCTAATCAATGCCTCCAAGGACAAACGCAGTGAGTCCAAACCGAACACATATCGTCAGGTTGTTACTAACAATGTACTGTACTGTTATGGTTTGTCACCCTCACTAGTCTACTTGTGTAAAGTGCTACTCAATGTCTCCAAGGACAAACACAGTTAGTCCAAAACCGAACACAAATCGTCAGGTTGTTATTAACAATGTACTGTACTGTTATGGTTTGTAGCCCTCACTAATCTACGTGTGTAATGTGCTACTCAATGTCTCCAAGGACAAACGCAGTTAGTCAAAACCGAACACATATCGTCAGGTTGTTATTAATAATGTACTGTACTGTTATGGTTTGTCGCCCTCACTAGTTTACTTGTGTAAAGTGCTACTCAATGTCTCCAAGGACAAACGCAGTTAGTCCAAAACCGAACACATATCGTCAGGTTGTTATTAACAATGTACTGTACTGTTATGGTTTGTCGCCCTCACTAGTCTACTTGTGTAAAGTGCTACTCAATGTCTCCAAGGACAAACGCAGTTAGTCCAAAACCGAACACATATCGTCAGGTTGTTATTAACAATGTACTGTACTGTTATGGTTTGCGCCCTCACTAGTCTACTTGTATAAAGTGCTACTCAATGTCTCCAAGGACAAACGCAGTTAGTCCAAAACCGAACACATATCGTCAGGTTGTTATTAACAATGTACTGTACTGTTATGGTTTGTCGCCCTCACTAGTCTACTTGTATAAAGTGCTACTCAATGTCTCCAAGGACAAACGCAGTTAGTCAAAACCGAACACATATCGTCAGGTTGTTATTAACAATGTACTGTACTGTTATGGTTTGTCGCCCTCACTAATCTACTTGTGTAAAGTGCTACTCAATGTCTCCAAGGACAAACGCAGTTAGTCCAAAACCGAACACATATCGTCAGGTTGTTATTAACAATGTACTCTACTGTTATGGTTTGTCACCCTCACTAGTCTACTTGTGTAAAGTGCTACTCAATGTCTCCAAGGACAAACGCAGTTAGTCCAAACCGAACACATATCGTCAGGTTGTTATTAACAATGTACTGTACTGTTATGGTTTGTAGCCCTCACTAGTCTACTTGTGTAAAGTGCTACTCAATGTCTCAAAGGACAAACGCAGTTAGTCCAAACCGAACACATATCGTCAGGTTGTTATTAACAATGTACTGTACTGTTATAGTTTGTCGCCCTCACTAGTCTACTTGTGTAAAGTGCTACTCAATGTCTCCAAGGACAAACGCAGTTAGTCCAAAACCGAACACATATCGTCAGGTTGTTATTAACAATGTACTGTACTGTTATGGTTTGTCGCCCTCACTAGTCTACTTGTGTAAAGTGCTACTCAATGTCTCCAAGGACAAACGCAGTTAGTCCAAACCGAACACATATCGTCAGGTTGTAATTAACAATGTACTGTACTGTTATGGTTTGTCGCCCTCACTAGTCTACTTGTGTAAAGTGCTACTCAATGTCTCCAAGGACAAACGCAGTTAGTCAAAACCGAACACATATCGTCAGTTTGTTATTAACAATGTACTGTACTCTTATGGTTTGTCGCCCTCACTAGTCTACTTGTGTAAAGTGCTACTCAATGTCTCCAAGGACAAACGCAGTTAGTCAAAACCGAACACATATCGTCAGGTTGTTATTAACAATGTACTGTACTCTTATGGTTTGTCGCCCTCACTAGTCTACTTGTGTAAAGTGCTACTCAATGTCTCCAAGGACAAACGCAGTTAGTCAAAACCGAACACATATCGTCAGTTTGTTATTAACAATGTACTGTACTGTTATGGTTTGTCGCCCTCACTAGTCTACTTGTGTAAAGTGCTACTCAATGTCTCCAAGGACAAACGCAGTTAGTCCAAAACCGAACACATATCGTCAGGTTGTTATTATCAATGTACTGTACTGTTATGGTTTGTCACCCTCACTAGTCTACTTGTGTAAAGTGCTACTCAATGTCTCCAAGGACAAACGCAGTTAGTCCAAACCGAACACATATCGTCAGGTTGTTATTAACAATGTACTGTACTGTTATGGTTTGTCACCCTCACTAGTCTACTTGTGTAAAGTGCTACTCAATGTCTCCAAGGACAAACGCAGTTAGTCCAAAACCGAACACATGTCGTCAGGTTGTTATTAACAATGTACTGTACTGTTATGGTTTGTAGCCCTCACTAATCTACTTGTGTAAAGTGCTACTCAATGTCTCCAACGACAAACGCAGTTAGTCAAAACCGAACACATATCGTGAGGTTGTTATTAACAATGTACTGTACTGTTATGGTTTGTCGCCCTCACTAGTCTACTTGTGTATAGTGCTACTCAATGTCTCCAAGGACAAACGCAGTTAGTCCAAAACCGAACACATATCGTCAGGTTGTTACTAACAATGTACTGTATTGTTATGGTGTGTCGCCCTCACTAGTCTACTTGTGTAAAGTGCTACTCAATGTCTCCAAGGACAAACGCAGTTAGTCAAAACCGAACACATATCGTCAGGTTGTTATTAACAATGTACTGTACTGTTATGGTTTGTTGCCCTCACTAGTCTACTTGTATAAAGTGCTACTGAATGTCTCCAAGGACAAACGCAGTTAGTCAAAACCGAACACATATCGTCACGTTATTATTAACAATGTACTGTACTGTTATGGTTTGCGCCCTCACTAGTCTACTTGTATAAAGTGCTACTCAATGTCTCCAAGGACAAACGCAGTTAGTCAAAACCGAACACATATCGTCAGGTTGTTATTAACAATGTACTGTACTGTTATGGTTTGTCGCCCTCACTAGTCTACTTGTGTAAAGTGCTACTCAATGTCTCCAAGGACAAACGCAAACACATATCGTCAGGTTGTTATTAACAATGTACTGTACTGTTATGGTTTGCGCCCTCACTAGTCTACTTGTGTAAAGTGCTACCCAATGTCTCCAAGGACAAACGCAGTTAGTCAAAACCGAACACATATCGTCAGGTTGTTATTAATAATGTACTGTACTGTTATGGTTTGTCGCCCTCACTAGTCTACTTGTATAAAGTGCTACTCAATGTCTCCAAGGACAAACGCAGTTAGTCCAAAACCGAACACATATCGTCAGGTTGTTATTAACAATGTAGTGTACTGTTATGGTTTGTCGCCCTCACTAGTCTACTTGTGTAAAGTGCTACTCAATGTCTCCAAGGACAAACGCAGTTAGTCCAAACCGAACACATATCGTCAGGGTGTTATTAACAATATACTGTACTGTTATGTTTTGTAGCCCTCACTAGTCTACTTGTGTAAAGTGCTACTCAATGTCTCCAAGGACAAACGCAGTTAGTCAAAACCGAACACATATCGTCAGGTTGTTATTAACAAAGTACTGTACTGTTATGGTTTGCGCCCTCACTAGTCTACTTGTATAAAGTGCTACTCAATGTCTCCAAGGACAAACGCAGTTAGTCCAAAACCGAACACATATCGTCAGATTGTTATTAACAATGTACTGTACTGTTATGGTTTGTCACCCTCACAAGTCTACTTGTGTAAAGTGCTACTCAATGTCTCCAAGGACAAACGCAGTTAGTCCAAACGGAACACATATCGTCAGGTTGTGACTAACAATGTACTGTACTCTTATGGTTTGTCGCCCTCACTAGTCTACTTGTGTAAAGTGCTACTCAGTGTCTCCAAGGACAAACGCAGTTAGTCAAAACCGAACACATATCGTCAGTTTGTTATTATCAGTGTACTGTACTGTTAAGGTTTGTCGCCGTCACTAGTCTACTTGTGTAAAGTGCTACTCAATGTCTCCAAGGACAAACGCAGTTAGTCAAAACCGAACACATATCGTCAGTTTGTTACTAACAATGTACTGTACTGTTATGGTTTGTAGCCCTCACTAATCTACTTGTGTAAAGTGCTACTCAATGTCTCCAAGGACAAACGCAGTTAGTCCAAACCGAACACATATCGTCAGGTTGTTATTAACAATGTACTGTACTGTTATGGTTTGTCACCCTCACTAGTCTACTTGTGTAAAGTGCTACTCAATGTCTCCAAGGACAAACGCAGTTAGTCCAAAACCGAACACATATCGTCAGGTTGTTATTAACAATGTACTGTACTGTTATGGTTTGTCGCCCTCACTAGTCTACTTGTATAAAGTGCTACTCAATGTCTCCAAGGACAAACGCAGTTAGTCAAAACCGAACACATATCGTCAGGTTGTTATTAACAATGTACTGTACTGTTATGGTTTGTCGCCCTCACTAATCTACTTGTGTAAAGTGCTACTCAATGTCTCCAAGGACAAACGCAGTTAGTCCAAAACCGAACACATATCGTCAGGTTGTTATTAACAATGTACTGTACTGTTATGGTTTGTCACCCTCACTAGTCTACTTGTGTAAAGTGCTACTCAATGTCTCCAAGGACAAACGCAGTTAGTCCAAACCGAACACATATCGTCAGGTTGTTATTAACAATGTACTGTACTGTTATGGTTTGTAGCCCTCACTAGTCTACTTGTGTAAAGTGCTACTCAATGTCTCAAAGGACAAACGCAGTTAGTCCAAACCGAACACATATCGTCAGGTTGTTATTAACAATGTACTGTACTGTTATAGTTTGTCGCCCTCACTAGTCTACTTGTGTAAAGTGCTACTCAATGTCTCCAAGGACAAACGCAGTTAGTCCAAAACCGAACACATATCGTCAGGTTGTTATTAACAATGTACTGTACTGTTATGGTTTGCGCCCTCACTAGTCTACTTGTATAAAGTGCTACTCAATGTCTCCAAGGACAAACGCAGTTAGTCCAAACCGAACACATATCGTCAGGTTGTTAATAACAATGTACTGTACTGTTATGGTTTGTCGCCCTCACTAGTCTACTTGTGTAAAGTGCTACTCAATGTCTCCAAGGACAAACGCAAACACATATCGTCAGGTTGTTATTAACAATGTACTGTACTGTTATGGTTTGTCGCCCTCACTAGTCTACTTATTTAAGTGCTACTCAATGTCTCCAAGGACAAACGCAGTTAGTCAAAACCGAACACATATCGTCAGGTTGTTATTAACAATGTACTGTACTGTTATGGTTTGCGCCCTCACTAGTCTACTTGTGTAAAGTCCCACTCAATGTCTCCAAGGACAAACGCAGTTAGTCAA
Organism: Magicicada septendecula; assembly: GCA_034769895.1. Classification (NCBI taxonomy): domain Eukaryota; kingdom Metazoa; phylum Arthropoda; class Insecta; order Hemiptera; family Cicadidae; genus Magicicada; species Magicicada septendecula. The sequence goes on from CM068375.1 coordinate 421,001,842, forward strand.
AACCGAACACATATCGTCAGGTTGCTATTAACAATGTACTGTACTGTTATGGTTTGTAGCCCTCACTAATCTACTTGTGTAAAGTGCTAATCAATGCCTCCAAGGACAAACGCAGTGAGTCCAAACCGAACACATATCGTCAGGTTGTTACTAACAATGTACTGTACTGTTATGGTTTGTCACCCTCACTAGTCTACTTGTGTAAAGTGCTACTCAATGTCTCCAAGGACAAACACAGTTAGTCCAAAACCGAACACATATCGTCAGGTTGTTATTAACAATGTACTGTACTGTTATGGTTTGTAGCCCTCACTAATCTACGTGTGTAATGTGCTACTCAATGTCTCCAAGGACAAACGCAGTTAGTCAAAACCGAACACATATCGTCAGGTTGTTATTAATAATGTACTGTACTGTTATGGTTTGTCGCCCTCACTAGTTTACTTGTGTAAAGTGCTACTCAATGTCTCCAAGGACAAACGCAGTTAGTCCAAAACCGAACACATATCGTCAGGTTGTTATTAACAATGTACTGTACTGTTATGGTTTGTCGCCCTCACTAGTCTACTTGTGTAAAGTGCTACTCAATGTCTCCAAGGACAAACGCAGTTAGTCCAAAACCGAACACATATCGTCAGGTTGTTATTAACAATGTACTGTACTGTTATGGTTTGCGCCCTCACTAGTCTACTTGTATAAAGTGCTACTCAATGTCTCCAAGGACAAACGCAGTTAGTCCAAAACCGAACACATATCGTCAGGTTGTTATTAACAATGTACTGTACTGTTATGGTTTGTCGCCCTCACTAGTCTACTTGTATAAAGTGCTACTCAATGTCTCCAAGGACAAACGCAGTTAGTCAAAACCGAACACATATCGTCAGGTTGTTATTAACAATGTACTGTACTGTTATGGTTTGTCGCCCTCACTAATCTACTTGTGTAAAGTGCTACTCAATGTCTCCAAGGACAAACGCAGTTAGTCCAAAACCGAACACATATCGTCAGGTTGTTATTAACAATGTACTCTACTGTTATGGTTTGTCACCCTCACTAGTCTACTTGTGTAAAGTGCTACTCAATGTCTCCAAGGACAAACGCAGTTAGTCCAAACCGAACACATATCGTCAGGTTGTTATTAACAATGTACTGTACTGTTATGGTTTGTAGCCCTCACTAGTCTACTTGTGTAAAGTGCTACTCAATGTCTCAAAGGACAAACGCAGTTAGTCCAAACCGAACACATATCGTCAGGTTGTTATTAACAATGTACTGTACTGTTATAGTTTGTCGCCCTCACTAGTCTACTTGTGTAAAGTGCTACTCAATGTCTCCAAGGACAAACGCAGTTAGTCCAAAACCGAACACATATCGTCAGGTTGTTATTAACAATGTACTGTACTGTTATGGTTTGCGCCCTCACTAGTCTACTTGTATAAAGTGCTACTCAATGTCTCCAAGGACAAACGCAGTTAGTCCAAACCGAACACATATCGTCAGGTTGTTAATAACAATGTACTGTACTGTTATGGTTTGTCGCCCTCACTAGTCTACTTGTGTAAAGTGCTACTCAATGTCTCCAAGGACAAACGCAAACACATATCGTCAGGTTGTTATTAACAATGTACTGTACTGTTATGGTTTGTCGCCCTCACTAGTCTACTTATTTAAGTGCTACTCAATGTCTCCAAGGACAAACGCAGTTAGTCAAAACCGAACACATATCGTCAGGTTGTTATTAACAATGTACTGTACTGTTATGGTTTGCGCCCTCACTAGTCTACTTGTGTAAAGTCCCACTCAATGTCTCCAAGGACAAACGCAGTTAGTCAAAACCGAACACATATCGTCAGGTTGCTATTAACAATGTACTGTACTGTTATGGTTTGTCGCCCTCACTAGTCTACTTGTATAAAGTGCTACTCAATGTCTCCAAGGACAAACGCAGTTAGTCAAAACCGAACACATATCGTCAGGTTGTTATTAACAATGTACTGTACTGTTATGGTTTGCGCCCTCACTAGTCTACTTGTATAAAGTGCTACTCAATGTCTCCAAGGACAAATGCAGTTAGTCAAAACCGAACACATATCGTCAGGTTGTTATTAACAATGTACTGTACTGTTATGGTTTGTCGCCCTCACTAGTCTACTTGTGTAAAGTGCTACTCAATGTCTCCAAGGACAAACGCAAACACATATCGTCAGGTTGTTATTAACAATGTACTGTACTGTTATGGTTTGTCGCCCTCACTAGTCTACTTGTTTAAGTGCTACTCAATGTCTCCAAGGACAAACGCAGTTAGTCAAAACCGAACACATATCGTCAGGTTGTTATTAACAATGTACTGTACTGTTATGGTTTGCGCCCTCACTAGTCTACTTGTGTAAAGTGCTACTCAATGTCTCCAAGGACAAACGCAGTTAGTCAAAACCGAACACACATCGTCAGGTTGTTATTAATAATGTACTGTACTGTTATGGTTTGTCGCCGTCACTAGTCTACTTGTAGAAAGTGCTACTCAATGTCTCCAAGGACAAACGCAGTTAGTTCAAAACCGAACACATATCGTCAGGTTGTTATTAACAATGTAGTGTACTGTTATGGTTTGTCGCCCTCACTAGTCTACTTGTGTAAAGTGCTACTCAATGTCTCCAAGGACAAACGCAGTTAGTCCAAACCGAACACATATCGTCAGGGTGTTATTAACAATATACTGTACTGTTATGGTTTGTAGCCCTCACTAGTCTACTTGTGTAAAGTGCTACTCAATGTCTCCAAGGACAAACGCAGTTAGTCAAAACCGAACACATATCGTCAGGTTGTTATTAACAATGTACTGTACTGTTATGGTTTGTAGCCCTCACTAATCTACTTGTGTAAAGTGCTAATCAATGCCTCCAAGGACAAACGCAGTGAGTCCAAACCGAACACATATCGTCAGGTTGTTACTAACAATGTACTGTACTGTTATGGTTTGTCACCCTCACTAGTCTACTTGTGTAAAGTGCTACTCAATGTCTCCAAGGACAAACGCAGTTAGTCCAAAAACGAACACATATCGTCAGGTTGTTATTAACAATGTACTGTACTGTTATGGTTTGTAGCCCTCACTAATCTACTTGTGTAATGTGCTACTCAATGTCTCCAAGGACAAACGCAGTTAGTCAAAACCGAACACATATCGTCAGGTTGTTATTAATAATGTACTGTACTGTTATGGTTTGTCGCCCTCACTAGTTTACTTGTGTAAAGTGCTACTCAATGTCTCCAAGGACAAACGCAGTTAGTCCAAAACCGAACACATATCGTCAGGTTGTTATTAACAATGTACTGTACTGTTATGGTTTGTCGCCCTCACTAGTCTACTTGTGTAAAGTGCTACTCAATGTCTCCAAGGACAAACGCAGTTAGTCCAAAACCGAACACATATCGTCAGGTTGTTATTAACAATGTACTGTACTGTTATGGTTTGCGCCCTCACTAGTCTACTTGTATAAAGTGCTACTCAATGTCTCCAAGGACAAACGCAGTTAGTCCAAACCGAACACATATCGTCAGGTTGTTAATAACAATGTACTGTACTGTTATGGTTTGTCGCCCTCACTAGTCTACTTGTGTAAAGTGCTACTCAATGTCTCCAAGGACAAACGCAAACACATATCGTCAGGTTGTTATTAACAATGTACTGTACTGTTATGGTTTGTCGCCCTCACTAGTCTACTTATTTAAGTGCTACTCAATGTCTCCAAGGACAAACGCAGTTAGTCAAAACCGAACACATATCGTCAGGTTGTTATTAACAATGTACTGTACTGTTATGGTTTGCGCCCTCACTAGTCTACTTGTGTAAAGTCCCACTCAATGTCTCCAAGGACAAACGCAGTTAGTCAAAACCGAACACATATCGTCAGGTTGTTATTAACAATGTACTGTACTGTTATGGTTTGTCGCCCTCACTAGTCTACTTGTATAAAGTGCTACTCAATGTCTCCAAGGACAAACGCAGTTAGTCAAAACCGAACACATATCGTCAGGTTGTTATTAACAATGTACTGTACTGTTATGGTTTGCGCCCTCACTAGTCTACTTGTATAAAGTGCTACTCAATGTCTCCAAGGACAAATGCAGTTAGTCAAAACCGAACACATATCGTCAGGTTGTTATTAACAATGTACTGTACTGTTATGGTTTGTCGCCCTCACTAGTCTACTTTTGTAAAGTGCTACTCAATGTCTCCAAGGACAAACGCAAACACATATCGTCAGGTTGTTATTAGCAATGTACTGTACTGTTATGGTTTGTCGCCCTCACTAGTCTACTTGTTTAAGTGCTACTCAATGTCTCCAAGGACAAACGCAGTTAGTCAAAACCGAACACATATCGTCAGGTTGTTATTAACAATGTACTGTACTGTTATGGTTTGCGCCCTCACTAGTCTACTTGTGTAAAGTGCTACTCAATGTCTCCAAGGACAAACGCAGTTAGTCAAAACCGAACACATATCGTCAGGTTGTTATTAATAATGTACTGTACTGTTATGGTTTGTCGCCCTCACTAGTCTACTTGTAGAAAGTGCTACTCAATGTCTCCAAGGACAAACGCAGTTAGTTCAAAACCGAACACATATCGTCAGGTTGTTATTAACAATGTAGTGTACTGTTATGGTTTGTCGCCCTCACTAGTCTACTTGTGTAAAGTGCTACTCAATGTCTCCAAGGACAAACGCAGTTAGTCCAAACCGAACACATATCGTCAGGGTGTTATTAACAATATACTGTACTGTTATGGTTTGTAGCCCTCACTAGTCTACTTGTGTAAAGTGCTACTCAATGTCTCCAAGGACAAACGCAGTTAGTCAAAACCGAACACATATCGTCAGGTTGTTATTAACAATGTACTGTACTGTTATGGTTTGTAGCCCTCACTAATCTACTTGTGTAAAGTGCTACTCAATGTCTCCAAGGACAAACGCAGTTAGTCAAAACCGAACACATATCGTCAGGTTGTTATTAATAATGTACTGTACTGTTATGGTTTGTCGCCCTCACTAGTTTACTTGTGTAAAGTGCTACTCAATGTCTCCAAGGACAAACGCAGTTAGTCCAAAACCGAACACATATCGTCAGGTTGTTATTAACAATGTACTGTACTGTTATGGTTTGTCGCCCTCACTAGTCTACTTGTGTAAAGTGCTACTCAATGTCTCCAAGGACAAACGCAGTTAGTCCAAACCGAACACATATCGTCAGGTTGTTATTAACAATGTACTGTACTGTTATGGTTTGTCGCCCTCACTAGTCTACTTGTGTAAAGTGCTACTCAATGTCTCCAAGGACAAACGCAGTTAGTCAAAACCGAACACATATCGTCAGTTTGTTATTAACAATGTACTGTACTCTTATGGTTTGTCGCCCTCACTAGTCTACTTGTGTAAAGTGCTACTCAATGTCTCCAAGGACAAACGCAGTTAGTCAAAACCGAACACATATCGTCAGGTTGTTATTAACAATGTACTGTACTCTTATGGTTTGTCGCCCTCACTAGTCTACTTGTGTAAAGTGCTACTCAATGTCTCCAAGGACAAACGCAGTTAGTCAAAACCGAACACATATCGTCAGTTTGTTATTAACAATGTACTGTACTGTTATGGTTTGTCGCCCTCACTAGTCTACTTGTGTAAAGTGCTACTCAATGTCTCCAAGGACAAACGCAGTTAGTCCAAAACCGAACACATATCGTCAGGTTGTTATTAACAATGTACTGTACTGTTATGGTTTGTCACCCTCACTAGTCTACTTGTGTAAAGTGCTACTCAATGTCTCCAAGGACAAACGCAGTTAGTCCAAACCGAACACATATCGTCAGGTTGTTATTAACAATGTACTGTACTGTTATGGTTTGTCACCCTCACTAGTCTACTTGTGTAAAGTGCTACTCAATGTCTCCAAGGACAAACGCAGTTAGTCCAAAACCGAACACATATCGTCAGGTTGTTATTAACAATGTACTGTACTGTTATGGTTTGTAGCCCTCACTAATCTACTTGTGTAAAGTGCTACTCAATGTCTCCAACGACAAACGCAGTTAGTCAAAACCGAACACATATCGTGAGGTTGTTATTAACAATGTACTGTACTGTTATGGTTTGTCGCCCTCACTAGTCTACTTGTGTATAGTGCTACTCAATGTCTCCAAGGACAAACGCAGTTAGTCAAAACCGAACACATATCGTCAGTTTGTTATTAACAATGTACTGTAGTCTTATGGTTTGTCGCCCTCACTAGTCTACTTGTGTAAAGTGCTACTCAATGTCTCCAAGGACAAACGCAGTTAGTCAAAACCGAACACATATCGTCAGTTTGTTATTAACAATGTACTGTACTGTTATGGTTTGTCGCCCTCACTAGTCTACTTGTGTAAAGTGCTACTCAATGTCTTCAAGGACAAACGCAGTTAGTCAAAACCGAACACATATCGTCAGTTTGTTATTAACAATGTACTGTACTGTTATGGTTTGTCGCCCTCACTAGTCTACTTGTGTAAAGTGCTACTCAATGTCTCCAAGGACAAACGCAGTTTGTCCAAACCGAACACATATCGTCAGTTTGTTATTAACAATGTACTGTACTCTTATGGTTTGTCGCCCTCACTAGTCTACTTGTGTAAAGTGCTACTTTAATCAAAAAAATATTATTACTTTTGTTTAAGAAAAAGAAAAACTGAGCCATTATTGGACCGAATAATCGGTGGTGCGGAACTATTAAGCGAAGAAACTTTCTATGTGTAACTCTGTTTAGTTTTTCCATTGTCAATCAGACAATTACGTTATCTACATCAGGGTGGTGCCTCTGGAATTACTCCACTGTAAGGGTTTCACACTTGTGTTCAATACACAGTACAGTCTCAGTTATCCGACCGTCACTTATCCGATGTCGTTACGTTTATTGTTCAACACACAGTACAGTCTCAGTTATCCTACCTTCACTTATCCGTTGCCGTTACGTTTATCTACATCAGAATGGTGCCTCAGGGACTACTCCATTTTAAGGGTTTCACATTAGTGTTCAACACATAGTACAGTCTCATTTATCCGACCTTCACTTATCTGATTCCGTTACGTTTTTCTAGTGGTAATTGAAGTCGTTCCCTGGGTCTACTCCGTTGTAAGGGTATCAAATTATCAGTGCTGTGTATTTATTGAAAATAAGACACAAGACTGAATACGAGTTAAAATTTTTATTTCACTTTCCATACACTGGTACCCACAACTTGGAGATGCAGGATATAATTAAATTGAAGGTTAAGATTTATATTTATATTATATAATTATACAAGAGAGAAAGGACCACGTTACATTACATATAAAAATTGTCGCTTACAACGTGAAGCGTAACAAGTAATTACTTTTTTTTTAATTTACGTTACATTACAATATGTGTTATTCCAATATTCATACTTAGACAGACGTGTTTTGAAAAGAATCTGCATCTCAAGTTAAAGCTTATATTGTGGCAGTGTTTTTTAAAGCGTTAGTAACTCGGTGTTAGAGATGTCCAGCCGCGGGGTATATGTGTTGTATGTATTCTGCGTTGAACATAATATTTTATCATGCTACAAAACATTAAGATGTAAGACTTGATAGTGGAACTTATACCTAAAATTAAATCATAATCGTGTGTGCCACCTACTGACAGAAAGACAGATTAGAAGGTAAGCCACCATAATACTTATGTTAATTCTCATTATAAACTGAGCTTCTGCCACCTATCAAAAACTGAATTACGGTATCGGATAAGCCAGCTTAACCAAACGTTTTACACACCGTACGCCACTGCAAATTATATATAATGTTCAACACACAGTACATTCTCAGTTATCCGATCTTCACTTATCCGATGCTGTTACATTTATCTACATGAGTGTGGTGCCTCGGGGACTACTCCATCGCAAGGGTTTTACACTAGTGTTTAATACACGGTACAGTGTCCTCCAGTTCCGTGGATAACCATGACCTTGCCCCAGATGCTACCTCCCCACTCTTGCCACCAGCACGGTACCTCCCAGTCGCACGCAAAGGTAATAAGGTAAACAAGTCCTGTGGCACTCAATCCTGAGCTCCTGCCACATTCAAGCAGTTTTTTATGAGAGCACACCAACGATCAGTGTAGTGTAGGCTGCTGATAGGTCCTAAACTACAGGCCTTGATTACCAGCCTTTACCTAAATGCAGACTACCCAGGGTGCAAAATGCACTGTAAATTGCGTCTATTACATGAATTTAACATTATAATCAGACAGGAGCTTGATTCATGCTCATAGGATCGACAACTGTACATAACTCAACACTAAAGGCAAAACCTATTTCCATCATGCTTGTATCTCCAGGGGCCTGCATGCCCCTTAACTTCAATTCAAGCATGCAGCTATATATAAACATTGTGACTTGTGCATTTTTAATTAGGTCTACTTGTTGAAGACCCGTTACAGTATATAATGTAAGTTCAATTTAAAAAGTAAATTTTCATGGGGCTAGAAACGGTTTAATCTAAAATTTACGTACACTACTATAAACCTCATAGCTAGGGAGGAGAAATTGGTTACAAGTAAACAAAATTTTGGAGGGGGAAGAAAAGGCATACTGAATTTTTAGGGATTGAAAGACCTTGGAAGATATATAGAAAAGGTTGCAGGAGAGAATGTTACTCTGGCGATTGGATGTGAACTGGAAATGAAATATGGTATCAAAGAAGAGCTGTTTACAGCAATGGACAATGTGGTCTGGAAGTCAGGCTATTGGTTTCAAAGGGACAATATCGGTTTTAGTTAATTTTTCAGGAGGCACAGTTTTATGTTTTAGGAGTTTATAAACAAGTGATCAAAGTGAATTTTTTTTAGGTTGATAAACTCACCAAACAAATAACAAATAGTTGTTTTGATTGTTCATCATCTTTTTTCACAGCACTAAACTTTATAGAATATTGAAACTTTCAACTTGTGAAAGTTACTTGTCTTTTCTTCTCATACGCGTTTCGGCGTGGTGTTCGCCTTCATCAGCTTTGAGACAGACTGCCATTAATTTGTAACGGTTTTTATTTTGAAAGGTATAGTGGGGGTGGTGTGTGGTGGAAGGGGACTGGCGCGGGGATCCAAATTATTGTTAGTTTTTTGTATAATTGTGTCAAAACGTGTGTGTGATTTATACTGTAATTGGTCGTTAAGTATGTTGTTTGGTTGTGTTGTGTGGTGTTTGTATATTTCATATTGTTCTGCTGTGTTAAATTTTCGACCTTTGGGTAAGTAGTGTAATATTTCAAGATTAGTATCTATGCTGGTGTAGCTGTGTTTTTTTGTGTGTATGTGTGTGGTAAACGCGGAATGTATATTGTTGTTGGATAAAGCTTTTAGGTGTTCAGAGTAACGAGATGAAAAACAAAGTACAAAATAGCATTCAGAACAAACAATACCATCAAAAAACACATCAATGATACAAACACGGACATAGACAAATACAACAAAACAGGCGTTTACAAATTAAATTGTAATAACTGCAATAGTTTCTACATAGGCCAGACGGGAAGATATTTTTCTTCTCGTTACTCTGAACACCTAAAAACTTTATCCAACAACAATATACATTCCGCGTTTGCCACACACATACACACAAAAAACCACAGCTACACCAACATAGATACTAATCTTGAAATATTACACTACTTACCCAAAGGTCGTAAACTTAACACAGCAGAACAATATGAAATATACAAACACCACACAACACAGCCAAACAACATACTTAACGACCAATTACAGTATAAATCACACACACGTTTTGACACAATTATACAAAAAACTAACAATAATTTGGATCCCCGCGCCAGTCCCCTTCCTCCACACACCACCCCACTATACCTTTCAAAATAAAAACCGTTACAAATTAATGGCAGTCTGTCTCAAAGCTGACGAAGGCGAACACCACGCCGAAACGCGTACGAGAAGAAAAGACAAGTAACTTTCACAAGTTGAAAGTTTCAATATTCTATAAAATAACAAATATTGAAGCATCACATGTGTTTACTTAATAGTTCTATTTTTATTTCGATATTTAAGATGGAGATTGCTCTCTTTGTTACGAAAAAAGTTTTTTTTGTGGATATTGTTCTTTTTTATCCCAACATGAGTGGAGATTGTTCTTTTTGCTATAAACACCAATTTCTTATTTGGATTAAAATAATAATAATAATAATAATAATAATAATAATGCCAAACCATTACCCATAAGCTTTAACACATAGGCCTATTATTAATTATTCTTAGGTTATAATGTATGAACACTGCCTCACTTAATAGTAAGAAAGAGGTGTCAGCTGAAATGAAAGTCAGTGAACTCTATGTTATAACATTTATTACAATGTTTTTAAGAACTCTATATCCAATTTCTAAACAGTTTTAATTTTTCTGCTGAAAAACAACATTATTAAACGTTTTTTCTTCTAAATGAAATAATAGCCCTATTTTTGAAAACAGAATTTCAATAAAATAAATTTAATATTCATAGTTAAACGATTTGCATTGGGCCTTCATTGTCAAAATCTTCACATAGTAGATCATTGAACAGTACAAAATCTTCTGCCGCAAGTGATTCACCCATACCTGCTGCTCTTTGAAATACGTGTATGTGTGTATGTAGTATTTAAGGTTTGGCAAATCCTTCCATGATGTTCTGAAGTGTGTCTTGAGAAGCCTGCCTACATCTCTTAATTTAGCACATGATATGCTCTGTCCCGAATAACATCAGGATTTATTAGAGAGAATGAATAATTTCTTTTGTTAACAAGCATTGCTTTGTTTAGATCTGAACGGTATGATACTTCTTCTCTGTCATTTTTTCGTAGTGCTTTAATCAATATAATTCATTTACTTGCAGCAAACTTGAAGTACCATGACCCTGTTTGTTTCAAATGGTTTTCTGCACTTGACTTCCAGTCAAACACACGACAATCTTCACCAAGTTTACTCACCATGCCATGATCTTCCACGATGTAAAATATTCTTTGGGAGAGGCAATCTCTTTCTTATTAATAACTTGCTTCTCAATATTCCAAAATCCTCGATCAGGAGGAATAAAAGAGTGCCCCCTGACCGGAAAGAGAAGTTCTACTTTTCAACATGCTGCGGATCACTAAGAAGCCATTTTTCACACGTGGCGATTATATTACGGTTTTTATTTTGGCCTACGCAGCCATCACAAACAAGTCTGATTTTTGTAAAATTGGTTACATTAGTTTTCCTCAGTCTGTCGTAAAGTGCAGACGCTACATGATTAAGGGCAGAGCCCTTACCATATGTGTCCTCTGTCCAGAAATAACAAAACACATTATCTTTTGTTAGTTTGCATTTAAATGTACCCTGCACTATGCAAAAAGTATGAAAATAAAGCTGCCGGCTGAAGTAAGCTGGCTGGTCTAGAACATTAGGTAAACACTGATTTTTTTGCATATCAAATGACAACACAATGGTATTATCGTCAGCATCTCTTAATATACTAAAAAAAGATTTTAGCTCTCAACTTGTGCAGCCGCTGTGCAATTATGATTTCGTTCCTCTTTGAGTGATCTTTTTCAGCTCTCATTCTAACATCGAGCTCAATACAGACTGAATATGCATCTTTAATTGGTGTTTTATTTCCAAGATTAAAACGTAATACAAAAATGTGTCGAAAGTAAGATTTACTTGTCATCAGGCTTGGTTCTTTTTGGACTTTGTTATTATATACTTTCCACAATTCATTAATACTTAATTCGGATGGTACATACAACCTCTGACGAGACTCTACAATAACTCGGCAGTTTACTCAACAATAATGTGATTCAATGCATGTCAGTGAACATAGAAATGCTACTACACTCTTTAGTTTGTTGTTTTTCTATCTCCTCCACGTCTCTCAATAGCAGGATTTCCCGTTTTTGCGAATGTTTAGAAACCGTGTCAATTCGTTTTCGTGAAATAATTAATATTCCTGTAAATGCTTTTTGACAGACTGGAACCTTGATATTTCTTTTGTTTCTTACAAAAAATTTTTTACTGGAACTCCTTTTCAGTATGTGTTTTATTCTTAGGCCTCTTTCGCTTTACTGGTATTGTTTCAATGTATTTGAAAAGAAAGGCATTTTGTGAATTATAATCATTACTAGAGTAAAATTGTTCATGAAATTCTTTGATATCTTGCATAGAAAGTATTCCACATCTGAATGATTTTGTTAAGTGTTTATTTTTACATGAAGGAGGTGTTGGTAAATCCTTGGCAGCATACCTGTGAGAAAAATATCTTTGTTTAGTTCTCTCTTACAAGAGATGGAGATATGCTGAAGGACACCAAACTTACCAAACTACAGTTGCTTTCTTTTTAGTGATTAGGACATGTTACTGTTTGAAGATTATTTTACAGTATGAATTTAATAATTGATATTGAAGAAATATTAATAGGGAAAAGTTATAGTAAGATAAATGTAAAATAGAAAAAACAATAGTGTAAACAACAGAAATACTATAGTTTGGTGAGAGGTTATGTACTAAACAAGCTACTGTTGATGCAGTGTTCACTTAACGGTACTTAAGCCAAATTAAAACAAAAGAAATACTATAGTTTTTGATAGGTTATGTACTAAATAAGCTACTGTTGAGGTAGTATTCACTTGACGCTACTTAAGCCAAATTAAATAAACTAATAAGTGCACAAATTAAGTTTTGCAGTGTGAGATAATTATCTTAAATTCTTTTTATACTGTATAAATGTTTACCTTAGCTTTTTCATAACATTTCTGTTCCATTTTGTTGGTTGGCTGAGTCTCTTCCTAGCTTTTGGTGGTGAAACTGGGGTTACTTGGTGAGGCACAGACTCCATATTTGAATGTATAATTAAACTACTAATATAACTACAATTAAAAGTAATCAGAAAAACACCAAAAACTCTAAAAGCATATGAACTTATGAACACAGAGCAGAAATATCAACCACCGACAAAAGAATAACCTCAAAATGAACCAAGACAACAAGCTTAAAAGTGGTCACACGACTGCATTGTATTAACAGCTGATTGCTTGTTTGGAGATTGTTCTGTCTGATCCAAGTTAACCAAGGACATTGTCCTTTATGATACCAAATACAATTTTTGAAGTAGATTTAAAATGGGTTGTTTTGTCTTTTGAAATAAACTATTTTACATTCAAAGTAGGCCTAGTTAGTGACATCAAAATCTCAAAAATGAAAAAAAATGGAGATTGCTCTTTTTGATACCAACAGCCTCAAGTGTAAAGATGATTTTCCAGAATCAAGTGTAAGGCAAAGAACACAACAGGGTTTCCCAGTTTGTAACGGACAGGCTTAAAGAAGGGCAGCCTTACCACCTATGAGATAGACAACCTGTGTGCTATGCATGTCCTACAGATGACTACAAGTTTATCAATGGCATAGTAAAAATAAATTAAAAAACTCGTGTTTTGTAGGTGCTTTCAACTATGGTATTACCTACAAAACCATGTGATCACCTTGATGCATTACCTATAAAGTGGTAGACTCGTGTTGAAATTTGGCAGGGTATAAATACAAGCGACTAGCAGCCAGCCAGTCAGTCGCACACTATGAAAACAAGTGCTGGAACGTGTTATTAGCCAGTGTTGGATTTGTGATTTCACGTGTTCTTGGAGTTGTTATTGTGCCTTGCAGTTTAGTAAAGTGACTACTGTATGTGGATATCTGTAGTCTGTGAGTTTCGTCAGAAACACACAAAGCACCAAATAAGTATGGTATACTCTTTCCGTTTTTAGCTTAATCCTGATGTAAACAAACAGGTGTGGCACATCTGAAACGCTATTTGCTACTTGGATTAGAGGCGTGTCAATCTGACAGGAGTACAGACAGGGTATTGCAACTCTACTTATATGCGTTGTTGTTGTGTTGTGTTGTGAATGAGTACCTACCTTCTGTCCGATCTTGCGGTTTCTTCCGACTAGGGCGTGTGGATTTTGGATTTGAATTTCGCAAGTTAGTAATCTCAAATTTATGGCAACAACACACAAAATAAGTTACTTTAAAGGGGGAGAGTTTTGTGAGACTGGTAGGCTTTGTCGTACAACAATAAAACAATGAAATATGGGGTAATAAAACGTTGTTTATTACTCCAATAACACACAAGAATAAACGGGTTATATTATCAATTACCCTTATAGTCTAAACAATGAATCGATCTTGACTAATGTTTTTCAATTGGTTGATAATTGAAAAGAAGTTAAACTCGTTATTTGACAAGTTAATTGCAAGTAAAAATTTAATTAATTAATTTATTTAATTTAATTTAATCGCTTTAAATAAATTAGATTCAAATGTTAATAAAAATAGAATATAAAAACTCTGAAATTAATTGAATATTTTGCAAAAATAAATTAGGCGTGACAGTCTAGTTCACGTCATTTCCTTTCCTAGTGATCTGGCTCTGTTATACTGCAGTATGAGCTAATAATTAGATTGTATGTTAAGATTTGTATAGCGCTTTCGTATTATTTCTATTAATTCTTAACTATAACTTACTAATGACTTAGACTGCTATACAGATTATCACAATGAATTTATTCTTATTTACTAGAGTCTTTGATTTTTGTATGGCACCTGAATTGTTTAAATTACAATGCTTTTAATTGAAAAATCAAGAAAATTTGATGTTGAAAAATAAATAAGTTGATTTTGCTTTCCTGTTATTGAAGTGGATGGTAGAGTTGCTCCAAATGGTCCCTCGCTGATTTGGTCCGATCTGCTAGAGATAGTAATCTGCTTGAAGCGTCCTGGATTCGGTCGTTGAGTTCAGAATTCGGCAACACTCTCCTCTCCTGTTGTTTGTTGAATATTTTAACGTCTACGGCTTTCTGCTGGAACTGGTTTATGTCCCTCGTCGATTCGCACGTCGCACGTCAGGGTGTGTGTGGGTGTTTCGTTCGAGTGGTAGCTCTGCTCGTCAGCTGTTCACCAATGATTTAGACGGCCTCTCTGTCGTATTCTTGAAGTCTGGTCTTGTAGTCTGGTGGATCTCTTGCGTGCTTATGACCACAGCTTGTAGTACACAATAAGCTTGGTTGTTGTAATGAAGAGTATCTCGACTTGACGCAATAATTACGAGTTGTACAGTTGATCTGTATTTACTATGTTCGTAATTATGTGTGTTGACCACGTAGAGTCTTCTGATGAATCTTCTCAACTATGGTTACGAGACGATCAAAGAATTACGTCCGTACTTCGCAAATACTGGCAGTAGAGTGATGGTTCAGCCCCAAAACCCAAGCCCCGCTGGTCGGGATTTCGTCAAATGATTTGATTGGCTGACACACTCTCCCTACTACACAACATTTGAATTCCCTCAGTCCGTGAGAATGAAGTTAGTTTCCCACAGGCAGAGAATTAATATTATTACTAATATTATTATCCGGCGGAACTAAATTGTCGGTCCGGATTTCCTGTGATAGTTTTATTTTGCAATATCTTGGTTGCAAACCAAGTTGTGCTAAATCTAAAATATACAATCTGTTGGAAATTATTATATTTATAACATATTAAAAGCTCATTGATGTAGCTCTATTTTTACAGAAGTTATTCAATTAAATTAATTAACTCTTTTATTTGTTAATTATATTGCGTAAAATTTGCACACGTTATTACTAATATTTCGGCAAACATTTTGGCTATCTTGGATTTCGCCTTAATTTATTAGTTTCCGAGATATTAATAATTAACAGTTTGGGTGTGGCTCTTCCTTCTACAGCGAGCTGATTACATAACGGCCACGTGTGCGTCGTTTTACAAAGCATTATTTTCATCGCTACTACATACAAATGGAGTTTTGACTATTACAATTTATTTAAGCATGATTCTAGTATACAGTTGACATATAACCCCAAATAATTGATATTTGGTGCTGTTATAATATATATAATATTGATACTGTACAAACACATGTAAATTTTAATAATTTGTCCTGACAAAACTAAAATTTATGTGACAGTGTCAGACCTACAGTGAAACATTTTATAACACCAGTTAATGGCTTTTTTATTAACCCTTATATACACCAGTATATAAGTTTAAAGAAATAATATAAGTAGTCTTATTCAATCTATTGCATACTTCATAATATAAAGTAAACTTATATACTGCAAAACAAACTTATCATTGCTGCAAACAATACTTCGCTATTTTTTTCAAGTCAGCCAGTTTTTAGTGCAATTAAGGTGAACTTTCTGAAATGGTTGTTTTCTAGTTTTAGCCTCAGAAAATTTGAGTAACTGACCCGATTTCCACACTCTGAATTGTCCACTGTTCGGTAAAATTCCGATGAAAGGTTTTCTATAAATTATTGGTGTCCTGAAATGTTAAATATTGTTCACTAGTGTAATCTACGTAGGTCTACAGGTTATCGTCCAGTATTTCACTCCACTGTTTACATTTTTGTACCGAGACCTTCTTAATTCACTGCCACTGCCATTGCCATCCATGCTGTTTGGGGTCAATTTGCAACTTCCAACGTGTGGTGACGCATTGATGTACAACTGACTCTTCTTTTTTAGTGTGAATATATTTCTAATGATAACGTAACTTTATAAAGTTTTTTTCTAAATATCTGTGAACACTTTATGAGGTAGGGTTGTAAGATAGATGTCAAAATAATATCAAGAAATCTTTGGAATTGATCGATTAAATCCTCGACCTCTCGTAGTGTTGTGTTTTAGGACACAACAATAGAACATTTGCAAATAAATTAAAAATTTACCGAAAAACTTAATTTTCAAAATCTGGAGTCCCCTTACTAAGAGAGGTCCATGGTGGTCCACCTCACTCTTAGTCCGCTACTGTCTACATGTGCATGATTCTGACAATTCAATTTCTGGTTTTCAGTGACATTCGGGTGTCTTGTTGATGTATTTAACATATTACCGTCCTTTTTATTATATGTATTCAGTATTTTTCCATCATCAGTATTTTTCAATAATACCAATCATCTTTCCTCCTCATTGTTCACCTTGGTTTTGTACCTGATTTTGCTGACATACGTGCTTTTGACAAAACAATGGTGTAATGTTAAAAGCCAACACTGATTTTATCAAAAATGGTTTCACTTGAGTTTAAAGAGGTACAGCCATCTTCTTTGTTGGTTTAACTTGGTATTCCTTCATTCAAATTATTCTCTATGCCAAGATCTCCACCTTTGTCAATCTAATGAAAAGCAATTTTTCTGGAATAGTTTTGCAGCCTTGTATTTCCTCACCATTGTTTCTTAGATCAGATTTGGTTTGCCAAAACTTCATTGAGTATGAAAGAGTTTTACTACTTTTTCTCCAGATTGGTTTAAGTTTTTTAAGCTCACTACCAGACCAAATTCATATTTGAAATAGGTGTACATTGTCTGTTGTGTAACAATTAAAAACAAAAAATTTTTCAACTTAACAGAAAGGCTTAATTAACAGGAGGTTGTTACAAAGTAAAGTTAACTCTCTCAGTGCTAACTGATTCTGTGAGCACTGATTCTAAAGCACCAAACTGATTTGTCAATAAACAACATGTCTTTACAACAAAAGTTAATAAAAAGTGTAATATTAAATTTAAAATTATGAAATTTTAAATTCATCTAAAGCACTAATGTATAGATAGGCCTTATATATTCTTGGATTTTGTTGTCCATCATGTGTCCGTTGATTAACTAAATATAAGTATATCACTACCGACTCGGAACACAAAGTTTTTTATTGGTAAAAACGTAAAAGTTTTACCTTATAGCCTGAATCAGTTTTTGCTATTATAAGCTTCATCAGAGGCTGCCTCTGGGAGAGCTATCCATCTTGTTCTTGGCGAAGGCGTCGACTTTTGAAGGATCGCTGTTGTGTGTGTGGGGTGTGATATGTTCTAATAATATGTGTGATTTGAATTGTGTCTATTTGTTTAGGATATCGTTTTTTCTGTGTGTTTTTTTGTGTTTGTATATTTCCATTTGTTCAAGACTGTTTAGTTTTCGGCGTTTTGTGTGTACGTGTAGAATATCCATGTTATTGTCGATGTTTGTGTATATATGTACACAGGTAAAAATACTCATATTTATCTTATATATATAATTATGTCAGGATATTATATAATTTAAATTTTATAAAACAAGTGTGTGAACTTAATTTTGCAACACACGCAAAATGTTTATTTTTCACATATTAAAACATGTACAAAGTTACACTGAATGCTTGCCACACTCAAGTTCATCTACTAGTTTTGAATTTATAGACACTGTGTTACTAGATACTAGATACATTTTCCAAAATTCAGTATGATTGTCCGTGTTATTGATGAGGAGCAAGTAGCCAAGAACAACCTCAATTCAGCAAGTGTTGTATAAACTAACAATCAATTTACATACACAGTAAATATTATAGTACCATAGTCTTCTTACCTTCAACACTGCTAACTTCTGTGGTTCAAAATAAGGAATACATGATATCATTTTACAGCAGACTAGGCTCTTTGAACTATGATAATAAACAGAAAACGCTACACGTGTACTAGCCTATATAGTGCACATGGTTAGACAGAACTACATTAGTTATCACACAATTGCAATAACGCTACACGTGTACTAGCCTATATAGTGCATTTGGTCAGACAGAACTACATTAGTTATCACACAATTGCAATAACGCTACACGTGTAATAGCCTATATAGTGCACTTGGTCAGACAGAACTACATTAGTTATCACACAATTGCAATAAAGCCACACGTGTAATAGCCTATAAAGTGCACTTGGTCAGACAGAACTACATTAGTTATCACACAATTGCAATAATGCCACACGTGTAATAGCCTATAAAGTTCACTTGGTCAGAACTACATTAGTTATCACACAATTGCAATAATTCCACACGTGTACTAGCCTATATAGTGCACTTGGTCAGACAGAACTACATTAGTTATCACACAATTGCAATAAAGCCACACGTGTAATAGCCTATAAAGTGCACTTGGTCAGACAGAACTACATTAGTTATCACACAATTGCAATAATGCCACACGTGTAATAGCCTATAAAGTTCACTTGGTCAGACAGAACTACATTAGTTATCACACAATTGCAATAACGCTACACGTGTAATAGTCTATATAGTGCACTTGGTCAGACAGAACTACATTAGTTATCACACAATTGCAATAACGCTACACGTGTACTAGCCTATATAGTGCATTTGGTCAGACAGAACTACATTAGTTATCACACAATTGCAATAACGCTACACGTGTACTAGCCTATATAGTGCATTTGGTCAGCCAGAACTACATTAGTTATCACACAATTGCAATAACGCTACACGTGTACTAGCCTATATAGTGCACTTGGTCAGGCAGAACTACATTATTTATCACACAATTCCAATAACGCTACATGTGTACTAGCCTATAAAGTCCATTTGGTCAGACAGAACTACATTAGTTATCACACAATTGCAATAACGCTTAACGTCTACTAGCCTATAAAGTGCACTTGGTCAGACAGAACTACATTAGTTATCACACAATTGCAATAACGCTACACGTGTACTAGCCTATAAAGTGCACTTGGTCAGACAGAACTACATTAGTTATCACACAATTGCAATAACGCTACACGTGTACTAGCCTATATAGTGCATTTGGTCAGACAGAACTACATTAGTTATCACACAATTGCAATAACGCTACACGTGTACTAGCCTATATAGTGCATTTGGTCAGACAGAACTACATTAGTTATCACACAATTGCAATAACGCTACACGTGTACTAACCTATAAAGTGCACTTGGTCAGACAGAACTACATTAGTTATCACACAATTGCAATAACGCTACACGTGTAATAGCCTATATAGTGCATTTGGTCAGACAGAACTAGATCAGTTATCAAACAACTGCAATAATGCCACATAGTTTTGGGGACAACTACAAAATTATGACTTTTATAAAATCTTTGATGGTGTGAAGATTTATTAAACTGTAAAAGCACAATTTTTAGTGATCTGTATCGATGCTTAAAATTAACAGAGGCCGACAGGTTTTATAAAGTAGATAATTAAAAATTACAACTCATTTTTATTATTTAAGTTTTTGTAACATAAAAAATGAAATGTGGTTCGCACTTTAAGAGGGGGTTTTTACCGATAGACCAATGATTTGAATAATGTTTCTCTGACAAACACAATTTTCCTCGCCAATCCTTTGGCCTCTAGTGGTGAGTTATTTACTTATAACCAATTACCAAAAGTATGGTGAATTATTTCAACATAGGCACCATAAATTGAAACAAAAAAATTATTATATTCAGAAGTGACTGATATTCCATCAAGTAGTAGAACATTAAAAATTGAATTTGTTGTCATCACTGATATACAACAGTGAATTAAATCTGTGGTTTGCTTGTTTACATAAGCTAAATAAAGAATAGTTGATAAGTAGTTATCAGTGTTCCATAATAATACAAGTTTTAACAGATAGCGGGTGTTAGACACTAGAGCAGTGTGACGAATTACTTTTGTGTTTATAATCAAATTACTATAAGCATCCATATCAAAAAAGTTCTCAATACAGTATAAAAAACATATTCTTTTATGTTCAAATTTCCATTGTCAGTTAGCATCTACTCAGAAAATTAAAATATTCATTGCTTACTACTTTTTTTAAAATTACATGTAAACATTTATCTTCATGTATTAAAAATATAAGGCTATATAGGAATGTTTATTGCCAAAATAAGTCTACATATTATTGTGTTCTGTAGAATGTTCTCTTTGATTCCATATATGATATATATATATATATATATATATAACTTACACTTCTGATAAAGCAGTAAACAAGAGAGAAACTAAACAGTACATGTTTTATAGAGTTGTTGTAACAATAGTTACAAGACACATTTACTGAATGGTATCAACTAACATTTGGAACAACAATAGGCCGGTGTATATTTAATTCTTTATCTTCACTTCTTTACCTCCAACAATCACGTTTTACAATAAACTGTTAATTTTATAAATTCTGTTATTTAAATAAATAAATAAAAAAAAATCATGGTTGCAGGTTTGTTTTTATGTGACTTGATGTAATCGGAACATGTAATAGTTGTCACATTTGGTTTAAAACTTTTGGATTTTGAGCAAATCATAGATTGAATAACAAAACAAGATACAATAAATATATTTTGTGTTACATACAAACACAGAATTTTAGTAGACAGTGTCTTTTAATTTTTAAATATTTATATAGTTAAATACGGTTAAATAAAATTAAGTGAGGTTTACGTTACTGGATGTGCTACATCAAGTGAGTTCTTAGCATGGTCAAGCCAAATAAATAATTCCACATTACTGATGTCTGTAAAAGTTATCAATGAGTTGATGCTCTTTACTTTAGTACTGACAACACCATGCAAATAGTGCAAGTCATCGTGAACAAACGTCAAGCCCCCTCCACTGTCCCCGTTGGCAGCACCAGTACCTATAAGAAACATCCTTTAGAATATCAAGTGTGACTTGTAAAAAGTGTCTACAAATTCAGAAGTATAAGATTATAAGTAGCAATTTAAAATAAGGTGATATCTTACCGTTAGTATAACCAGCACAAAACTTATCAGTTGTTACATAATGCCGAAACGGTTGTGGCACTTTAAAGACACAGCTGTGGTGGTCTATATATGGGAAGTTAGCATACAATAGGACATCACTGAATGTTTCATTTTCTGTTTTACCCCAGCCTGCCAACTGAAACATTCAATCAATTTCTTATCTATTGAAAGTTTGTGCAACATCAGCGTTAAGAGGAGAATGTGTAATTTTGAGAAGTAGCTATATTTAACATGTAAAGTGTTTGTAAATGACATACGTCATAATGAAATACTAACCTGGTTTGGTAGACAGAGTAATGATTGTATAATTAACTTTATTTAGCCTAGGAAAAGGCTATGCTCAATTTAGAATGCCTGACAAATTTGACTAATTCCAGTCAACAAGGCAAAGGGTAATTTTAATGTAACTTAAGTAAACAAATTACAGGAAGAACTCATAAATACATTGCAGCTAAAACAGACTGGTATACTAAAGTTGTAAAGTTTGTTTCAATTCCAATTCGCTCATGAAATGTTCATATATATCACAGTTTTCTTGATATTAATTACAGTGTAACAATTCAAAACCTTTCCAATGTGATCAGCTGTACTCATATTATTATGGTTTAATACACAACTGAAAACTAAGATCTTTCATTGCTGGCATGATAAAGTGTTATCAAGCAAACATACTTTTTAATAATCCGTCATTGGAAAGGCACACATTCACAGCTTTACTATTCTGTTTTAATTAGTAGTGAAATAAAGTCTCATAAATACTTTTCTTAAATTCTTTAAGTTTTTAAAAACTTTAAAATCATTGACATTTTACATTTTGAAAATAATTTACTTAGTATTTTTAAATAGCTTCTATTTCTTGAAAATTAGGCTTTATTTTCCTAAGTCACAAAAAAAATTGTAGAGTGACTGTAAGCACAATCTATTTATATAAATTAAATTTATCCACCCTTAGAAAAATATTTGTGAAGCGTGGGAAGAGATAAGAAGGGTGGATACCTCTCATCATGTCTACAATTACATAAACATATACATATATTTATACACCCTTTAATTGTGATACAAATTTACAACATTGGACTTTCAGTTTTCCGCCATGATTATATACAAAAGCTTACAGCAGTCTCCCATCGGCAGGTAATTTTCAGAGAGCTGACTTGGCATAATAAAACTAATGATATTCCAACAACCATCACAGAAGCCTGATATGCTCACCATTACATTAATTTTGTTTATAAAACTGATTTTGAAAACTCAAAGCAAAATGACAGAATTAATGGTCATAAAGGCTGGGTATGAAGTGGTAAGAAGTTTAAGATGTTTCAGGATTTGCATTCTTACCAAGTGATAAGAATTTTAATTTCTCCATTCCCAACAAGAGATAATAACATTAATATGGCACGCACATCAGACTTCTGTGACACTTGAGAGAATAGTACGTAGTTTATAGAGTCATGACGAGGGAAAACTGCACAATTCTCTATATGATTATTGTTTTACCATATTCAAAATTTTCTGTGTTTACATGACATATCAGAATTCCATGAATTTATGAGTCACTAAAATATTTTGATGACTTCACATGAACACAAGCACAGTTTCCAGTATTTCAGCTGGTGTGAGATAATAAACAAATACGAGAAAAAAAGACCTTTGTCACAGTTAAAGGATACACGGTTCAATAGTCATACTTTGTCACACAATATTGTTTGTCAATTTGCTGCATACTGGAACCAGCACAACATGAGTTACTAATGAATGATTTAGGCTTGTAGTACCATATTGTTGAGTGAAGCAATTACTTATGCAAAGTGTGTATAGTCATAATTAATGTAGTCAGCAGTCTGAGAGCAGTGGTTCAGGGAAAGTGATCAGAATTAACAAAGTCAAAATCAGGTAACAGCAATATGTATAATTGAGTACATATTACTAAAAGCAGTTGGGTATTGATTGGCTACGAGTGAGACTATAAAGTGTTCTCTCATTCTTGTGGACACTTTTGGTCACGAAAATCTCCTGTTAATAAATTATCATAGACTACATACTGCCAGATACAACAGTAGTGACTGATTGTTATGTGTACTTGATAGTAAATCATTCTTACAGCTTTATTGATGCCAATCCTGATGCTCACACATAAAGCATTCAATTGTTGTCAGACATTAGACGTCGGTACAGGGACACAGAGCACCAATTTATTGGACACGTAAAAGAACAGAATATTGGACCGTCTTATGTTTTAAAGGAAAATATACCAGTAATGAATATAAAGAACACAATTTACGATTTATTTATAGCAGTGGAAAATGTACGACTTCCGCCACTTTGAATATTTAATCTAACAACAACTCTGATTATTATTAATTTAAATGTTTTAGCTAACTGTACTGTTACAGGCATGATTTCTTTGATTATAGATAACATATTAGGCCTATTAGTAATATATGGTGTATTCAATTTAATTTAATTCCTTTAGATTTTACAGTACACAGCATGTGAACCTTATAATACACTAACGTACACATTACAATTACAATATTAATAGTATCACATGATTGTAATTAATTATATTCACTTTATAATATTGTCAAGTATGAAAACAGTAAAGTATAGGTATAGGAAAATTTTCTTAGTCGCATCCCACAGTTCTCGCCAGTTGGTAATGTTGCAAGTATTCTGCATGTGAGAAGATCCAATGTTTCTGTTTAATACAATTATTCAACTCTTTGTCTGTACATATTGAAGTACTTGCTTTTTATATTTATGTTACTCGCCATCGAAAGGGTATTGAATGACGTGGGACCCAGTTTCAAAATAAAGTGTGGTCCAGTCCTCTGGCAGAATGGGATTCAACCTGTTTTTACTGCTATTAGACAACCTCAAGGTAATATAGCTGAAAGAGTCAACAGAGAGTTAGGTAGGTCATTCCATGTATACTGTCATGAATGGTATAATAGTTGGCCACAGTATATACAATTCTTCAAACAATCTCTTAATCATCATCATCATCATCTATCTGTCCAGGATTAGGCAGGTTGCCTGTTCCAGCTTCACCATCTCCGTCTCGGTCTGGCAACATTTTTTCTTCCAGTTGGCTTATAATTCAGGATTTTTCTTGGAATTCTTTCTAGAGACATGAGCATAACATGCTCTTTCCATCTTTTTTTATAGTTTTTTGCTAGTTCCGTTACTGGATGTACTTTTAATTTCTGTCTTATATTTTCATTCTTTATGTGATATAATCTTATACAACCTTTCACAGATGTAAGATATTGCTTTTCAGACGTTTCCATCTGTCTATAATCTATCTTTCTTGGTGCCCATGATTTGGACCCGTATAATACCATGGGGACTGCCATCACCTTATAGAATTTTATTTGTGTTTCTTTCGTGGTCTTTCCTTTGAATGTCCTCCGTAATGTCCCACATATTCTTTGGAAATTGTTTATTTTATTAAGAATATCTTTGTCTTCTTCATATGTAATATCACATCCTAGGTAATTGAAATGTTATACTTGTTCTAAAATTTTATTTTCAATTACAATTTTTGTCCGAATCGAATCTTTTCCTAGGAATTCCATGGTCTTAATTTTTGTCTATTGAAATGTTCAAATTATAACCTTCTGATAACAGATTTAGTTTGTGGATAGACAGTTATAATTTATCCTCACTACCTTGGATTACAAATTGATCATCGGTAAACAGCATAGTGTTTAGGATCTCGTGTCGGCTAATCTGTATACCTAGAGGAGCACTTTGTTTCCATTCTCGCACGAGGTCATCTACATATATATTGAACAGTGTAGGCGATAAAGTGCACCCCTGTCTTACACCTTGGTTGGTCATTATTTCGATGTCAGCTCTTTGCCGGTTCCAGTGTCAATTATAATATTAGTGTTTTTATAAAGGGCTTGTACGATTCTAATCAAATGCATTGGATGTACTCGTTTCTCCATTATGTGCCAGAGTTTGTCTCGGTGGATACAATCAAACACCTTTAGGTAATCTATGAAGAATATGTGAGTCCCTAAATTGAATTCCCTAATCTGTTGTAGTATCTGTCTTAAACTGAAAACATCGTCAGTGCATGATCATCCTTTACGGAATCCTGCTTGGTCTTCAAGCAATATAGTTTTGGAGATAGTTCTAAGCCTTTCATTGCTAACTCTGCTGTAAAGTTTGTAAGCAGCATTTAACAGACTAATACCCCTATAATTTTCTGTCTTGTTTCTTTCACCTTTTTTAAACAAAGATATGACTAGCAGATTTCCATTCAGCTGGGATTTCATAACTAGTCCAGCACATGTTAAAAAGGTGTAACATTCGTAGATGCAGGAAGAAGCCTCCATATTTTATCATTTCGGAGTTGACATTGTCTAGACCGGTTGCTTTTCTGTTTGTTGTTTTCTTCAATGCGTTTTGCATTTCTATCATATCAAGAGGATCTACACTGGTCGTATCTGATTTCCCGAAGATGTTTTCTTTTGTAGGGTTATACCAGAGCTGCCGGTTAATGTGTAATCCATTCCTCTTTTGGTATTACATTTAGTCTTGCCACGATTTTCTTTGTTTTGTTTAGGTGTCATATCATTTTGTAGGCAAATTCTTGCTGACTGTGTAAATCATTAACATCTCTTAATAAGAATTATAATACTGCCACCGGTTATACACCGATGGATTTGGATTCTGTTAAGCATTCAAGCAGATTTGGGGTGACCACATAAAATGTACAAATACTGCCAATCTACCTGTCTGATGCAGATAAAGAGATTGTAAGCAAACAAGCAGATTAAAAAGGTAGTCAATAAAAGATCTGAGGAACTCAACACTACGCACAAGCTTCAAAACTTTTAAGTTGAAGAATTAGTTTTGCTGAAAGCCCATAATGTTGGAAACACAGAGGCCAATACAGCAATGAAATTCTTTCAGCTCTATAATGGACCATTTACCTTACATGAGCCAGTTGGTAGAAACACATTTATTAAAGAAGATGAACAAAGAATTATCAGTAAGTTTCACACACCTCACTTCGAAAATATTATCAGCACTAAAATATACAAATTAATAATAAATAAATTAAATAAAGAAGCCTAAAAATATTATAATATAAATATTGTAATTGAATGAATGAAGCTTGACTGATGAGTTGGTGATATAAACAATGTATTGGAAAACCTGTTTTAGTGATAAGTAGCATACTTCACTTATCGGCATATGCTATTATAGGCAGAAAGTTTTGAGTTTGACTTATGAAAGAGTTGATTATTTATGTTATTACAGTTCCTTTCCAGTTATGTTGAATCGAGAAATTTAAGTTTAAGGAAAAAAGAAAACAATTTTTGTATATTGTTTTTAGTCAGTTTGGGTGCAAATACAATGAACGTTCTAATTGCATATGCAATGTAGCACAGAGTAAAAGCATATGATAGCATGTAAAGACACTGTATGAATAAGTAGAGTTTCCAGGTTTGAACATTATAAATTAGTTGATAAGGAACATTGTTAAAACAGTTAGTTTTAAGTATTTATAGGCTTGTAAAACAAGTTTAAGTGCTGTGAAATGGTGTGAAACGATGCTTAGTTGCATGTGTAGTACGCATGTGCGAGGGTACGTAATTATTTTATGGGATATTTATAAAAAAAAACACGTTAATTTAAATAAATTTTATGGTATGGGAATTTTTGAGATGGGACTTCAGTGAGTCCTCAGAGAGTGCAGAATAAACCCTTATCCTTTAGAAGTGATTCATGGAAATGTAACAATAAAAGGTCAATACCCTTGCATCACAAACTTACTCAGGACTTTATTATGCATTTTGAAATAAACATTTTGCAAGTTTGCCAGTGTCTGCAGTCTTTAGTGTTTTCTTCCTGCTTAAGTACAGGTTTGGTACAAGAACCACAGGCTGAAGTTCCTTCTAAAGAAAGTAAAGCAGTAGTGTTTAAAAAACGAAAAGATATTGAAGATTTTTTGACTTACATTACATCTCGTCCCTATGATTAATAGTAGCTGGCTTTTAATATGCATAGATTTATGTAGTTTTTGTATGTATGAATCATAAGATTATTTATTTTAAAATATGTTTAAGTATTTACTTACTGTAAGCACACATGTCACTGATGGTACTAAGTGCTTGAATGGTTGACGGAAATAGTGTGTATTTCATAATATAACTGAGTACATTTTATTTATTATAGTAAGACTATAGTTATAAAATTCAGTTTTCATTTTAAAGACTATATAAAATTGTTAATAGTAATAGTTAATGGTTGTCAAATAGTAAAATTGTATTAAATTTTGATCCTGGGTTTCTAAAAAAAAACAATCTTTTGGTTTATGTCCTTATTCTATATCAAACTCCTCAATTAAAATTGGAGGAGACAGACAGAAAAGTGAGGAACATTAAAGGAATTAGAAAGTTTAAAATGGTTTAAGCAGAACAGATAAGTAAGGGGCAAAACTTTTTATAAGTGCACATGCGATGAACACATTGCAGGAATGATCTCGTCTTGAATGGATTTGTCGTGTACCTAGGGTGGTTATGCTTTGACAGTGTTGTCACATCTACAGATCCCACAACAACTGTTAAATAAACAAAACAACATATACACTTGACATACATGTGGTGATTGTATACACTCCCTATGTGGTGAAAGAACCACCAACTACATACTGGTATTGAATATCAATCTTTGCATGTCTATCTGTTGGGCATCCAAAAAAAACAAAACCCTATAGATTCCTGCTATCAGTCAATAAATGTGTAAATTGAAAGAAG
Source organism: Magicicada septendecula (assembly GCA_034769895.1). Lineage (NCBI taxonomy): Eukaryota > Metazoa > Arthropoda > Insecta > Hemiptera > Cicadidae > Magicicada > Magicicada septendecula. The sequence goes on from CM068375.1 coordinate 421,030,293, forward strand.
AAATGTGTTTCATTAGCAATCTATCCACAAGGAATGTTTATAATAATTGTACATCTTTATTTCACAGAATGACAATTTTTAAGGAATTGCAATATGATGTGATGCATAGATGCCATATTGATGTCAAAATACTATACGGTGGATGTACACATGGTAGATAAAAGTATATATATGGATTTGTATGTGTATGTGTATGTATGTGGTGTGTGTGTGTGGGTGGGTGGGTGGTTGTTCCTACTCCAATTTCAGGAACAATCAAAATTTATACAGGAAATACAGAGAAACTGGCATCAAAAGTCTACAAGAACGCTCCATTAATTTTGGGGAATTTATGGAAAGACCTCCATAAAATTAGGAGGCCTCAATGCCTCATAATTTGATATAAATTTACAAAGCACCCTTACATACGTGTGAAAAGTTAACATTCTCAGACAGGCATTAAGCTTATAACGGCACGTGCTCACTCAGACAATTCAGTAAAGTTCCCCAGTTCCACAAAATTACATAATAATTTTTTCCCTTTTACGCCCCTTTTCACATGTGCAATGGGTATTTACAAAATACAAAGTATAGGCTGTTTTAGTGTTTAAAATAAATTAAATACTTGACAATGAACATACATCAAATTTACGACCACGAGGCATGCTTCAAACTTTTATCCATTATGGTTTAAATTTAAACGTTTTGCAATAAAATGAATTATACTTAGAGTACTTACCGAAGGTCTATGGGCGTTTACTTAGCCATGATAGAATAGAAAAAGAACAATTTAAAGAAACTCCACGCTGCCGAAAGAGACGCTTTTTCCGCTTCTGTAGCAGACCGGTGACTGACTCATTCAAACGTGCAGTTCGCTTGATCAGCAAACCTAATCGTATTACCCACTAGATCGCGTGGGTATGCCTTAACCGCCGAAACATGGCAATACAGAACGACGCTGACTGACAACTTCGCCAACCTTAATAATTCTATTTTATACAAACGCCGGTTTCTCAAGAAAACCGGCACAAGCGAAGGGTGGAAGAGTGAGAGAGGGAAGAAGGAAGCCAGTGAGTGACATGTAGAAGAGGGAGAGAGAGAGAGAGAGAGAGAGAGAGAGAGAGAGAGAGAGAGAGAGAGAGACAGAGAGAGACAGAGAGAGTGGGGTGATAGTGAGTGATAGATCGATTTCAGGTTAGAGCGAGAAGGACTGGCAGGGGGAGAATTGGTGAGAGAGAAGGGTGATTGTGGACACATACATAAATTACATTATTCTATAGTACTCTTGACTATATTATATAATATGATTACAATTTATTATCCAAGTTTACCTGTTTGTAAAATTTACCAGAAACTTTTGTTTGTAACCTTTGTCAACTATCTAATTTAAGTCGTAATGTTTTACAGTATTGTGTAAATTGTATGTTTCTAAATTATGATTGTTTGTTAACACCAGTAGGGAGTGAAGCATGGTAAAAATAACTTTTAATAATTACATAGTGAACATCCCCTAATCTGTTTTAGTTATAGGTAATATATTACTTTGCTATATGTTGACTGTTGTAGGTATAAACAATTTATGTACCAATCTAATATCCAATTGTTAATTACTGTTTGTTTAATTAATTAAAATAACATTACATTTAGTAATTTAAATTGTAATACTGTATAAATTAAGTTCTCTCATACTATAATTTGCTCGTTTTCTTAAAGATAATTTGAAGATGTAAACAAACTATCATAAGTTTTCACATATAAAATGATACATACTGTAACGAGTAAAATGGGGTTACGTCCTTCTTTTGTAAAAGCCCCGCGTTGGGTTCGTCAATATGTAACTATATATTTTGAGGTCGTACCTGTTAAAATGTATCACACTTGTTTATTTTGTGTATTAGTGTGAATGTAGTGTGTTTGCCTCACACTGGTCGTTACATTAATCGACGTCACTACTGGAGTCCGTAGCGTTGTCAATGTTACCAGTACAACCTACCTGTTAATTCATAGGTGTTGCAAATCCCGGGTGGCGCCAAATTGTTTCTATTAAAACAATTAAAATAGTTAAATTCTAAAATGATACGTGTGATTAGCGTGGACAGCTGGATCGTTCGAATGGTTCCCGCCGCTATATAAGTTGCCGTTTCGTCCACTCGTGATGAGCGCTAGTTGGCTGTTGAATAAAACTCGCTAACACACATATACTCTACAAAATCCTATGAAATAACAAGATAGTAATACTCGGTACTGTGTTTTTAATACAAATTTGGTCATCAATAAATATGACAAATGAATTATAAATAATTTTATAACATTCGGCTCCGGCTTAGAGCTTGAAACACAAAAATATCTCAGAGTTGGCAAAATTGATTTCAAAACATTATCGTTTGACGAGATGGCATCAGTTACATTTAATAAATTACTGTGTTTAAAATCTGGAGTTCTTTGGATCATGAAATAAGACATAAACGTTGGTTACATTAAAAAAGTACACTACCATACCTTATATGTACTTAGAAATTATAATGTGTTTTTACAATTTGTTCGGTAGTGTCGTATTTCTGTTACAAAAATTGTGCTCTCAAACAAGGTTATATTTTGATTAATAAAATGTTTTTAAGTAAGTAAATTATGCATTTACACCTTTGAAAGAAAATACTACTTGTTAAATAGTGAGAAATTTTATCATTTGAAAAATATTTTAAGTAATTTGGGTTTTTGGGATTAAGGAATTTATTCGATACTTATCAGTTCATATCACGTTGAAGTGTCGTCATCATTATTGGATATTCTTCAATTTTGGGCTGGTTTTAAACTTCGAACATCTTTTTCAATCTGGTCTTGGGTTTTTCTCTAATTAATTTATTTAATTTGGTTCCTGGACATCGTTAATTCTTTGTAGATCGACATCTATTCGTCTTTGGTCATCTTGGTTCACTTTTGCGACTTTTTGTAACTATTTAAATTAAAATTTCAATCATTCCAATTTTGCGTGCTGCTTACCCACGCGTCGTTTTTTAGAGTCTATATAATTTAACGGAAAATAAGCCCTCAACGTCTCGTTGTCATAGTAACCGAAATTCTGTGATTGGTTAATTACTCCTTTAAAGACATTGTTAAAATATTTGAATTTTTATTCAAATTTATTAAGTATTTTCCTAATGGTTTTATTCCTTTATAATTCCTTTGGGGTAATAAATGACATCACTATTATCTTTCTTTCCTTTCAAAGTTTACAACGATACCTCATAAGGTCATATTCTGTTACATTAACTATAGTCTAATTATTTGACATTTAATAAATAACATATCTTTCTTATATTAAACTATACTATAACATTTCTGTTTTAAAATAATTGACATATAATTACTGGCCATTCACTGGTCTTAGATTAGTAAGATTTCTTGTGAAATTGATACAATTTACATTTGAATATCTTTGGCAGTTAGATGTTTTCATAGTCAAGATTAGCCATGATTGTTTTTTGGTATATTTCTTTTTAAATTACATTTTGAATTCAGCCTGATGGGCTTCACTTATTTGTTTGTGTTTTAACTACTATTCAACATACATTTTCATTACTCTTCTTTTAAAATATAATAATTAGGTTTATGGACTGTAGGTTCCCTTCAGCCATATTCCCCTTTTAACATTGAACCAACTATTCTTTACAAGTCATTAGTTATTATTAGTTATAATATTGATTTCTTTCTTTTGTTACAATCTAGAGTGATAAACATTGTCACTTCTCATAAAATTATGAAAGTTAATTCCCCTTTCAACATGGGGTGTTTTATTCTTTGTAGTCTTAATTTTAATAACAAAACTTTAATTCTATTCTACCATACCATGTTAACACAAGTTACTTTTGTCTGGGCTTTCTCCCTGAATAACATCACAAGCTTCCTTTACTGTATATTAATTTGGAATACTATTGCTAATTATTTCTAGTTATATTAATGTTTACAATGTCACTCCAATCATTGATTGTTCATCAATGTTTTATAAAGTGTCTCCTTACCTATCATTATATTTTTAATGCTTCACATACACTTTCACTATTTTTAGGGTACTTACACTTCACTAAGGCACTTCACTTTGGTTCACTGTTTTGTATTGAATGTTATGTAATGGGTAATCCCTATACTTTCTCCTACCATTTCTCACTATTTCTTTCTAGCATGATATTTACTATTAATAATATGAGGTTAGTTGTTTTTTTGTTAAATCTAACCTTTCTGACTGTGTTAGTGTACTTTTTCTATATTACATTACTTTACAATTGTATTGTCCTTAAAATGGGTACATAGGTTAACTTAATTATAACAATAATATTGGTTTCATCAATACATAATTATTCGAGGTTTATTGACCGTATTCTATCCTTGAGTATACTATCTTTCCCCTTTATATGTGTGTTAGGTCCCCTTGGGTTTAACCTGTCTCCTCTTCATTCTTCCTCTTCTTCATCTTCTTCATCTTCAATAGTCTTCATCTTCAATAGTCTTCATCTTCAATAGTCTTCATCTTGGTTCGGTTCTCCTCTTCCTCTTTTCCGGTTTAAATTCTGTTTAATGGTAGGGATCTGTTCTCTTCCTCTGGTTCTTCTTTAGTTCTGTGTTCATCATTGTTTTGTCTATCATATTTTTTCTTGAGTATGTTACGTGGTTCCCTTCTTTATGTTTATGTTGTTGGCTCAATCACTTGGGTTGGGTAATATCGTTGTACGTCGTGTCAAAATATTTACATTTTAATCGTTTTTTAAACATTTTATTTTATATGAAGTATTTTTATATCAAGAATTATCTTTTTTATCACTGGTACGGGATTTGGCTTAATTGTATCCCTGGCTTAACAATACATACGCACGCACACACTCACATCACCAACACGTTCACCCAAATATTTAATTGTTTCGTTATGTTTGATATTTCTGTGTGTATGACACAGGTCCTGAAGATGACAATAAATATTGGTCGAAACATCGACGTAAATTTTATAGTTATCCACAGTAAGAAAATGACGTTAGTAGGCCACACTACGCAAAGTCAGTGCGAAATAAAGTGTGCCAAAAATACGCAAATTACAGTAAAACGCTCAAATTAATACAGTGAGTGCTTAATCAAATTATCTATGATTTGTGCTATCTCAATTCCTTACAAAACATTGCCATTTGCAGAAAATTTCAAATATATGAAAAGGTTCGGGAGTGATCTGCAAGTCTCGACCGGACAATTTCAGAACCAACAGGTGCGGAATCTCGAGAGGGTATAAATTAAGGGTTCGACTGGAAGCCCTTCTTTTCATTTCAAGACACAGTTGCATCAAAACTCGAGGTGACATGCATAATGCATTTATAAATGATTTTTTTTAAGAGCTCATAAAGACTGTATAAAGAGACAATTAATTTAAAAAAAGTTTATAATTAGGTAAATAATATAATAGAGTCTTATGTAAATGTTTTAGTCGTAAGAATGAGCGATCGCATATAGATAAATATAGAAAAAAAGAGTTTAATTTTGAGATAGAATTTTTTTATCAAAGAACAATAATTGAAATGATTTGATAATTGCATTTTGTAGAAAAGAATAATTTAAATTTAGAATACGAAACAAATGCCAGTCTAAGAGTAATTAATATAATTTTAAATTTATTTTTAAATCATTGGTATAAACTGAGCAAGCTGAGGTCAGATCTGATTTAAATAAATTCAATTAAAATAAACTTAATTACATTTAAATTTTATTTCTTTTATTAAATCAATTTGAATAAATGTCTAGATTAAGATTATTAACATGTCTAGATGTAAGAGTGTTTTAAATGTGTGTAACACCGTATAGCTTAAGAGATAAACACTTAATAATGAGTGATATATTGATCGGAGATTATTAACAATGTTTTATTATTTATAATGCTTTTTAAACAATAAACATGAAATTTTAACTACTCATAAATTTACTACTCTTATTACAGTTATACCTGGTATCGTTATAACCGTTTATACACCTGGTAGTCGTTATAACTGTTTACACCTGGTATCGTTATAACTGTTTAAATACCTGGTACCATTATATAAAATTGTCCCCCATTTACGTGGGGCACGACATGTCTACATTTAATAATCAATGTATGCTCTTGCTCTATCATTACCAGTGTTTGAAAATTTATAAGATATAATTAATATTATATTTTAATTATTTTTGTATGTTAGTTATTTTAAATTTGTTGTGTGTATTGTATTGTAATAACGCAACTGGCGCCCACCCCAACAAACAGGTGTAATTGTAACATGAGTAGATAAAAATAAATAAATAATAGTAATTAAACAATAAATAAATAAAAGCTCGCATACGGTTCACCAATAATAAATTATAAATAAATATTTTAATAATAATTCACTATGGCAGCATGTAACGGGACATTTAGGCCTACCCGGGGTAATAAATAAATTTTATTGTGTTTGATAAAAGGAAATAAAATTTTATGATGTAATAATGATTTTGGGAGACATAAACGTAAATTCATAATAAAGGTAAATTTTATTGAAACAAAATTAGAAAAAGTAATTGTAAAATATTATTCATGAATTATAACGACGTAGTAGACAAACGGGAGAAATTGTGTCAAGGTCAACATACAGACGCAAGAAAACAATTATATATTATGTAACATCAAGTCAGACGATATTACGTCAGTGTATACATCACGCTGGAATCCAGAAGTGTCAGACGAACCTCATGCTGGCGTAGTGATACAACTTTTAGAAGAATGAAAGTTTGTAAAACAGCCGCGGCCACTTTACAAAATAGTGCCGTTCATCTAGTCAGTCGGCCATGAACAACTAACAACTAAGGACGCAAACAGTCCGCGCGTCTGCCGACCGGGCGTAATTTTCGTCGCGCCCGCAAAACAGCAAAAAATGTGAATTTTAATATATTTCTGCATTTAAAACAGTCTTGTATAACAACAAAGTAGAGACAGTGAGTGTAATTGGTAAAAGATTTAACAGCTCGGCCGTAAAATGAGAATTACGAGAAACATCAAACTAAGCCACGAGTCGATACCTATGACGTCGAATTTCTCCGCAACATCAGGAAAGTAGACATTTTCACATCTTTTACTGACCTTTTTTTAAACTTGAGCTCAATAATTAATAAACAAAATGTACCATGTGTATGACATAGCGTGAATGTGTGCGTGAGGGTACCTAAATTAATCTAAGATCCTAAGCACTGGTTTACGTTATGGGAAAATAATTTAATAATTTTCAACATATATTTCAATGCGTAGTAAGTTTAATTTGAATTTTAATTATATTGTTTAAATATACCCTAAAGAAGGTTGATCTGTAAAGAAAATGTATTCCATCTATGTTTGAATTTATAAACGATGTGGGGAGTAAATTTTGCTTTTGTTATAAACATATTATGCTCAGATAATGAATAAATACAGGTTTAAAAAATACAAATAAATGTGGGGTAATCATTTCAAGCAACCATTTTGTTATTTCAGCTCGTCTATAGAATACTGGACCCTAGTAAGTGTAATTTAAGTTGGCAACATGACAACATGGCGGCACTAGCCGTAAGTGTACAACATAAACAAAGCCTATTTGTAAATTAAGAAATAAAGTGATATCAGTTTATGAGTTAACAAGCACCAGAAAGCTTGAATATGGAAGCACTTCAAACTATGATGCGTGCCTGGGTAGATGAAATTAGCACAAAACAGACAGAAAATATAAATAAGCAAACAAAAAAAACTGAAAGAGGAATTGAACCAAAACATAGCCGAATTAAAAAATAAATTAGAAGAACAAACTAAAAAGGTAAATACTAAATTACAACAACAGTTTGAGAATTTATACAAGACACTATAAGAATAACTGAAAGTTTAGAAGAACTGAAGAACGATAATCTTGAAATAAAACAAAGTATAATCGACAGTAATATACAATTAACAGAAAAGATTGTTGATACAAACTAACGTATTGTCGCTCTTGAAAATAATTTTAAACAAGCCTTACATGAACAAGTAGTAAGGATTGGAAATTAACAAAAAGAATTGCGTCTCGAATAAAGAAGAGATATCAAAGAAGTACATAAACAAATGAATGATAATTTAACTACTATTACGCGAGACAAGATGAGAAAATTCAAACTGTTAATAATATGGTACAAGTTAATACTGGTAAAATTAAAGACATAGAAGCGTGCACAGTTATAGAAAACAAAATTGAAGAGACGTCCAAGACTGCTAAAGACCGATCTGAAGAAGTATCCCATATGAAGGAAGAGATGCAAAGTCAGATGAAGCAGCTTAGAGAAGAACTTCGTAGACGGCCGACGCAGACAATGATGTTCACTGCACCCATAGAAGAAAGAAGTAAGATAAACTTTGCAGGTAACAAAGGGGAAAATAGCATGGAATTTTTGGCGAATATCGGAAGAGAAATTGAAAAAATTGGAAGTATGCGTGACGACGAGGAGAGAGTGAGTTTTTTCACCCGTCATTTAAGAGATTCTGCAAGTCAATGGTACTCCATAATTCGAGACAATATAACCACGTATCAGCAATTCAGAGAAGCATTCGAAAATAGGTACTGGAATATCCACACTCAAAGGCAAGTACGTGACCAATAGGAGTATGGTAAATATAATCCGCATGGACAGCAGAGTATACACTATAGCGCAGATTGAACGCGTAAAACATTTAAAAACAAAATTTTCTGAGTATGAGATAGTGTCTAAGTTGTCTTACCATTTCCATAGAGATATTCAGTTAGCTGTATATACGCAGGGTGTCAAAACGATCGAACAATTCTTAATACTTGTCACTCAATCACAAAATACTTCACCACACAATCAACAAACACGCATTAATTATCACGCTAGTTACGACCGTAGTGATAAAGCACGAGAATATGACGATACCCAATACCGTGATAATTATAGGCGAAATTATACGCCGCCAACGCACAGTGTAAAGCAACACACAGCTGTGAATAACGCATGCGACGCACAGAAGGAACAACACTCAGAGAGAAACGTGCGCGATACAAAAGGGGGTTTGGCCTGGCCAAATTTGAAGTAACAGTTTAGTAAACCACATGATCGCACCGTATCCACAATGCAGAGAAAAGAGAAGAGAGCGGGGAGCTGTAGTGTGGGAAGCAAGAGAGAGAGCGCACACGAGGAAATAAAAGAGAGACAGCGACAGGTGAATGTTCAGCCGTCCTGTTCCCGCGACACAACACAATGACTGAGAAACAGGACGTGCTGTTACACAATAAACAGTATATATCCGTGCGACGTTAGAAATGAGTTATTAGACACTGACAGGAATGTGACACCAAATCAACAAGAAATAAATTGTCCTATAATTAATATACGAATTAATGGATGTAGAATTAAAATGTTAATCGATACAGGTAGCCAATTAACTGTATTAAACAATAAGTGGGTACAACAAAATAAAAAATATTTTAAACAAATGGCTATTTTACCTGTCAATAATATAAATGTTATTACAGCCATGAATAAGAGAGAAAAGTTTAGACAGCAAGCTTACGTAACTTTAAATTGTAAGGACTTAGAAATAACATATCCTATGATCATAATGAATAAACTTATATATGATGGAATTATTGGAATAGATTTATTAAATACTTTAAGTGCAAGGATTGGTATTAATAACAATAAGATTTTATGTAATTTTAATGATGTTCTATATGAATTAATTATTAATTATGAATGAAAATGAAGAAAATTGTGAGGTAAGTGGAAAACCTATTGTCGTATCCAAGCCACGTATACGATATGCACCTACTCAGCATGCTAATACAGCCGAAGAAGGAATGTCATCTCAGGAAGAAGCGAAGTTAGTTAAATTAATAGAAGAGTATAACGAAGTATTCAGCAATGTACCGACGCAGACCACAATCTACGAACACGCTATTATGGTATCAGACCCTACAAAATTTGTCAGACGAACGTATCCAATACCCAGGAAGTACGAGGGAGAAGTTGAACTGGAAATACGACGGATGATAGAAAATAACGTCATTGAGCGGTCGAACAGCAACTTTCTTAATCCTCTAGTTGTAGTAAAGAAGAAGAGTGGAAAAGTACGTTTATGCCTGGACATGAGGAGTTTGAATAGCGTTATTCTACGTGAATTCGATTGTGCACCATCTGCGGACAAGTTATTTGCCAAGTGTGAAGGAACACGATATTTGACTAAGTTGGATTTAAAGTCAAGTTTCTGGTAAATTCCAATTAGAAGAGAAGATAGAAAATACACCGCCTTCCTATATAAAAATAAATGCTATCAACACAAGGTAGTTCCATTTGGTTTGAGCACGAGTTTGGCTCCAATTGTAAAATGTCTGGAGAAAGCATTGGGACCAGAAGTGGAGCCGTACACCATAGTGTTCGTGGATGATATCCTGGTAGTATCAAAAACACTTGACGAAAACATTGAACATCTTAACATTATATTCCACAAGTTTAAGGAAGCCCATATATCCCTTAACCTAGACAAGTGTGAATTCATAAAATCCTCAATCCAATACCTAGGTCACATTATTTCATCCTCAGGTATTCAACCCGATCCCATGAAAATATCCAGTATTACCGATTTTCCTATACCTAAGAACATTAAAGAGTTACGAGCATTTTTGGGACTCACAGGGTATTATAGAAGATTCTCACAACTATACGCAGAGAAAACCCAACCATTGCTGGAGTTAACAAGGAAAAATCACAAATGGAAGTGGGAGAAGAAACATCAAGATGCCTTTGAACAAGTCAAGAATTTATTCATGGAAAACATAATGCTTCATCATCCACAGCGAGATAGAAGATTCGTTATCTACGCAGACGCTAGTGACTACGCGTGTGGAAGTGTACTGTATCAACAGGATGCTACAGGAGAACACCGTGTCATTGCATATGCTAGTAGAGTATTCAAAGGAGCAGAGAAGCAGTACTCTACATCTGAGAAGGAGATACTTGCTATAGTCTACGCTCTGAAATAGTTTCGATACTATATTTACGGAACGCATTTCGAAATACATACTTACCATCAAGCGTTATCATTTCTATTATAATGTAAAGTAACCAATGCTCAATTGTTACGATGGATCCTAGCAATCGGTGAGTATTCCTTTACTATAACATATTGTAAAGGGAAAGATAATACTATAGCCGATACTTTGAGTAGATACGTAACAGAAAAGTGTGAAGAGGTCTATGAAAGAACCATAATGAGTTACAACTGTTACCTATTAAATTTACTATTGATAATGATATTAAACACATGTTGAAGAATCTAGCTCAACAACAAAACTTAGATGATGCTACGAGGGAATTTAAGCTACGAGATCACCTACCAGATAATTACAAGGTACAAAATGGAGTCTTATATAAACTAATGAGGCAAGATTGGAAGGTAGTATTAACAAATGATATGTTGCACAAATTAATTCGACCAACACACAAAAGTTTAGCACAAGCTGCTGCACTTAAATGTTACTTAAGCCTACGTGAAGATTTCACCATCAATAATATGTTCAGGAAGATTAAAAACGAATGTAAGAAATGTTATGAGTGTCAAACAGCAAAAGGACCGAATCTACATACCTATGTGGAAATGCAGAGTATTCAAAAGGACCAAAAAGGAGCGCTAATTGCAGTGGATTTTCTTGGACCACTCCCTAGATCAAGTCGGGGGGTGAAACACATACTTTCTTGTATAGATGTATTTTCCAAAGCCGTCCATCTGTATCCAATTATGCGACCCACAACTAAAGTTGTTTTAAAAATACTCTTGCAGAAATACATCCCTGCATATAGTAAAATGAAGAAGGTACTTAGTGAAATCAATTTCATTTACTCTGGTGGTGCTTGAATTTGTACAAAATGTTTCGGTAACAATGCTGTTATGATCAATACTCACGGTTACGTTTTATCCTTCATAAACAAAACATCTGTACTTAGAAACTGTAAATTTAGTGCCCTTAATACTTAAATTTTTTTTTGTTAATACAAAGCTAATGCTACAGAAAATTTTTTTAAATCTTTGACCATGTCCTGATTAACTTGAACTATTTCAAATGAACTGGATGCACGCTGCACCATTTGGTAGTACTCTTCAGGCAAGAAAAGATACTCTTTCTTTCGTTTCAATTTTTCAATTTGAGCAAAATCCCGGTCACACGGTAGAAAAGAATGACCAGGTTCAGGAAATCTGTGAATTATTTTTTTAAAACGGCCAGTTGCTACAAGAAGTGACAGAAATGTTGTTATAAAAATACTCTTGTTTTGACCCGAACAATTATCAGAAAATATATAAAGAGTATCTACTGAAGCCGCAACAAAGTTGTTAATGCAGTGATAAAGGAAAGACATTGTTTCGTTTGAACCTTTCGATGCAATTGTCTCATCATACGTGTACATTACTGACTTTTTACTTTTGCTTAACTTAAAACACTGATTAAAAACATACATTTTTCTTTTATAATATATTTCTGATGATGGAATGATTGGAAATGGTAAATTCTGTTGGTGATCGAAACAAATAAAATCAATATTTTCTTCTTTCTCTGCCAGTAAGGAAATTTCAGCCACGTCTTTGTAAAACTTTTCAGCTTTAGTAAGATGTTTATTATGTTCTGTTTGTAGCTGTTTTTTAATGTCAGGGTCACTGGTACAATCTATATTTCTTTTTAAACTATCACATGTTGAACATGTGTCAGATCTAGGTCTGCCAAACCTCAAATTAAACTTTGTGTTAAATACATTATTGTACAATTCATATTTTACAGCAGGTCGTACGATCTTTAGCCCTTGATTAATACGAGTAAAAACATGAGGCTCATATTTTTGTAAATACAGTGAATGCATTTTTTTAACAGATAGTTTGTTCAGACTTTTAACTTGTAACCTATGTACTTCAAATACTGCAATGCGACACGGGCAGATGACGTCACGTTTTTCTTATCTACCGTCTACAGCCGGCTCAGATGGGCTGTCTGTAGCGAAATTTTCGTTAGTTGTTTTAAATACTCCGAGTCGATCACTCGTAACATTCCCAGCGGCGGCTACTGGCTTTCATTATTTAATTATTATTATGTGCAACATGCACTGATCATACTTGGCGATCTCTGCCTTATTCATTATGTCTTTCGACTTTTATTACTAATTAATTAACGGTCATCATGGCGAGTAAACTTCTGCACGTGTCAGCAATAGTATAAAAATTCAACAGTTTTCAATAAAAGATTATTACATGAAAAATTATACAGTCCACTTCAATTTACTTCCGAACCAGCCCTCTTCATTTAGCGTTCTTGGAATAACTCAAGAGCCTTAAAGAGCTTCCCAGACGCAACATAGTTCACAATCAAGATATTTACTGCATGACTCACTCCGAGAGTAATGTGAAATACGACAAGGAAAAGATTTAATATGTTCAACAATTTGGGACATAATTTCAGGAGAAATGTTTCGGCGGGAACCAACACTTTTTCCTCTTTTATCTTGAGGTGGTGTGGTTTGACGTAATTTGTGACTTGCCAGTCTTTCAACTTTTGCTTTCTTAATTACAAACATACCGCAAAATGCCATCTTGCGTACGGTAAATCCTTTCCAGCAGCGTGGATCTACAAAAAAAAAACAACCAGCAGCAGTACGTACAACACCACGCGTGTCGACATAAACTGAAAACCAACACAACAGCCAAGCTGAGTTTGAAAACAAGACATCTCCAGTACATATCTGGTTATCAAAATTATCAGATTTACAACATATGAATTAGACAAGTGACAATGCACTCTAGTGGTAAAACTATGAACTGTACAATTCTCATTTTCAAACCAGCCGATCGGGCGTCGTCTGTGCTATAAGAATAAGACAAAATATGCTTTTCGCCAAAAATGGCGCTTGTCTGGTTTTCAAATTCAGGCCTTCATATATATTGCGACAGTACAAATAAGTGATGTACTGAGCATTTAATATAAAAATTTAAATATACCTAATAAACTGTAAGTAATGAATAGTGTATTAGAAATAAGCATGTCAGGGATTGCAAGCTTGGCTCAGACAAAAATATGAACAGGTGTTTCGACCTGAATCGACGTGCACACACACACAAATATAACTGAAAGTGTGTACACCAGTAGTTTGCTAGTGTGTGTGAACGCAGGTCTATGCAGGCGAGTTTACCACCCCAAGATGAATAATTGCATAATTACTGTTTTTCCGTAATTATTCATAAACTATAAATAAGGAGTAAAATCCAAAAACACAATAAAATGTAATAAAATTAACTAAATACTGTGTATAAAAACCACGTGAAAAGGACACACCGTACGAGTGTAGTGGTGAAATAACTGTGTACAGAGCGAAAGGGTTAAGTTGCAACGTCCAAAAATACAGTGAACATGTGTAGTGAAAATAGTTGTAAGATGAGTATAAGAGTATACTTATAGGACTCTGCAATTCGCAGAAATATAAGAAATAGCGAAATTGACAAGGAGTGGGGGGACTGAACCCAGAGACAATTTCAGACATGTCGATTTCGTACAACTGCAGGTGTTGACCAAGACGTGGGTATAAATAGGACACACACGCTACAGTTGTTCTCTTTTTCGATCACACACACTGCAGCGGGAGCTTCTGCCCGTCCGCACAAAATATTTAAATCTTTTGTAAATATTTTCATCCTTCCAGTTACATACAGTTATGTAACTGGACTGTAAAAACAAGCAATTTTAATTAGTAACAGAATTACATGAGAAGAAAATCCACATAAGAAGATCAACTGACGTCCGAAACAGCACGAGAAAAAGTTCCAGAGAGAGAGAGAGAGAGCTGACGACTTAGTTCCAGAGAGCGAGACGACATTGGACAAGAGAGAGACGACGCTGGATTCTAGAGGAAACGGCGCTGGACAAGAGGAACAATACTGAAGTCTAGAGGAAACGGCGCTGGACAAGAGGAGCGATGCTGGACAAGAGGAATCGATGCTGAGTTCGAGACGAGGACGATTACAGATGGATCCAATGATTGAGTATGATTGACGACAATAAGGTGATAAACAACTTATTTATCTCTTAATCGAACAATTAACTCAAAGACAATTAAAGACATTCTTGTTCTATTTAAAAGTAAGAGCCAATGTTTATTATAAATATAGAGAGTTAGAATCATAGATGTTATTGAAGTAAGATTAACGTAAATAAGAGCTCAAATTAATATTGAAATGAAAAGAATGCAAAGCATTTAAATAAAAATTAGTTTTTTATAAATCAGTACTGATAAAAGAAAGATAAATTCAGTAACTATTAATATTTTTGAGTTTCCATTGAAATATCTAAAAAGATATTTAAACATTGATATTTCGAAGCACACTAATTGACTGAGTAGTCAGGAAATGATATTTTTTAATAAAATAATTAGTAGAATAGAATATTTAGTCAGTAAGGATGTATATAGAGTAAGCCTTACGGCATAGTAACGAAGTAATAACGAATTTTTTAAGTCGAATCAAGTGCCATGCACACAATTTTATTAGTACCAAATAAATTTGAAATACCGTTACACGTTACATCGAGTTCTTATTACAGATACACCTGAAACCCAAATTCAATTGTAGTTATGCAAAGTATGTATTGTTATATAAGTTGTCGCTTCCAATGTGGGGCATCACGAATTTAAATTATATTAAATTTACAAAGTTGTATTGTTGCATATTTGTCGCTCCAAGATTGTAGGGCTATTCAAATTAAATTACATTTAAATTTATACACATACAACATAAATTATACAACTTACGTACAGAGTTATATTGTTATATAATTCGTCGCCCTGGACGTGGGGCTCCACAAATTTAAATTATATAATAAATCTGTTGCATAAATTGGCGTCCAAGATCGTGGGGTTCCGCAAACACAAATAGATTTATATTTGCAGTTGTAGTGTTGCATAAAAATGTCGCCCTTGAACGTGAGGCCCGACACGCCTACATTTATGTATATGTATCGTTGTAATATATATATATATATTTCTTATCAGTATTTGCTACAAGGTCAGCCTTTCCGGATTTCTGCTCTAACTTTTTAGTGCACAAATAAATAACATAACTGCTCATGTTATGGCAGAATATGGTAATATTTTGAGGTAGCTTTACATTCACATGACATATGACAAGAGCTGTTCCTCCATAGTTTACTTAACCCTTAATATTGGATACTATTTCCATCACATTATGTAACGTGACATAATATAGCACAAAACTCACTAGTATAATTAATGGAAGAAAGGCTGAAAACTGAATGAAAATAAAAGGTTATAACATGAAGAATGATAGCACAACACTACTAACTAAATTTTGACTTAGACAAAATGACAAGGACTAAACCCAATAGATTGGATAAGGTGAGACAAAAACAATAATTCAAACCACAATATGACTACAATTATGAGAGCTCTACTATTAACTAAAATAATATATATTAAATAATGTTACAAAATTAGATAGGGCAATAAATAATATGTATTCTGTAATCTATAGAAAAGATAAAAGAAAGGGAAATGTAAAATCCAAGATATGAATAAAATATACAATGTTAAATAATAAGCTAGCAAAAGCCAATAAAATAAAATAAACCTGATTAACAATAGTTATTAGTAAAGAGGTGATAAGTGAATAAAAAGTGATAATCAATAAAAAGCCTGTACAGGACCCAGTGAGAATAAAATAAACTACATAAACACTAGTTGAAGAAAGTGCAGTGTAATTAACAAAAAATAATAAACTGATAATAACAAACTATAAATAATATAGCAACCCAGTTATAACAATTTGTTAGTATAGTATAAGTAGGATAAAGATATATTGTGCTATTGTTAAGGAATGTTATAAAGTTATATAAAAAACACTTAGAAAATAAATGTAAAAAGTAATATGTTAGATTGAAAATAGAGGGGAGTTAGACACTATATTCTCTTAAATGAGTTTATAAGGGAATAATAGTGCATAGTTACTGTTCAAGTTTGTTATAGAGTTCTTTGATGGTAAATAACCAAAGTAGTATTAGTAGTATTAAATGGCAAATTATGTTAAAACAAAAGCATTAAAACATGTAAAAATTTTAGATACAGGCATGGACCTATAAGGAAGTATTAAATAATTATATAATGTTATGTGATGATTAAAATCAATCAAATGTTATGAGTTAAGTAAGTTTGTTTCATTAATAATGTTTAGTAACCTAATAAATTAACATAAATAACTATAAAATATTGTTAAGAGAATAGGGTAGAGGAATTATGAAATCTAGGCATTAGGCTTAGCATTGATGAGCAGAATTTTGTGAATTTTAAGATAAAACAATAGCCAATAATAAAAGAAAGTGTATAATCTGTTTAGGTATCAAAGTAAAAATGTAGGGTACAAAACTGGATAGATAATAATTAGTTTAAATGTAATTAACTAAAGAAATACCAAACTGAAAAATTAGTAATCTGTTATAAATTGACCAAAGGTAACTATGAGTGGTATCACATTAATCTGTAAACAAAAAGCAAAATAATCGTGTTATTGTATTTTATATTACAAATAGTATAAGGAAGTTATAATACTTTAAAAGATTTTAATAATTTTGAATAGAAAAAACGTTAGTTTGATATAACAATGTTATAAATTATCAGCCAATGGGGATTAGTTTTTTTTTACAGAGAGTTGCCATGACAACGAAACCTTGTTACATAGGGAACCGTTAATAAATCTTCATTCCATTATTGAAGTGTGAGTAGGGTTGATGTATGAAGCCCGCTAAGATATAAAAAGAAGCAGATCAGCCTATTTTATCTAAAACACTGATTAAGAAGATACAATAAATAACAATAATAAAACTAATAGTGAGAATTAAATCAATTCAACCCAAGAAATAAGAAATAATCTGGAAAAACTGCTGAAGAAAACCCAGTGAAGAATTAACAACTTACAGAAGGAAGAATATAGAAAAACACCTAACTGAACCTTGAAACCA
The DNA here is from genome assembly GCA_034769895.1 of Magicicada septendecula. Taxonomy (NCBI): domain Eukaryota; kingdom Metazoa; phylum Arthropoda; class Insecta; order Hemiptera; family Cicadidae; genus Magicicada; species Magicicada septendecula. Next base: position 421,048,325 of record CM068375.1, read on the forward strand.
ACGTTAGCCACCAGGACTGAGGGAATTTAAACACCCAAACTGGGCCATTAATGAAAATTGAACCTAGAATTCACGGAACTACACCAGAAGGGACAAGCAGCAGTATTCCAGAGGATTGTTACCCATGATAAGCAGAGACGAAGGAGCGTTAAGTATATTTTAAATACTTCACCGAAAAAACACCAGACAATCCACAATAATTGAATAAAACGTTTCACTTCACTAATCACTTTAATAAACTTTTGGAACTTAATTTTATTTCACAAACACCTCTACTAGAATAAATATATCACTCCAATTTGAATTGTTTCTGAATCTGTTTTAAAAACGGACAGGTTTGCTGAGCATCAATAACCTATAAGGAACTAAATTCCCACAGCGGTAATTTACTACTATTATTTAAGTATATCACCTGTTCAATAATAGTTATAAGGTATATTATAAGATTTTGTACTTTTATTATTCTGTAAAACCACATTTTCTGTAGTCAAAAGAACTTTCCCCTGAGATTTAAATTAAACGAAATTGTCATCTGTATCTCCACCATAAGAGCAGCAAGCGGACAGAATTGCCAACCGCGAAAAAGTAAACATGCCGGCGCAAGATTAATTATTATATTTTTCAGAAATTGTAATTATCAACCATATCCCGAACTGTTAATAAAACCTCGTACACATTTTAAACTGTATGTTTGATTTTATTCAAAGTAATATAAAAGTTTGAGCAATAAAAATATAGAATAAATAATAGTTGACGAAGTCGATTCACTAAGCAGTGTTGGTCGACCAGACGGCGAGGCAGTAAATTCGAATTGAACGGCGAACTGGTGAGTAGACGTTCGACATCGTAAGTATTTGTACAAACGTAATAAACGGCTTATTACAATATTAAGACCATTGTGTTCATCAAATTCGTTATCCAATATTTATGTATGTACCCTTCTGTGACACAGTATAAATGAATGTTAATGTAGTGCAGATGTGAATACGATAACAGACAGTTATACAATAACATATAATTCCTACACTTTTTTTTATTTATCTATAACTAAAAGTAAAAGTCTATAAATACATTTATATTTATAGTGTATACTTACTGAAAAATAAATTTCAGTATTTGCATAATTTTTATATATGTATAAGTTGCATTGATTTGTTTTACCGTTCCCAGCATGTCAGGTGTTACTGTGAATTCACGTTGCCAATCAATACACACAGGCATAATACCTGCATGCAATTGTACACTGTGTGTAAGATCAAGAAGTGCTATATCCTGTGAATAACTGGTAATTTGTCCATAGTACCTGGGTGGAATTAATATTTCACGGACCTGCAGCAGAAACAATTGTTCTTATTAAAATCTTATAATAAACTAAATTAGTTTTACAAACTTATACAGTGTGGGCTATTGGTTGCTTAGCACTAGACGTTGTACTGACTATGAGTTAATAATAAATGGTCATAGGTTTTCTGAGGTTCAGACAATTAACTGGTCGGAATCTTAAAACATTTGAATTGGCATTTCAACAAAATGTCTTCTTATCATCAGGATTTGTACACAGAAATACACGTATCCTGCCCTTCATATGAATAGGTGTGAATGTTATATAAAAAATAGTAATAACCGTCTCAAACATATTATTATTATTATTATTATTAGTAGTAGTGTAACGAAACAAAATGTTACAAAAAGAATAGTAAATAATAGTGAAATCCGATCCAGAGAGGAAACAAGAAATAATCATTGATAGCCAATTAAAGGAAACCTAGTTGGTTTGACTTATTTAATATCAACAAGAGACCCAGAAATAACCCAGTAGAATAGGGCAGTAAACAAATCAAAATTAAATAAATAAACCTAGTAGGCCTAATCAACTTACCCTGAAACACAACTAAACCCAATAAAGAGTACCTACCCATATAAATAAAATTGTATTAACCAAAATTGTATAGGCCTGTAATTAAGGATAGAAAAAGGGATACAAACATTTATAGTGACGAGTGTTATAATAAGAAATAGCGACACAGACTACCGTTAAACAGTGTTAATTATTTTTTATGGAAGGTGTTTTATTGTTATTATTAGACAGAATTTTAGTTTATCATACAGACAATAGTTTAACAGTATAAATAAACTAAAACTGTCAAAAACAATTATTATTATTAAGAGTTTTGTTGTATGTTATAAGATTTTATGTCACCAGTTAATTTACGTAAATATATTTATCTCAGTTAGTCAAGGTAGAAATTACAATCAACCATAACAAATTGTTCCACCACATATCATAGAAATTCAAATTAATAAGGTTTTACAGTTATAAACTGAGGCATGTTTAGTATCAAATTGTTTATAATTATATAATTAATCATCATATAAACATTGCATGTATCATTAGAATATAATAATAAAATTATCTATTCAAGGTAATTTATAAAATGTAAAGTAGGTAACGGGTATTGATCATATAACATTTAACCTGTACATAAATGGCCAATCAAAATTTAAGAAGTTTGTATGAGTTCCGTGACTAAAAAAGAAGAAATAACACTTAATTGTTAATTGTGATGAAGAACACTTTAATAGTGCGTGTCGAGATGTTATTAAAATAAAAAATATAAAATTGCTAAACCGTTTGTAAAAGAAGATCTGAATGACCATCATTGAAGATAAATAATTCCTCCACTACAATCATTTCATTAACCAGTAATACACACAATCAAGAATTTATAAAGAATAAATCAGAAAACGTTCAGCAATATCGCCTAGATGTGTAAAGTGTAATTTGATTTATCATTGACAATATTTTTATCCAAAAAGGAACAACCACTAGACAATACACCAATTTACACTAACACTAATCACTAGTGAACATTTTAACAAGTGAAAACAAATTGCATATCTAACGAAACAGTGATTACAAGGAAACATTTATTTGTACACATATAATAAACTTCATTATTTTCTGAGACGGATAACGGCAGCCATGATGTTGACGTCACTCTAACCTACATGCTTTTTACGAAGCGTATTGAATATCGTCCAACTTTGTATGTTACTTAATATATAATTTTTGTAATTTTTTTTAGATTATAAGTAATAGATGTTTTGTAAAGGTACTCTATATTGTTAATTATCATGTAATGGAACTTTTCGTAGCAGCCACAAGAATTCCCACGAAATATATTTACCTTATTTAAATATTCACTCCTGAGATAAATATCGATTGTGACAACCGTATGTATCGAATGGAATTTTCCAGTAATTTGAACTCATATTACAGAGATTAAACAATTATGTTAATAAATCATATCCATGTGTTATTATTTCAGGAACATAATATATTATCAGCATTTATTTTATAATTAACAAGGATAAGAAGACTTCGGAGAGTCATTAGAAGTACACAAATTACAAAACCAAGATTAACCTCAAATAATAGGTTAAAGCCTAATATCGAAGGTGACTTGAGAATTGTTTGGGATGACTCGACCGCTATTTTTGAATTGATTTTGGAGTTCTAACTACTGAACTGGAATAATTATAATTCTGATTCAGAAACCAAGGCAGAATAATTCAATTCTTTTACTTATATATTTAAATCACATTCGAAAACACACAACATAAATATTCCACGATCAACTGATACACTATTTACAACGATTTATTACAAATTAACATTTACAAAGCATAACAGGGCAAATTATTATACCATTAAGATACTACGGGGTAGACGTTGAGTAATAAATTGGCGCACCAACTAGTGAGGCTGAAATTAGGGAACATTAGGTGAAGAAATTGAAACAAGCAAATTAATTTCCTAATTTTTAGCTGGCGACTACTATAAGTTCCAAGAAATAATAAAGATGCATAAAAGGGCGTCATCACTGAGACGGACGAAGGAGGCAGAGAAAGAAGTCAGGATGGAAGAGAAAGAAGTAACATCGGTGGAGGATGTGGAGACGGTAGCAAGAAAGGAAGATAGAGGAGACCCGAATCTTATAAAGTTAATGGAGTTAATGAATAGTATGAGTGAAAAAATGGACAGAAATAAGGAAGAAACGAATGACAATTTTAAGAAGCAGAAGGAAGAAATGAAGGAAGATTTGAAGAGTATCAAGGAAGAATTCAGTGAAAACTCAAAGAAACAAAATGAAATTTTGAGTCAAAACTTATTAAAACAAATGGAGGAAAAATTTGATAGCATCTAGGAAGATAACGGACAAACAAACGAGAAAATAGACGGTATGAAGGGAGAGATTAATGAGAACTCAAGGATACAAAATGAGAATTTGAAGGAAAATTTAATAAAACAAATGAATGAGAAGATGGACAGTACAAACGAAAAAATAGACAGTATTAATAGAAATACAGATGAAAATAATAAAATAATGAATGACAAAATACACAGCATTAAGGAAAGCAATAGACAAACCAATGAAAAAATTGATAGTATTAAAGAAAGTACTAAGGAAACCTTAAGGCAAACTATAAGTGACAATAATAACCAAATGAAGGAAGAGTTCAGACAAATCAATGAAGAGAATTTAAGAAGAATTAATGGGAGGATTGAACAAGTCAATGATACACTTAACCAGAAGATGGACAAAATCAATGAGGAAAGGAAACAAGAAACAGCTGATACTAATGAGAGATTAGAAAAGCTAACGAAACCATCACACAAAACAAAGTAATGGTAAATACTAGAATAGACCAGGTCCAAGAAAATAATCGTATTCAAATAGCAGGATTACAGAAGGAACAAGAAAATTTATTAAATTTACATAAACAAACCGGAGAAAGGTGTGACAATATTAACACTACAGTGAATAATTTAACTGGTCAAGTACGCCAAAATCAAGAGGTGATTGAGTTAATTAGAACCAGACCAAATAATATTACTCATGTTTCCACAAATGAAACCAGAGAAGGGATTAATTTCAAAAATTATCATAGAAACCCCATGGAATTCCTGGCCAGAATCGAGGAACATTTTAATAAACATCGAATAACTATCTGGAGCTCGATTAGAGAGATGTTGGATGAGCATTTTAGGGAGATTACGGACAACTGGTGGACAGCAACCAGGAATGAGATAGTGGACTACGCTCAATTTAAAAAACTATTTAAAGAAAAATATTGGTCCGAAGCCATACAAAATATTATCAGCGACAACATTTGTCAGGGAAGATATGATGGAAATAGAGGTACATCTCCAACTACTTACTTCTGGGGAAAGGTGTGTTTGGCGCGACACCTAGAGCCAAGAATACCAGAAGAATCCCTAGTAACTAAAATGGCATACCATTATGACGCAGGAATTGCCAGAGCACGCCTGGAAAGCCAGATTAAAACGGTCCACGCAATGGCTGACTTATTAGAAAATTATGAACATGAGGGTTACTACAAAAGAAGCAGACAACGAATGATCAGTGCGGTTCAAGAAATAATAACCATGGTATGAATCATAATCAATATAATAACATGCATAACCGGAATAGTTATAACTTTAATGGCAACGATCGTAATTACAACCAAAATTTTACCACAAATAATAACCAACCAACAAACTTCAATCGAAACCCAATTAACAATAATGGTAACAACAGGCCCAATCAAAATTACCATCCGGGTAATAGAATTAATAATAATTATAATAACTACCGAACAAACCAAAATTATAATAATTTTAGAAATAACTCAGGAGTTAATACCAATAATAATAACCAGTGTAATTATAATAATAATCGTCCGTACAGACCAAGAATAAATTATATTTGTGCAGAAGAAGGGGATTACTGGAGATACCATCAACCTCGGAGGAACAGTTTTAATAACAGTTATGATCAAAGAGGAAATCCCGGAGGGATGAGTCACCATTATAACCGAGTAAGAAGTAGAAGCCAGGAGGACTTCCGAGAATCAAGGGGAAGTGAACAACTAGACAACCGAGAGGTTGAACAACCAGGAACCAGCACACCATTCCAGACAAATCAACAGTCATGCCAGGAAAATAATCATGATAGCCTTAATTTAAACGGAGTGAGGCAGTAATAAACCCTCGCGACCCCTTACTGCTACTAACTACTGGGTACAAAAACCACCAAATTCAAAAATATAGTAATAACAAATTACTACCAACTAATTATGAAAAACTAATTATGGAAAATAAAAGAATTTTGAAGTACAAGAACCACCAAATTCAAAAATATAGTAATAACAAATTACTACCAACTAATTATGAAAAACTAATTATGGAAAATGAAAGAATTTTGAAGTATAACAACAACCAAAGTTTAAGGACGGATAGTCAAAATCTTACTATTATTTACAATTATTATTTGAAAAATCTTCGAGAAGAACTGTTGGAGGAAATGGTGACAAGTAGAATCAACCAGCATAATGAAATCTTATACATAACCGCTCAAATTGAAGGAATTCCTACACGAATAATGATAGATACGGGTGCAAATGTATCACTTATTAACGATGCTGAACTGGAGAGAATACAGAAACAAAGTAAAAATATAATACCTACCTTACCTGTCAATAATGTTATTTTAATAGGTGCCACTGGGCGTCAAAATAAAACAGTGAGAAAACAAGTGTCATTGGAAATAGAAAGCAAAGGTGTTACAATTAATATTATATGTTTGGTCGCAATCGGCCTACCATTCGAAATATTAATCAGATGCGATATGCTGAGGAAATATTCAGCCATTATTGATCTGAGCAAGGAGAATGTGTCCTTGAACTCAGAAGGTGTTATGTGGACGGCAGAGTTAATAGGAAGCGATGGTGCCCCTCTGAACCGTACCCATCACCAAGTTAGGGAATTAAATTTTTTAAAGAATGATACCCAATGCAGAAAAATAATCTATAATATGACCAATGAAGACCTGTGGAACAGTAAATTACAGGAGATAAGAGAGTTTAGACACCAAGGCACAAATAATTTGACAGCAAAACAAGTAGAAGATCTCATTATGATATATAAGAAGTATAAACATGTATTTTCAGAAAAACCAGGAAAGGTAAAAAACTATCAGTATAGAATACAATTTAAAGAACCAGCAGAATTCCACAGAAAATCCTATCCTATACCATATTCATTGAAGGAGGCGGTTAGAGCTGAAATTAATAAAATGTTGTTAAATGATATAATTGAGCATAGCCAATCACCATATACTAGCCCAATAGTAGCAATTCAGAAGAAGAACGGGCAGGTTCGACTTTGCTTGGATGCCCGAGAAATAAATAAACATATAGTAAATGATCGCACGTCACCTGGAGAAATAGAAGAAATTCTAAAAAAATTTCATGGTACAAAATTCATCAGTACCTGGGACACAGTTTGTGGTTACTGGCAGGTGGAGTTGCACCCGATGAGTCGAAAATATATGGCTTTTATTTTCGAGGGTAGAAACTATCAGTTTAAGAGATTGCCATTTGGATTAGTCAATTCGGTAGCAATTTTTGTACGATGTATGGACCAAGTATTGGGTCAGGAAGCGCTACAATTCACCACAGTTTATGTAGACGACTTGTTGATTACCTCATCCAACTGGGAGGAACATTGTCACAAGGTGGAATATGTATTGAGTAAGTTAGCAGAGAACGACATAACACTAAAACTCGAAAAATCCCAATTAATAGTGACGGAGGTTCAATTTTTAGGTTTCACTTTGACTGAACAAGGTATTTCCCCATCACAAGAAAAGGTTACTGCAATCCAGAAGTTCCCACAACCAAAGAATAAGAGGCAACTCCAATCCTTCTTAGGACTGTGTAATTACTACCGGAAGTTCCAACGCAATTATTCCGCATTGACATCTAAATTTCAGGAACAGCTGTCTTCCAAAAACAAATGGATATGGGGACATGAACAGGATGCTATACTACAACAGATAAAGGATAAATTCTTAGAGACAGTAATCCTTTATCATCCAAATTTTGATCACCCATTCTTTTGAACTGTGACGCAAGTGATGTCAGTCTTGGGACGGTATTGTACCAAGAAGACAAAGAAGGAAACCATTTAGTCATCAGTTTTGCCAGTCGTGTGTTAAACCACTGTGAGGGAAGGTATAATGTCACTGAAAAGGAACTATTAAGCATAGTCTTTGCTTGTAGTAAATTCCGCATGTACATTTTGGGATATCCTGTAACTGTCAGAACAGATCATAAGTCCATCTCATTTTTAAGAAGTTGTAAGCTGAGTCACGGAAGGTTTACAAGGTGGATACTCGCCTTGCAGGAGTATAATATCAAATGGGAATATATTCCAGGGAGTCAAAACGTGATAGCAGACGTGTTATCTCGAATAAACTTGGACTCCCAGACATTTGAGGGTGAGAAGGAAAGGATTATCAAGGTGTACAACATTCTCAAAAGTAGATCTGATTTGGAGGCATTATTACAAAATATCAGAGCAAATCAGTTATTAGACCCAAAATTAATAAAAATCAAGGAACGTTTGGAGAACCAAAACTCTCCAATAAACCAATTCTATTGTGAACAAGAAGGAATTTTATTTATAAAAAATACATTTAACCAAGACGACTGGAAGGTCATCATTCCTAGAATCATGGAGAACGAACTAGTGTTGGAATATCACATAAGATACGGACATATGGGTGCAGTAAAGGTAGTGAAAGCATTGGAGGAGAATTGTTACATTAAGAACATACACAGGAAAGTACAAAATTATATAAAACCCTGTCATATCTGCCAATTGGTCAAAATTAGTAATGAACGAAGGGAAGGTGTAATGATACCTATGTCGTCAGAACAAAAATTGGAAAAATTATTCATTGACATATGTGGACCATTTCCTAGGAGTGAAGGTAGAAGCCAGTGTAAATACATTATAATCATTATGGACCACTTCACCAGATTCACCAAATTGTATCCAATCAGTCGAGCAACTACGCAGAAAATTCTTGAAGTAATAACTACTCAATACATTCCAAAAATAGGAATACCTGTTTCAATAGTTACAGACCATGGTACACAATTTCGAGGCAGAAAATGGAAGAACACATTGTTAGAACTGAACATCAAAAGCTATAAGACCTCCGTATACCACCCCAGTAGCAATCCATCAGAAAGAAACCTGAGAGAGGTTGGTAGAATCTTAAGAACCTATTGTCATCAACAACAAAGGTAGTGGCCTTGACTACTTATCAGCCACAGAAGATTTTTTAAACTTGGCTTATCATCCATCTATAAATTGCACTCCATACACTGCCATGTATGAAAAACAACCACCCAGAGAGATCCAAGAATTGATTAAATTTCCTAAGTCTCCACCGTACCAATTTAATAAATTAAAATTTTATAATCAGGTGATGGAAAATATGGAAAAACTCAGAAATAAATACCAGAAAATGAAGGGTAAAATAATTAAATATGAAGTAGGAGAGAAAGTGTTGTTAAAGAACAGGGAATTGCCTAGCACTCTAGAAGGGATATCAAAGAAGTTATTGTTACTATACGTAGGACCCTACACCATAACAAAAAACAACAACAACAACACGTACGAATTAACCGACCCCATTTCAAAGAAGATCAAGGGCAATTATAATCAACTATCCATGAAAAAATATCATGAGGAAGAAAAGGAAAAATAACATAAGTAATTATGTCCTCACACCTAATGAAGTGCTCAGAAATAATTACTTTCTGAAGGGAGACAATTTGTAACGAAACAAAATGTTACAAAAAGAATAGTAAATAATAGTGAAATCCGATCCAGAGAGGAAACAAGAAATAATCATTGATAGCCAATTAAAGGAAACCTAGTTGGTTTGACTTATTTAATATCAACAAGAGACCCAGAAATAACCCAGTAGAATAGGGCAGTAAACAAATCAAAATTAAATAAATAAACCTAGTAGGCCTAATCAACTTACCCTGAAACACAACTAAACCCAATAAAGAGTACCTACCCATATAAATAAAATTGTATTAACCAAAATTGTATAGGCCTATAATTAAGGATAGAAAAAGGGATACAAACATTTATAGTGACGAGTGTTATAATAAGAAATAGCGACACAGACTACCGTTAAACAGTGTTAATTATTTTTTATGGAAGGTGTTTTATTGTTATTATTAGACAGAATTTTAGTTTATCATACAGACAATAGTTTAACAGTATAAATAAACTAAAACTGTCAAAAACAATTATTATTATTAAGAGTTTTGTTGTATGTTATAAGATTTTATGTCACCAGTTAATTTACATAAATATATTTATCTCAGTTGGTCAAGGTAGAAATTACAATCAACCATAACAAATTGTTCCACCACATATCATAGAAATTCAAATTAATAGGTTTTACAGTTATAAACTGAGGCATGTTTAGTATCAAATTGTTTATAATTATATAATTAATCATCATATAAACATTGCATGTATCATTAGAATATAATAATAAAATTATCTATTCAAGGTAATTTATAAAATGTAACGTAGGTAACGGGTATTGATCATATAACATTTAACCTGTACATAAATGGCCAATCAAAATTTAAGAAGTTTGTATGAGTTCCGTGACTAAAAATGAAGAAATAACACTTAATTGTTAATTGTGATGAAGAACACTTTAATAGTGCGTGTCGAGATGTTATTAAAATAAAAAATATAAAATTGCTAAACCGTTTGTAAAAGAAGATCTGAATGACCATCATTGAAGATAAATAATTCCTCCACTACAATCATTTCATTAACCAGTAATACACACAATCAAGAATTTATAAAGAATAAATCAGAAAACGTTCAGCAATATCGCCTAGATGTGTAAAGTATAATTTGATTTATCATTGACAATATTTTTATCCAAAAAGGAACAACCACTAGACAATACACCAATTTACACTAACACTGATCACTAGTGAACATTTTAACAAGTGAAAACAAATTGCATATCTAACGAAACAGTGATTACAAGGAAACATTTATTTGTACACATATAATAAACTTCATTATTTTCTGAGACGGATAACGGCAGCCATGATGTTGACGTCACTCTAACCTACATGCTTTTTACGAAGCGTATTGAATATCGTCCAACTTTGTATGTTACTTAATATATAATTTTTGTAATTTTTTTTAGATTATAAGTAATAGATGTTTTGTAAAGGTACTCTATATTGTTAATTATCATGTAATGGAACTTTTCGTAGCAGCCACAAGAATTCCCACGAAATATATTTACCTTATTTAAATATTCACTCCTGAGATAAATATCGATTGTGACAACCGTATGTATCGAATGGAATTTTCCAGTAATTTGAACTCATATTACAGAGATTAAACAATGTTAATAAATCATATACATGCGTTATTATTTCAGGAACATAATATATTATCAGCATTTATTTTATAATTAACAAGGATAAGAAGACTTTGGGGAGTCATTAGAAGTACACAAATTACAAAACCAAGATTAACCTCAAATAATAGGTTAAAGCCTAATATCGAAGGTGACTTGAGAATTGTTTGGGATGACTCGACTGCTATTTTTGAATTGATTTTGGAGTTCTAACTACTGAACTGGAATAATTATAATTCTGATTCAGAAACCAAGGCAGAATAATTCAATTCTTTTACTTATATATTTAAATCACATTCAAAAACACACAACATAAATATTCCACGATCAACTGATACACTATTTACAACGATTTATTACAAATTAACATTTACAAAGCATAACAGGGCAAATTATTATACCATTAAGATACTACGGGGTAGACGTTGAGTAATAAATTGGCGCACCAACTAGTGAGGCTGAAATTAGGGAACATTAGGTGAAGAAATTGAAACAAGCAAATTAATTTCCTAATTTTTAGCTGGCGACTACTATAAGTTCCAAGAAATAATAAAGATGCATAAAAGGGCGTCATCACTGAGACGGACGAAGGAGGCAGAGAAAGAAGTCAGGATGGAAGAGAAAGAAGTAACATCGGTGGAGGATGTGGAGACGGTAGCAAGAAAGGAAGATAGAGGAGACCCGAATCTTATAAAGTTAATGGAGTTAATGAATAGTATGAGTGAAAAAATGGACAGAAATAAGGAAGAAACGAATGACAATTTTAAGAAGCAGAAGGAAGAAATGAAGGAAGATTTGAAGAGTATCAAGGAAGAATTCAGTGAAAACTCAAAGAAACAAAATGAAATTTTGAGTCAAAACTTATTAAAACAAATGGAGGAAAAATTTGATAGCATCTAGGAAGATAACGGACAAACAAACGAGAAAATAGACGGTATGAAGGGAGAGATTAATGAGAACTCAAGGATACAAAATGAGAATTTGAAGGAAAATTTAATAAAACAAATGAATGAGAAGATGGACAGTACAAACGAAAAAATAGACAGTATTAATAGAAATACAGATGAAAATAATAAAATAATGAATGACAAAATACACAGCATTAAGGAAAGCAATAGACAAACCAATGAAAAAATTGATAGTATTAAAGAAAGTACTAAGGAAACCTTAAGGCAAACTATAAGTGACAATAATAACCAAATGAAGGAAGAGTTCAGACAAATCAATGAAGAGAATTTAAGAAGAATTAATGGGAGGATTGAACAAGTCAATGATACACTTAACCAGAAGATGGACAAAATCAATGAGGAAAGGAAACAAGAAACAGCTGATACTAATGAGAGATTAGAAAAGCTAACGAAACCATCACACAAAACAAAGTAATGGTAAATACTAGAATAGACCAGGTCCAAGAAAATAATCGTATTCAAATAGCAGGATTACAGAAGGAACAAGAAAATTTATTAAATTTACATAAACAAACCGGAGAAAGGTGTGACAATATTAACACTACAGTGAATAATTTAACTGGTCAAGTACGCCAAAATCAAGAGGTGATTGAGTTAATTAGAACCAGACCAAATAATATTACTCATGTTTCCACAAATGAAACCAGAGAAGGGATTAATTTCAAAAATTATCATAGAAACCCCATGGAATTCCTGGCCAGAATCGAGGAACATTTTAATAAACATCGAATAACTATCTGGAGCTCGATTAGAGAGATGTTGGATGAGCATTTTAGGGAGATTACGGACAACTGGTGGACAGCAACCAGGAATGAGATAGTGGACTACGCTCAATTTAAAAAACTATTTAAAGAAAAATATTGGTCCGAAGCCATACAAAATATTATCAGCGACAACATTTGTCAGGGAAGATATGATGGAAATAGAGGTACATCTCCAACTACTTACTTCTGGGGAAAGGTGTGTTTGGCGCGACACCTAGAGCCAAGAATACCAGAAGAATCCCTAGTAACTAAAATGGCATACCATTATGATGCAGGAATTGCCAGAGCACGCCTGGAAAGCCAGATTAAAACGGTCCACGCAATGGCTGACTTATTAGAAAATTATGAACACGAGGGTTACTACAAAAGAAGCAGACAACGAATGATCAGTGCGGTTCAAGAAATAATAACCATGGTATGAATCATAATCAATATAATAACATGCATAACCGGAATAGTTATAACTTTAATGGCAACGATCGTAATTACAACCAAAATTTTACCACAAATAATAACCAACCAACAAACTTCAATCGAAACCCAATTAACAATAATGGTAACAACAGGCCCAATCAAAATTACCATCCGGGTAATAGAATTAATAATAATTATAATAACTACCGAACAAACCAAAATTATAATAATTTTAGAAATAACTCAGGAGTTAATACCAATAATAATAACCAGTGTAATTATAATAATAATCGTCCGTACAGACCAAGAATAAATTATATTTGTGCAGAAGAAGGGGATTACTGGAGATACCATCAACCTCGGAGGAACAGTTTTAATAACAGTTATGATCAAAGAGGAAATCCCGGAGGGATGAGTCACCATTATAACCGAGTAAGAAGTAGAAGCCAGGAGGACTTCCGAGAATCAAGGGGAAGTGAACAACTAGACAACCGAGAGGTTGAACAACCAGGAACCAGCACACCATTCCAGGCAAATCAACAGTCATGCCAGGAAAATAATCATGATAGCCTTAATTTAAACGGAGTGAGGCAGTAATAAACCCTCGCGACCCCTTACTGCTACTAACTACTGGGTACAAAAACCACCAAATTCAAAAATATAGTAATAACAAATTACTACCAACTAATTATGAAAAACTAATTATGGAAAATAAAAGAATTTTGAAGTACAAAAACCACCAAATTCAAAAATATAGTAATAACAAATTACTACCAACTAATTATGAAAAACTAATTATGGAAAATGAAAGAATTTTGAAGTATAACAACAACCAAAGTTTAAGGACGGATAGTCAAAATCTTACTATTATTTACAATTATTATTTGAAAAATCTTCGAGAAGAACTGTTGGAGGAAACGGTGACAAGTAGAATCAACCAGCATAATGAAATCTTATACATAACCGCTCAAATTGAAGGAATTCCTACACGAATAATGATAGATACGGGTGCAAATGTATCACTTATTAACGATGCTGAACTGGAGAGAATACAGAAACAAAGTAAAAATATAATACCTACCTTACCTGTCAATAATGTTATTTTAATAGGTGCCACTGGGCGTCAAAATAAAACAGTGAGAAAACAAGTGTCATTGGAAATAGAAAGCAAAGGTGTTACAATTAATATTATATGTTTGGTCGCAATCGGCCTACCATTCGAAATATTAATCGGATGCGATATGCTGAGGAAATATTCAGCCATTATTGATCTGAGCAAGGAGAATGTGTCCTTGAACTCAGAAGGCGTTATGTGGACGGCAGAGTTAATAGGAAGCGATGGTGCCCCTCTGAACCGTACCCATCACCAAGTTAGGGAATTAAATTTTTTAAAGAATGATACCCAATGCAGAAAAATAATCTATAATATGACCAATGAAGACCTGTGGAACAGTAAATTACAGGAGATAAGAGAGTTTAGACACCAAGGCACAAATAATTTGACAGCAAAACAAGTAGAAGATCTCATTATGATATATAAGAAGTATAAACATGTATTTTCAGAAAAACCAGGAAAGGTAAAAAACTATCAGTATAGAATACAATTTAAAGAACCAGCAGAATTCCACAGAAAATCCTATCCTATACCATATTCATTGAAGGAGGCGGTTAGAGCTGAAATTAATAAAATGTTGTTAAATGATATAATTGAGCATAGCCAATCACCATATACTAGCCCAATAGTAGCAATTCAGAAGAAGAACGGGCAGGTTCGACTTTGCTTGGATGCCCGAGAAATAAATAAACATATAGTAAATGATCGCACGTCACCTGGAGAAATAGAAGAAATTCTAAAAAAATTTCATGGTACAAAATTCATCAGTACCTGGGACACAGTTTGTGGTTACTGGCAGGTGGAGTTGCACCCGATGAGTCGAAAATATATGGCTTTTATTTTCGAGGGTAGAAACTATCAGTTTAAGAGATTGCCATTTGGATTAGTCAATTCGGTAGCAATTTTTGTACGATGTATGGACCAAGTATTGGGTCAGGAAGCGCTACAATTCACCACAGTTTATGTAGACGACTTGTTGATTACCTCATCCAACTGGGAGGAACATTGTCACAAGGTGGAATATGTATTGAGTAAGTTAGCAGAGAACGACATAACACTAAAACTCGAAAAATCCCAATTAATAGTGACGGAGGTTCAATTTTTAGGTTTCACTTTGACTGAACAAGGTATTTCCCCATCACAAGAAAAGGTTACTGCAATCCAGAAGTTCCCACAACCAAAGAATAAGAGGCAACTCCAATCCTTCTTAGGACTGTGTAATTACTACCGGAAGTTCCAACGCAATTATTCCGCATTGACATCTAAATTTCAGGAACAGCTGTCTTCCAAAAACAAATGGATATGGGGACATGAACAGGATGCTATACTACAACAGATAAAGGATAAATTCTTAGAGACAGTAATCCTTTATCATCCAAATTTTGATCACCCATTCTTTTGAACTGTGACGCAAGTGATGTCAGTCTTGGGACGGTATTGTACCAAGAAGACAAAGAAGGAAACCATTTAGTCATCAGTTTTGCCAGTCGTGTGTTAAACCACTGTGAGGGAAGGTATAATGTCACTGAAAAGGAACTATTAAGCATAGTCTTTGCTTGTAGTAAATTCCGCATGTACATTTTGGGATATCCTGTAACTGTCAGAACAGATCATAAGTCCATCTCATTTTTAAGAAGTTGTAAGCTGAGTCACGGAAGGTTTACAAGGTGGATACTCGCCTTGCAGGAGTATAATATCAAATGGGAATATATTCCAGGGAGTCAAAACGTGATAGCAGACGTGTTATCTCGAATAAACTTGGACTCCCAGACATTTGAGGGTGAGAAGGAAAGGATTATCAAGGTGTACAACATTCTCAAAAGTAGATCTGATTTGGAGGCATTATTACAAAATATAAGAGCAAATCAGTTATTAGACCCAAAATTAATAAAAATCAAGGAACGTTTGGAGAACCAAAACTCTCCAATAAACCAATTCTATTGTGAACAAGAAGGAATTTTATTTATAAAAAATACATTTAACCAAGACGACTGGAAGGTCATCATTCCTAGAATCATGGAGAACGAACTAGTGTTGGAATATCACATAAGATACGGACATATGGGTGCAGTAAAGGTAGTGAAAGCATTGGAGGAGAATTGTTACATTAAGAACATACACAGGAAAGTACAAAATTATATAAAACCCTGTCATATCTGCCAATTGGTCAAAATTAGTAATGAACGAAGGGAAGGTGTAATGATACCTATGTCGTCAGAACAAAAATTGGAAAAATTATTCATTGACATATGTGGACCATTTCCTAGGAGTGAAGGTAGAAGCCAGTGTAAATACATTATAATCATTATGGACCACTTCACCAGATTCACCAAATTGTATCCAATCAGTCGAGCAACTACGCAGAAAATTCTTGAAGTAATAACTACTCAATACATTCCAAAAATAGGAATACCTGTTTCAATAGTTACAGACCATGGTACACAATTTCGAGGCAGAAAATGGAAGAACACATTGTTAGAACTGAACATCAAAAGCTATAAGACCTCCGTATACCACCCCAGTAGCAATCCATCAGAAAGAAACCTGAGAGAGGTTGGTAGAATCTTAAGAACCTATTGTCATCAACAACAAAGGTAGTGGCCTTGACTACTTATCAGCCACAGAAGATTTTTTAAACTTGGCTTATCATCCATCTATAAATTGCACTCCATACACTGCCATGTATGAAAAACAACCACCCAGAGAGATCCAAGAATTGATTAAATTTCCTAAGTCTCCACCGTACCAATTTAATAAATTAAAATTTTATAATCAGGTGATGGAAAATATGGAAAAACTCAGAAATAAATACCAGAAAATGAAGGGTAAAATAATTAAATATGAAGTAGGAGAGAAAGTGTTGTTAAAGAACAGGGAATTGCCTAGCACTCTAGAAGGGATATCAAAGAAGTTATTGTTACTATACGTAGGACCCTACACCATAACAAAAAACAACAACAACAACACGTACGAATTAACCGACCCCATTTCAAAGAAGATCAAGGGCAATTATAATCAACTATCCATGAAAAAATATCATGAGGAAGAAAAGGAAAAATAACATAAGTAATTATGTCCTCACACCTAATGAAGTGCTCAGAAATAATTACTTTCTGAAGGGAGGCAATTTGTAACGAAACAAAATGTTACAAAAAGAATAGTAAATAATAGTGAAATCCGATCCAGAGAGGAAACAAGAAATAATCATTGATAGCCAATTAAAGGAAACCTAGTTGGTTTGACTTATTTAATATCAACAAGAGACCCAGAAATAACCCAGTAGAATAGGGCAGTAAACAAATCAAAATTAAATAAATAAACCTAGTAGGCCTAATCAACTTACCCTGAAACACAACTAAACCCAATAAAGAGTACCTACCCATATAAATAAAATTGTATTAACCAAAATTGTATAGGCCTATAATTAAGGATAGAAAAAGGGATACAAACATTTATAGTGACGAGTGTTATAATAAGAAATAGCGACACAGACTACCGTTAAACAGTGTTAATTATTTTTTATGGAAGGTGTTTTATTGTTATTATTAGACAGAATTTTAGTTTATCATACAGACAATAGTTTAACAGTATAAATAAACTAAAACTGTCAAAAACAATTATTATTATTAAGAGTTTTGTTGTATGTTATAAGATTTTATGTCACCAGTTAATTTACATAAATATATTTATCTCAGTTGGTCAAGGTAGAAATTACAATCAACCATAACAAATTGTTCCACCACATATCATAGAAATTCAAATTAATAGGTTTTACAGTTATAAACTGAGGCATGTTTAGTATCAAATTGTTTATAATTATATAATTAATCATCATATAAACATTGCATGTATCATTAGAATATAATAATAAAATTATCTATTCAAGGTAATTTATAAAATGTAACGTAGGTAACGGGTATTGATCATATAACATTTAACCTGTACATAAATGGCCAATCAAAATTTAAGAAGTTTGTATGAGTTCCGTGACTAAAAATGAAGAAATAACACTTAATTGTTAATTGTGATGAAGAACACTTTAATAGTGCGTGTCGAGATGTTATTAAAATAAAAAATATAAAATTGCTAAACCGTTTGTAAAAGAAGATCTGAATGACCATCATTGAAGATAAATAATTCCTCCACTACAATCATTTCATTAACCAGTAATACACACAATCAAGAATTTATAAAGAATAAATCAGAAAACGTTCAGCAATATCGCCTAGATGTGTAAAGTATAATTTGATTTATCATTGACAATATTTTTATCCAAAAAGGAACAACCACTAGACAATACACCAATTTACACTAACACTGATCACTAGTGAACATTTTAACAAGTGAAAACAAATTGCATATCTAACGAAACAGTGATTACAAGGAAACATTTATTTGTACACATATAATAAACTTCATTATTTTCTGAGACGGATAACGGCAGCCATGATGTTGACGTCACTCTAACCTACATGCTTTTTACGAAGCGTATTGAATATCGTCCAACTTTGTATGTTACTTAATATATAATTTTTGTAATTTTTTTTAGATTATAAGTAATAGATGTTTTGTAAAGGTACTCTATATTGTTAATTATCATGTAATGGAACTTTTCGTAGCAGCCACAAGAATTCCCACGAAATATATTTACCTTATTTAAATATTCACTCCTGAGATAAATA
Source organism: Magicicada septendecula (assembly GCA_034769895.1). Taxonomy (NCBI): domain Eukaryota; kingdom Metazoa; phylum Arthropoda; class Insecta; order Hemiptera; family Cicadidae; genus Magicicada; species Magicicada septendecula. The sequence continues at coordinate 421,067,603 of CM068375.1, forward strand.
TCGATTGTGACAACCGTATGTATCGAATGGAATTTTCCAGTAATTTGAACTCATATTACAGAGATTAAACAATGTTAATAAATCATATACATGCGTTATTATTTCAGGAACATAATATATTATCAGCATTTATTTTATAATTAACAAGGATAAGAAGACTTTGGGGAGTCATTAGAAGTACACAAATTACAAAACCAAGATTAACCTCAAATAATAGGTTAAAGCCTAATATCGAAGGTGACTTGAGAATTGTTTGGGATGACTCGACTGCTATTTTTGAATTGATTTTGGAGTTCTAACTACTGAACTGGAATAATTATAATTCTGATTCAGAAACCAAGGCAGAATAATTCAATTCTTTTACTTATATATTTAAATCACATTCAAAAACACACAACATAAATATTCCACGATCAACTGATACACTATTTACAACGATTTATTACAAATTAACATTTACAAAGCATAACAGGGCAAATTATTATACCATTAAGATACTACGGGGTAGACGTTGAGTAATAAATTGGCGCACCAACTAGTGAGGCTGAAATTAGGGAACATTAGGTGAAGAAATTGAAACAAGCAAATTAATTTCCTAATTTTTAGCTGGCGACTACTATAAGTTCCAAGAAATAATAAAGATGCATAAAAGGGCGTCATCACTGAGACGGACGAAGGAGGCAGAGAAAGAAGTCAGGATGGAAGAGAAAGAAGTAACATCGGTGGAGGATGTGGAGACGGTAGCAAGAAAGGAAGATAGAGGAGACCCGAATCTTATAAAGTTAATGGAGTTAATGAATAGTATGAGTGAAAAAATGGACAGAAATAAGGAAGAAACGAATGACAATTTTAAGAAGCAGAAGGAAGAAATGAAGGAAGATTTGAAGAGTATCAAGGAAGAATTCAGTGAAAACTCAAAGAAACAAAATGAAATTTTGAGTCAAAACTTATTAAAACAAATGGAGGAAAAATTTGATAGCATCTAGGAAGATAACGGACAAACAAACGAGAAAATAGACGGTATGAAGGGAGAGATTAATGAGAACTCAAGGATACAAAATGAGAATTTGAAGGAAAATTTAATAAAACAAATGAATGAGAAGATGGACAGTACAAACGAAAAAATAGACAGTATTAATAGAAATACAGATGAAAATAATAAAATAATGAATGACAAAATACACAGCATTAAGGAAAGCAATAGACAAACCAATGAAAAAATTGATAGTATTAAAGAAAGTACTAAGGAAACCTTAAGGCAAACTATAAGTGACAATAATAACCAAATGAAGGAAGAGTTCAGACAAATCAATGAAGAGAATTTAAGAAGAATTAATGGGAGGATTGAACAAGTCAATGATACACTTAACCAGAAGATGGACAAAATCAATGAGGAAAGGAAACAAGAAACAGCTGATACTAATGAGAGATTAGAAAAGCTAACGAAACCATCACACAAAACAAAGTAATGGTAAATACTAGAATAGACCAGGTCCAAGAAAATAATCGTATTCAAATAGCAGGATTACAGAAGGAACAAGAAAATTTATTAAATTTACATAAACAAACCGGAGAAAGGTGTGACAATATTAACACTACAGTGAATAATTTAACTGGTCAAGTACGCCAAAATCAAGAGGTGATTGAGTTAATTAGAACCAGACCAAATAATATTACTCATGTTTCCACAAATGAAACCAGAGAAGGGATTAATTTCAAAAATTATCATAGAAACCCCATGGAATTCCTGGCCAGAATCGAGGAACATTTTAATAAACATCGAATAACTATCTGGAGCTCGATTAGAGAGATGTTGGATGAGCATTTTAGGGAGATTACGGACAACTGGTGGACAGCAACCAGGAATGAGATAGTGGACTACGCTCAATTTAAAAAACTATTTAAAGAAAAATATTGGTCCGAAGCCATACAAAATATTATCAGCGACAACATTTGTCAGGGAAGATATGATGGAAATAGAGGTACATCTCCAACTACTTACTTCTGGGGAAAGGTGTGTTTGGCGCGACACCTAGAGCCAAGAATACCAGAAGAATCCCTAGTAACTAAAATGGCATACCATTATGATGCAGGAATTGCCAGAGCACGCCTGGAAAGCCAGATTAAAACGGTCCACGCAATGGCTGACTTATTAGAAAATTATGAACACGAGGGTTACTACAAAAGAAGCAGACAACGAATGATCAGTGCGGTTCAAGAAATAATAACCATGGTATGAATCATAATCAATATAATAACATGCATAACCGGAATAGTTATAACTTTAATGGCAACGATCGTAATTACAACCAAAATTTTACCACAAATAATAACCAACCAACAAACTTCAATCGAAACCCAATTAACAATAATGGTAACAACAGGCCCAATCAAAATTACCATCCGGGTAATAGAATTAATAATAATTATAATAACTACCGAACAAACCAAAATTATAATAATTTTAGAAATAACTCAGGAGTTAATACCAATAATAATAACCAGTGTAATTATAATAATAATCGTCCGTACAGACCAAGAATAAATTATATTTGTGCAGAAGAAGGGGATTACTGGAGATACCATCAACCTCGGAGGAACAGTTTTAATAACAGTTATGATCAAAGAGGAAATCCCGGAGGGATGAGTCACCATTATAACCGAGTAAGAAGTAGAAGCCAGGAGGACTTCCGAGAATCAAGGGGAAGTGAACAACTAGACAACCGAGAGGTTGAACAACCAGGAACCAGCACACCATTCCAGGCAAATCAACAGTCATGCCAGGAAAATAATCATGATAGCCTTAATTTAAACGGAGTGAGGCAGTAATAAACCCTCGCGACCCCTTACTGCTACTAACTACTGGGTACAAAAACCACCAAATTCAAAAATATAGTAATAACAAATTACTACCAACTAATTATGAAAAACTAATTATGGAAAATAAAAGAATTTTGAAGTACAAAAACCACCAAATTCAAAAATATAGTAATAACAAATTACTACCAACTAATTATGAAAAACTAATTATGGAAAATGAAAGAATTTTGAAGTATAACAACAACCAAAGTTTAAGGACGGATAGTCAAAATCTTACTATTATTTACAATTATTATTTGAAAAATCTTCGAGAAGAACTGTTGGAGGAAACGGTGACAAGTAGAATCAACCAGCATAATGAAATCTTATACATAACCGCTCAAATTGAAGGAATTCCTACACGAATAATGATAGATACGGGTGCAAATGTATCACTTATTAACGATGCTGAACTGGAGAGAATACAGAAACAAAGTAAAAATATAATACCTACCTTACCTGTCAATAATGTTATTTTAATAGGTGCCACTGGGCGTCAAAATAAAACAGTGAGAAAACAAGTGTCATTGGAAATAGAAAGCAAAGGTGTTACAATTAATATTATATGTTTGGTCGCAATCGGCCTACCATTCGAAATATTAATCGGATGCGATATGCTGAGGAAATATTCAGCCATTATTGATCTGAGCAAGGAGAATGTGTCCTTGAACTCAGAAGGCGTTATGTGGACGGCAGAGTTAATAGGAAGCGATGGTGCCCCTCTGAACCGTACCCATCACCAAGTTAGGGAATTAAATTTTTTAAAGAATGATACCCAATGCAGAAAAATAATCTATAATATGACCAATGAAGACCTGTGGAACAGTAAATTACAGGAGATAAGAGAGTTTAGACACCAAGGCACAAATAATTTGACAGCAAAACAAGTAGAAGATCTCATTATGATATATAAGAAGTATAAACATGTATTTTCAGAAAAACCAGGAAAGGTAAAAAACTATCAGTATAGAATACAATTTAAAGAACCAGCAGAATTCCACAGAAAATCCTATCCTATACCATATTCATTGAAGGAGGCGGTTAGAGCTGAAATTAATAAAATGTTGTTAAATGATATAATTGAGCATAGCCAATCACCATATACTAGCCCAATAGTAGCAATTCAGAAGAAGAACGGGCAGGTTCGACTTTGCTTGGATGCCCGAGAAATAAATAAACATATAGTAAATGATCGCACGTCACCTGGAGAAATAGAAGAAATTCTAAAAAAATTTCATGGTACAAAATTCATCAGTACCTGGGACACAGTTTGTGGTTACTGGCAGGTGGAGTTGCACCCGATGAGTCGAAAATATATGGCTTTTATTTTCGAGGGTAGAAACTATCAGTTTAAGAGATTGCCATTTGGATTAGTCAATTCGGTAGCAATTTTTGTACGATGTATGGACCAAGTATTGGGTCAGGAAGCGCTACAATTCACCACAGTTTATGTAGACGACTTGTTGATTACCTCATCCAACTGGGAGGAACATTGTCACAAGGTGGAATATGTATTGAGTAAGTTAGCAGAGAACGACATAACACTAAAACTCGAAAAATCCCAATTAATAGTGACGGAGGTTCAATTTTTAGGTTTCACTTTGACTGAACAAGGTATTTCCCCATCACAAGAAAAGGTTACTGCAATCCAGAAGTTCCCACAACCAAAGAATAAGAGGCAACTCCAATCCTTCTTAGGACTGTGTAATTACTACCGGAAGTTCCAACGCAATTATTCCGCATTGACATCTAAATTTCAGGAACAGCTGTCTTCCAAAAACAAATGGATATGGGGACATGAACAGGATGCTATACTACAACAGATAAAGGATAAATTCTTAGAGACAGTAATCCTTTATCATCCAAATTTTGATCACCCATTCTTTTGAACTGTGACGCAAGTGATGTCAGTCTTGGGACGGTATTGTACCAAGAAGACAAAGAAGGAAACCATTTAGTCATCAGTTTTGCCAGTCGTGTGTTAAACCACTGTGAGGGAAGGTATAATGTCACTGAAAAGGAACTATTAAGCATAGTCTTTGCTTGTAGTAAATTCCGCATGTACATTTTGGGATATCCTGTAACTGTCAGAACAGATCATAAGTCCATCTCATTTTTAAGAAGTTGTAAGCTGAGTCACGGAAGGTTTACAAGGTGGATACTTGCCTTGCAGGAGTATAATATCAAATGGGAATATATTCCAGGGAGTCAAAACGTGATAGCAGACGTGTTATCTCGAATAAACTTGGACTCCCAGACATTTGAGGGTGAGAAGGAAAGGATTATCAAGGTGTACAACATTCTCAAAAGTAGATCTGATTTGGAGGCATTATTACAAAATATCAGAGCAAATCAGTTATTAGACCCAAAATTAATAAAAATCAAGGAACGTTTGGAGAACCAAAACTCTCCAATAAACCAATTCTATTGTGAACAAGAAGGAATTTTATTTATAAAAAATACATTTAACCAAGACGACTGGAAGGTCATCATTCCTAGAATCATGGAGAACGAACTAGTGTTGGAATATCACATAAGATACGGACATATGGGTGCAGTAAAGGTAGTGAAAGCATTGGAGGAGAATTGTTACATTAAGAACATACACAGGAAAGTACAAAATTATATAAAACCCTGTCATATCTGCCAATTGGTCAAAATTAGTAATGAACGAAGGGAAGGTGTAATGATACCTATGTCGTCAGAACAAAAATTGGAAAAATTATTCATTGACATATGTGGACCATTTCCTAGGAGTGAAGGTAGAAGCCAGTGTAAATACATTATAATCATTATGGACCACTTCACCAGATTCACCAAATTGTATCCAATCAGTCGAGCAACTACGCAGAAAATTCTTGAAGTAATAACTACTCAATACATTCCAAAAATAGGAATACCTGTTTCAATAGTTACAGACCATGGTACACAATTTCGAGGCAGAAAATGGAAGAACACATTGTTAGAACTGAACATCAAAAGCTATAAGACCTCCGTATACCACCCCAGTAGCAATCCATCAGAAAGAAACCTGAGAGAGGTTGGTAGAATCTTAAGAACCTATTGTCATCAACAACAAAGGTAGTGGCCTTGACTACTTATCAGCCACAGAAGATTTTTTAAACTTGGCTTATCATCCATCTATAAATTGCACTCCATACACTGCCATGTATGAAAAACAACCACCCAGAGAGATCCAAGAATTGATTAAATTTCCTAAGTCTCCACCGTACCAATTTAATAAATTAAAATTTTATAATCAGGTGATGGAAAATATGGAAAAACTCAGAAATAAATACCAGAAAATGAAGGGTAAAATAATTAAATATGAAGTAGGAGAGAAAGTGTTGTTAAAGAACAGGGAATTGCCTAGCACTCTAGAAGGGATATCAAAGAAGTTATTGTTACTATACGTAGGACCCTACACCATAACAAAAAACAACAACAACAACACGTACGAATTAACCGACCCCATTTCAAAGAAGATCAAGGGCAATTATAATCAACTATCCATGAAAAAATATCATGAGGAAGAAAAGGAAAAATAACATAAGTAATTATGTCCTCACACCTAATGAAGTGCTCAGAAATAATTACTTTCTGAAGGGAGGCAATTTGTAACGAAACAAAATGTTACAAAAAGAATAGTAAATAATAGTGAAATCCGATCCAGAGAGGAAACAAGAAATAATCATTGATAGCCAATTAAAGGAAACCTAGTTGGTTTGACTTATTTAATATCAACAAGAGACCCAGAAATAACCCAGTAGAATAGGGCAGTAAACAAATCAAAATTAAATAAATAAACCTAGTAGGCCTAATCAACTTACCCTGAAACACAACTAAACCCAATAAAGAGTACCTACCCATATAAATAAAATTGTATTAACCAAAATTGTATAGGCCTATAATTAAGGATAGAAAAAGGGATACAAACATTTATAGTGACGAGTGTTATAATAAGAAATAGCGACACAGACTACCGTTAAACAGTGTTAATTATTTTTTATGGAAGGTGTTTTATTGTTATTATTAGACAGAATTTTAGTTTATCATACAGACAATAGTTTAACAGTATAAATAAACTAAAACTGTCAAAAACAATTATTATTATTAAGAGTTTTGTTGTATGTTATAAGATTTTATGTCACCAGTTAATTTACATAAATATATTTATCTCAGTTGGTCAAGGTAGAAATTACAATCAACCATAACAAATTGTTCCACCACATATCATAGAAATTCAAATTAATAGGTTTTACAGTTATAAACTGAGGCATGTTTAGTATCAAATTGTTTATAATTATATAATTAATCATCATATAAACATTGCATGTATCATTAGAATATAATAATAAAATTATCTATTCAAGGTAATTTATAAAATGTAACGTAGGTAACGGGTATTGATCATATAACATTTAACCTGTACATAAATGGCCAATCAAAATTTAAGAAGTTTGTATGAGTTCCGTGACTAAAAATGAAGAAATAACACTTAATTGTTAATTGTGATGAAGAACACTTTAATAGTGCGTGTCGAGATGTTATTAAAATAAAAAATATAAAATTGCTAAACCGTTTGTAAAAGAAGATCTGAATGACCATCATTGAAGATAAATAATTCCTCCACTACAATCATTTCATTAACCAGTAATACACACAATCAAGAATTTATAAAGAATAAATCAGAAAACGTTCAGCAATATCGCCTAGATGTGTAAAGTATAATTTGATTTATCATTGACAATATTTTTATCCAAAAAGGAACAACCACTAGACAATACACCAATTTACACTAACACTGATCACTAGTGAACATTTTAACAAGTGAAAACAAATTGCATATCTAACGAAACAGTGATTACAAGGAAACATTTATTTGTACACATATAATAAACTTCATTATTTTCTGAGACGGATAACGGCAGCCATGATGTTGACGTCACTCTAACCTACATGCTTTTTACGAAGCGTATTGAATATCGTCCAACTTTGTATGTTACTTAATATATAATTTTTGTAATTTTTTTTAGATTATAAGTAATAGATGTTTTGTAAAGGTACTCTATATTGTTAATTATCATGTAATGGAACTTTTCGTAGCAGCCACAAGAATTCCCACGAAATATATTTACCTTATTTAAATATTCACTCCTGAGATAAATATCGATTGTGACAACCGTATGTATCGAATGGAATTTTCCAGTAATTTGAACTCATATTACAGAGATTAAACAATGTTAATAAATCATATACATGCGTTATTATTTCAGGAACATAATATATTATCAGCATTTATTTTATAATTAACAAGGATAAGAAGACTTTGGGGAGTCATTAGAAGTACACAAATTACAAAACCAAGATTAACCTCAAATAATAGGTTAAAGCCTAATATCGAAGGTGACTTGAGAATTGTTTGGGATGACTCGACTGCTATTTTTGAATTGATTTTGGAGTTCTAACTACTGAACTGGAATAATTATAATTCTGATTCAGAAACCAAGGCAGAATAATTCAATTCTTTTACTTATATATTTAAATCACATTCAAAAACACACAACATAAATATTCCACGATCAACTGATACACTATTTACAACGATTTATTACAAATTAACATTTACAAAGCATAACAGGGCAAATTATTATACCATTAAGATACTACGGGGTAGACGTTGAGTAATAAATTGGCGCACCAACTAGTGAGGCTGAAATTAGGGAACATTAGGTGAAGAAATTGAAACAAGCAAATTAATTTCCTAATTTTTAGCTGGCGACTACTATAAGTTCCAAGAAATAATAAAGATGCATAAAAGGGCGTCATCACTGAGACGGACGAAGGAGGCAGAGAAAGAAGTCAGGATGGAAGAGAAAGAAGTAACATCGGTGGAGGATGTGGAGACGGTAGCAAGAAAGGAAGATAGAGGAGACCCGAATCTTATAAAGTTAATGGAGTTAATGAATAGTATGAGTGAAAAAATGGACAGAAATAAGGAAGAAACGAATGACAATTTTAAGAAGCAGAAGGAAGAAATGAAGGAAGATTTGAAGAGTATCAAGGAAGAATTCAGTGAAAACTCAAAGAAACAAAATGAAATTTTGAGTCAAAACTTATTAAAACAAATGGAGGAAAAATTTGATAGCATCTAGGAAGATAACGGACAAACAAACGAGAAAATAGACGGTATGAAGGGAGAGATTAATGAGAACTCAAGGATACAAAATGAGAATTTGAAGGAAAATTTAATAAAACAAATGAATGAGAAGATGGACAGTACAAACGAAAAAATAGACAGTATTAATAGAAATACAGATGAAAATAATAAAATAATGAATGACAAAATACACAGCATTAAGGAAAGCAATAGACAAACCAATGAAAAAATTGATAGTATTAAAGAAAGTACTAAGGAAACCTTAAGGCAAACTATAAGTGACAATAATAACCAAATGAAGGAAGAGTTCAGACAAATCAATGAAGAGAATTTAAGAAGAATTAATGGGAGGATTGAACAAGTCAATGATACACTTAACCAGAAGATGGACAAAATCAATGAGGAAAGGAAACAAGAAACAGCTGATACTAATGAGAGATTAGAAAAGCTAACGAAACCATCACACAAAACAAAGTAATGGTAAATACTAGAATAGACCAGGTCCAAGAAAATAATCGTATTCAAATAGCAGGATTACAGAAGGAACAAGAAAATTTATTAAATTTACATAAACAAACCGGAGAAAGGTGTGACAATATTAACACTACAGTGAATAATTTAACTGGTCAAGTACGCCAAAATCAAGAGGTGATTGAGTTAATTAGAACCAGACCAAATAATATTACTCATGTTTCCACAAATGAAACCAGAGAAGGGATTAATTTCAAAAATTATCATAGAAACCCCATGGAATTCCTGGCCAGAATCGAGGAACATTTTAATAAACATCGAATAACTATCTGGAGCTCGATTAGAGAGATGTTGGATGAGCATTTTAGAGAGATTACGGACAACTGGTGGACAGCAACCAGGAATGAGATAGTGGACTACGCTCAATTTAAAAAACTATTTAAAGAAAAATATTGGTCCGAAGCCATACAAAATATTATCAGCGACAACATTTGTCAGGGAAGATATGATGGAAATAGAGGTACATCTCCAACTACTTACTTCTGGGGAAAGGTGTGTTTGGCGCGACACCTAGAGCCAAGAATACCAGAAGAATCCCTAGTAACTAAAATGGCATACCATTATGACGCAGGAATTGCCAGAGCACGCCTGGAAAGCCAGATTAAAACGGTCCACGCAATGGCTGACTTATTAGAAAATTATGAACACGAGGGTTACTACAAAAGAAGCAGACAACGAATGATCAGTGCGGTTCAAGAAATAATAACCATGGTATGAATCATAATCAATATAATAACATGCATAACCGGAATAGTTATAACTTTAATGGCAACGATCGTAATTACAACCAAAATTTTACCACAAATAATAACCAACCAACAAACTTCAATCGAAACCCAATTAACAATAATGGTAACAACAGGCCCAATCAAAATTACCATCCGGGTAATAGAATTAATAATAATTATAATAACTACCGAACAAACCAAAATTATAATAATTTTAGAAATAACTCAGGAGTTAATACCAATAATAATAACCAGTGTAATTATAATAATAATCGTCCGTACAGACCAAGAATAAATTATATTTGTGCAGAAGAAGGGGATTACTGGAGATACCATCAACCTCGGAGGAACAGTTTTAATAACAGTTATGATCAAAGAGGAAATCCCGGAGGGATGAGTCACCATTATAACCGAGTAAGAAGTAGAAGCCAGGAGGACTTCCGAGAATCAAGGGGAAGTGAACAACTAGACAACCGAGAGGTTGAACAACCAGGAACCAGCACACCATTCCAGGCAAATCAACAGTCATGCCAGGAAAATAATCATGATAGCCTTAATTTAAACGGAGTGAGGCAGTAATAAACCCTCGCGACCCCTTACTGCTACTAACTACTGGGTACAAAAACCACCAAATTCAAAAATATAGTAATAACAAATTACTACCAACTAATTATGAAAAACTAATTATGGAAAATAAAAGAATTTTGAAGTACAAAAACCACCAAATTCAAAAATATAGTAATAACAAATTACTACCAACTAATTATGAAAAACTAATTATGGAAAATGAAAGAATTTGGAAGTATAACAACAACCAAAGTTTAAGGACGGATAGTCAAAATCTTACTATTATTTACAATTATTATTTGAAAAATCTTCGAGAAGAACTGTTGGAGGAAACGGTGACAAGTAGAATCAACCAGCATAATGAAATCTTATACATAACCGCTCAAATTGAAGGAATTCCTACACGAATAATGATAGATACGGGTGCAAATGTATCACTTATTAACGATGCTGAACTGGAGAGAATACAGAAACAAAGTAAAAATATAATACCTACCTTACCTGTCAATAATGTTATTTTAATAGGTGCCACTGGGCGTCAAAATAAAACAGTGAGAAAACAAGTGTCATTGGAAATAGAAAGCAAAGGTGTTACAATTAATATTATATGTTTGGTCGCAATCGGCCTACCATTCGAAATATTAATCGGATGCGATATGCTGAGGAAATATTCAGCCATTATTGATCTGAGCAAGGAGAATGTGTCCTTGAACTCAGAAGGTGTTATGTGGACGGCAGAGTTAATAGGAAGCGATGGTGCCCCTCTGAACCGTACCCATCACCAAGTTAGGGAATTAAATTTTTTAAAGAATGATACCCAATGCAGAAAAATAATCTATAATATGACCAATGAAGACCTGTGGAACAGTAAATTACAGGAGATAAGAGAGTTTAGACACCAAGGCACAAATAATTTGACAGCAAAACAAGTAGAAGATCTCATTATGATATATAAGAAGTATAAACATGTATTTTCAGAAAAACCAGGAAAGGTAAAAAACTATCAGTATAGAATACAATTTAAAGAACCAGCAGAATTCCACAGAAAATCCTATCCTATACCATATTCATTGAAGGAGGCGGTTAGAGCTGAAATTAATAAAATGTTGTTAAATGATATAATTGAGCATAGCCAATCACCATATACTAGCCCAATAGTAGCAATTCAGAAGAAGAACGGGCAGGTTCGACTTTGCTTGGATGCCCGAGAAATAAATAAACATATAGTAAATGATCGCACGTCACCTGGAGAAATAGAAGAAATTCTAAAAAAATTTCATGGTACAAAATTCATCAGTACCTGGGACACAGTTTGTGGTTACTGGCAGGTGGAGTTGCACCCGATGAGTCGAAAATATATGGCTTTTATTTTCGAGGGTAGAAACTATCAGTTTAAGAGATTGCCATTTGGATTAGTCAATTCGGTAGCAATTTTTGTACGATGTATGGACCAAGTATTGGGTCAGGAAGCGCTACAATTCACCACAGTTTATGTAGACGACTTGTTGATTACCTCATCCAACTGGGAGGAACATTGTCACAAGGTGGAATATGTATTGAGTAAGTTAGCAGAGAACGACATAACACTAAAACTCGAAAAATCCCAATTAATAGTGACGGAGGTTCAATTTTTAGGTTTCACTTTGACTGAACAAGGTATTTCCCCATCACAAGAAAAGGTTACTGCAATCCAGAAGTTCCCACAACCAAAGAATAAGAGGCAACTCCAATCCTTCTTAGGACTGTGTAATTACTACCGGAAGTTCCAACGCAATTATTCCGCATTGACATCTAAATTTCAGGAACAGCTGTCTTCCAAAAACAAATGGATATGGGGACATGAACAGGATGCTATACTACAACAGATAAAGGATAAATTCTTAGAGACAGTAATCCTTTATCATCCAAATTTTGATCACCCATTCTTTTGAACTGTGACGCAAGTGATGTCAGTCTTGGGACGGTATTGTACCAAGAAGACAAAGAAGGAAACCATTTAGTCATCAGTTTTGCCAGTCGTGTGTTAAACCACTGTGAGGGAAGGTATAATGTCACTGAAAAGGAACTATTAAGCATAGTCTTTGCTTGTAGTAAATTCCGCATGTACATTTTGGGATATCCTGTAACTGTCAGAACAGATCATAAGTCCATCTCATTTTTAAGAAGTTGTAAGCTGAGTCACGGAAGGTTTACAAGGTGGATACTCGCCTTGCAGGAGTATAATATCAAATGGGAATATATTCCAGGGAGTCAAAACGTGATAGCAGACGTGTTATCTCGAATAAACTTGGACTCCCAGACATTTGAGGGTGAGAAGGAAAGGATTATCAAGGTGTACAACATTCTCAAAAGTAGATCTGATTTGGAGGCATTATTACAAAATATCAGAGCAAATCAGTTATTAGACCCAAAATTAATAAAAATCAAGGAACGTTTGGAGAACCAAAACTCTCCAATAAACCAATTCTATTGTGAACAAGAAGGAATTTTATTTATAAAAAATACATTTAACCAAGACGACTGGAAGGTCATCATTCCTAGAATCATGGAGAACGAACTAGTGTTGGAATATCACATAAGATACGGACATATGGGTGCAGTAAAGGTAGTGAAAGCATTGGAGGAGAATTGTTACATTAAGAACATACACAGGAAAGTACAAAATTATATAAAACCCTGTCATATCTGCCAATTGGTCAAAATTAGTAATGAACGAAGGGAAGGTGTAATGATACCTATGTCGTCAGAACAAAAATTGGAAAAATTATTCATTGACATATGTGGACCATTTCCTAGGAGTGAAGGTAGAAGCCAGTGTAAATACATTATAATCATTATGGACCACTTCACCAGATTCACCAAATTGTATCCAATCAGTCGAGCAACTACGCAGAAAATTCTTGAAGTAATAACTACTCAATACATTCCAAAAATAGGAATACCTGTTTCAATAGTTACAGACCATGGTACACAATTTCGAGGCAGAAAATGGAAGAACACATTGTTAGAACTGAACATCAAAAGCTATAAGACCTCCGTATACCACCCCAGTAGCAATCCATCAGAAAGAAACCTGAGAGAGGTTGGTAGAATCTTAAGAACCTATTGTCATCAACAACAAAGGTAGTGGCCTTGACTACTTATCAGCCACAGAAGATTTTTTAAACTTGGCTTATCATCCATCTATAAATTGCACTCCATACACTGCCATGTATGAAAAACAACCACCCAGAGAGATCCAAGAATTGATTAAATTTCCTAAGTCTCCACCGTACCAATTTAATAAATTAAAATTTTATAATCAGGTGATGGAAAATATGGAAAAACTCAGAAATAAATACCAGAAAATGAAGGGTAAAATAATTAAATATGAAGTAGGAGAGAAAGTGTTGTTAAAGAACAGGGAATTGCCTAGCACTCTAGAAGGGATATCAAAGAAGTTATTGTTACTATACGTAGGACCCTACACCATAACAAAAAACAACAACAACAACACGTACGAATTAACTGACCCCATTTCAAAGAAGATCAAGGGCAATTATAATCAACTATCCATGAAAAAATATCATGAGGAAGAAAAGGAAAAATAACATAAGTAATTATGTCCTCACACCTAATGAAGTGCTCAGAAATAATTACTTTCTGAAGGGAGGCAATTTGTAACGAAACAAAATGTTACAAAAAGAATAGTAAATAATAGTGAAATCCGATCCAGAGAGGAAACAAGAAATAATCATTGATAGCCAATTAAAGGAAACCTAGTTGGTTTGACTTATTTAATATCAACAAGAGACCCAGAAATAACCCAGTAGAATAGGGCAGTAAACAAATCAAAATTAAATAAATAAACCTAGTAGGCCTAATCAACTTACCCTGAAACACAACTAAACCCAATAAAGAGTACCTACCCATATAAATAAAATTGTATTAACCAAAATTGTATAGGCCTATAATTAAGGATAGAAAAAGGGATACAAACATTTATAGTGACGAGTGTTATAATAAGAAATAGCGACACAGACTACCGTTAAACAGTGTTAATTATTTTTTATGGAAGGTGTTTTATTGTTATTATTAGACAGAATTTTAGTTTATCATACAGACAATAGTTTAACAGTATAAATAAACTAAAACTGTCAAAAACAGTTATTATTATTAAGAGTTTTGTTGTATGTTATAAGATTTTATGTCACCAGTTAATTTACATAAATATATTTATCTCAGTTGGTCAAGGTAGAAATTACAATCAACCATAACAAATTGTTCCACCACATATCATAGAAATTCAAATTAATAGGTTTTACAGTTATAAACTGAAGCATGTTTAGTATCAAATTGTTTATAATTATATAATTAATCATCATATAAACATTGCATGTATCATTAGAATATAATAATAAAATTATCTATTCAAGGTAATTTATAAAATGTAACGTAGGTAACGGGTATTGATCATATAACATTTAACCTGTACATAAATGGCCAATCAAAATTTAAGAAGTTTGTATGAGTTCCGTGACTAAAAATGAAGAAATAACACTTAATTGTTAATTGTGATGAAGAACACTTTAATAGTGCGTGTCGAGATGTTATTAAAATAAAAAATATAAAATTGCTAAACCGTTTGTAAAAGAAGATCTGAATGACCATCATTGAAGATAAATAATTCCTCCACTACAATCATTTCATTAACCAGTAATACACACAATCAAGAATTTATAAAGAATAAATCAGAAAACGTTCAGCAATATCGCCTAGATGTGTAAAGTATAATTTGATTTATCATTGACAATATTTTTATCCAAAAAGGAACAACCACTAGACAATACACCAATTTACACTAACACTGATCACTAGTGAACATTTTAACAAGTGAAAACAAATTGCATATCTAACGAAACAGTGATTACAAGGAAACATTTATTTGTACACATATAATAAACTTCATTATTTTCTGAGACGGATAACGGCAGCCATGATGTTGACGTCACTCTAACCTACATGCTTTTTACGAAGCGTATTGAATATCGTCCAACTTTGTATGTTACTTAATATATAATTTTTGTAATTTTTTTTAGATTATAAGTAATAGATGTTTTGTAAAGGTACTCTATATTGTTAATTATCATGTAATGGAACTTTTCGTAGCAGCCACAAGAATTCCCACGAAATATATTTACCTTATTTAAATATTCACTCCTGAGATAAATATCGATTGTGACAACCGTATGTATCGAATGGAATTTTCCAGTAATTTGAACTCATATTACAGAGATTAAACAATGTTAATAAATCATATACATGCGTTATTATTTCAGGAACATAATATATTATCAGCATTTATTTTATAATTAACAAGGATAAGAAGACTTTGGGGAGTCATTAGAAGTACACAAATTACAAAACCAAGATTAACCTCAAATAATAGGTTAAAGCCTAATATCGAAGGTGACTTGAGAATTGTTTGGGATGACTCGACTGCTATTTTTGAATTGATTTTGGAGTTCTAACTACTGAACTGGAATAATTATAATTCTGATTCAGAAACCAAGGCAGAATAATTCAATTCTTTTACTTATATATTTAAATCACATTCGAAAACACACAACATAAATATTCCACGATCAACTGATACACTATTTACAACGATTTATTACAAATTAACATTTACAAAGCATAACACGGGCAAATTATTATACCATTAAGATACTACGGGGTAGACATTGAGTAATAGTAGTAGTAGTAGTAGTAGTAGTATGTTAAGAATAAAAACCAATCTATAAAAATTAAAATCCAATGTGTGTGTGTGTATGTGTGTGAGAGAGAGAGATTGTGTAATATTTATATATTGTTCATAATGGAGTTTCCGATGATGAACAAAATGTTTAACATCGACACCAAAGTGTTGTAAAGTTGACTCAAACACTTTAAACTGTGTCAAGCTAATGGGCAAACCACAGAAAGCCTTTCATCACTAGAAATTAAGAAAAAATTACATTTTTTGTCGAATAAATTACGGTTCACCTTTGACTGTTTAATTTTTGGTTAGAAGTGTGTATATTTATGTTTGTGTGTGTATATGTGTGTGTGAAAGAAAGAGGGAGATCCAGATTTTTATGTGACAAAGGTTACACAGGCTCTACACAGTTCACACTGAGATGCCAATACGTTTCAACTCCAATACTGGTAACAATGTAATTATACTCACTACATAATGGCTGTCAGTAAAATGATAAGACTGGATCAATTTTCGCTTCACACAATTAAGAAAACTTTCAGGGATGCTTCAGTAAGTGTAGCCCCTCCCCAAAATTTTTTAAAACCCTTAAGTGGTGGGAGATTTCTTACAGTTAAATCCTTTACTAGTATTGCTTTCATTGTCGTTCTATAGGCAACTTGCTGAGTAGAACTAGACCATGTGTTTCTACATTAGATATGAAGGATTTGATATGTGTAAGTGTGGGGCACAATACTTTGGTGAAACATTCAGGCCTTTGGGCATTTTTGCATGTCTGAATACATGAAGAGTTCCAGTTAGGTAAGATGAATACCTCAAGATTGGTGGTACATGCTTGGGACAAACAGATTACAGTGAGATACCATGTCCATAGTAGGTACAGAGGGTAAGATTGGAAAACATAAATTCAATGTGGCGTCTTTTATCGTGTGTGCTTAATGAGAACTGTCTGAGCCAAACAAGCAAGAACATTCCTCAAATTTGGTTCAATATTCTGTGGAATGCGATGAAAGGCTGTGAGGCTGTGACATGGGGGATAGGTGTTGGTAGGTCACAAATTTCATTAGGGGTTGGAAATTTCCACGTGTGTTTGGAATTTTTATTTTATGAAGGAGTTGGAAGTAGGGGAAGGAACACGATCGCTAGCAGGTAGGCGGCGATATAAACATGAAAGAATACAGCTGTCCACCCATTGTTAGGTCTTCCAACTGCCGCTCACAGGTAATAATAAAGGTTTATTTTTATTTTACATTATACTGTAATTTAGTTTTTTATATTTCTGTTCTTATATGTTGTTGCTCGTGTTTGTAAGATTTGTGTTGTTATGAACAGATTTTATTCATAATTATGTACATTTTGCTAATACTTTGTTTGATATCGTTTTACTGTAAGTTGTTTTATGTTGTTTAGCTTCTGAGGATGATTCCAGATTCTAGGAATTGTCATGTCATGCAAAAGTAATGTAATGATGGAAGCTGTTGAGTATTGGATTTACCCACCCAAAGTTGCGGACCCATGTTCAATCATGCTCTCAGTGGACACAACTGAAAGCAATCTACATTCTGGAAGGTCTATAACAAGCAGACAGCCAAGAATGTTTCATAGGTATGGGCTACAATAAAGATTGGCAGTTGTCAGTGCAATGGAAATCTGTGGATCCCATGAACAATGTTTCAAGGATACTGACAAAAGATGAATGTTTGGCGGTACAACTTGTTCTACAGATATTGTCACAAGCAAAGAAGGAATATTGTACTAAAGATGAACAACACTTACTTCAAACCATTAATGACAACCTATATTTCCATGAAGGAAATGTAACTAACAAACATAACTAATAGTTCACAACTAACGGGTCACAGCTGAGGTGTAATGCTGAAGAAATGCTTAAACACACCAATGGAAGCTGCAAGATTCTCTATGTCTAAAGATGGTATGACAGAGTGAAAACAACATAACAAAAGGTCGACATTTTTTTATATTTAATCACGAGAGCATGGTCCATCACATGTGCACTCCTACAGACCAAACAATGAATAAGTAGTCCGTATTACACCAAGAGTTTGTCACTGATTGAGTTCAAAAGGAAGAGCAGCAGTTGTGCGCAGGAAGTCACTGGCAGCTTCGTCATTACCATGCGCCTGTGTAAATTAGAATCCAGTGGAAGGCTGTTTAGCAAATTTTTACATTACTCATTCTGTTAGCCATTCTATGGTCTTGCCTTCATACACATGTATACTGATTACACAAGGGGGAGGGTATCGTGTTTAGGTGGAATGTGTGTTTGTTTCTACCCTTGTCCAAAATAACATCAAATGTTTTGTATTATTAGTTTTTCTTTTCCTTTTCTTTATTAAGACGCTTTATGTTTATTAACTTATATGTTATATTAACTTATATTGACTTTATGTTTATTCTGTGATTATTATTTTATCCTAAACCAGGAGTTAAGAGTTAATCAAGTCATTTTAAACTTAACATCAAATGGGAAGCAAGTTAGCAAGATCTTTGTCCCTCACACTAAGCAACCTGTTAATCTTAGGCTAACTTGGAGGCCAAATATAATTCTATAAGTAATATAAGAAATGCTGGCAACCACTAAGTTATGCTTCCTTATTAGGCTCTTTCAATAAACCCTTCAGGTCCCTTAACAAAAATACAGTAATTATGAGTTATTCCATAATTTGTTTGGCTCCATTATCCTTCTGAATTTAACGTTCTGTGTTTGGTTACCTTACCATTAAGCTTTAGAAAGAGAAACCAGCTAAGTTTTCTCACCACTAGTAAACCTATCTCGTCTCTCTCTCTCTCTCTCTCTCTCTCTCTCTCTCTCTCAACAGAGAATCTCTTATAAGAGAATACCTTGGTATCCCATATCTTGGTAAACTTGGACAGAAAGAATTTAAAGAACAATCACTATTATTATCACAACAAGTGAAGAAGTCATTGAACAATTATAAATATCAAGTAGCCTTGTATTTGTGACAGAAAAACTTGACTTGTTTTGATCACAAAAGAATATTTGGTGGATATAACAAAAATTAAAACTACTTTGGATTGGTTGATGGCAAACTGTCATTTATACAAGAACATACAAATTTATATAGATGACACAGCAAAATCGTTTTCAGATAATAGTATTTCAAACAGCTGATCAGAATGAAAACAAAAATACACCAGTTACGGAATCAAGATATACTTCTGTATAGCAAGGAATCCTAATACTGCGAGCAAACTCCCACCAAAGCACCATGCATTTTCAGTCGTAGTCCCACACAAAGCAGTGTATGATAAATGCAGTAACCTCAATAATTTATTGTTCATTTAATGGTTTAAAGCAATGGATTGGATCAGATTAGGATAGAATTATAATGGCAGCATATAAGTACTGTATGTAATGATTACATCGTTTGCCAGTGAGCCCAGGTTATTTGTGTACAGATGAATTACACCCTCAAATTTGATGTCTTGTATATATTTTAGAGTCAAGACATAGGTAACATAGTTGGCTTGATAAATACAATCCAACCTGGTGAGATTCTCCATAATTATTTCCATTTAGCTAGAAGAGGGAGCTGACAATTTCTTTTGCTTAAACAATACAGTCACTGTCACAAGTGAAACTCGAAACTTAAATATCTATAGTAACCAAGACATTCATTTTACGTATTACCAGATATTCATGTGTTTGTTTGGTCCAAAGAATGTGTTGCTGATAACAAAGGCACTACTATGATTCTACGATTTCAAATGGTTCAAATATTGTTTCTGAAAAAAAAACTTGGTGTTCCTAGTCAGTAGTATTATACTTATGTTTAGTCAAATATTATCTTGATCAAATATTATTTAGAGCAATTGTCCTGAATGTTGCAAATCATAGAATTTAGATTATTATGTCTGTTCATGTTTGTATCAAGAAAACTCACATGGTAATTTGAAAGTCTAATATCAGGAAGTCAATAATAAGAAATTTTTAAACCATGAAACAGAGATGATAATTAGAAACCAGTTTCCAATTGATTATGTATACTTAATATAATGTATGCTTTGCTTTGTGTACTTACTTTTAAGTCTGAAAAAGTAATTTTAAGTTACATAGATGTGAAATATACAAGTCTTACATCTGCTTTTACAGCATGTGTCTCATTATGAGTCCACTCCCTGTAATACTTTCCAAGCCCCACTTTAATTGCCTCTGGAGGTAATTTTATATATATCATTTCTGAGAAGACACAATGGGCAGCTGAAATTTATAACAGTTCATTAGTATTTTACAGAAAATATTAAAATTGCAAATATGTAAATTAACTTTTCCATAAATGTAAACAAAGCTGTTATAGTGAATTGAAAATTTATAAAGCACACCATTAAAATTTTGCTTTTGAAATCAATTATTTAACGCACAGTGTTAAAAGATGTATTACTACTTACACGAAAAAACTCATCCAAACCTGTTAAAACAATATGCGGTGAAATAAGACTTCCTCCACATGATTGTACCCACTGATTAATAGAATTTCTCGTATAAAGACCCACGTGCCATGGAAATTCACCATGTTTTGCAGGGAAACCATGTCGAATTTGAGGCGTATTTACACCTTTCCAGTTTCTTCTTCCACAAGCTGCAAATTACACAAAAAATGTCTTAAACACTTAAAAACCAAAAGTATATATAAAAATTTAATTTTAAATTATATTCACATTATTTAGTATAATATTATGCATTGTTTTATGGTACAGTGGGAAAAATATAAACACCAGAAATCACTAATTACCGGCTTTAATGAGTCATAAATAACAATTTGAAATCAACTAGATACTCTCTTCAGTAATTCAAGTTAAATTAGTCCACATGCAATAATCAAGTCAACTACAAAGAGTGCCACACAGTAATCACATCCCACATCATTTAATCCGCACATTACAATCTCCCCAGATGTAACTAACTTCTAAGCCGCTGTTGCTTATAGGACATCCTTTTGGCAGTGTGCCAGCCTAATTTGCATAGTTACAAGTGGTCTGGAAGGCTACAGACACCACACGGTGGGCTTGTCGAGAAGCACGCAGAATGCTCGCATGACGAGAAGCTTCCATAAGTGATGCAGCACTACCGCCTCTTTAAGCCTGTTCGTCCCGAACTGGCAAACCGAGTCTGAAGTAATACTTGGCCAGGCTATCTAGGTGGTGTAGACAGTTGGTCTACTTGCAAAGAATAATTCTGCGCCTCTTCGAATTCAATCTCGGGTGATCTGAACACCAAGTTTCCACGAATATGAATTTCCCGCTAACCCACTAGTTTTGCTGAAATTATGACAGTTGTGTACTGATAACCTATAAGTCATTAGCTGATCAAAGTCTGTTTGATTCTTGTCAACAACCTCTTGCAAAACCTCTTCAGCAACTTCTCTCCCCTCGGTACTTCAATTAACTCAGGAACAAGTAAGAGGCTTTCCTTGACAACCATATTTGGTTTTCAAATCATTTCTTTTGTCATTATACAAATTGGTACTACCTCTGCTAGCTCTTCTGCCATTTCCATATGCTGTAACAAAGGTTGAATATCTTTTGACTTTTTTCTTCTGCTAATGTCACTTGCTTGATCGAATGGTTGGCGGACCCTGTCATTTTAGCCATGCAAAACTTTATCTGCTCTTGGCCAACCCTCAGGACATTCTCTCTTAAGTTCACAATGAATCTGTAGGCATTCATGTCCGTGCCAAGGAATCACTTCATTGGCAATTTCTGCAACGAACCATTTGGTGGCTAAACTCAATGAGACCCATACGTCTAAATTTCCTAACACTTTGACAGGGCTTCCAGTCACAGTCTGTGTAGTACAAGAGCTTAATTGAGACTGGCTACAGCTGACTAAGTCAAGGTGTACAACAACTGTAATTAAGTTGGTTCACCTTCCGCAAACGTGAGGCTTTACTAAAAAGATAGTAAAGCAAGAACCTAATTCCCCAAGATATATACAAATAAACACAATACACAATGCTATATATGAATTAATAAAAATTAACCATTATACAAAAACCACACCCGTTTTTAGCAATAACAATTAAATCGAGGAGCCAGAATGAGCACACATCAGTTGAAGATAAATATGAACACAAACAATAAGAACCGTCCTCAATATTGGACTGCAGAATATAAGTAATTATTCTTGAAAAAATTGTATTATATTAATATAATAATTTCCAATGAGATCAGTGAAACAAGGGTAGAAAATGTGTGAAACTACTGTATTTACTTATGTATATATATATATATATATATATATATATATATATATATATATATATATATATATATATATATGTTTAGTATATATATTTTTTATCTAAAAATGAAACTTTTACTTGTGAACTTACTGTTAAGTTCACAAGTAAAAGTTTCATTTTTAGATAAAGTGTAGTGCTGTGAAAGAAGATGATGAACAATCAAGACAACTATTTTTTTAATATTTATAATGAATTTACCTCAAGATATTTGTTCTTATTAGGAACATGTTTCGAGAACCATTTTGTTCTAATCCTCAGTCTTCATGATTTTGAGTCTGGTGAAGTACTTGTGTGTTGGCTAGTTGTTATTGTGGATTCCTGTTGGCCTCTGGTAATTTTAATTGGTATTATTGTGTGTGATTGTGGTGTATGTATTAGTATTTTGTGTATTGTCGATGTTGAGTGCTTTGAAAATTGTGTCATGTTTGTATTAATTTGTATTTGTTTTGGTATTAGTTTGTTTTGTGTTTTATGTTTGTATATTTGTAAATTTTCCCAAATGTTAATTATGGTGCCTTTGTGCGGTATGTGTTTTATTAGTGTCATGTTGGTTATGTCTGGGAATTCATGTCCAGTGTTTATTGCATGTGTGGCCAAATTAGATTTGTATATTTCTGTTTTTTTTTTTATGCGCTTAGGTGTTCAAAATAACGTTTTTTCAGTTGTTTTTGTTTGTTTGTCCTATGTAACATTTATTGCAATCTTAGCACTCAATTTTTTATATGCAAATGGTTGTTGTATTATCTTTGTTGTGTGGTTTATTTAGTTTTTGTAGATAATTTCTGTTAGATTTTGTATGCTATTTTAATGTCTGTGTTTTTTAACAGTTTTGTTAGCTTTGTCATTTTATTATTTATGTATGTGGCCCATTTTTTATTGTTGTTATTATTTTTGTTTTGTTCATTTTGATTGTTCAGTTTTTATTTTATATTTGATTTTATTTTCTATTTTGTCTACAGTATTTCCTTTATATCTATTTTTATAAGCAATTTTGTATATTGTATTTCTTTCTTTGTCTGTTTCTTGTTTGTTTATGGGTACTTTGTGCGTTTCGTTAAATAGTGAATAGACTGCTACCATTTTATGTTGTGGCGGGTGGTGAGAATGGTTAGGTATAATGATGTTAGTGGAAGTTGGTTTTCTGTATATTGCATATTGCAGGTTGTTACTGTATCTTGTGATGGTTATGTCTAAATAGTTGATTTTGTTATGATATTCTTTTTCTTCTGTGAATTGTATTTTTGGATGTATGTTATTGATTTGTTTTAATACGTTATCTGCATTTGTATTTTTGTTACTTGATACATATAGCCCATGTATATATATTGCGACAGTACAACCATTTACGGTACTGTGCATTGCCAAAATAATTTAAATAAATAAATATTGATTGATAAACATGATTCAGATTGCAAGCTGGATTGTTTAAAATATAGGGAATACGTTCAGGCATGTACACGTATATCTGGCCCACCTGTCGCTAGCGTTGTGTACATGTGTATTTTGTTTGTGTGTGTGAAGCCTGTCCGTTCCTGAACAGTAACCATTCCTTTTCAAGTATTGGTAGATTTTAGGTTTCATTTTAATTATAAGAAAAATATGTACGATATTGTAAAATGAAAGACACCAGAGGGTGTAGAAAATAAAGGTGAACAAAGGGTTAAAAGTCCGGGACAAAGTGTCGGAAAGTGCAATTACTAAGAAGTAAAAAGTAAATAGCTCTTTTTATAATTACAATAAAAAAGTGTAATTTACGTAAACATGTAAAAATTAGCGATCAATTGAGTATTGCGTAGTGTAAAACAAACTTCGCAATTCTGGAAGATAGGCGAAATTAGTGAATTGAACCAGAGTGGGGGTAAAGACGCTTCGAAAAACTCTGATAAGATGTAACTTGTTCAGATTTGAGCTTTTGCACGACCTGGATATAAATACCAGGTCGCGCTAATAAAGCTTCTTCTTCTATATTCAACCGTTGCTGTAGGAGGCTATGTCAGTCAACTACGCGATCGTAAATCTACAGTAAGCGTCACCTGACGACTTGTGAGGCAGAACAGAGGTTCGATGGACACACCTACAAATCATGATGTGAGCAGAGCCAACAACAACTAAGAAAGACAAGCAGTGGAAGCCTGGAAGAGGACCCGAGGACCCGACGACACGAAAGACTGGAGAAAGGACTGGAAGAGGACCCAAGGTTACGAAGGACTGGGGCAAGGACTGGAAGAGGACCCGAGGACCGGAGGAGGACACACTTAAGTTGTCACATCAAACGAGGTGATAACAAACCATAATAATAAATGAACAATTGAAAGGCAATATTGAAACTAGAATGAAGACATTCTAACTGTTTCTAACAGAATTTAAATTGTACATATAATGTAAAGCCTTTTTGTAGTTTAGAATAATGTCTCATGTTGAGAAAATAATTTTGGAATAACGTAACTGCTATGAGAGAGCAATGCTTGATTTTTAAATTGAAGTAAATTAGAATAATTAGTAGATTCTTTAATTGCTAAAAGAATAATGCATATGCTATAAATTTAAAAGAGAATAAAGCCAATTAAAAAAATTAAAGAAATAATTGAAATTAAAGTAAATTTATTGTAAATTGATAAGCAATTACAAAAGATGGCCACACTAAATGAGTAAGCCGAGAGCAGAAATTGATAATTAAGAATAGATAATAAGATTTGTGTATAAACTGTTTAGACATAAATTGTTCACATAAATCACATACATAAGATCGCACAAGCGATGAATAATGAATATTTTTTTTGTATTGCCAAAATAAGTAAAGAGGTTGATAATTGAATTATGTAAACATTTAAAACTTTATAACATTGTCTTGTTACTACAATTACACCCAAAACCAAACAAGTAGAAGTTGTTGTGTTATTATATATATATATATATATATATTATAACTTAACCCTTTCGTCTCTAATTAATTCGCCTCACGATGGAAGCGTCAATTTATAGTATAACGGGTGTGTCTCTCCCGTGTTGATTTGCCACACGTTGGATGTGTCAATTTATAACTTACCGGCTTTACCCCACTGTTGGGTTCGTCAATTTATAATGTACTCCTGTATCCACGTTAAGCCTCACTGTTGTGAGTGCCAATTTATAGTATATTTATTTCAATATGGGAAGGTATAACAATGTTTAAATATACCCCAGTTTCTCCCTATTTAATATATTTGTGTTGTTGTGGTTAAATTTATGTATTGAGTGTGTAATTCTAATTTTTTCGTTCAAGCCTAGCCCGCGTTGAAGAGAAGAGAAGGAATTTTTATTGGTTTCCCATTCTCTTTAATACCAAAGCAGTCCGCGAATAGCGCTGTGGTTCCCAGACAGCTGAAAATTGTAGGTTAGTCCACCGCGTACAATAATTCTAAGTTACACTCTCTACTTATATTATATCTTGTTCACACTACGCTAAATATTATATAAATGAGAAGATATCGTTAAATTCTGAAAGGATTCTTTATTAAGATTTTAATATTTCTTTCCAACAAAGTTATTTCTTTACGGAGATACAAAAGTCGATAGTATTAGAAGTAATCGATTATCGATCGGATTCAGGGTTTTATATTATTTTAGTTATGATTTTATATTTCTTTAAACACAGGGCGTGAAGGTTCTTTCAACTGTTAGTAAGGTCAGAAAATGCATAAATAGGATTACAAGGTATTACAATATAGAATTAAGTTCTTATTAAATATTATTTAAAATAATTGTAGTTTACCGTCCGCTGGACATCGTGACTCGGTAAGGCAGTGTACAGCTAACCTCGTCTTAATGTTTGGTCAGTAACGAATGCAGATGAATCAATCCTCGCCAGTCTCTGCTCCAAGTTTGAAATAAATGTTGAATTCTTGGTCTTGGGATGATGCAGAAATGCTGCTCCTTTTGTTCACCAATGTCCGAATTTTGTGGGTACGTGTTTCAACGAATTTCGTCTCCAACTACGTTTTTTCTATTGAATTGTGGAAACTGATGTTCAAGTATAATTTTGTGTTTTATTTTCGTTCTTTATGTTATTGGATTATATAACTCTATTCAGGTAGTTATTTCTCTGTTTTGGTTGATTAATTAGGTTAATGTTTGCTCAGTATATCGAGTTTTACTATTAGAGTTCTTCACTTAGATTTTCTGACAATTTTAATATACAGGTTTATGATTGCTCTGTTATACAAGACAGTTGAACGTCAGTGATCCATACTATGGTGATTTATTACTTAATTTGTTCCCAATTGTGTTGTTTTAATTCAATTTAATCAATTCTTTTTCTGAGTGCATCCAAACTAAACCGTCTTCGTTCATGGGTAATTATTCAATAATCGAATCAACAAATTTTATATCTCTCGTCGTCCTTGACAACCATCATGTCTATTCTTATTGGATATTATATTATACTATAACCATTATCATACAATGTTCTTACACTCATCAAAATAATCCTTTACTAAATTTCCATTATATCCTATTATAATTTTACATATTGTTTGTTACTAAATTTTATATATTTTTCTATCGTTTCCTCTTAATCTACTGACTCTAACAAGTATTATTTTTTTGTTACAAAACATTACCTATCGGTATCCTTGCACTATTGCATTTTGAGATTTTATTTAAATTGAATTTATTTATCTGTTATTAGCAATTATTATTAACTTCTCCTAGCTCATTAGATTCTATTTAGTATTTTTTACAAATTTCTTTACCTAACCTTTCTGACCTGACTTACTATACAATGTTACTGGTTTTTAGGCCTATCATTACACTTTTATCTACTTCTGATTTTAATTTGTTATTACCTGCATTATTATAGAAGCCTTCATTTGTTTATGATATAATTATACTAAACCCTTTTGTATCTCGTTAACAACTATAGCCTTCTGACCTGTTTACAATTATAATCAGCCTACTATCTAATTACATGTATACAAACATTTAACTATATAAAGTCTAACAACAACTCTATAATAATATATTGATAACACCTAAAAATGAAATCAATTGGTAATTAATTAATGAGTTTAACAACAGTTCTATAATGATATATTGACAACACATACTAATTAATTAATTGGTATTCTATTAAAAGAATAACTCCACTTGCTACACACAAAAAATAACATAACTATCATGATAATAATACAACATGATACAACGTAATAACAGGTACATTTTTATGAAATAAGTCATGTAAGAATTACTCATTCTTCTCTCATTTAAAACATAAATTATTATAAAACAGTCTAAGTTAGTTTTTTACATCATTTGTTAATGTCTATTGTTTACACCTTTCACTGAACTTTGAGGTTTGTATTTATTAACATTATTACTTTTTTCCTTCTACCTTGTATTCTTATTGGGGATAATTCATTTATTCAATTATGGGTTGGGTTTCTGACCCTTTACGAGTATGGATAATTATTATTTTATTTTATTTTATTTTAAAACTTATAAATTGATTTATGTAACGTAGGGGACCATATTTTCGTTACGTTACAATATATATATATATATATATATTCCATCATTTTCTATATAAGTAACTCGATGTTTCTTGCAGTAATTATATAATTTGTGATGTTTTCAATTTGTTTCTTCTGCGTAAGAATAGTTTTATTTTACTTGCAGAAGAAACAAATTGAAAACATCACAAATTATATATATATATATATATATTGCAACGATACAGCCATATGCTGTATTGAGCAATGATTTAAATAAATGTAAAATTTGTAAAATTATTATAAGTTTGGGGTAAATGGACATGTCTGGGATTGTAAAAACTTTTCGTTGTTACACAAGGGGAGAAATTAACCTGTTCCAACAGGCAAGGAACACCTGCTCGATTGTATGTGTGTTACGCGTGTATCTTGTGTGTGTTAGTGATGCATGTACAGACAGGAATCCCAGCAACCCTCCCCAATTAATTACTAAAATAATTATTTTAATTCACTGTGTGAAAACTAATTAGTGTACAAACAAACAAAAGGCACCAAAGCGTGTGTAAATTTTATAGTTATCCACAGTAAGAAAATTACGTTAGTAGGACACACTACGCGAAGTCAGTGCGAAATAAAGTGTGCCAAAAATACGCAAATTACACTAAGACACTCAAATTAATACAGTGAGTGCTTAATCAAATTAGCTATGATTTTTGCTATCTCGATTCCGTACAAAACATTGCCGTTTGCTAAAAATTGCAAATACATGAAAAGGTTCGGGAGTGGGGGCTAGCATGTAATATGCAGGTCTCGACAGGATAATTTCGGAACCAACAGGTGCGGAATCTCGAGAGGGTATAAATTAAGGGTTCGACTAAAAACCCTTCTCTCCATTTCAAGACACAGTTGCAGTCGGACACGCTGTCCGTCGGCAGAACAGTTTTATTTTATTAGAAGTCTCATCTATGAACGAAACGTTTAAAGACGTTCAGTAATTATGTTTACAATATTTTGGGAAACGTAAAGTACCGGGATCGTTTAAGTCAGCAGAGTATCTACGGAGAAGATACAAAGAGCGACGCGATATGCTGGACGTTAGGAGATTCTTTTTAGACGCCTAACAGACGAATGAGATCCACCTCGCAGCAGATAGTAATTCTCTGGGACGGACCACACACTACTGCAGAACGACGTTGGACTCTGGACATATCCAGGACCACGCCAAGCCAGAAGTAACGGTAACCCAACTCTGGACAACGCTGGACCCCGTCAGTAAGTCGTAAGGTCATCAAAACTCGAGGTGACATGCATAATGCATTTATAAATGATTTTTTTTAAAGAGCTCATAAAGACTATATAAAGAGACAATGAATTAAAACAAAAAAAGTTTATAATTAGAAATAATGTAATAGAGTGTTAGATAAATGTTTAAGTCGTAAGAATGAGCGATCGCATATAGAGAAATATATAAAAAAAAGAGTTTAAAATTGAGATAGTATATTTTTGTTTATCATAGTAAATAATTGAAATGATTTGATATTTGCATCTTTTAGAAAAGAATAATTTAAATTTTGAATATGAAACAAATGGCAGTCTAAGAGTAATTAATATAATTTTAAATTTATTTTTTTTTAACATTGGTATAGACTGAGCAAGCTGAGGTCAGATCTGATTTAAATTAATTAAATTAAAATTACATTTAAATTTTATTTTGTTTTAGTAAATTAAATTGAATAAATGTCTAGATTAAGATTATTAACATATCTAGATGTAAGAGTGTTTTAAATGTGTGTAACACCGTATAGCTTAAGAGATAAACACTTAATAATGTGTGATATCTTGATCGGAGATTATTAACAATGTTTTATTGTTTTTAATGCTTGATAAAACAATAAACATGAATTTTTAACTACTCATAAATCTACTACTCTTATTATAGTTACACCTGGTATTGTTATAATTATTTACAACCTGCATATATAATTTGTGTTACATAATTTTGTCGCCCGTTAACTTGGTGCTCGACACGCTTACATTTAATAATATGTATCGTTGTATAAAATTGTCACCCATAAACGTGGAGCTCGACACGCCTACATTTAATAATTAATGTATGCTCTATGATTACCAGTGTTTGATAATTTATATGTTATAATTAATATATTTTAATTATTTTTGTATGTTAGTTATTTTTAAATTTTTGTGTGTATTGTATTGTAATAACGCAACTGGCGCCCACCCAACAAACAGGTGTAATTGAAACATGAGTAGATAAAAATAAATAAATAAATAATAATAATTAAACAATAAATAAATAAAAGCTCGCATTCAATTTACCAATAATAAATTATAAATAAATATTTTAATAATAATTAATTATGGCAGCACCATAAGTCTTAAATATAGAAGCATTCCAAACGATGATGCGTGCCTGGGTGGACGAATTAAGTACAAACCAAAAAGAGGAAAATAGAAAGCAAATAGAAGAGTTAAAAGAAATTAAACAAAGCAAATGCAAAAGAATAGGAAGGAATCTAAAGCCGAATTCAAAGAATTAAAGAGGGCTAATGAAGAATTTAAAGCTGAGTTAGCGAAAACTAATGAACAGATACAAAATAATAGAGAAGAAAGTAGAGCCGAATTTAAAGAGTTTAAAGAGCAACTGACTACAAAACTCGAAGAAATAAATACGCGTATAGCGGCAGTAAAAATTAGAATTGAAGCAAAACAATATGAACAAACAATTGTAATTGAAAATAAGAGAGAACAGACGTTCATAATTACTGACAATAATTCTAATGCAATAATTAACACTAGGAGAGAATGCAAAATAATAATTAAACAATCATACCGTGTTGGCGAAAATATCCAAAGTGTTGGTTACACACAGAGTAGTAGAATAATTGAAAAACTAACACAATTGAAACAAATCACATGCGACGAGGGTACGCACAGCAATTATAAAGCGAACTATAATTATAACTGTAATTATAAAAACTACAAAGATTATCATAAACGACGAACAAAAATACATTCAACTGTTTATGTAGGCTTCAAACGAACTGACCTTATACAATGCATTAGTGACGAGACAATTGTGAAACGTACTGAGAGAAGAGAGAGAGGTTATTCGTCGCAGCTAAGAAACAAATTCTTGCCGTACAAACAGGTGAGTTATGCAGTCACGTAGAGTTACACGTTACAATGGAATGTTAACGAGGGTGATAAGCAAGAGGGAAGTTGTTGTATGTCGGCAACTAGACTACAAAGGAAACAATGCCCGGCTGCTGATCAAACAATATACGTCCGGGAGACGACACACAAGGCGGTTGTTAAACTAGGGAGGGTGTAAATTGAACCACACTCAATACCCGAATGTGAATGAATAATTATTTTAAAAGAAAATATTACTGTTTATTATTAATGTTAGAAAAGGAGTTAAATAATAAGGAATAATATGTGTAAAAAGGATAGAAATTATTTTTAAGAAAATGTTATACTTGAAAAGAAAATGTTAAGGATTAAATAATAAAAAATTTTATAATTGTAAAAAATGGTAAAGAATGTTATGTTTGCAAGAAATAAAAGGAATGTTATTATTGATGTTGTTATTAATATGAAGAAAGGATTAGTGATGAGAAATAAATGTTATAATTGTCAGAACATCTGATCAAGCGAAATCTTCATACCTTAGTGGAAATGCAAGGACACAGAAGACAGCGATAGTAGAAAACCAAGGGCAGAGATTACTTAGAGCTCAAATACTACGATTAACGCATCGAGTGATTTAAGCACATAAAAGTCTGGATATAGACGTGTTTCTAAGGCAGTCATCTGTAGCCGATAATGCGACACACTACGAAGCTAAAAAGAGTAATCTGTTATGGAAGTGTATTTTACGACACAGGGCAAGAATGAAGAAAATTATGAGCGATCAGAAAGGAAATGTAAGAATAAAGATTATAGAATGGGAAACTAGAAACTTGCGCCTTAAGAAAGAAATTTGTATGATAAATTAAATGAAATGAAAGGTTATTAAAACATTCAAACAATAAAATATAAGTTGTACTCTTTTGTATAAATTAGTTCCAAATTCAAGTCACAATAAACCTTCAAATTATTTAAATGTATTGAAAAATTTTAAGTTATTAAAGCTAACGTATAGGTAAATGATATTAAAATAAATCATACAATGCAATACTGGTACAAATGTTAAGGAGCTGCCTAAACCTAAATTAAATGTTACTCAGACAACTGTCTCACAATTACATTAACTATCATTTTATGATGACAATGATCGTTGCCACAGAGCCAGCTCAACACCGGATTACCCTCAAAGGTAAGCAACTGGAACAAGTCCAAGAGTTCAAATATTTAGGCTCTATAATAAGCACAGATGGTAAAATCAATACAAAAATTAATTCAACAATAACCAGAGGCTTGAGGCTTTTCCATGCACTAAAGACCAAATTTATTGGTAAGCCCAGAGGCCTGAGAAGAGTGACTTGAGATGACAATGTTAGGTGCTCTCTGCAGAGGCTGGGTTTGCAGTGGAATGAAGCCAAGGCCCTGGCTTTGCAGAGACCATGGTGGCGAGAACTTTGCTCGACCTCTACAGCTTGTGGTAGAAGAGGATTGGAATATGTAAGTGATATCATTTTATGACATCCCAAGTATAGAAAAGCATATGTTTTATAAATATAATTTCACAGTAAAGCTCATGGATTTTTGCAAATAACCAAACGATTTTAAATTTAAACAGGATTTTATCTGAATTTATGATGTTCAAAAATTATGTATCTGTTCTTTATAAATATTTCACTAACTATAACTCAACTGATTACTCAATTCATTTCATATGATGGCTACAGTGTGTGCACTGTTACAGTGTTAGCTCCGGCTGTCAAATGCAACAGATGGAACTCAAATTAGGTAATATTAGGTATTGGGGCTGCAAATATCAACAAAAATAAACAAACCATTATGTGTATGTATATATATGTATATATATATATATATATTATAACGATACCAGGTATTTAAGCAGTTATAACGATACCAGGTGTTTAAACAGTTATAACGATACCAGGTGTAACTGTAATAAGAGTAGTAAATTTATGAGTAGTTAAAATTTCATGTTTTTTGTTTAAAAAGCATTATAAATAATAAAACATTGTTAATAATCTCCGATCAAGGTATCACTCTTTATTAAGTGTTTATCTCTTAAGCTATACGGTGTTACACACATTTAAAACACTCTTACATCTAGACATGTTAATAATCTTAATCTAGACATTTATTCAAATTGATTTAATAAAAGAAATAAAATTTAAATGTAATTAAGTTTTATTTTAATTGAATTCATTTAAATCAGCTTGCTCAGCCTATACTAATGTTTTTTTAAATAAATTTAAAATTTTATTAATTACTCTCAGACTGGCATTATTTGTTTCGTATTCAAAATTTTAATTATTCTTTTTTACAAAATGCAAATATCAAATCATTTCAATTATTTTTCTTTGATAAGAAAAAATACTATCTCAAAATTAAAATCTTTTTTCTCTATATTTATCTATATGCGATCGCTCATTCTTACGACTAAAACATTTACATAAGACTCTATTACATTATTTACATAATTATAAACTTATAATGATAATTAAAATTATAATTAAAATTATAAACTTGTAACGTGTGTGGCGTAAGTGCTTGTTGATGCATTTTCTAGACTGTGTCAGACTTCGCTCGGGCGCCCGGACTGTGTCAAGGCCGCAAGTAATTACGTCATAACTATACTGGCGCTATCGGATAATCTAGTAATTTGGGGCGGTATAAATACCAGTACTCAATGACGTTCAGTATTAGTATTAGTGTGATATATTTACAGAGCGGTTCGAGTTATTACTGTGTACATTCAAGTAATTATTAGTGAAGTGTTGCGTTTTATAATCGGACGATATAATTGTAATACAATTGTGTTTAATTTCAGTGGACATTTTATTACGTGTGAACAATTTTAACTTGATTTGCTGTAGAGACCGTGTTGTTAAATACGAACTGTTTAACTGTAAAAATTAAAGGTGTGATTAGTGACTTAATTGGTGTCTTGTCTGTTTGTTTCCACTGTACCTACGACGATCGAGTAGACGGTCGTAACAGTGGTGTCAGAACTGGGATAAAACGGTTAACAGTGGAAACAGTGGACACTTTGTACAAGACGAGTGTGATTCGTAATT
Source organism: Magicicada septendecula (assembly GCA_034769895.1). Lineage (NCBI taxonomy): Eukaryota > Metazoa > Arthropoda > Insecta > Hemiptera > Cicadidae > Magicicada > Magicicada septendecula. The sequence goes on from CM068375.1 coordinate 421,102,170, forward strand.
AATCGGTAAACATGGATCCCAGTCAGATAATGGAAGCTTTACAAACACTGCTGCGGAAGACGACAGGAAGAAGCAGAAAAACGACAGGATGAGAAACGCAGACAGGAGGCAGAAGAAGCAGAAAAGACGACAAAAAGAAGAACGAAGACAAGAAAGAGAAGAGGCTGAGGAACGTAAGAAAGCCCTAATGCTAGAAACAGAGGAACGACGATGACAGGAGACAGAAGAACGAAAGCGTGAAACAGAAGACATCAAAGCATTAATACAGGAGCAGAAACAGATGAAAGAACATAGTACCGCAGAATTGGGTCTCCTAAGAGGTGAGCTTAATAAACAAGTTACTAAAATATCGGAGGTACAAGAATCAATGACATTAAAAATAGCTGAAGTAGAAACATCAGTCTTGACTGTGGAAGAAGCTATGTCAGCAAAAATATCTGCAGTAAAAAACTCAATTGCGAACAGCTACTGGACGGCCAGTAAAAGTGTATGGAAAAGTAAAAATACACCTACGCCTCGGTCGACTTGAGTTTAATCAAGTACTTGTTGCAGACATTGTGGATGAAGCAATTCTTGGTGTGGACGTTATGACGCCTGCGGATTTATAGTCGACTTCAAAAACAATGTCTTGAGAATCGGAGGCGAAGAGGTAATGCTATCAACAATGACGACAGCAGAAAAATCGATGGACGTCATAAACTAAGTGGCCGTAGCTGTTCCGCCAAGCTCCGGGAAGATCATCATTGTTAGAACCGAGGTAGATACTAGGGGCAATCAGTGCTGTATATTCGAACCCCAGATAGTCAGCACACCGGGCATACTAATTGCCAGAAGTTTAGTAAAACCTGAGGAAACCGGAAATTGTACCTATTAGAGTGGCAAATATTTTGGATCAAGCTATCACTTTACAAAGCAATACGTTCCTAGGCAAATTGACTCCTGTGGCCTGGGTAGCCAGAATGACGCAACGATGTTCTAGTGCTTCGAATAATTCAAAATTACCAGAGGAACTGCAAGAATTATTGAACAGACCTTCTAACGACCTCTCAAGTGGTGAGGTAAAAGAACTCAGATAGTTTTTACACGAATTCAAAGATTGTTTTGCAGTTCGGGGACAGTCACTGGGAAGAACCTCTCTTGTGCAACATCGCATCAATACCGGGGACACAACACCGATACGCCAACTTCCTCGAAGGCCTCCATTATCTAAAAAAGAGGAAATGTCTCGGTTAGTACAGGACATGTTGACAGAGGGAGAAATCGAACGTTCGTCAAGAGCTGGGTCTTCTCCTGTAGTGCTGGTAGCGAAGAAGGGTGGTGGGTTGCGTTTCTGCGTAGACTACTGGAGGTTAATGACGTTACAACGAAAGACTGCTATCCATTACCTCGCGTTGACGATACACTCGACACGTTGTCCGGAGCACAGTGGTTTTCCACATTGGACCTGAAGAGTGGATATTGGCAATGGGTAGTGGGATATTATCAAGAAGACAAGAAATAACCGCTTTCTCGACCCCAATTGGCTTATTCCAAGTTAACGTCATGCCATTTGGACTCTGTAATGCACCGGCAATATTTGAAAGATTGATGGACCTGGTACTCTGAGGCCTGACATGGAAAACTTGCCTTGTTTATTTAGACGATGTCATAGTCATCGGGAAGACTTTCAAAGATCATTTGGAAAACCTTAAGGAGGTTCTAACTAGAATTCACAGTGCCCAACTAAAGCTGAGCCCGTAGAAGTGTTCTCTATTCCAGAAGGAAGTACAGTATCTGGGCCGTCTGGTTTCGGCAGCGGGTGTTAGCATGGATCCTAATAAAGTAGACACCGTAAGAGACTGGCCAGTGCCGAAGAGCAAACACGAATTTCGGAGTTTCCTGGGGTTATGCTCATATTATAGACGATTTGTGAAAAGCTTCGCTACTATTGCTAAACCACTATATGAGCTAACAGAAAATAAACGAAACTTCCAGTGGTCGAGGGAGTGTGATCAAGCATTTAGGATTTTGAAAATTGCAATATGTTCGCAGCCAATTCTCGCTTTTCCAGCTTCCGTAGGGTAATACACTGTGAACACAGACGCAAGCAATACTGGTCTAGGAGCAGTTTCGTCTCAAGTTCAAAATGGTGAAGAACGAGTAATAGCGTATTACAGCAAGACACTTCTAAACCGGAGAGAAATTATTGCGTCACAAGGATCGAGTTGCTGGCAATCGTCCGAGCATTGGAGCACTTCCATAAATACCTCTATGAAAGTGAGTTTTCACTACGTACCGAAAATGCCGTGCTTGCATGGCTCTTAAGATTTAAAAATCCGGAAGAACAGTTGGCAAGGTGGCTTGAACGTCTGCAAGAGCACAACTTCAAGGTACAACATCGACGGGGGCGCCTGCATGGTAATGCAGATGGCTTATCATGAAGACCGTGCCCGGAAAACTGCCGACATTGCCACAGAAAGGAAGAACAAAACTCAAGCGAACACGTTCAAGCCATCACTGTAGATTTCCTGGCTGACGGCTGGACAACACAAGACTGTCGACAAGAACAGATGACTGATGAAGACATTAGACCGATATTGAGAGCAAAAGAGGAAAGTCGCCGCTCGGATTGTCAAGATATCAGCCAGGGTTCCCAAGTGCTGAAGGGCTACTAGGCTCAATGGGAATCTCTCACCTTAGAAAACGGATTGCTGGAAAGGGCTTGGGAAAGTGCAGATGGACGAGACGTGGTCATGCAGTTGATAGTTCCCTGAAGTAAAGTGCAGTCTGTTTCGAAGGAGATGTATGATGAACATCTGGAGGCCACCTTGGCATTAACAAAACCCTTGACAAAATACGGAACCGATTCTATTGGCTTCATCTTTGCCACGACGTAGAGGAATGGGTTCGGACGTGTGAAATATATGCTACAAGCAAGGGCCCACAAACCAGTAGCATTGGACAAATGAGACAATATAACGTTGTACTGCCTTTACTAAGTGGATGGAAGCATACACAATTTCAAATCAGGAGGTTAACACTGTGGCAAAGCAGTTAGTTAACAACTTCTGTTGCCGTTATGGAGCCCCTATGGGAATCCATACGGATCAAGGGAGAAATTTCGAATCAGGTGTGTTTAAAGAATTATGCCGTCTACTCGGAATTCGAAAGACCAGGACAACGCCTCTGCATCCTCAGTCGGACGGGATGGTTGAGGGATTCAATAGGACACTTGAGCAGCATCTTTCGAAGGTTGTTGACTGGGGCCAACGTATACCACTATTCCTCATGGCGTATAGATCGTCAGTACACAACACAACCGGCATGACTCCAGCAAAATTGGTGTTTGGGAGGGAGATTCGTCTTCCTGGAGACTTAATGTCGGATCACATGAGACTCAGTCCCAAGAGTGTAACGAAACAGAACGCTGTAAGAATAATTATAAATGATAATAATGAAACCCTACCCGGGGATGGAACTAAAACTAATTATCAGCAACTAATATGCAGAAACCATCAAATTTTGGAAGATAATGAATGAACCAACTTTAACTCAACAACACCAACCATTGACCTGACTATGACTAACACAATATAACCAGACTTTACCCAGTAGGATAGGGCAGTAAAAAAGTAATAATAAAATAAAGAACTATAATCAATATTCAACAAATAAACCTAACAAAACAATAAAGAGTACAACTATTTCTTAATGTAAAATGTGTGTGAACTATAGATATAATAGGCCAATAAAAATCTGTTTTATTATAAACTAAAGTGAGAAAAAGGACACAACCCCTTATAGTGCTATAAGTGATAATAAACACAGAAAAGATGGCATAATAATAATATAATCACATAAACTACAGTTGAAAAGTGTGCTATTATTTAGAGTAAGAAGTGGTCAATCATGATTGACAGTAGTGATGTAGGATTTATCACACAAACAATTGTTTAACAGTGTACAATTAGTTAAGGTAGTAAATTATAATTGTTAATATAAGGAGTATCATTAAGAATTTTGTTTATATTATAAAAGTTTCATGTTACCAGCAAATCAATTTAAAATAATGTAATATCAAGGGGTCATAGTTAACTGTCATTCACTATTATAAATTGTTTAACAAGATAACTGGAAAATCCACTAAATACTAAAATGTACAGGACTGAACCAGGACATGTTTAGTACCAAATGATTTTTAATTTTATTCTTATTAACCACATAAACATTGTATTAACTATTATTGTATAATGATAAAATAATAAGTTAAAGGCAAATTATAAAACGTAATGTAAGTGAGGGGTCTTGGTCATATAACATTTGAACTGTACCTGATGAGCCAATTAGAATCCAAGAATTTTGGTCAGTTTCTATGACAAAAAGAAGAAATTAGACACTTGATTGTTAACCACGATTGAATACGGTTGAGGAGTGTTCGCAGAAGAATATTATGTAACAAATTTTAAAACCAGGAACCAAAATTAGAAGAATAAATTATAAACAAGAAATCAGAAAAATAATGAAGTTATTAACAAAAGTCATCTAACCAAATATGAATGACTGCCAGTAAGAAAATAAGAAAATATCAAGTGATTAACAAGAAGAAGCCTAACTAAAACTAACTAAGAATTGTAACGTATTCTACAAATATTTTAACCAAACAACTTTAGTAATCCAACATGAACAATCACTAGTAACACCAATAACTCACACCACAATTAATCACTAATGGACGTTTTATAAAGACAAGAATAAAACAGTATATAAGAAGTAGTCAATACAAAATGAACATATTTCTTTAAAATACATTGGAAACAATTTCACACACATTCACCGAACACGAGGCGGCCATGTTTATGACGTCATGGCATAACCAGCATGCAATGCGCACCTAACGAAACTAAATACTGCCAGCCATTTAAATCAACATTAACAATTATTTATAATATCACATTAGATCATAAGTATTAGGATTATATTGTAATGTACTCTATATTGTTTGTTAATAAGTAGTGGAACCTTTCGTATCAGCCAAAAGAATTCACACTTTATATTATATTTAATTCATTTTTACTATTGACCCTGAGATAAAGAATCGATTATTGCTAGCTTGTATCTCGAAAATTACAATTTTCCTAAACTGAATTAATTTTGAAAAGATTAAATATTAAATTTATAAAAATCATATCCATGTGTTTTATTCCTTGAATGTAAGGTACAATCAGGATTCGTTTTATATTCACTGAGATCCAGAAGACGTTTGTGAGCCGCAAGAATATTAGAAACTACAAAACAAAAACTAACGTCAACGAATAGGGTTAAGATGAAGATCGAATGTAAACGCTGAGAATTTGTTTTGGGATAATCCGACCGTTGCATTCAAATTAGAACAGACGGACTGAATTATTCTCTTCAGTCAATCTTCGAATTAATAATAAAGAAGAGTCATTCAGATATAAAAATTATATTTTAATAAATTCAACAACTACGAGGAATAAACACGCAACATAAATATCAACAGACCAACAGATACACTTAGAGCAAAAGTTTTTTTATTAGCAACCAAAGTTTTATTACATATTAAAAATTTAATAATAACCGGAATACACATTTAAATATAAGAGCCACAAAACTATTCATAGCAATTAGAAAAGCTACTGCGAGAAATGAATCGCTTGGCAAAAGGACAGCTGAAGATTGCCAGTGATAAAATGAAAACTCAGTATGACATTCGCAGGAATATTGTGGGTTTCCAAGAAGGAGATCAGGTCTGGTTGTTCAACACAAAGCGCCGTCGTGGTCGCTCACCTAAGCTTCAGTCTAACTGGGAAGGACCCTACACTGTAAAAAAAAAAAAAAATTAACGATGTTGTTTATCTGTTACAACAGGAAGTGCAGTGAAAGTTCAAGGTCGGCCACCTAGATCGCCTGGCTAAGTACTACTTCAGAGACGGTTTGCCAGTTCGGGACGAACAGGATTAAGAAGGGGACAGTGTTACGACATCACAGAAAAATTTACGTGTTTATCAAATGTTCCAGAGTGATCCGGAATGTAACGTGTGTGGCGTAAGTGCTTGTTGATGCATTTTCTAGACTGTGCCAGACTTCGCTCGGGCGCACGGACTGTGTCAAAGCCGCAAGTAATTACGTCGTAACTATACTGGCGCTATCGGATAATCTAGTAATTTTGGGCGGTATAAATACCAGTACTCAACCACGTTCAGTATTAGTATTAGTGCGATATAATTACAGAGCATATCGAGTTATTACTGTGTACAGTCAAGTAGTTATTACTGAAGTGTTTCGTTTTATAATCGGACGGTATATTTGTAATACAATTGTATTTAATTTTAGTGGACATTTTATTGCGTGTGAACAATTTTCATTAGATTTTTTTTGTAGAGACTGTGTTGTTAATTAGGAACTGTTTAACTGTAAAAATTAAAGGTGTGATTAGTGACGTAATTGGTCTTGTATTAATTGTTTCCACTGTACCTACAACGATCGAGTAGACCGTCGTAAAAATACTATTCAACTGTCATCATCAGATATAAAGTTAATAAATATAAATATTTTATATCTGATTATGATAGTTGAATATTATTGTAACATTGTAATTCACAAATCATATAAATATATACTTCAAAAATCTTTTGGTATTTTTAATAATAATATAAAAATATATACATATTGCGACAATACAATCATATGCTGTACTGTGCATTTAATAGATAAAATAAATATTTAAATTAAATTTAGAAATATGTAATAAATAAGCAGGTCTGAGATTGAAGCTGAGTTTATGTTAAAAATACGGAGTGTAGACAGACAGGAATTGACCTGAACACTCACGCGACTGTCGCTGACGGTGTGTAAAGTAGTAAGTGATGTGTGTGAGTGAGGGCAGTTCCAGCATGAAAGTTTGCAATCTCACCCTGAATAATTGTCAAATTACAGTTTTTATTTAATTATAAGGAAACCATAAATGTTAGAAAAAATTCAAAGACTCCTAAATATGTATAAAAATAATACGCATGTGTACTGAGAAAACGGCGTGAAAAGGACGCGCAGTGCGAATTCAGTGCGATTTTAAGTGCGTAGTAATTACACGGATTATTCTATTACGATGGTAATTACGTTAGACATGTGTAATTAAATCATCCATCATTAGAGCACCCTGTAGTTCACATTAGACTTTGCCATTGGCAGAAATGTGCGGAAATATGAAATTGGACGAGAGTGAGAGAACTGACGCCACTGAAAAATTTCAAACAGGCAGAATTCTGTCATAACAGGAGCTGTACGATGCTCGATTATAAATAGGGCACGAAAGCAGCCAGCCTTCTTCTCAATCAATCTTCAGTAGCGGCGGGAGGCTCTGTCCAGTAGCGACGCGAATTTTTAAATTTTGTTAATTGAACAGTAGATGCGGGCGGACGCTGTGTTCGTCATAAGTGCAAAACAGTAACTCTTAATCTGTTTCCGAATACGAATTAGTACATACTTTACGATGTCTACACACACAAACGTCCATCAATCAAGACCAGCTACTATGTTACATCATGCAGAGGAAAGCTATGCTGAAAATTAGAGGCGTCTGCTAGAACTACAGCAGCAGGTGCACAGCAACCTCTCACACTATACTACATCAACCAGATGGGACCATGATAGACGAGTAGCTGGAGGAAGACAAGTGGAACCTGTGGATATGCAGGGAACTCCATCAGAAGAGGACCTATAGATCAACGGAGGTCATGAGTATGAGCTACAAAATTGAGGTGACAGATAATCCATTTTTAAATTTTAAATGAGAGACTAAAGACATTTAAAATACATTTTTGAAATTTAAACATGAATAAGAGTTTATGTAAAATGTAGATAAAAAGGTTCAGAGAATCTAATTTAAATTTAATAAAATATCTTCTTTGATGTTTAACGATTAATATAGTCAATTTCAATTTTATTTTAAAATTTGTAGAGCAACCAATGATTACTATGTATGCAATACATAAATTAACATTATTTAAAGTTATATAAAGAAAAACAAAACAAAACTGCAGTAAAGCGCACTGTCAGACTGAGCAGTCGAATTTTAATTTTAACAAATAAGTATTTAGAACATAACTTTGTTACTGTAGAATATAAGATTTATTTGATGATAAATGTACTGCAACATTTGAACGTTTCAAGCGAACAATAATGATTATTTATGGCGAAATAAGTGAGATTTTTAAACACGCTTGTGGCTTATAAATAAAATTATGAAAACTCGTTACAATTCAATCAATGACTACTCTTATTCCCATTACACCCAAACTCCATTAATTGGTACACTTCAACAGTAATGTTATATATATTTTGGCACTCCACAATTTAAAATAAATTTATATTTGCAATTTGTATTGTTACAAATAAATTGTCGCCAAGAACGTGGGACAACCCAAATTTATATTAAATTTGTAATTATTTGTACTGTTACAAAATTGCCGCCCGTTACATGGAGCACGACACGCCTACATTTAATAAATAAATGTAAGCTCTATTGCTAAATGTGTGCATAGGATTTTCATAATAAATGATGTTTATGAATAAATATTTTTGTATGTTGTTTATTTTGTTGTGTTTAATGACACAACTGGCGCCCACCAATACCATTGATTTTCTATGTTAACAAGTGTAATTGTAACAAGAGTCATAATAATAACCACTGATAAAAATAAACAAATAAATCAATAAAAATAGCGGACGGTTGTACAATAATAATACATTTAAAAAAAAGGTAAATTTAAATACATCATATTCATGATGGCAGCACCAGGAAGCTTGAATATGGAAGCACTTCAAATTATGATGCGTGCTTGCGTAGATGAAATAAGCACAAACAGACAGAAAATTTGATTGCTAGAATAGATGAATTAAAAGAATCTAATAAGAAACAAACAGAAAGTTTAAAAAATAAATTAGAAGAACAAATTGAAAATTTAAATACTAAATTAGGATAACAGTGAGAAAAGTTTAAACAAGACACAATAAAAATAACGGAGAGTTAGAAAAGTTAACAGAAAAGATTGTTGATACCAACTCATGTATTGACACTCTTGAGAATAATTTTAAACAAGCCTTACATGAGCAAGCAGTAAGGATTGAAAATAAACAAAAAGAATTGCGTCTCAAATGAAGAAGAGATATAAAAGAAGTACATAAACAAATAAATGATGATTTAAATGATAAGTTAACTACTATAACACGAGAACAGAATGATAAAGTTCAAACTGTTAATAAAATGTCACAAGCGAATACCAGTAAAATTAGAGAAATAGAAGCGCATACAGTAGTTATTGAACACAAAATTGAAGAGACTGCGAAAGACCGTTCGGGAAAGATATCCCATATGAAGGAAGAGATCCAAGGTGAAATAAACCAGCTACGAGGTGAACTGAGAAGACGACAGAATCAAATGATGATATTTCCTACACCAATGGAAGAGAGGAGCAAAATAACTTTCGCAGGTGGTAAATGGGAGAACAGTATGGAATTACTGGCTAAAGTGGAGAAAGAAATAGAGAAGATCGGCAGTGCGATAAATGACAACGGGAAGATAGACTTCGTCACGCGACACCAGTAAAGACTCAGCCAGTCAATGGTTCTCTATTATTAGAGATAACATCAGCACATATCAGCAATTTTGTGATGCATGAACAATATTGGAACATACATAGTCAACGGCAAGTACGTGATCAGCTCGAGTATGGAAAGTTTAACGCACATGGACGCCAGAGTATAGAACAATACACAGTTGCGCAAATAGAATGCGTAAAGTACCTTAAACCTAAATTTTCAGAGTACAAAATTGTTTCAAAGTTATATTACCATTTCCAGAGAGATATTCAGTTAGCAGTTTACACGCAGGGAATTAAAACCATAGACGAATTTTTAATACTTGTGACACAGTCGGAGAATATCAGTAAAGGTAAGAACACACAACACTGTGAACCAACACACACTAATTATCACCATAACTAAATCCGTAGTGATAAACCACCAATACGAAACACTACGCAAAATCGTGATAATTATAATATTAATTATACGCCACCAGTACACATCGCACCGACGCACACAGATGTAGATACAGGGTGAGCGAACACAGCTAAGCAACGAGGGGAATGCGATCAGCTGATAAAAACGGAGCTGCAAGACGGCAGTGGGTGTAAAGGAGGCTTTGTTTGGCCTTCTACCCATAAACGTTTTTCAAAACCGTATGACAAAGGGGTTGCAGCAGTACGTAAGGACGGCGCGGGTACTACAAAGAGAGATAGAGAAAAAACTAATGAGAAAGAGAAAGTGGCATTCTCCAGCCAGCCTTCAACGTCGAACGCTTCACAATGACTGAATAAGCGGAAACGACATTATACAGTAAATAACATATACCCTTATGATATTAGAGATGCCTTAATAAGCACCGAACAGGATATAAAGCGAGACGAACAACAAACAAAATATCTTATTGTAAACGTACGAATCAACGGTTGTAGCATACGAATGTTAGTCGATACGGGGAGTCAGCTGTCAGCTCTTAACGCTGCTTGGGTACAGCACAATAAGAAACATTTTAACAATACTGCAATTTTACCAGTAAATAATATGAATATCACGACAGCTACCAATAAAAAGGAAAGGGTTAAGCAACAAGCATATGTAACTTTAACATATAAAAATTTAGAATTAACATACCCCATGATAATTATGCATAAATTAATTTATGGTGGAATTCTAGGTATTGATTTATTAAATACAATAAATACTAAGATTGATGTTAATGGTAATAAGATTGTGTGTAAATATAAATATGTTCAATATGAGTTAAACATGAATAGCAATGAAGAAGATTGTAAGGTAAGTGAAATACCTATTGTTTTGTCCAAACCACCAATACATTATGGTCCAACTCGACATGTGAATGCAACAGATGAAGAAGAGAAACTGCACGAATTAATAGAAGAGTACAGTGAAGTACCGACGCAGACGACAGTATACGAGGACTCTATGCTTGTGTCAGACCCTACGAAAGTCGTCAGGAGGACGTATCCTATCCCAATGCGGTATGAGGAAGAGGTTGAACTGGAAATTCGTCGCATGATAGAAACTGGTGTCATAGAGCGATCAAACAGTAACTTCCTTAATCCTCTAGTGGTGGTGGAGAAGAAGAGTGGTGAGATCCGTCTACGCCTTGACATGACGGAGCTGAACAGCATTGTGTTAAAAGAGTATGACTGTGCGCCTACTGCGGACGAGTTATTTACTAAGTGCAAAGGAGCGCAGTATCTGACGAAGCTGGATTTATGCTCAAGTTTCTGGCAGATTCCAATTCGTGAAGAGTACAGAAAGTATACAGCCTTCCTTTATAAGAGTAAATGCTACCAACACAGAGTGGTACCCTTTGGATTAAGCACGAGTTTGGCTGCAACAGTAAAGTGTCTGGAAAAAGCATTAGGACCTGAGGTGGAACCTTACACCATAGTATTTGTAGACGATATCCTAGTAGCATCTAAAACACTAGACGTATCTCAGCACGATATTCCACAAATTTAGGCAAACAAATATATCCCTTAACCTAGGCAAATGCGAATTTATCAAATCCTGTATTCAATTCCTAGGTCACATTATTTCTTCCTCTGGTATTCAACCCGATCCTACAAAAATATCCAGCATAACCAACTTTCCTATACCCAGAAATCTCAAACGGTTAAGAGCATTCTTAGGACTAACGGGGTACTACAGAAGATTCTCACCATTGTATGCGAAGAAAACGCAACCATTACTGGAGCTAACGAAGAAAGGACAGAAGTGGAAATGGGAGAAGAAACACCAAGATGCCTTCTACCAAGTGAAAACGTTATTCATCGAAAATATTATGTTACATCATCCTCAACGTGAAGGAAAATTCGTAATCCACTCTGATGTCAGTGACTCTGATGTAGGGAGTGTACTGTATCAACAGGATACTACGGGAGAGCACCGAGTCATCGCCTACGCCAGTAGAGTCTTCAAAGGAGCAAAGAGACACTACTCCACATCAGAAAAAGAAATCCTCGCAATAGTATACGCTCTTAAGCAATTCAGATATTATATTCATGGTACTCACTTCGAGATACACACAGACCATCAAGAATTATCCTTTCTATTGAAATGCAAGGTAACGAATGCCCGATTATTAAGATGGATTTTAGCCATCGGCGAATACTCGTTCACCATTAAGTATTGTAAAGGTAAAGACAATATTGTAGCTGATACATTAAGCCGATACATCACAAAGGAATGTGAAGAAATCTATGAGAACGAGAATAAGGAAATACAATTGCTACCAATTAAATTTAAAGCAAAAGATGAGGTAAAACAGATGCTAAAAAATGTAGCGCAACAACAAAATTTGGATGTTACCGTAAGGGAGATGAAAGATCGAGAACAGCTACTGGATCACTATAAGGTACTGCATGGAATTCTCTTCAAGTTAGTAAGACAAGATTGGAAGATAGTACTAACTAACAAAATGTTGCATAAGTTGATCCAACCAGGACACGAGAGCTTAGCGCATGCTGCTGCTCTGAAATGCTACCTGAGTCTGCGAGAAGCTTTTACTATTAATAATATGTTTCGAAAAATCAAGAATGAGGTGAAGAAATGTTATGAGTGTCAAACGGCGAAAGGGCCAAATTTACACACACATTTAGAAATGCAGAGTATCCAGAAAGAAAATAAGTGAGAGCTAATTGCAGTCGATTTTCTGGGACCACTACCGCGATCAAGTCGAGAAGTAAAGCACATATTGGTATGTATCGATTTGTTTTCCAAGGCAGTCCGTATCCAATTATGAGACCCACAACGAAGGTTGTTCTAAAAAATACTACTGCAGAAATATATTCCAACATATGGAAAAATAAAAAAGATACTAAGTGATCAGGGTATACAATTCCAGAGTGAGATATGGGAGAGAACTTTAAGAGAGAATGGAATACAACCTGTATTCACATCCATAAGATATATTATATACATACAAACTTTCACTAGTGAACACTTACTTTTGGTTTTATGTCCCAAACGTTTCGACGTGGTGTCCGTCTTCCTCAGTGGGATTTTAAATACAGAGTGTCAGTACAAAGTAGCCGTTATGGGTTGTGGGTGTGTGTGGTGGGGGTGCTGGTGGGGAGGAATTGGCGCTGGGATTCAAAGTGTGTGTTTGAACAAGTGTTTCAAAAATTATATGTTATCTATAGTGCAATTGGTTGTTTAATATGTTGTTTGGTTGTAGTGTGTGATGTCTGTATATTTCATATTGTTCTGTTCAAACTTATTCAAACACACACTTTGAATCCCAGCTCCAATTCCCCCCCCCACCAGCAACTCCCACCACACACACCTACAACCCATAACGGCTACTTTGTACTGACACTCTGTATTTAAAATCCCACTGAGGAAGACGGACACCACGTCGAAACGTTTGGGACATAAAACCAAAAGTAAGTGTTCACTAGTGAAAGTTTGTATGTATATAATATTTAAAAAAGTGAATGAAGAGGATGTATCAACAAGACAACCATAAGATATACTCAAGGAAATCTTGCAGAAAGGGTTAACAAAGAACTAGGTAAATATTTAAGGATATAATACCATAACCAACATAACAAATGGGCAGAGTATTTACCGTTTCTCCAGAAAGCGATCAACGAGAACTACAGTGAAGCAACTAGCTATACTCCAATAGAATTAGAAGAAGATAAAAAGCCGAAGCCGAACAGATTTTGGACGAAGTACATAAACAAACCCGAAAACCAAAATGTACCGGTACAAATAAGTGTTTGAAGATTGAGTATTCAAAGCGACGGATAATAGAAAGGGGTAACAAGAGAATGGAGAGATTTAACAGAACACACAAACTACAACAATTCAACGTGGGAGAAAAAGTATTATTGAAAGCAAATCCAGTTAGAAAACAAAGCGATAATACTGCAAAAAATTCTTTAGTCTTTATAATGGACCATATACATTAAAACAGCGAGTCGCAAGACATACATTTATTGTATACGATGACGTGAGGAGGAAAGAGATGGGCAAGTACCATGCCAACTCGTTTAGGAAGTTCTACACATAAAATAAATAGGTCAGTGGGACCAGATTAAAGGGGAACGATTGTTAAGACCGGAGCTAGAACTACACAAGTCAACAACACCTGTATGGGGAGGGGAAACATTACATGCTCAATCCTCCAACTAAGGGTGAATTGAAACGGTTACTATTCATTGTTATTGTTTTTTTTATTATATGAATAAATGCAGAAAATATAATATGAAATATAAAAATATGATGTGTCTAATGAGAAGAAAAAAATTTTAATAAATGAATTTATTAAATTTTTTTATCAAGCAAAGAATAATGCGACAGTACAATCATTTTCCGTACTGGGAATTTAATAGATAAAATAAATATTTAAATTAAATTTATAAATATGTAATAAATAAGCAGGTATGAGATTGAAAGCTGAGTTTATGTTAAAAATACGGAATGTAGACAGACAGGAACTGACCTGAACACTCACGCGACTGTCACTGAGGGTGTGTACAGTAGTAAGTGATGTGTGTGAGTGAGGCCAGGTCGACCATGAAAGTTTGCAATCTCACTATGAATAATTGTCAAATTACAGTTTTTTTTAATTATAAGAAAACCATAAATGGTAGAAACAATTCAAAGACTCCTAAATATATGTATAAAATTAATACGCATGTGTACTGAGAAAACGACGTGAAAAGGTCACGCAGGGCGGAATTCAGTGCGATTTTAAGTGCGTAGTAATTACACGGATTATTCTATTACGATGGTAATTACGTTAGACATGTGTAATTAAATCATCCATCGTTAGAGCACCCTGTAGTTCACATTAAACTTTGCCATTGGCAGAAATGTGCGGAAATATGAAATTGGACGAGAGTGAGAGAACTGACGCCACTGAAAAATTTCAAACAGGCAGAATTCTGTCCCAACAGGAGCTGAACGATGCTCGATTATAAATAGGGAACGAAAGCAGCCAGCCTTCTTCTCAATCAATCTTCAGTAGGCGGCGGGAGGCTCTGTCCAGTAGCGACGCGAATTTTTAAATTTTGTTAATTGAACAGTAGTTGTGGGCGGACGCTGTGTTCGTTATAAGTGCAAAACAGTAACTCTTAATCTGTTTCCGAATACGAATTGGAACATACTTTACGATGTCTACACACACAAACGTCCGTCAATCAAGACCAGCTACTATGTTACATCATGCAGAGGAACGCTATGCTGAAAATTAGAGGCGTCTGCTAGAACTATAGCAGCAGGTGCAGAGCAACCTCTCACACTATACTACATCAACCAGATGGGACCATGATAGACGAGTAGCTGGAGGAAGTCAAGTGGAACCTGTGGACATGCAGGGAACTCCATCAGAAGAGGACCTATAGATCAACGGAGGACATGAGTATGAGCTACATAATCGGGGTGACAGATAATCCTTTTATAAATTTTAAATGAGAGACTAAAGATATTTAAAAGACATTTTTGAAATTTAAACATGAATAAGAGTTTACGTAAAATGTAGATAAAGAGGTTCAGAGTATCTAATTTAAATTTAAAAAATATTTTCTTTAATGTTTAACGATTAATGTAGTTAATTTCAATTTTATTTTAAAGTTTGTAGAGCAGTCAATGTGTACTATGTATGCAATACTTAAATTGACGTAGTTGAAAGTTATATAAAGAAAGAAAAAACAAAACTGCAGTGAAGCACGTGAAACGATACTGTATAACCGTATCATAATTTAATATGTATGTAAATAACTATAATAAATAAGCAAATTTTAATGATAAATTAAAGTATTGAAATGTACGTAGTTTTTAAGTAAAGTTATAATTGAATAGTAAATCTAAAGAGGCTCGGCTGTGCGACAGTCCGGCGCCGACAAAAATATATATAATAGACCTAAGACACCCTACATGTCGTAAACACATAAATTGTATTGTAGTGTAAAACTAGCAAAAAACGCCTAGATACCGTTAGACTAACGGTACAGTGTCCTTCAACAGACAAAAGAGGCCACGCCAGTAAGTATGACGATTTTAGAAAGTCGCGTCACTTTTTAGGGAGTATAACGAACACCCGCGTAAAATTATCGCCCGCACTTTGGGAACCAATCACCTATAGCGTCAGTAGTGAGCGCGAAAAAGAGACGACACCAGACTGGATACATTCAAAAATACCGGCAAAATTTTGAATGTAAGACCAATAAGGAACGATCAACAGAAGATGTAGTGAGGGTAGAATTGAAGAAACTATAAAAATAACACGCGGAGCCCACAACGAGGAAGTCTAAGTTAAAAATTCACGCAAAACACGTGAAACCTGCGTCACTCGATGTGAGCAAATTAAATTAAAGTAATCAAAGTTCAAATCAATATTCGCTCGGTTTAATAGTGACAGTCAGCAAGAAGTTTATTTAGATATGTGCGCGAAAGTACGTGTGGACAAGAAGCTATTTAAATTGTGCGCGTAATCTGAAACAAAAGTATATTATTTATTTGTGCGTGACGTACAGTAATAACGCGAGCGTGTGATGTGTTTAATAAAAGCTAATAAAGCGTGATCAGTGAAAGTGTTGTGATAGTTAACGCAAGAATACAATTCGTCATTCGCCTATAAGGAATCCTGCAACAAGTAACAATGTCTCATTTATAAATTACACTAGAATTGATTAACATAATTTTCATATCTCAATAAACTCATCTCATTTTCAAAGACCCACGATGTTCAGATACTAAACATTCAATTTATGCTAAACGACATGTTTGGGTGACTTATGATATAGCAAAGTAAGAAACCAATACGAATAATTATTGAAACGATAAATGAATTAAATAATTAAATATTGATTGAATAGTATAGAAGCCGTAGCAATTAAGAATTGATGATAGATATACTTATATACACATATATGTTTGTTTGATGAATAGCGGTGATTTAAGTTTAGTAATGGAGTAAATTGAATCTACTAAGTACTCCTTTGAATATACTTGATTAATCTGATTTCGAAGAAGCTGTAAACTAGAAATATTAATAAATTCTTTTGTTGTTATTAACTATAAAGATGATAGTAATGATTAAGTCTATGATGTATTCAGTAACAAGAATCTAACAATACAAATATTAGTATCTGAACAGTTTGTTATTATTTCATAAACAAACCTGAGATCTCCTGCTCTGGCGCCCAAGTAATAATTAATAATATAAATTTGAGTGGTGCAGTTCTCACAAAATCTTATTAGTTATTAAAAATAGTTATATTTGGCGCATCAAAACGTGGAGCAAAAGATCCGCAAAGTAATATTTGTCGCCCATAACGTGGGAGCATTACATAATAAATTCTTTATAGTTCGCAACCCAAAAAGTAATATTTGCCGCCCAACTGGTGGAGCTTAATTATAAAATTAAGTAAGCTCGGTAAAATGAGATGAGTAGAGAATAAGAAATAGAATATAAAAATTTAAAATTAATGTTAACTAGAAGTAAAACTAGAGAATTAAGGAATTTTAATAGACATATAAATAGTGAAGTAAAAATGGCAAGTAACGATAATACCAATAATAGTGATGAAGGGGAGGTCGAAGTTAATAACCAGATGGGAGAGACGGGAATACTTGACGAATTAACTGATAACGAAACCGCACCGTTTCCTTCAGAGGCAAGGGGACGGGCAGAAGAAAACGTAACCAGCGCAACACAACATACAATAACAAACATAGACATAGTCACAATGCTAAAACAATTAACACAACAAACGACAGAAATCAATAAACGAACGGAAAATTTGGAAGAAAAATTAACGCAACACATGACGGAAAAACTGGCAGAAAATACCAAGCAGCTAGAAAAAAGAATTGAAGATGTTAAAGAGAGCATGCATGAAAACAATATACAATTAAGGGCGGATATTGAACAGTACATGACACAACAGTTAGACGAGTACAGATTGGAAGTAGAACAACAACTTAGTGAGATTAGGCGCGAGAGACAAGAATTATTAACAAAAGTGAGATCGGAAGCAAAGGAAGTGGTAAATGAAGAGATGAAAACATTTCAAACGCACGTGAGTGAACAACTGGAGAGAAAAGAACAGATAATCCGGCACACGCGAGAAGAAGTCGCACTAGAAATTAACAAGCTAACTAAAAAGGTAGATCGAAATAATAAGAAACAAGAAGACCAAGTTCAGCAACACAGACAAGAAGTTACCCGTGAAATAAATGAGGTAAGAGATGTAACTACAGAGCAGATACAAAGACTCACAAAACGATTGATCCGAAACTGCGAAAGATGCCAAAAATGTAAGGATCACCACAGAAAGGGTATTGGTGAGACCAAACCAATATTACCAAAGGCCCAAGGAGAGCTGGTCAGCATGGATTTCTATGGACCACTACCGACATCAACGGGCGGTGTAAAATATTTATTAATAATTATCGACAACTTTACTAAATATGTAAGATTATATCCCATGAAGAGAGCAACGACTGCCACAACAATTAATAAGTTAAAGGTATATATACAGGAGGTAGGTAAACCGACTGCTATATTAACTGATAATGGAGCACAATTCACCAGTAAATCGTGGGTGAAGAACTTAATCCACCTTGGGATTAAACCGAAGTACACGGCTATTCGGAACCCATGTACGAACCTAGCGGAAAGGGTAAACAGACAGCTAGGGAATATGTTTCGAATACTGGTGGGTGGACACCACACAAGGTGGGCTAAATATATTCGATTGGTAGAAAAGTGTATCAACGAAACATATCACGATACCATCGAGATGACACCACATCAGGCTCAGTGGGGTCGGAAACCAAAAAGAGTGTGGGAGATGTACGTTGATAAAGAACTGATGAAGGACGAAAGGAAGGTAAACCCAGATGAACTCTACCAAAATTTGAAAAGAAAGGGTGAGAAGAGAGCGAGGAAACATAATGAAGGGAAAATGCAGCTGAAGTTCAATATTGGAGACCTGGTGCTGATCAGAACTAACCCGATCTCTGAGTTAACAAATAAAATCACTGAGAAATTTTGTGAGCTCTACGAAGGCCCATACAAGGTCAAGGAGGTCAAAGGGGGTGCAACATACGTGGTAGCTGAGATCGACGACCTTGAATCGGTGCGGGGAATCTTCAACGTCAGACAGATGAAGCCATATTACCACGAATGATTCGCTATGCAAAGGGGAATTTAAAGATAAATCATATTAAAATTCCTTAACATAAACAAATTTTATGTAATCAACTTAACCTGAGATGGATAAAGTGTATTAATATTTATATGTAATTAACATAACGTAAACATTATGTAACATAACTTAAATATTATGTATGTAAAGAAGATACAAAGAAATTTGATGATAGAACTAAATGGACAAAATTTGTAAAATAGTAATCGAATGTTATACGGTAAGGAGAGAAAGTAACTTAAGTCGTAGAAAGGGATAGTGATTGTTTAAAATGTGTGTTAAAGTAGCGAGTAAGAGAGGGTAGGACAAAGTAATGTTATGTAAATTAGAAGTAAGGGTGGTAAGATAAGTAGCACCGCGTATACCCTTCGGGCGAAAGCGACAGTGACTAGCTAAGGGGACCGGTTTTGACCGTGTTGTTAAAGTGTGTCACACCAAAAGTGTAACTTTCATTGAACGGTTGTGCTGTTAGAGGCATACGAAATGATTCCACAAATTATATAAAATAATTACTGGAATCAGTTCGGGGGACAGATGAAACGATACTGTATAACCGTATCATAATTTAATATGTATGTAAATAACTATAATAAATAAGCAAATTTTAATGATAAATTAAAGTATTGAAATGTACGTAGTTTTTAAGTAAAGTTATAATTGAATAGTAAATCTAAAGAGGCTCGGCTGTGCGACAGTCCGGCGCCGACAAAAATATATATAATAGACCTAAGACACCCTACATGTCGTAAACACATAAATTGTATTGTAGTGTAAAACTAGCAAAAAACGCCTAGATACCGTTAGACTAACGGTACAGTGTCCTTCAACAGACAAAAGAGGCCACGCCAGTAAGTATGACGATTTTAGAAAGTCGCGTCACTTTTTAGGGAGTATAACGAACACCCGCGTAAAATTATCGCCCGCACTTTGGGAACCAATCACCTATAGCGTCAGTAGTGAGCGCGAAAAAGAGACGACACCAGACTGGATACATTCAAAAATACCGGCAAAATTTTGAATGTAAGACCAATAAGGAACGATCAACAGAAGATGCAGTGAGGGTAGAATTGAAGAAACTATAAAAATAACACGCGGAGCCCACAACGAGGAAGTCTAAGTTAAAAATTCACGCAAAACACGTGAAACCTGCGTCACTCGATGTGAGCAAATTAAATTAAAGTAATCAAAGTTCAAATCAATATTCGCTCGGTTTAATAGTGACAGTCAGCAAGAAGTTTATTTAGATATGTGCGCGAAAGTACGTGTGGACAAGAAGCTATTTAAATTGTGCGCGTAATCTGAAACAAAAGTATATTATTTATTTGTGCGTGACGTACAGTAATAACGCGAGCGTGTGATGTGTTTAATAAAAGCTAATAAAGCGTGATCAGTGAAAGTGTTGTGATAGTTAACGCAAGAATACAATTCGTCATTCGCCTATAAGGAATCCTGCAACAAGTAACAATGTCTCATTTATAAATTACACTAGAATTGATTAACATAATTTTCATATCTCAATAAACTCATCTCATTTTCAAAGACCCACGATGTTCAGATACTAAACATTCAATTTATGCTAAACGACATGTTTGGGTGACTTATGATATAGCAAAGTAAGAAACCAATACGAATAATTATTGAAACGATAAATGAATTAAATAATTAAATATTGATTGAATAGTATAGAAGCCGTAGCAATTAAGAATTGATGATAGATATACTTATATACACATATATGTTTGTTTGATGAATAGCGGTGATTTAAGTTTAGTAATGGAGTAAATTGAATCTACTAAGTACTCCTTTGAATATACTTGATTAATCTGATTTCGAAGAAGCTGTAAACTAGAAATATTAATAAATTCTTTTGTTGTTATTAACTATAAAGATGATAGTAATGATTAAGTCTATGATGTATTCAGTAACAAGAATCTAACAATACAAATATTAGTATCTGAACAGTTTGTTATTATTTCATAAACAAACCTGAGATCTCCTGCTCTGGCGCCCAAGTAATAATTAATAATATAAATTTGAGTAGTGCAGTTCTCACAAAATCTTATTAGTTATTAAAAGTAGTTATATTTGGCGCATCAAAACGTGGAGCAAAAGCTCCAAAGTAATATTTGTCGCCCATAACGTGGGGCAGTTGTTCCAACAAGTAGTTTCTCCACAAAGTAATACACGCTGTCAGATTGAACAGTCGAATTTTAATATTAACAAATAAGTATTTAGAACATAACTTTGTTACTGTAGAATATAAGATTTATTTAATGATAAATGTACTACAACATTTTAATGTTTTAAACGAACAATAATGAATATTTATGGCGAAGTAAGTAAGATTTTTAAACACGCTTGTGGTTTATAAATAAAATTAAGAAAACTCGTTACAATTCAATCAATGACTGCTCTTATTACCATTAAACCCAAACTCTATTAATTGGTACACTTTACCAGTAATGTTATATAAATTTTAGCACTCCACAATTTAAAATAAATTTATATTTGCAATTTGTATTGTTACAAATAAATTGTCGCCAAGAAAGTGGGGCTACCCAAATTTATACCAAATTTGTAATTATTTGTACTGTTACAATATATATGTATACATATTGTAACGTAACGAAAATATGGTCCCCTACGTTACATAAATCAATTTATAAGTTTTAAAATAAAATAAAAATACTAATTATCCACACTCGTAAAAGGTCAGAAGCCCAACCCATAATTGAATAAATGAATTATCCCCAATAAGAATACAAGGTAGAAGGAAAAAAGTAATAATGTTAATAAATACAAACCTCAAACTTCAGTGAAAGGTGTAAACAATAGACATTAACAAATGATGTAAAAAACTAACTTAGACTGTTTTATAATAATTAATGTTTCAAATGAGAGAATAATGAGTAATTCTTACATGACTTATTTCATAAAAATGTACCTGTTATTACTTTGTATCATGTTGTATTATTATCATGATAGTTATGTTATTTTTTGTGTGTAGCAAGTGGAGTTATTCTTTTAATAGAATACCAATTAACTAATTAGTATGTGTTGTCAATATACCATTATAGAACTGTTGTTAAGCTCATTAATTAATTACCAATTGAGTTCATTTTTAGGTGTTATCAATATATCATTATAGAGTTTTGTTAGACTTTATATAGTTAAATGTTTGTATACATGTAATTAGATAGTAGGCTGATTATAATTGTAAACAGGTCAGAAGGCTATAGTTGTTAACGAGATACAAAAGGGTTTACTGTAATTATATCATAAATAAATGAAGGATTCTATAATAATGCAGGTAGTAACTAATGAAAATCAGAAGTAGATAAAAGTGTAATGATAGGCCTAAAAAACCAGTAACATTGTATAGTAAGTCAGGTCAGAAAGGTTAGGTAAAGAAATTTGTAAAAAATACTAAATAGAATCCAATGAGCTAGAAGAAGTTAATAATAATTGCTAATAACAGATAAATAAATTCAATTTAAATAAAATCTCAAAATGCAATAGTGCAAGGATACCGATAGGTAATGTTTTGTAACAAAAATAGTACTTGTTAGAGTCAGTAGATTAAGAGGAAACGATAGAAAAATATATAAAATTTAGTAACAAACAATATGTAAAATTATAATAGGATATAATGGAAATTTAGTAAAGGATTATTTTGATGAGTGTAAGAACATTGTATGATAATGGTTATAGTATAATATAATATCCAATAAGAATAGACATGATGGTTGTCAAGGATGACGAGAGATATATAATTTGTTGATTCGATTATTGAATAATTACCCATGAACGAAGACGGTTTAGTTTGGATGCACTCAGAAAAAGAATTGATTAAATTGAATTAAAACAAAACAATTGGGAAACAAATTAAGTAATAAATCACCATAGTATGGTTCACTGACGTTCAACCGTCTTGTATACCCAAGCAATCATAAACCTGTATATGAAAATTGTCAGAAAATCTAAGTGAAGAACTCTAATAGTAAAACTTGATATAATGAGCAAACATTAACTTAATTAATCAACCAAAACAGAGAAATAACTACCTGAATAGAGTTATATAATCCAATAACATAAAGAACGAAAATAAAACACAACATTATACTTGAACATCAGTTTCCACAATTCAATAGAAAAAACGTAGTTGGAGACGAAATTCGTTGAAACACGTAACCACAAAACTCGGATATTGGTAAACAAAAGGAGCGGCATTTCTGCATCATCCCAAGACCAAGAATTCAACTTTTATTTCAAACTTGGAGCAGAGACTGGCGAGGATTGATTCATCTGCATTCGTTACTGACCAAACATTAAGACGAGGTTAGTTGTACACTGCCTTACCGAGTCACGATGTCCAGCGGACGGTAAACTACAAATATTTTAAATAATATTTAATAAGAACTTATTTCAATATTGTAATACCTTGTAATCCTATTTATGCATTTTCTGACCTTACTAACAGTTGAAAGAACCTTCACGCCCTGTGTTTAAAGAAATATAAAATCATAACTAAAATAATATAAAACCCTGAATCCGATCGATAATCGATTACTTCTAATACTATCGACTTTTGTATCTCCGTAAAGAAATAACTTGGTTGGCAAGAAATATTAAAATATTAATAAAGAATCCTTTCAGAATTTAACGAGATCTTCTCATTTATATAATATTTAGTGTAGTGTGAACAAGATATAATATAAGTAGAGAGTGTAACTTAGGATCATTGTACGCGGTGGACTAAACTACAATTTTCAGCTGTGTGGGAACCACAGTGCTATTCGCGGACTGCTTTGGTATTAAAGAGAATGAGAAACCAATCAAAATTCCTTCTTTTCTCTTCCACGCGAGCTAGGCTAAAACGAAAAAATTACACACTCAATACATAAATTTAACCACAACAACACAAATATATTAAATAGGGAGAAACCGGGGTATATATATATATATATAATACCATATATATAGATAATATATAATACGTCACCATATATATATACCTATGTGTGTGCGCGCGCGCATATATATTTATATTGTAGTAACCTCTCGCTCTGTGCGTTTATTATTAATTAACACGTTGAATGCGTCAGTTTGTGCTAAGGTTGTCGTTGATAATGGTGATAGCGATCGCGCTAATAAGCCGTCCCGAAACTTGTTGTTGGCTGTTAATCATTACCTGTCCTTACTCACTAGTTATTTCTTCCCGATAGGCGCCAAATTGTTTTGCAGAAAAACAATTAAAAGATTCTATCTCAGTTGTTTACGGTACTATAGTGAATGATTCGAATTGTTCGCCGACTGGCGGGAACTCGAATTTCGCTTGTGTGGTTGTGTGTTTTGACGTGTTGCCAACATAAAATTTGGACAAATAATCATGTTCACTGCTACAGAACACAACATACATAATACACTTGAAATAATTACAAACAGATAATAATGATTCACACTTATTTATTTGGCTTGTTAGCTTATTAATTTTCAATAATTGTTGTACAAATGAGATTAATATAATAGTTTTTGCCTCGGCAATAAATTAATTGTTTACTCAGCAGAGAGCAGGGTGCTGGCACAAGTTAGTTTGACGCCATGATGGACGTCGTGTCTCCTTATTTATACAAATCAAATTGCCAATGGATTCTTTTGATTACGATAAAAAAGTTAAGAACAAGACATTGAAATAAAGTACACCACCTTACAATTGTGGTAATTAAATATGAAAAAAGGTTTACATTAAATTCAACTCTGTGGTGTTAAAAGTGTGTGTCAGTGTAATCGTTTTAATACATAGGTTATCTTATAGTTATTCGTAAATATTTTTTTATTAATCTTTGAAAGAAATATTACCATCAGTTTATAGCGAGAGTTCAAAGTGTTATGAGAAAATTTTAAAGAGAATTTATTTCATATATTCTGGTAACTCAGCAATACTTATCAAATCAGTTGGCTTGAGGTGTAATGTCATTCAGTTGAAATAGGTTGTGTCGTCGTTTGATCATCAATCTTCAATCATCTTGGGATTTAAGTACACCTGGCTTCTTTTCCGTATATGTTGCTCGAAATTTATTAATTTAGAATTAATTAATCTGGTATTTGGCCTCAACTGGATGTCCTAGTCCTTCATCACCTTCTTACTTGTTCATTTCATCAAATTTGGATTACTTTTAATAGTTTTTATATTAAAATTTGAGTCGTTTACGGCTTGGCGTCTCTTCGTCTGAAGCTTTAATAATGGACTAACAGTTTCTAACGGCATATTGTAACATAACAAAATTATCACACTAAACATTTGAATTAATGTTACATAAATAAAAGAGAAAGTTCCATAGTGAGTGAGAAGAATAAATTGTTTAAGGATTACACTAGAAACTGTATAATTAAGTCTATAAAATGTTAATAAAAATGGAAGATAATAAAGAAAACCATTAATTAAAATAACCTACTATGAAAAAACCAGTTAAACCAGCAGTATACCCAGTAGATTGGGGAAGCAGTACAAAAAGGGAAGGACCATAAAAAAGGAAATAATCTGTCATGAAACCATTTTAATAAGGAAACTACTAATGTGATGTTTGAAGAAGGGACGAAACATATCAAGATTCCAACAGAGACCAGAAACAGGAAGAGATATGCCAAAACAAAATGTTAATCATATATTAAATACCATGAGACAAAATTGAAACCGATATAGGTAAACCCCAAACAAGTTACAAGATACAATACTATAAAAACAAATTGTATATTAGTTGTAAGTGTAACATGTCAAAAAATATGTCAAAAGAGACTACCATAGAGTAGAACTCACTAAAAAGACTACCAGAGTGTAGAATACAATAAAGTGAAGTGAGATAACAAAATTAAGGAACTACAGAGTGTACAGTGAGAAACATAGTTAAAAAATCTATGAAAAAATCTTCAATGAGGTTTAAGTATTATAAAAAGACTACCATGAGTGTAGAATAATAATAATAAAACCATTGAAATGAAAGACGGTCTAAGGACTGACAACATTACTAGTAATAAGAGTTTTAAATTAGATATAAGGACTATTACATATAAAATGTTTTCTTTAATTATAACTAAATAAATGGTGAGGACAAAAATACCAAAGGACAGTTCATAACTGAAGGTATGCCTAATATTAAGATGTTTATTATTTATTATTAATTAAATAATATTTTAGATGTAAGGTGTAAATAGATACACGAGGTTTATTATCACAGTTAAAGTGTTTTCATAAGAATAATACATACACAAGACAGTTAGTGACTGACAGTGTTACTAGTAATAGGAGTTTTTTATGTTTTCTAATTAAATTATGTCTAGGATAAGCTATGTTGTTATCATTTGATGATACAGGAAAAAATAATAGGAATAAGATGTTTTTGTTAAAATTAGGTGATATATGGAAAATAGTTGATAATAAGATGTTTTTGTTAAAATTAGGCATAAGATGTTCATGTTATGGTTCAATGATGTTATTAGTATAAAGAAAGTTTAGTAGATACAAGATATTCTATTGTAATTAAAATCATGTCATTTAATTTTCCATTGTGTAAGTCAGAGAGGCAAGTAGGGCATAAAAATGTAATAGTTTTATTCAAATCAGTAAACCATGTATAATGTACAAACAGACCCACCAAGACACTATGTTTGTAAACACAGAATGGCCTATAAACCAAAAAAACTATCTATCAAAGAATTAATCTATGTAATAGGAATAGAATTCAATACATACAATACAGAAATTGAAAATATAATTAATACAGATACAGTTAATAGCAAATAGAATGACAAAAGAAAGAAAACTAACTTCTTTTGGAAACAGTCAAAAATAGGCTTATGATAGTAATCAAATCAGACTAAACAGCAAATTAATCAATATTGAAATGTTTTAATAACCAAATTACTAACAGCAAAGTAATTACGGAGTTATTAGGTGTATTCCAGGGAAATATTATACCGATAAAACAAATAAAAACCTTTAAAACACTGAATTTGTACAAAATATGGGACATGCAATTATTATGCAAAATTGTAATTTTTGGGCTTAAATGAGTTTGAAACAAACCCAGCTATATATCAAAAGATGTAAAATTAAATAATCAATATTACTGAATAGTTAGATTCATGTAAAATTAAGAAATATTGGAAATACAGTAAAAAATAAGAAAACTTGTTATGTATAGTTAGATAGTGAAACAAGTCTTAGACAGATATTTTATAATTAAACAATATGAAGAGGAAAAAGACATACCACAAATTGCCCTAAAACGACGACGTTGCGTCGTTTAGTCTATTGTTAATCGCAAAGCTGAACAGTTGACAAATGTATTAGTGGAGTTTTGAAAACCAAATAATTTATATTAAAACCAAGTGTGGTTATGTGGCGTGTAACGGAGATGAACTAACAAGTGAAATAATATTATCTATCTATGTCTAACACTTCACAAGTTTCCAAAAAACACAGAATAACACCATAAAACTTAACGCCAGAAATCGACAGCCATTTTGATCAATTTTTGGAACGAATTCACAAAACCAACACGCATATTTGAACACTACACTACACAAGAGATCCATCCAGAATTCGACATCGCAGACGACGAGGGGACATTCAACACTATATTTTGGAACAACACCACTTCGCAGGAAAAGGGAACATCGTTTTATTTCTGTGGGAGTAGATCTTCAATTCCAACGGCGTCATAGCAGATTGAAACCAAGCAGACGGCGGCCATTGCTGAATTTCTATAAAGACAACGGACCAGTGCTGACTGGAGCAGAGTGACGTCATTTCTTCGACTTGGTTCGAATTTTAAATAATTTCTTTCTAATTGACAATTGTAATAATAATTCTGTTCTATTTCAGATGTTAACATTTAGTTTAAGAATACCTGTTAAATGTATCTTGTTCCTTGCCCTCTGACCATTTCGACTCGTTAAAAGAACCATAAATTTAAACTTGTAAAAAATATATCTGTTGATTTTTCTCATTGCCGACTGTGGCGAATATTAGCCAGTGCCTGGGACATGCGCAGTTTGACGGGCGCACAATTTTGAATGAATAAACGCAAATCAGTATTCAGTTACCAGCATTGTTTTTATTTCTACTATTAATGTTATTATTTTTTATTAAGCAAAAACATAATTCACATTGAGAGAATAGATATAGGAGGTAATTACAAACTCAAATAATTAATTAATTATCAATTAATTAAATTCAATCATTCAGTCAAATTCGATACAAGCACAAGAAAAAATATTTGCAAAATTTTTAAAGTTTGATGTATTTATTATTTATCAATTAAACACACCTAATTATAACATATTCTTATCATCAATATCTTTATATTTTGTTTATTATTACACTTGAAATATATTACTATTTGACTAGCCTAACAGTGGGACTTTAAGGAGTCAGACTAACCCAGTGATAAACAAAATATTGATACATATCAACACATATTTCAATTTCAATTATATTTTTATTATTATATTTGTAATATTTTTATTTATATTACAAATTGGCTTGCCCAACTAGTGGGGCTAAAGGAAGAGTACAATACCCTTGTTATCACAGAAGATACACACACAATATCTCTATATATATCAATCCAAGTCAATTTTTATTTTTATATTTGTAATATTTATTATATTACAATATTCATAAATAACGTTCAGTTGCCATGGTAACTGATTGACTCTCATTGGCTGTACATGACGTAAGACCATTTTTATGATATTTGAATTTTTATTCAAAATGACTGATTATCTTCTGATTGCTATTATTCTTCTGTCTTCTTCCCGATGTGTAAAATATTATCACAACTGTTCGTATTTTCTTTCAAAGATCATTTTGACATCCCAGAAAGCTGGGTTTGCTTATGTATTAATGTTTGAACAATTATGTTGATATTATCTAATTACATTTATTTCTTATTTTATGTCCTTAATTTAACATTTATCTCTCTCTGAATATGATCCACTAATTATCATTGACTAGTTACTTGCCTTTGATTTGCTAATGTAATATTTAACTTCTTACAATTTGTAGTTATTGGTTTTATACAGTTAGGCATTTCATAGGCCTAGGTAGTAATTGGCCATATTTTCTTAATTTATACAGATTACCCATTATTTTACCTTTGTACATGTTTTGTTTTGTGTTACAAATGATTTGTTTACTTGTGGAATTGTTTTGGGTCTGTTTTATGATAATTGTATGTTTTCATTTGTTTCCACATTATGGTTTGTTTATTATCTTCCAACTGCGTTTCTAGTATTATTATGTTTGCATGAATTTATTATTTTCTTATCTACATTGCCATGGTTTATAATTGGTTTATTATTTACTATTCTCTATAAATGTAACATAATATTTAGGCTTATTGTCTGTATAACTTCTTCAGCCATATTACAGTACTATTCATAAATTTAATCAAACAATTCTTTAACAGTTATTATGCTGCTCTTGTTTACATTTTGTTACTTCTTATTTATTTTTTGTGATAAACATCATCACGTCATTGACTTTAGTTAATTAACTATCCCTTAGAACATAGGATATTTATTGATTTTGCATGTATATTTTTTATCACATTTTTTCTTATATAAACTTTACTCTCTATCCATGGTAACACTAACTTTTGACCTTCCATGGGATTCCTTTCCTGATTACTATTGTATTCCTTATCTACAATTACTCTTAATACTAATAATAACAATATCCTTATTTACTAACACTGTTCACCATTAACCTTATAGAGTGTATCACTGATTATTAGGTGTTTATACCTATCAATAGGGTTTCTATTTATTTGGGGGTTTTACACTGTCACTTTGCACTTTTTATATTTTATTTAAGTGTTACTAGTGGGTATTACCTAACATTAAATTCTCTTTCTCACATACTCATTTTCACTATCTCTCTCTATCTTTCTATCTCTCACCTTACAATGGCTAGTTATACTCTTAACAAGTTCATGTCATTATAGAGTGATTTATAATATTTACTCTCTATTTATTTGGTTAGTGTACTTTGTTCGTTTTTACTTTATTGGATTTTAACAATTATCCCTTACATTGATTAATTAGCTGTTACTAATAATTATCACTTACATTTATTATTTATTGGTTTCTTTTTCATTATTATATTTGAGTGTAACATTTCTCCTTTTTCTGTTCTACATTATTTGTTTGTGTCTTTTCATTTCTTCTCATTCTATTTCATTTATATTTTGTTGGTTTCATTTTCATTTACCTTCTCCTTTGATTTCATTGTATTCGGTGTAGTCACTTGGTGTTGTGGCTAGTTCTACCTACTCACTTATTTTATATTTTTTTTTATATATCCTATCATTAGTGTTTGGGCTGGTTCTACCTACTCACTTGCCATATCTATTGGATTATTTTGGTTAAATCGCATTTTACTATTGTCTTTTCAACCTTTGTTTCATTGCTTGCTACATTTCTCTTATCAGAGGTTACTTTTATTATTACTTTTATTTGTTTGATCACATAATTATGTTAATTACCCATTCCTTTATCTCTGACTCATCCCTTTTAATTCATAGTGTTAATCATTTAGTATTTTATTCTTATCATGTTGCTTCATAAATGTTTGTTGAAGATATGTACACTTACATATTGCCCTGCCACTAAAATTGATTATTTCAGCAAATATCGTTCAGGTGTTTGGGTGAAATTATCAATCATATTTTTAATTTATTTTATTAATCACTTGTTAATTTTGAGCTATCGGTTCTTAATGCTTTATTTAGTGTCAGTATTCTCCTTGATTTCCTGTATTATATTCTTGTTTAATGTTTTTTATCCCTATAATATCTAATTCCCTAACATTTCTTCCCTAACAATTATATTGATTCGGACCGGAGGAGGGTACTTTTGACTCCTTTGCTCCGCCGTCAATTACATCATCTGGGTATAGAGGAACGTATCGTCTGCCCAGGCATATGATTGCTGCATTATCTACAGTCAATCGTTAACAAAATTATATAAGTAGTCTAAGTGCGACTATAAATAAATATCATTATGGGATTCGACACATTATTGTTATTTCGATTATGCAATACATTATTTCAAATTAGAAAGTTTTTTTTTTCTGACTCATACTCTTTAGCTCTTAGTGATACGATATTACTGGTGGGTATGATACACATGATATTATTATTATTAGTTTTTTTATATTACTTCTCTTTCAACACTAATTATTTATTAATCGGGTTCAGGATGCTTTTCTTGCATTTAATAATATTTTTTCATTGAAGATTGGTTGTATGTTCCCTTTCTTCTTTGGGTATTTGGGTCTACGATCTCATATATATTATTCTGTTATCTTTACTCACTATATAAGGTCCGGTGTAAAGTAGCAATAGCTTCTTGGCTATCCCTTCCATGGTACTTGGTAACTCTCTGTTCTTAAGTAATATTTGCTCTCCGATCTGATATTGTAGGGGTTTTGGTTGCAATTGTGTCCTCTTCTATTAATCGGTTGATACCCGCTTCCTTCAATGAAAATGCTATCGGGTAAGATTTTTTATTAAAGTTGACAGGCTCTCGGAATTCAATTTCGCACTGATAATCTCTGACCTTCCCAGGTGTATCTGAAAATACGTGTCGGTATTTATTGTACACGTCTATAAGTTGTTCCGCTTGTCGAACGGTTAATTGTGCGTTCGTCTTCTCTCTCTGGAAAGTTCGGATCTCTTCGATTTTTTCGTGCCATAGCTGTTCATTGTCGGTGTCGTGGCAAATTCCATTATTCGGTGTTTGTTCCCCAGTATTTCGGTATTTCTGGATATGATACATGGTTTTGTTCGATTGTTTTTCGTCACTACTGATTAACTCTGTTGTCCACTGCAAGTCATCCTTCTTCAAGAATACCAAGAATAGTTTGGATTTACTTAGGTCAATTATTGCTGAGTACTGGCGCAGCATATCGCAACCAATTAGCATCTGGAATGGTAATCCACTGGCTACTAGGAATGTCATTGTCACGGTTTGTCCGTCGCTCGTCAGTTCGAGTTGTACCTGTTTTCGGACGGTTCTATTCTGTCGCCCAGTCGCTCCTACAAGGACAATGTTGCTGATGGGTAGTGTAATTATAGTCATCTTACTTCCCTCCTGTATTCTATGTAGTTCGATGGTGTCGATTAATGAAATGTTGGATCCCGTGTCTATCATTACTCGCGTTGGTACTCCATTAACTTTCGTCGCGATATAAGCAATTTCACTGTTGTGGTTGTTATCAGATTGGTTGTCTTTTTCTTCGAGCAATTCTTCCCTTATATTCTTTAAGTAATTATTCCGTACGATTGTAATTGTTAGTTCATTGTTTGCGTGAGCAACGTTACGATTTAACCCAATAGATTGGTTCAGTGAGGGTACAAGTAGATTTTTCACTGCCGCTCTTAGTTTAAAGCCAGCTCGGGCTGTTCGTCACGCCTGTCTTGTTGACTCGTCGGCTGACTTCCGCTTGTTGACGGTCGGGGTTCAGGTTGGTTACGATCTTCTTCATAGTGGTCACGCCGGTATACCTCTTGACTACGACTTCTGCCTACATTAGTTCTGGTATCCCGTCCGTAATTGCTGCTACTGTATCAGTGTCCGTGTGCGTTTCAGTCGGTACTTCGTCGTCCTTGACAATACGATCTGCCTCTCCCGTCATCTTCGGCCCTCACATAGTGTACTTGGCGATAGTTACGGTCCTGGTTATTTCGATTTCTATTGTCATTATTATTATTATTGAAATTTGTCCGGTTGTAGTTTGGGTTATTCGGCCTATAAGGTTGATGCTGTGGATTATTTGGCCGGTTGTATTGATTATTTTGGTTGTTTGGCCGATTGTTACTATTATAACTATTGTTTTGTTGATTGGCCGGATGGGTATTATTTTGTCTGTTATACGACTCATTGGTGTGGTTGTTATTGTTATTACGGCTGTTATAGTTTGAGCGGTAATTATTGTTATTAAAGTGGTTACTGTTCTGGAAGTTTTTGTTGTCACCCCTGTCGTCTCGTTGTCGACTTCTGCGATAGTACCGCTCCCTTTCATAATCTTCTAACAGGGCTGCCATCGATTGTACTGTCTTGATCTGACTGCCGAGTCGTGCTCTGGAGACACCCTCTTCATAATGAAAGGCAAGTTTTGTGACCAAGCTCTCTTCAGGAATTTTTGGCTTCAGGTTCCTCGCTAGACACACCTTCCCCAAAAAATAGGCGGTGAAAGTCGTCCCTCTGCTGGCATCATACCTGCCGAAACATATGTTATCTCGGACAATGTTCTGAGTTGCCTCCGACCAGTATTTTCCCTTAAATACATCTTTGAATTCCTCGTAACTCGTGAGGTCGCGTTTCGTTGCCGTCCACCAGTTGTCATTTATATCACGGAAGTATTCATCCAGGTATCCTCGGATGATTGTCCATCGATTCTCCCGAGTCTTTGCCAGCTGTTCATCAACTCTCTCAAGGAATTCCATCGGGTTTCGCTTGTACTGTTTAAAATTGATGACCTCCCGATTGTTCATGTGTTGGAATTGCGATATTATGGGTGGTCTGCTATTAATAACTTCCAACTCCTCTCTGATTTTGGCGATTTCCCGTTTCTGGATCTCTTCAATTTTATCCCGGTTGTGTTGACCTTGCCCGCGAACTTCGCTTACGGCGGTGTCGATCTCCCGACATCTCTTTCCGAAGTCTGTCCGCACCTGGGTTATGTTTTCTTCGGTTGCGGTTCGTATGGACTCCGTTCGAATCTGACTGTCTTCTTCAAGGTTAGTCATTCGGTTGCCGAAGTCTTCCTTCGTTTGTTGTAATTCCTGACTCGTGTTTTCCCATTTTCCGTTTATTTCGGAAATCTCTTGTCGGATCCCCGTCATCTCCTCCTCAATCTTCTTATTTATCTGTTCGTTATTATTTTCGATAGTTTTGCTTAATTCTTCTTTCAACTCCTCCAGGTTTTTCTGGTTGTCTCGCTTCAGTTCGTCTATTTTTTTATTGTTGCAGTCTATTTTTTCTTCCATCTTCTTACTGTTGTTGTCTATTTTTTCTTCCATCTTCTTAAAATCTCCCTTAAATGACGTTATATTTTTATTGGTCTCTTCTCTGTTCTTGTCCAATTTTTCGTTCAATGACTCTATATTTTTGATCACTTATTCCTTCAGTTTCCTAGAGTCTTCTTTAATCAATTCCCATAGTTGTTGTAAATCCAGTCCTCCTCTGGCTTCCTCCCTTACTACCGTTTCCACATCCTCAACCGATGTTATTTCCCTTTCTTCCACTCTAACTTCTTTTTAGGACTCCTTCGTCCGTCTCAGTGATGACGCCTTCTTATGCATCTTGTTCTTCTTTTTTTCGTAATCGCCGCTAGTTACAATTCTTCCTGTAAATCTAGCCTCACTAGTTGGTGCGCCACTTTGTAGTAAACCTCTCGCTCTGTGCGTTTATTATTAATTAACACGTTGAATGCGTCAGTTTGTGATAAGGTTGTCGTTGATAATGGTGATCGCGATCGCGCTAATAAGCCGTCCCAAAACTTGTTGTTGGCTTTTAATCCCTACCTGTCCTTACTCACTAGTTTTCTCTTCCCGATAGGCGCCAAATTGTTTTGCAGAAAAACAATTAAAAGATTCTATCTCAGTTGTTTACGGTACTGTAGTGAATGATTCGAATTGTTCGCCGACTGGCGGGAAGTCGTATTTCGCTTGTGTGTGGGGACGTGTTGCCAACATAAAATTTGGACAAATAATCATATTCACTGCTACAGAACACAACATACATAATACACTTGAAATAATTACAGGACAGCTAATAATGATTCACACTTATTTATTTGGCTTGTTAGCTTATTAATTTTCAATAATTGTTGTACAAATGAGATTAATATAATAGTTTTTGCCTCGGCAATAAATTAATTGTTTACTCAGCAGAGAGCAGGGTGGCAGCACAAGTTAGTTTGACGCCATGATGGACGTCGTGTCTGCTTATTTATACAAATCAAATTGCCAATGGATTCTTCTGAGTACGATAAAAAAGTTTAGAACAAGACATTGAAATAAAGTACACCACCTTACAATTGTGGTAATTAAATATGAAAAAAGGTTTACATTAAATTCAACTCTGTGGTGTTAAAAGTGTGTGTCAGTGTAATCGTTTTAATACATAGGTTATCTTATAGTTATTCGTAAATATTTTTTTATTAATCTTTGAAAGAAATATTACCATCAATTTATAGTGAGAGTTCAAAGTGTTATGAGAAATTTTTAAAGAGAATTTATTTCATATATTCTGGTAACTCAGCAATACTTATCAAATCAGTTGGCTTGAGGTGTAATGTCATTCAGTTGAAATAGGTTGTGTCGTCGTTTGATCATCAATCTTCAATCATCTTGGGATTTAAGTACACCTGGCTTCTTTTTCGTATATGTTGCTCGAAATTTATTAATTTAGAATTAATTAATATGGTATTTGGCCTCAACTGGATGTCCTAGTCCTTCATCACCTTCTTACTTGTTCAATTCATCAAATTTGGATTACTTTTAATCGTTTCTATATCAAAATTTGAGTCGTTTACGGCTTGGCGTCTCTTCGTCTGAAGCTTTAATAATGGACTAACAGTTTCTAACGGAATATTCATAAATAACGTTCAGTTGTCATGGTAACTGATTGACTCTCATTGGCTGTACATGACGTAAGACCATTTTTATGATATTTGAATTTTTATTCAAAATGACTGATTATCTTCTGATTGCTATTATTCTTCTGTCTTCTTCCCGATGTGTAAAATATTATCACAACTGTTCGTATTTTCTTTCAAAGATCATTTTGACATCCCAGAAAGCTGGGTTTGCTTATGTATTAATGTTTGAACAATTATGTTGATATTATCTAATTACATTTATTTCTTATTTTATGTCCTTAATTTAACATTTATCTCTCTCTGAATATGATCCACTAATTATCATTGACTAGTTACTTGCCTTTGATTTGCTAATGTAATATTTAACTTCTTACAATTTGTAGTTATTGGTTTTATACAGTTAGGCATTTCATAGGCCTAGGTAGTAATTGGCCATATTTTCTTAATTTATACAGATTACCCATTATTTTACCTTTGTACATGTTTTGTTTTGTGTTACAAATGATTTGTTTACTTGTGGAATTGTTTTGGGTCTGTTTTATGATAATTGTATGTTTTCATTTGTTTCCACATTATGGTTTGTTTATTATCTTCCAACTGCGTTTCTAGTATTATTATGTTTGCATGAATTTATTATTTTCTTATCTACATTGCCATGGTTTATAATTGGTTTATTATTTACTATTCTCTATAAATGTAACATAATATTTAGGCTTATTGTCTGTATAACTTCTTCAGCCATATTACAGTACTATTCATAAATTTAATCAAACAATTCTTTAACAGTTATTATGCTGCTCTTGTTTACATTTTGTTACTTCTTATTTATTTTTTGTGATAAACATCATCACGTCATTGACTTTAGTTAATTAACTATCCCTTAGAACATAGGATATTTATTGATTTTGCATGTATATTTTTTATCACATTTTTTCTTATATAAACTTTACTCTCTATCCATGGTAACACTAACTTTTGACCTTCCATGGGATTCCTTTCCTGATTACTATTGTATTCCTTATCTACAATTACTCTTAATACTAATAATAACAATATCCTTATTTACTAACACTGTTCACCATTAACCTTATAGAGTGTATCACTGATTATTAGGTGTTTATACCTATCAATAGGGTTTCTATTTATTTGGGGGTTTTACACTGTCACTTTGCACTTTTTATATTTTATTTAAGTGTTACTAGTGGGTATTACCTAACATTAAATTCTCTTTCTCACATACTCATTTTCACTATCTCTCTCTATCTTTCTATCTCTCACCTTACAATGGCTAGTTATACTCTTAACAAGTTCATGTCATTATAGAGTGATTTATAATATTTACTCTCTATTTATTTGGTTAGTGTACTTTGTTCGTTTTTACTTTATTGGATTTTAACAATTATCCCTTACATTGATTAATTAGCTGTTACTAATAATTATCACTTACATTTATTATTTATTGGTTTCTTTTTCATTATTATATTTGAGTGTAACATTTCTCCTTTTTCTGTTCTACATTATTTGTTTGTGTCTTTTCATTTCTTCTCATTCTATTTCATTTATATTTTGTTGGTTTCATTTTCATTTACCTTCTCCTTTGATTTCATTGTATTCGGTGTAGTCACTTGGTGTTGTGGCTAGTTCTACCTACTCACTTATTTTATATTTTTTTTTATATTTCCTATCATTAGTGTTTGGGCTGGTTCTACCTACTCACTTGCCATATCTATTGGATTATTTTGGTTAAATCGCATTTTACTATTGTCTTTTCAACCTTTGTTTCATTGCTTGCTACATTTCTCTTATCAGAGGTTACTTTTATTATTACTTTTATTTGTTTGATCACATAATTATGTTAATTACCCATTCCTTTATCTCTGACTCATCCCTTTTAATTCATAGTGTTAATCATTTAGTATTTTATTCTTATCATGTTGCTTCATAAATGTTTGTTGAAGATATGTACACTTACATATTGCCCTGCCACTAAAATTGATTATTTCAGCAAATATCGTTCAGGTGTTTGGGTGAAATTATCAATCATATTTTTAATTTATTTTATTAATCACTTGTTAATTTTGAGCTATCGGTTCTTAATGCTTTATTTAGTGTCAGTATTCTCCTTGATTTCCTGTATTATATTCTTGTTTAATGTTTTTTATCCCTATAATATCTAATTCCCTAACATTTCTTCCCTAACAATTATATTGATTCGGACCGGAGGAGGGTACTTTTGACTCCTTTGCTCCGCCGTCAATTACATCATCTGGGTATAGAGGAACGTATCGTCTGCCCAGGCATATGATTGCTGCATTATCTACAGTCAATCGTTAACAAAATTATATAAGTAGTCTAAGTGCGACTATAAATAAATATCATTATGGGATTCGACACATTATTGTTATTTCGATTATGCAATACATTATTTCAAATTAGAAAGTTTTTTTTTTCTGACTCATACTCTTTAGCTCTTAGTGATACGATATTACTGGTGGGTATGATACACATGATATTATTATTATTAGTTTTTTTATATTACTTCTCTTTCAACACTAATTATTTATTAATCGGGTTCAGGATGCTTTTCTTGCATTTAATAATATTTTTTCATTGAAGATTGGTTGTATGTTCCCTTTCTTCTTTGGGTATTTGGGTCTACGATCTCATATATATTATTCTGTTATCTTTACTCACTATATAAGGTCCGGTGTAAAGTAGCAATAGCTTCTTGGCTATCCCTTCCATGGTACTTGGTAACTCTCTGTTCTTAAGTAATATTTGCTCTCCGATCTGATATTGTAGGGGTTTTGGTTGCAATTGTGTCCTCTTCTATTAATCGGTTGATACCCGCTTCCTTCAATGAAAATGCTATCGGGTAAGATTTTTTATTAAAGTTGACAGGCTCTCGGAATTCAATTTCGCACTGATAATCTCTGACCTTCCCAGGTGTATCTGAAAATACGTGTCGGTATTTATTGTACACGTCTATAAGTTGTTCCGCTTGTCGAACGGTTAATTGTGCGTTCGTCTTCTCTCTCTGGAAAGTTCGGATCTCTTCGATTTTTTCGTGCCATAGCTGTTCATTGTCGGTGTCGTGGCAAATTCCATTATTCGGTGTTTGTTCCCCAGTATTTCGGTATTTCTGGATATGATACATGGTTTTGTTCGATTGTTTTTCGTCACTACTGATTAACTCTGTTGTCCACTGCAAGTCATCCTTCTTCAAGAATACCAAGAATAGTTTGGATTTACTTAGGTCAATTATTGCTGAGTACTGGCGCAGCATATCGCAACCAATTAGCATCTGGAATGGTAATCCACTGGCTACTAGGAATGTCATTGTCACGGTTTGTCCGTCGCTCGTCAGTTCGAGTTGTACCTGTTTTCGGACGGTTCTATTCTGTCGCCCAGTCGCTCCTACAAGGACAATGTTGCTGATGGGTAGTGTAATTATAGTCATCTTACTTCCCTCCTGTATTCTATGTAGTTCGATGGTGTCGATTAATGAAATGTTGGATCCCGTGTCTATCATTACTCGCGTTGGTACTCCATTAACTTTCGTCGCGATATAAGCAATTTCACTGTTGTGGTTGTTATCAGATTGGTTGTCTTTTTCTTCGAGCAATTCTTCCCTTATATTCTTTAAGTAATTATTCCGTACGATTGTAATTGTTAGTTCATTGTTTGCGTGAGCAACGTTACGATTTAACCCAATAGATTGGTTCAGTGAGGGTACAAGTAGATTTTTCACTGCCGCTCTTAGTTTAAAGCCAGCTCGGGCTGTTCGTCACGCCTGTCTTGTTGACTCGTCGGCTGACTTCCGCTTGTTGACGGTCGGGGTTCAGGTTGGTTACGATCTTCTTCATAGTGGTCACGCCGGTATACCTCTTGACTACGACTTCTGCCTACATTAGTTCTGGTATCCCGTCCGTAATTGCTGCTACTGTATCAGTGTCCGTGTGCGTTTCGGTCGGTACTTCGTCGTCCTTGACAATACGATCTGCCTCTCCCGTCATCTTCGGCCCTCACATAGTGTACTTGGCGATAGTTACGGTCCTGGTTATTTCGATTTCTATTGTCATTATTATTATTATTGAAATTTGTCCGGTTGTAGTTTGGGTTATTCGGCCTATAAGGTTGATGCTGTGGATTATTTGGCCGGTTGTATTGATTATTTTGGTTGTTTGGCCGATTGTTACTATTATAACTATTGTTTTGTTGATTGGCCGGATGGGTATTATTTTGTCTGTTATACGACTCATTGGTGTGGTTGTTATTGTTATTACGGCTGTTATAGTTTGAGCGGTAATTATTGTTATTAAAGTGGTTACTGTTCTGGAAGTTTTTGTTGTCACCCCTGTCGTCTCGTTGTCGACTTCTGCGATAGTACCGCTCCCTTTCATAATCTTCTAACAGGGCTGCCATCGATTGCACTGTCTTGATCTGA
Organism: Magicicada septendecula; assembly: GCA_034769895.1. Taxonomy (NCBI): domain Eukaryota; kingdom Metazoa; phylum Arthropoda; class Insecta; order Hemiptera; family Cicadidae; genus Magicicada; species Magicicada septendecula. The sequence continues at coordinate 421,142,563 of CM068375.1, forward strand.
CTGCCGAGTCGTGCTCTGGAGACACCCTCTTCATAATGAAAGGCAAGTTTTGTGACCAAGCTCTCTTCAGGAATTTTTGGCTTCAGGTTCCTCGCTAGACACACCTTCCCCAAAAAATAGGCGGTGAAAGTCGTCCCTCTGCTGGCATCATACCTGCCTAAACATATGTTATCTCGGACAATGTTCTGAGTTGCCTCCGACCAGTATTTTCCCTTAAATACATCTTTGAATTCCTCGTAACTCGTGAGGTCGCGTTTCGTTGCCGTCCACCAGTTGTCATTTATATCACGGAAGTATTCATCCAGGTATCCTCGGATGATTGTCCATCGATTCTCCCGAGTCTTTGCCAGCTGTTCATCAACTCTCTCAAGGAATTCCATCGGGTTTCGCTTGTACTGTTTAAAATTGATGACCTCCCGATTGTTCATGTGTTGGAATTGCGATATTATGGGTGGTCTGCTATTAATAACTTCCAACTCCTCTCTGATTTTGGCGATTTCCCGTTTCTGGATCTCTTCAATTTTATCCCGGTTGTGTTGACCTTGCCCGCGAACTTCGCTTACGGCGGTGTCGATCTCCCGACATCTCTTTCCGAAGTCTGTCCGCACCTGGGTTATGTTTTCTTCGGTTGCGGTTCGTATGGACTCCGTTCGAATCTGACTGTCTTCTTCAAGGTTAGTCATTCGGGTGCCGAAGTCTTCCTTCGTTTGTTGTAATTCCTGACTCGTGTTTTCCCATTTTCCGTTTATTTCGGAAATCTCTTGTCGGATCCCCGTCATCTCCTCCTCAATCTTCTTATTTATCTGTTCGTTATTATTTTCGATAGTTTTGCTTAATTCTTCTTTCAACTCCTCCAGGTTTTTCTGGTTGTCTCGCTTCAGTTCGTCTATTTTTTTATTGTTGCAGTCTATTTTTTCTTCCATCTTCTTACTGTTGTTGTCTATTTTTTCTTCCATCTTCTTAAAATCTCCCTTAAATGACGTTATATTTTTATTGGTCTCTTCTCTGTTCTTGTCCAATTTTTCGTTCAATGACTCTATATTTTTAATCACTTATTCCTTCAGTTTCCTAGAGTCTTCTTTAATCAATTCCCATAGTTGTTGTAAATCCAGTCCTCCTCTGGCTTCCTCCCTTACTACCGTTTCCACATCCTCAACCGATGTTATTTCCCTTTCTTCCACTCTAACTTCTTTTTAGGACTCCTTCGTCCGTCTCAGTGATGACGCCTTCTTATGCATCTTGTTCTTCTTTTTTTCGTAATCGCCGCTAGTTACAATTCTTCCTGTAAATCTAGCCTCACTAGTTGATGCGCCACTTTGTAGTAAACCTCTCGCTCTGTGCGTTTATTATTAATTAACACGTTGAATGCGTCAGTTTGTGATAAGGTTGTCGTTGATAATGGTGATCGCGATCGCGCTAATAAGCCGTCCCAAAACTTGTTGTTGGCTTTTAATCCCTACCTGTCCTTACTCACTAGTTTTCTCTTCCCGATAGGCGCCAAATTGTTTTGCAGAAAAACAATTAAAAGATTCTATCTCAGTTGTTTATGGTACTGTAGTGAATGATTCGAATTGTTCGCCGACTGGCGGGAAGTCGTATTTCGCTTGTGTGTGGGGACGTGTTGCCAACATAAAATTTGGACAAATAATCATATTCACTGCTACAGAACACAACATACATAATACACTTGAAATAATTACAGGACAGCTAATAATGATTCACACTTATTTATTTGGCTTGTTAGCTTATTAATTTTCAATAATTGTTGTACAAATGAGATTAATATAATAGTTTTTGTCTCGGCAATAAATTAATTGTTTACTCAGCAGAGAGCAGGGTGGCAGCACAAGTTAGTTTGACGCCATGATGGACGTCGTGTCTGCTTATTTATACAAATCAAATTGCCAATGGATTTTTTGAGTACGATAAAAAAGTTTAGAACAAGACATTGAAATAAAGTACACCACCTTACAGTTGTGGTAATTAAATATGAAAAAAGGTTTACATTAAATTCAACTCTGTGGTGTTAAAAGTGTGTGTCAGTGTAATCGTTTTAATACATAGGTTATCTTATAGTTATTCGTAAATATTTTTTTATTAATCTTTGAAAGAAATATTACCATCAATTTATAGTGAGAGTTCAAAGTGTTATGAGAAATTTTTAAAGAGAATTTATTTCATATATTCTGGTAACTCAGCAATACTTATCAAATCAGTTGGCTTGAGGTGTAATGTCATTCAGTTGAAATAGGTTGTGTCGTCGTTTGATCATCAATCTTCAATCATCTTGGGATTTAAGTACACCTGGCTTCTTTTTCGTATATGTTGCTCGAAATTTATTAATTTAGAATTAATTAATCTGGTATTTGGCCTCAACTGGATGTCCTAGTCCTTCATCACCTTCTTACTTGTTCAATTCATCAAATTTGGATTACTTTTAATCGTTTCTATATCAAAATTTGAGTCGTTTACGGCTTGGCGTCTCTTCGTCTGAAGCTTTAATAATGGATTAACAGTTTCTAACGGAATATTCATAAATAACGTTCAGTTGTCATGGTAACTGATTGACTCTCATTGGCTGTACATGACGTAAGACCATTTTTATGATATTTGAATTTTTATTCAAAATGACTGATTATCTTCTGATTGCTATTATTCTTCTGTCTTCTTCCCGATGTGTAAAATATTATCACAACTGTTCGTATTTTCTTTCAAAGATCATTTTGACATCCCAGAAAGCTGGGTTTGCTTATGTATTAATGTTTGAACAATTATGTTGATATTATCTAATTACATTTATTTCTTATTTTATGTCCTTAATTTAACATTTATCTCTCTCTGAATATGATCCACTAATTATCATTGACTAGTTACTTGCCTTTGATTTGCTAATGTAATATTTAACTTCTTACAATTTGTAGTTATTGGTTTTATACAGTTAGGCATTTCATAGGCCTAGGTAGTAATTGGCCATATTTTCTTAATTTATACAGATTACCCATTATTTTACCTTTGTACATGTTTTGTTTTGTGTTACAAATGATTTGTTTACTTGTGGAATTGTTTTGGGTCTGTTTTATGATAATTGTATGTTTTCATTTGTTTCCACATTATGGTTTGTTTATTATCTTCCAACTGCGTTTCTAGTATTATTATGTTTGCATGAATTTATTATTTTCTTATCTACATTGCCATGGTTTATAATTGGTTTATTATTTACTATTCTCTATAAATGTAACATAATATTTAGGCTTATTGTCTGTATAACTTCTTCAGCCATATTACAGTACTATTCATAAATTTAATCAAACAATTCTTTAACAGTTATTATGCTGCTCTTGTTTACATTTTGTTACTTCTTATTTATTTTTTGTGATAAACATCATCACGTCATTGACTTTAGTTAATTAACTATCCCTTAGAACATAGGATATTTATTGATTTTGCATGTATATTTTTTATCACATTTTTTCTTATATAAACTTTACTCTCTATCCATGGTAACACTAACTTTTGACCTTCCATGGGATTCCTTTCCTGATTACTATTGTATTCCTTATCTACAATTACTCTTAATACTAATAATAACAATATCCTTATTTACTAACACTGTTCACCATTAACCTTATAGAGTGTATCACTGATTATTAGGTGTTTATACCTATCAATAGGGTTTCTATTTATTTGGGGGTTTTACACTGTCACTTTGCACTTTTTATATTTTATTTAAGTGTTACTAGTGGGTATTACCTAACATTAAATTCTCTTTCTCACATACTCATTTTCACTATCTCTCTCTATCTTTCTATCTCTCACCTTACAATGGCTAGTTATACTCTTAACAAGTTCATGTCATTATAGAGTGATTTATAATATTTACTCTCTATTTATTTGGTTAGTGTACTTTGTTCGTTTTTACTTTATTGGATTTTAACAATTATCCCTTACATTGATTAATTAGCTGTTACTAATAATTATCACTTACATTTATTATTTATTGGTTTCTTTTTCATTATTATATTTGAGTGTAACATTTCTCCTTTTTCTGTTCTACATTATTTGTTTGTGTCTTTTCATTTCTTCTCATTCTATTTCATTTATATTTTGTTGGTTTCATTTTCATTTACCTTCTCCTTTGATTTCATTGTATTCGGTGTAGTCACTTGGTGTTGTGGCTAGTTCTACCTACTCACTTATTTTATATTTTTTTTTATATATCCTATCATTAGTGTTTGGGCTGGTTCTACCTACTCACTTGCCATATCTATTGGATTATTTTGGTTAAATCGCATTTTACTATTGTCTTTTCAACCTTTGTTTCATTGCTTGCTACATTTCTCTTATCAGAGGTTACTTTTATTATTACTTTTATTTGTTTGATCACATAATTATGTTAATTACCCATTCCTTTATCTCTGACTCATCCCTTTTAATTCATAGTGTTAATCATTTAGTATTTTATTCTTATCATGTTGCTTCATAAATGTTTGTTGAAGATATGTACACTTACATATTGCCCTGCCACTAAAATTGATTATTTCAGCAAATATCGTTCAGGTGTTTGGGTGAAATTATCAATCATATTTTTAATTTATTTTATTAATCACTTGTTAATTTTGAGCTATCGGTTCTTAATGCTTTATTTAGTGTCAGTATTCTCCTTGATTTCCTGTATTATATTCTTGTTTAATGTTTTTTATCCCTATAATATCTAATTCCCTAACATTTCTTCCCTAACGATTATATTGATTCGGACCGGAGGAGGGTACTTTTGACTCCTTTGCTCCGCCGTCAATTACATCATCTGGGTATAGAGGAAAGTATCGTCTGCCCAGGCATATGATTGCTGCATTATCTACAGTCAATCGTTAACAAAATTATATAAGTAGTCTAAGTGCGACAATAAATAAATATCATTATGGGATTCGACACATTATTGTTATTTCGATTATGCAATACATTATTTCAAATTAGAAAGTTTTTTTTTTCTGACTCATACTCTTTAGCTCTTAGTGATACGATATTACTGGTGGGTATGATACACATGATATTATTATTATTAGTTTTTTTATATTACTTCTCTTTCAACACTAATTATTTATTAATCGGGTTCAGGATGCTTTTCTTGCATTTAATAATATTTTTTCATTGAAGATTGGTTGTATGTTCCCTTTCTTCTTTGGGTATTTGGGTCTACGATCTCATATATATTATTCTGTTATCTTTACTCACTATATAAGGTCCGGTGTAAAGTAGCAATAGCTTCTTGGCTATCCCTTCCATGGTACTTGGTAACTCTCTGTTCTTAAGTAATATTTGCTCTCCGATCTGATATTGTAGGGGTTTTGGTTGCAATTGTGTCCTCTTCTATTAATCGGTTGATACCCGCTTCCTTCAATGAAAATGCTATCGGGTAAGATTTTTTATTAAAGTTGACAGGCTCTCGGAATTCAATTTCGCACTGATAATCTCTGACCTTCCCAGGTGTATCTGAAAATACGTGTCGGTATTTATTGTACACGTCTATAAGTTGTTCCGCTTGTCGAACGGTTAATTGTGCGTTCGTCTTCTCTCTCTGGAAAGTTCGGATCTCTTCGATTTTTTCGTGCCATAGCTGTTCATTGTCGGTGTCGTGGCAAATTCCATTATTCGGTGTTTGTTCCCCAGTATTTCGGTATTTCTGGATATGATACATGGTTTTGTTCGATTGTTTTTCGTCACTACTGATTAACTCTGTTGTCCACTGCAAGTCATCCTTCTTCAAGAATACCAAGAATAGTTTGGATTTACTTAGGTCAATTATTGCTGAGTACTGGCGCAGCATATCGCAACCAATTAGCATCTGGAATGGTAATCCACTGGCTACTAGGAATGTCATTGTCACGGTTTGTCCGTCGCTCGTCAGTTCGAGTTGTACCTGTTTTCGGACGGTTCTATTCTGTCGCCCAGTCGCTCCTACAAGGACAATGTTGCTGATGGGTAGTGTAATTATAGTCATCTTACTTCCCTCCTGTATTCTATGTAGTTCGATGGTGTCGATTAATGAAATGTTGGATCCCGTGTCTATCATTACTCGCGTTGGTACTCCATTAACTTTCGTCGCGATATAAGCAATTTCACTGTTGTGGTTGTTATCAGATTGGTTGTCTTTTTCTTCGAGCAATTCTTCCCTTATATTCTTTAAGTAATTATTCCGTACGATTGTAATTGTTAGTTCATTGTTTGCGTGAGCAACGTTACGATTTAACCCAATAGATTGGTTCAGTGAGGGTACAAGTAGATTTTTCACTGCCGCTCTTAGTTTAAAGCCAGCTCGGGCTGTTCGTCACGCCTGTCTTGTTGACTCGTCGGCTGACTTCCGCTTGTTGACGGTCGGGGTTCAGGTTGGTTACGATCTTCTTCATAGTGGTCACGCCGGTATACCTCTTGACTACGACTTCTGCCTACATTAGTTCTGGTATCCCGTCCGTAATTGCTGCTACTGTATCAGTGTCCGTGTGCGTTTCGGTCGGTACTTCGTCGTCCTTGACAATACGATCTGCCTCTCCCGTCATCTTCGGCCCTCACATAGTGTACTTGGCGATAGTTACGGTCCTGGTTATTTCGATTTCTATTGTCATTATTATTATTATTGAAATTTGGCCGGTTGTAGTTTGGGTTATTCGGCCTATAAGGTTGATGCTGTGGATTATTTGGCCGGTTGTATTGATTATTTTGGTTGTTTGGCCGATTGTTACTATTATAACTATTGTTTTGTTGATTGGCCGGATGGCTATTATTTTGTCTGTTATACGACTCATTGGTGTGGTTGTTATTGTTATTACGGCTGTTATAGTTTGAGCGGTAATTATTGTTATTAAAGTGGTTACTGTTCTGGAAGTTTTTGTTGTCACCCCTGTCGTCTCGTTGTCGACTTCTGCGATAGTACCGCTCCCTTTCATAATCTTCTAACAGGGCTGCCATCGATTGTACTGTCTTGATCTGACTGCCGAGTCGTGCTCTGGAGACACCCTCTTCATAATGAAAGGCAAGTTTTGTGACCAAGCTCTCTTCAGGAATTTTTGACTTCAGGTTCCTCGCTAGACACACCTTCCCCAAAAAATAGGCGGTGAAAGTCGTCCCTCTGCTGGCATCATACCTGCCGAAACATATGTTATCTCGGACAATGTTCTGAGTTGCCTCCGACCAGTATTTTCCCTTAAATACATCTTTGAATTCCTCGTAACTCGTGAGGTCGCGTTTCGTTGCCGTCCACCAGTTGTCATTTATATCACGGAAGTATTCATCCAGGTATCCTCGGATGATTGTCCATCGATTCTCCCGAGTCTTTGCCAGCTGTTCATCAACTCTCTCAAGGAATTCCATCGGGTTTCGCTTGTACTGTTTAAAATTGATGACCTCCCGATTGTTCATGTGTTGGAATTGCGATATTATGGGTGGTCTGCTATTAATAACTTCCAACTCCTCTCTGATTTTGGCGATTTCCCGTTTCTGGATCTCTTCAATTTTATCCCGGTTGTGTTGACCTTGCCCGCGAACTTCGCTTACGGCGGTGTCGATCTCCCGACATCTCTTTCCGAAGTCTGTCCGCACCTGGGTTATGTTTTCTTCGGTTGCGGTTCGTATGGACTCCGTTCGAATCTGACTGTCTTCTTCAAGGTTAGTCATTCGGTTGCCGAAGTCTTCCTTCGTTTGTTGTAATTCCTGACTCGTGTTTTCCCATTTTCCGTTTATTTCGGAAATCTCTTGTCGGATCCCCGTCATCTCCTCCTCAATCTTCTTATTTATCTGTTCGTTATTATTTTCGATAGTTTTGCTTAATTCTTCTTTCAACTCCTCCAGGTTTTTCTGGTTGTCTCGCTTCAGTTCGTCTATTTTTTTATTGTTGCAGTCTATTTTTTCTTCCATCTTCTTACTGTTGTTGTCTATTTTTTCTTCCATCTTCTTAAAATCTCCCTTAAATGACGTTATATTTTTATTGGTCTCTTCTCTGTTCTTGTCCAATTTTTCGTTCAATGACTCTATATTTTTGATCACTTATTCCTTCAGTTTCCTAGAGTCTTCTTTAATCAATTCCCATAGTTGTTGTAAATCCAGTCCTCCTCTGGCTTCCTCCCTTACTACCGTTTCCACATCCTCAACCGATGTTATTTCCCTTTCTTCCACTCTAACTTCTTTTTAGGACGCCTTCGTCCGTCTCAGTGATGACGCCTTCTTATGCATCTTGTTCTTCTTTTTTTCGTAATCGCCGCTAGTTACAATTCTTCCTGTAAATCTAGCCTCACTAGTTGGTGCGCCACTTTGTAGTAAACCTCTCGCTCTGTGCGTTTATTATTAATTAACACGTTGAATGCGTCAGTTTGTGATAAGGTTGTCGTTGATAATGGTGATCGCGATCGCGCTAATAAGCCGTCCCAAAACTTGTTGTTGGCTGTTAATCCTTACCTGTCCTTACTCACTAGTTTTCTCTTCCCGATAGGCGCCAAATTGTTTTGCAGAAAAACAATTAAAAGATTCTATCTCAGTTGTTTACGGTACTGTAGTGAATGATTCGAATTGTTCGCCGACTGGCGGGAAGTCGAATTTCGCTTGTGTGTGGGGACGTGTTGCCAACATAAAATTTGGACAAATAATCATATTCACTGCTACAGAACACAACATACATAATACACTTGAAATAATTACAGGACAGCTAATAATGATTCACACTTATTTATTTGGCTTGTTAGCTTATTAATTTTCAATAATTGTTGTACAAATGAGATTAATATAATAGTTTTTGCCTCGGCAATAAATTAATTGTTTACTCAGCAGAGAGCAGGGTGGCAGCACAAGTTAGTTTGACGCCATGATGGACGTCGTGTCTGCTTATTTATACAAATCAAATTGCCAATGGATTTTTTGAGTACGATAAAAAAGTTTAGAACAAGACATTGAAATAAAGTACACCACCTTACAGTTGTGGTAATTAAATATGAAAAAAGGTTTACATTAAATTCAACTCTGTGGTGTTAAAAGTGTGTGTCAGTGTAATCGTTTTAATACATAGGTTATCTTATAGTTATTCGTAAATATTTTTTTATTAATCTTTGAAAGAAATATTACCATCAATTTATAGTGAGAGTTCAAAGTGTTATGAGAAAATTTTAAAGAGAATTTATTTCATATATTCGGGTAACTCAGCAATACTTATCAAATCAGTTGGCTTGAGGTGTAATGTCATTCAGTTGAAATAGGTTGTGTCGTCGTTTGATCATCAATCTTCAATCATCTTTGGATTTAAGTACACCTGGCTTCTTTTTCGTATATGTTGCTCGAAATTTATTAATTTAGAATTAATTAATCTGGTATTTGGCCTCAACTGGATGTCCTAGTCCTTCATCACCTTCTTACTTGTTCAATTAATCAAATTTGGATTACTTTTAATCGTTTCTATATCAAAATTTGAGTCGTTTACGGCTTGGCGTCTCTTCGTCTGAAGCTTTAATAATGGACTAACAGTTTCTAACGGAATATTCATAAATAACGTTCAGTTGTCATGGTAACTGATTGACTCTCATTGGCTGTACATGACGTAAGACCATTTTTATGATATTTGAATTTTTATTCAAAATGACTGATTATCTTCTGATTGCTATTATTCTTCTGTCTTCTTCCCGATGTGTAAAATATTATCACAACTGTTCGTATTTTCTTTCAAAGATCATTTTGACATCCCAGAAAGCTGGGTTTGCTTATGTATTAATGTTTGAACAATTATGTTGATATTATCTAATTACATTTATTTCTTATTTTATGTCCTTAATTTAACATTTATCTCTCTCTGAATATGATCCACTAATTATCATTGACTAGTTACTTGCCTTTGATTTGCTAATGTAATATTTAACTTCTTACAATTTGTAGTTATTGGTTTTATACAGTTAGGCATTTCATAGGCCTAGGTAGTAATTGGCCATATTTTCTTAATTTATACAGATTACCCATTATTTTACCTTTGTACATGTTTTGTTTTGTGTTACAAATGATTTGTTTACTTGTGGAATTGTTTTAGGTCTGTTTTATGATAATTGTATGTTTTCATTTGTTTCCACATTATGGTTTGTTTATTATCTTCCAACTGCGTTTCTAGTATTATTATGTTTGCATGAATTTATTATTTTCTTATCTACATTGCCATGGTTTATAATTGGTTTATTATTTACTATTCTCTATAAATGTAACATAATATTTAGGCTTATTGTCTGTATAACTTCTTCAGCCATATTACAGTACTATTCATAAATTTAATCAAACAATTCTTTAACAGTTATTATGCTGCTCTTGTTTACATTTTGTTACTTCTTATTTATTTTTTGTGATAAACATCATCACGTCATTGACTTTAGTTAATTAACTATCCCTTAGAACATAGGATATTTATTGATTTTGCATGTATATTTTTTATCACATTTTTTCTTATATAAACTTTACTCTCTATCCATGGTAACACTAACTTTTGACCTTCCATGGGATTCCTTTCCTGATTACTATTGTATTCCTTATCTACAATTACTCTTAATACTAATAATAACAATATCCTTATTTACTAACACTGTTCACCATTAACCTTTTAGAGTGTATCACTGATTATTAGGTGTTTATACCTATCAATAGGGTTTCTATTTATTTTGGGTTTTTACACTGTCACTTTGCACTTTTTATATTTTATTTAAGTGTTACTAGTGGGTATTACCTAACATTAAATTCTCTTTCTCACATACTTATTTTCACTATCTCTCTCTATCTTTGTATCTCTCACCTTACAATGGCTAGTTATACTCTTAACAAGTTCATGTCATTATAGAGTGATTTATAATATTTACTCTCTATTTATTTGGTTAGTGTACTTTGTTCGTTTTTACTTTATTGGATTTTAACAATTATCCCTTACATTGATTAATTAGCTGTTACTAATAATTATCACTTACATTTATTATTTATTGGTTTCTTTTTCATTATTATATTTGAGTGTAACATTTCTCCTTTTTCTGTTCTACATTATTTGTTTGTGTCTTTTCATTTCTTCTCATTCTATTTCATTTATATTTTGTTGGTTTCATTTTCATTTACCTTCTCCTTTGATTTCATTGTATTCGGTGTAGTCACTTGGTGTTGTGGCTAGTTCTACCTACTCACTTATTTTATATTTTTTTTTATATATCCTATCATTAGTGTTTGGGCTGGTTCTACCTACTCACTTGTCATATCTATTGGATTATTTTGGTTAAATCGCATTTTACTATTGTCTTTTCAACCTTTGTTTCATTGCTTGCTACATTTCTCTTATCAGAGGTTACTTTTATTATTACTTTTATTTGTTTGATCACATAATTATGTTAATTACCCATTCCTTTATCTCTGACTCATCCCTTTTAATTCATAGTGTTAATCATTTAGTATTTTATTCTTATCATGTTGCTTCATAAATGGTTGTTGAAGATATGTACCCTTACAATATATGTATGGCAATTTATACACGGAGGGGGGGGTTAAATAACAGTCAGGTACGACTACCCAATTTTATTTTTACTAAAACCATAATGCTGTGGTGTGTGTGTGGTAACTACTTAACTTGTTAATAAAACACTGAACACATGTAATTAAATCTATATGTATAGTAATAATATAGTTTTTTGTAGTTTGATTGATAATAATCTTGGTTGCTTTGATTTTGTAATTAAATGGAAGATATTGTAAAATTTGAAAAATAGCTTAAAACTTGACTAACAAGTTGAGAGGACTCAAGATGATATTGTAACATTACAATTAACGTTGACTGTAATGCATACACAAATTTAGCATCTCAGACAGTGATCAAAATGTGTATTATATATAATGTATTCAATTATTTATTTTTTTTTATTAATTTACTTATTTTTTCCATTGGAATTGTGTAGATTATGAGGATCTGTGAGGATCAGCTGGTTAGGACATGTGATATACATGTAGGATAACAGAGGGCCCAAAGGAATTCTTAGAGGGACAATAGATTGGCAAAGAAGGAAAGGAAGACCCAGAAGATGATGGCTACCGGATGTGGAAGATGACCTTAGGACGATGGGTATTGGAGATTGGAGGCAGAGGCTGGAGAACCAAGGTGTTTGGAGACGACTTGTTGGGAAGGACAAGGCTTAAGGTGGACGGTAGCGCCAGAGAGTCAGTCATTATGTAGATTATATGCTATTGTGATCTATGAAAATAAATTGTGAATAAACTTGTTTAATGATACTAAACTTAGTAAGCAGAGTATACTTTGTGCTGCTTATGATTTGAATTAAAAAATTTAATCTGTCATAGACAAGCTGTGCATTATATTAAACTGTAATGTTTAGATAGGTTGTTATTTTATCTCTAGATGTGCTGACATAAATCTTCAAGTTATTAATACCTGCAGTTTCATTTAATTTCATCAGTGACACATTGTGGAAATTTAAAAACACAAGATTTTTACCTGGTTGACAATAAAACAGTTCATCACTCCATTGTCCATCGTCTCTGCAGATTATTTCTCTGTACGGAGGAGGCCGAATTTGATTATACGATGGTTTACATTCGCCTTTTGCTTGTGTTCCAGGGCGCATTGGCTTGCTACAGTCAACATCACTTTCTCCGAAAAAACATCTTACAGCTACACTTAATGATATCAGAGATGAGCACATTTCTGAAAAAAGAAATTAAATAAAAACCTATGTTGACCTTTGAGAAGGAAAGTAAATTATTCCTGTTTGACTAGAATGCATTATGTGAAGTATAAAGACGTCAATCATACATACACATGTGTATACCGATTTTTATCTGACCTCACCCAGATTAATTTTTTTTTTAATATTTATTGTCAGAAGAACTGTGTACCTATAATAAAATTATACTAAACAAGAACTTTGCAGGTTTCTGTAAAGTCTTTTAGGACTCCTGCTTATAAAGTTCTGTGAAACATTAGGAACATAATTTTTAATCCATTATGGCATATACAATAGTTTGACTTTGTTAATATTTTTGTTCTCCTGTTTCCTCTGCACATTGAGTGCGTAATTCCCCTTAAGACATCAAAATACAGTAGTATTGCAGGCCTTTGTGTTACAATAGTATTACAGTAGCCTGGCACGAAGATTGGTCAATAAAAATACGTTTGATCTGTGCAGCCGTGACTTCGCCGAAATGGCAACAGAATGTATTTGTTTATATTGTCTGTTTAAGTACTAGTGACATGTCAGTCAAAAATATTTGCAGTTTGCTCTTTTCTGAGCATTGTGACTGGGTTGAAAATTGGCATCTATGATAGAAAATCCGCCCAAAGATAATCTCCGTGCCGTTATTCAGTTCTTGGTCGCTGAAGGGTGTCAGCCAATAGACATTTATACAAGAATGATAGCTGTATATAGTGACTATATTTATTCTCATATGTCAGTGGTTGAATGATGCAATAAATAAGTATAATAAGTAAGAAGTTATAATTGAATAGTGATGATGTCCATAAAATCAATAATTTTATAACAGTTCGTAGAAAATTATATCTTTCAATGAGTGATCTATCTAACTTTGGTAATACAAAAGTTGACTTTTTAATTAAGTAATGCGTTCAAGCAAGTGACAGATTAACAAATTCATAATACTAACATAAATAAATAATCACTCTGAAAAATAGCCCACAAATTAAAAAAGAGCAGGATACAGAATTGCATACAAAGCTACATACAAAACAGAACATACACTATCAAAACACACACACAAAGCACAAAACAAATTCGATCTACCTGGTATTTACAAACTAAACTGCTCAGATTGGAATAAATTCTACTTAGGCCAGACAGGACGTAGTTTCAAACAAAGATACATTGAACACACAAAGGCACTACACTCCACTACCGAATCCACCTTTGCAAACCACCTCATTAAAGCAAACCACACATACAAAAACATCGACACAAACATGGATATTCTAAACATGTACACACAAAATGCCGTACAAAAGACACTCTCAAACAAGTGGAAATATAGAAACACACGAAAACACATACAAACGACATCCTAAACGAACAGACACAATTCAAATCACACGCATTATCCGAACATATCACACCCCAAACACGCGACATCGTTCCTTCAAAAGTCGTACCGTCGCCAAGAACAAGACAGACAGTGCTCCAAACGGCAGCCTCTGAAGAACCTTTTTAAAAGCAAAAACTGGTTCAGGCTATAAGGTAAAACTTTTACGTTTTTGCCCATAAAAAACATTGTGTTCCAAGTCGGTAGTTATTTAATTATATTTAATTAAATTATACATTGTCCTGCTACTTCCAATTAAACAAATGTGCTCAGTAAAATTAGGATTTCATTTTTTTTGCATGAACATACAGATTCTTAATCGCAGGGCAAGTAGCACAGACGTAATAAATCTATTACAAACACAATAATCTTTCTTAAAATGAATACAAAATATTTAACCTTTAAATATTCTAAATTATTTAGTTTCTAATTGTTACTTCCAACTCACGCCATCCACAACAAGAAAAACTACATACAAGAACAATTGCTTACATGTGAAGCCAAGTTTATATTTTGTTTCCAATTAAAATATAAGTGTTAACATTTATTTTACACAACTGAAACTTGATCACGTGTTATTTTGAAAACTACACTATTAGTACAACACCAAAACATATAATGTTTGAGTAATCTGTCTGGTCACTTACTTTTATTGAAGAGTGTAAATAGTACAAGTTTCTAAGTGTTATAATTCTGCTTCTTTTATTCAAATAAGTGTGTGTTTGAATATAATATTGCTCTTTATATAATAATGAAACTTCCTCTTGTGAACTTACTTGTCTTTTTCCGTCGAACGCGTTTCGGCGTCGTGTTCGCCTTCGTGAGCTTAGAAACAGACTGCCAGTACTTTGTAACGGTTATTGCTTGGAAGGTATAGTGGGGGTGGTGTGTAGAGGAAGGGGAATTGGCGCGGGGATCCAAATTATTGTTTGTTTTTTGTATAATTGTGTCAAAACGTGTATGTGATTTATATTGTAATTGGTCGTTAAGTATGTTGTTTGGTTGTGTTGTGTGGTGTTGGTATATTTCATATTGTTCTGCTGTGTTGAGTTTTCGACCTTTGGGTAAGTAGTGTAATATTTCAAGATTAGTGTCTATGTTGGTGTAGCTATGGTTATGTGTGTGTATGTGTGTGGCAAATGCAGAATGTATATTGTTGTTGGATAAGGCTTTTAAGTGTTCAGAGTAACGGGATGAAAACGATCTTCCCGTCTGGCATATGTAGAAACTATTGCAGTTATTACAATTTAATTTGTAAACACCTGTTCTATTGTATTTGTCTATGTACGAGTTTGTATCTTTGATATGTTTTTTGATGGTATTGTTAGTTCTGTATGCTATTTTATACTTGTGTTTTCTGATTTTGTTGGCAAGTTTGTGCGTGTTGGAGTTATGGTATGTGAGTGTGATGTATTTATTGTGTTGTGTGTTGATGGTATTTTGTGTTTTGTTGTTTTTGTTTTTGATGCGTTTGTGTAGTTTGTTTATTAAATTAGGGTTGTATCCGTTTTTCATTGCTATGTATTTGATTGTGTTGAGTTCGTCAGTATAATCTTGTTTACTTAAGGGTATTTTAGTTAGTCTATGGAGCATATGGTTGAAGGCCGTATGTTTATGTTGTGTTGGGTGGTTTGATGTGTTGTGTATAACCATGTCGGTTGTGGTAGGTTTCCTGTATATTTTGTATGTGTGTGTATTGTTAGTTTTGTTAATTGTTAGGTCTAGAAAATTTATACTATTGTTTTGTTCAATTTCCAGTGTAAATTTTAATATGTGGTGTATTGTGTTTATGTATTTGTGGAAGTTTTCAACTTGTCTTGTGTTGCCTTTGAATAAAAGTAATATGTCATCTACATACCTGTGCCAGTAAATGATTTTGTTGGTGTATTTGTTGTTGTTTATTATATGGTTCTGTTCTATGTTGTGTATATATATTTCTGCTAGAATTCCTGATATGGGGGATCCTATCGGGAGACCGTCTGTTTGTGCGTATATCTTGTTATTGTATGTAAAGTAATTTTGCTCAGTTATTATTTTGGTAAGTGTGATGATCTCTTGTATGTGTGTTTCAGGTGTGTTGTTTTGTCTGAGTAATTGTTCTAGTGTTTGTATGGTTTCTTGAATTGGGACATTGGTGTATAAATTGGTTATATCAAAAGATGCTAGTGTTGAGTTGTGTGGGATGTGGATGTGTTCAGTTTTCTTGACTAGGTCGATGTTGTTTTTGATAGATGTGTTGTTACTGAGATTAATGTTTTCCCTGATTATTTTGTCTAGGTGTTTGGCGATTTTGTGGGAGGGAGCTTGTGTGTTGTTTATTAACGGTCTGATGGGAATGTTAGGTTTGTGTATTTTTGGTAATGCATTTAGTATAGGGGGGTTAGGTTTTATTTGTTTAAGGTATTTGGTGCTTTCTGGTTTGATTATATGTTTTGTGTCATTTATAAATTTGTTAATCTGTTTTTGAAATTTTAGTGTGGGGTCTTTATTTATTTCCGTTATATTATTTTAGTTGAAGAAATTTTCAATTTTAGTGTTTAGTTGATGTTTGTCTATTATGACGTTTATGTTCCCTTTATCAGCTTTTAATATTGTTAAGTTGTGTTCATGGAACTTTTGGTTTACATTGTTAAGCATTTTTATTTCGTTATTGTGTCTTTTTGGTTGTATATGTGTGCGTTGGAGCTTACGTTTTATGTCGTGACGTATTGGGTCCTGGTCATTAATATGCGTGTGTTGTACAGCTGCTTCTGTGTCTATGATTATGTCACGTATGTGTCTATTGTGGTTTTTGTTGTTAGTTGTATTGTTATTCAAATTATGTTTCAGTCCTTTGTTTAATAAATCCATTTCATCTGTTGTGAAATTAACGTTAGTTGTATTCACTGTGCGTGTGTGGAATTTGTGTGCCGGTTCAGGGATTGATTCTATTGCGCGTTTTGTGAGGTTTGTTATTTTGTTGTTGTGTCGATCTTGTATTTTCAATTTGAGTTTTTCTATGTTGTCTTGTGTGTGTTGTATTACATTTTCAAGTTCTGTGTGGTGTAATATTTGTGTAAGTTTCATGTGTAAGTTGTATTTGTATATACATTGTACATAAATTTATATATATTAAATAGTTATTTTGTATATATAAATACTTGGTAAGGGAGTACAAATGGTTTGGAACCTGAGAACCACAGTGATGACTGCTACTATTGTTCAATTAATGTACAAGGTTTCACTCTGAAAAATAAAAAGGAGATTTCTAACCTAACAATGAATCGGCCATACGCCCTATTCCCCATGGAGCTGGTGTGTTCCTTTGCCTCCAGATTTATTAGACAACATTTGTGACGATTTGGAAACACTGTACCGAACTTGTGGTAGTGAAGACTGTAGTTGGAGTGATCCTGGCACCAATGACCCAAAACTTTTCACACAGTCAAATCTGAATGATTTAGTTAGAGAGTTAGATGTCCCTAAGAATTTGGCAGAAGTATTAGGTTCCAGATTGAAGAAAAAATATAGAACCAGCAGCACCCATAACAAAGTCACTAAGTGATAATTATGTAGATAGAATAAAATAAATTATTATTGTTAAGACTAATTTCAAAGTCATTTAATATATAGAGTTTCAGGACCTTATTAAAACCCAAATATTTTGAATGATATTCTGAATATTACGGGAATAAAACTGAACAGAAACGTCCAAG
This sequence comes from Magicicada septendecula, assembly GCA_034769895.1. Lineage (NCBI taxonomy): Eukaryota > Metazoa > Arthropoda > Insecta > Hemiptera > Cicadidae > Magicicada > Magicicada septendecula. The sequence continues at coordinate 421,160,346 of CM068375.1, forward strand.
AAGGAGCAGCTTAGCAAATCTTTCTAGGCAATTTAAGAAGCTGATATTGTTTAATTTGATTACAAATAGCCTATTTCTTTCTTTGTAGCATCAGTAGTAATTGATTATTAAACAGTGTTAGTTGTTAATTTCAGCTTCAAGTAGAGCCTATTTTTTTTTTTTTATATGAGATTTCACGAAAGGCTAGTGAAGATGCTGAAGGGCGAGTAGGGATGGTGTCGAGGGGGAAGAGTGCCAACTTTCCAATTTCACATCTGGTCACCCTAATATACCTACATCTAAATGAGTTAAATGTCTACTACTAATGTTACTAACAAAATAATTTTTCTATAGATTATTTAAATACATCACAAAACTTGTGACTATTACACTTTTACTATTACCTACTCCCCTAATGCATTTTATCAGAAATTTTTAAGCAGATTTTAACTTACTTCTACAGGCTGGTATTTTTGGATACCACTGTCCACTATCACAGAAAACATACGGTTCATCCTTAGTGTAGTATCCTTCACTGCATGTGAATAATATTGCCCAATTTTGACGAACAGCTGTCCCCGGTACCTGACTACAATTTGCTGTTTCATTCTTCAATGCACATAATGCTCCAGTATACCCTCCAAATTCTGGTGGTTTAGGAAGAAGACACCCTTGTCCTTTTGGTGATAGAGTTGAAGGTCTAAACAAGATGTTTAAACTAGTCATTCAGTTGTTAATCTGCATGTAAACTAATATTCATATTTCTACCTAATCACTAAAATTTATGTATGCACATAGAAACTGACACAGGCATACATAGCCTCTCTCTCTCTCTCTCTCTCTCTCTCTCTCTCTCTCTCTCTCTCTCTCTCTCTCTCTCTCTCTCTCTCTCTCTCTCCACTTTCTAACATAACCTTATTGATATGAAAAGAATTTACAAGTTAAAACAGATATCACATAAAGATTTTTTTTACATATCATTATGGACTTAATCAAGTAAAACTTTAACAAGTTACTTACATCATATTAAAATAATGTAAAGTTAACAGACTAAAATTGTTTGCAATGTATAAAAGCTTTATACACCATAAAGGCTTGATTTTAACATCAATTAATCATCTGAAAAGCCTCTAATAAGAATTTTAAACTTGCTAGATAAATCAAGATGTTTTATTGCTCACAGCAGCATTAAGGATAGATTTGATTTGTTATAACCTTCAAATTTAAATTTATTTTTTTCTAGTTTTTGGTGCTATATGTATATATATCATCAACATTCCAGGTAATGGTACTTCAGTTTTCATTGTTAGTAAATGGGCACACATAATGACTGATAATGATAATTATATATCTATAGAATTAGTCTCATTTACAGACATCCAAGTACAATATTTTGACTACCTTTTTCCTTCTCTGGATGTAGCAATAACAAATATCTACGTCATTAATTGGTTGTGGTGAGAAAAGCTACATATACTTGGTGTTTATATAATACAACATTGTTATATAATATCTGTTGGGTGTGTGAATACACATCATGGGCTGTATTCTGCGATGTTCAGTAAACACGTTGTTATCCAGAAAGAAACATCACAAAGGCTTGAGAGAGACGTTTATTTTGTAAATCATGTCCTGTTAAATATTGTACAGAAGAAATATTATGCTCTCATGCCATTCCTGGAATGTCAAGTGGTAGTAAAGGGTATCCTGGGTTAAGAGGGATCTAATGCCCTTAATCACGGATTCCGAAATAAACTATATAATACTACTGTTTCTTGAGCCTAAAAAAAACCCATAGTCCATACTTCGGATTCTTCCCCCACAAACCCCCAGGGGATAAAAAACCCATTTTTTCATAATTTTTTTCTCCCGTTCTAGTCCAAGAAAATTTTTGAAAAAATCAGGTACATACTTGATTAGAAGACCATTTATGTGAACTTTTTTAAAGGTCCGTGGCCCTTATTTAGGCCCTTAAAAAAATGTTTGAATCTTTAAAATCAAAATATCTCTGAAAGTAGTCTTTGTAACAAAAGTTTTTTTTCCGATTTTGTTAAATTTTTAGTAATTTAACTCCATGCATTTTTTCAGATTTTTTGGAATGGTGGTTCTTGGTCAAAAACACGTTTTTGACATTTTTAGCTATTTTTACCCATTTTTTGTAAACGTTTTACAATTACCTTGATATATACCCTTTTTCTTATTGAATGTCGGTTAAAAGTTACTTAACAGTGTCATAAAATGTAAGAGAAAGAGAAAGAGAAAAGTAGGCCTACTGGTTTGTTGTAAAAGATTTTTATATAATAAATTGAAGTATAAGAGTTTTTGTATTATTATAAAAAGAAGAGAAAAAGATTAGAGTGATAAAATAAAATCATATTTTTTTTTACGATAACCATGTGTTAAGTGTAATTATTACGCCAGAACCATAGGCTTAACCTATTTCTGTGCTGAAAGCTCGCCTAAAACGAACCTGTGAGTCTCTGAATTAAAGTAAATAAATTAACTAAATTGTTTGAAAGGGCAGAGTGTAAAAAGGTTTCCACATTCCCTTTTCCAAATGTGGTGGCGATCTTGAGAGTTTGGAATCTTCTGTTGGGTTATTAAGGTAAGTGCGTAAAAAGATAGTATAGTTAGCTGGGTAAGTTAAGAAAAGTAAAGTTAGCACTTTGGTGGTTTGTGAAATTATATTACAAAAGTTACAATGAATAAATGGGGTTTTCATCCCCTGGCGGTGGGAGGGGGAAGAATCCGAGGTATGGAGTATGGGTTACCTTTTTTTAGGCTCAAGAAACAGTATTATATAATTTATTTCAGAATCCGTGATTAAGGGCATTTGATCCCTCTTAACCCAGGATACCCTTTGGTACCAACTTGTTAAAAATAGTAAAAGTTCCGTTTCAAGAAAATACAAACCTCCTCTGGGTGCAATGCAAAGAAATTTTATAAATGAATCTTCATGAAATGTAGGTATTTGCCAGCTATTTATTTGTCTTAAACATCAGAAAATTTATCAACATGTTAATTATTTAGTTTTTTTGGTTTGCTTATATAATAATAATACATGGTGACATTCATAATTTTGTGTGAATTTTGAAGGCCTATTATGGATACAAAATTAAAAATAGAACAAGGGTACCAAGTTTAACCTGTCTATAATCCATGCCATCACAGTAGGAATTATCTCATCAGATAAGCATGTCCATTGTAATAAGGTTACCATAATATTAAAGAGCAAAGATAATATTTCTTATAAAGATTACAGTAGTATGTTTTTAGGAATAAGTAGCCCTCTCAAGAAAGAGAGCATGGAGATATATTACAGAAATTATTTACAAATTAAAAAGTGAAAAAATATTGTAAAATTATTTATTACTAGATCATAATATTTTTATTCATGTGTTCATGTAAGTTTATGACAACAGAAAAGTTGTATTCAGATAAAAATGATGCCTTAAATATTGAGTTGCCTTATAATTCAGATAAGTTGCATGCCTTAAACGTAGGTACTCAGTACGAGGTAAAAGTTGTACAACAAATTGGTCTGCTCTTTCTGAATACCTCATGAGATATTCATGAGGTACAAGAGGCATCAAGTCTATATTGTGAGTGTTAAGGGTACCGTGTTGTTCAGTCTCAGTCTAGGGCTATGTATTCAGGCAGCTAATGGCCTTTCAGCTGCTACTTTATTAGTTTTTTAAGATAGTGCCTAATAAAATAATGGACAATAAGAATACATCTTCAAACAAAACTTACATACCTGTGTTATGTATATAGTAGGCTACTGAAATTTCATCTTATTACAACCATTAGGTGCAACTTAGGCCTATGTGGAGATGTAGCAATGTGGTAAAAATGGAGGGTATGGTTTGGGGGTACTATTTTAGTAAAATGGGTAGTAAGTGGTACGCGAGACAAAGGAACCGCTGGTCTAAGGGATCAAATGCGTAATGAATATATAAGGGTTAAACAGGGTGTATTCTCTATCAATGATAAATAGAAGAACAGAAGCAGCATGTCTACCGAATGGGCCACCAGAGGCCAGTAAAATGCACTGTAGACTACAAACTAGTTGGCAGAAGATCTGTGGGTAGGCGCTGGAAGAGATGGCTGCAGTGAAGATAAAACAAGCTATAAGCCTAAACCATGAAGTGATGATGACAATGACGATGATCACAAAACTACTAAATGCATACAACTTCCTTTAAAAATGTTATCTCTACACCTTCAATTGCACAAAGTTACTAATGAGATTGCACACGTCTACTCAGAAGAGAATTTTTATTCTAAGTTTTTTCTCATTTAGTTAAATTTGTCTATAATTTATGTTCCATAGAAACGTTAAAAAATAACTTTCTTGTTTGTCCATTGAATTACGAAGTCCTAGTGTTTCATTTTACGTAGGACACACTGGACGTAGCTTCAAACAAAGACACATTGAACACACAAAGGCACTCCACTCCACTACAGAATCCACCTTTGCAAACCACCTCATTGAAGCAAACCACACATACAAAAACATTGACAATAACATGGACATTCTACACGTACACACAAAGAACAAGACCGACAGAGCTCCTAGTGGCAGCCTCTGACAAAGGTTATAATAAGCGAAAACTGGTTCAGGCGAAATATAATGCGGTTTTAATAATTTTTGTACTTTATTATTTTTTTAAGATACTGGCTAATAAAATAATGGACAATAACAATAAATCTTCAAACACAACTTACATACCTGTGTTATGAATATAGTAGGCTACTGAAATTTTATCTTATTACAACCATTAGGTGCAACTTAGGCCTATGTGGGGATGTAGCAATGTGGTAATAATAGAGGGTATGTTTTGGGGGTACTACTTTAGTAAAATGGGTAGTGAGGGGTACGCGAGACGAAAAAGGTTGGGAACCGCTGGTCTAAGGGATCAAATGCGTAATGAACATAGATAATAAAGCATAATAAAGTATGCTTTATAATAAAGCATAATATTATACAATAAAGCATTTATTGTATATAATAAAGCATAATATTATATAATAAAGCATTTATTATATATAATAAAACATAAATGCGTAATAAAGCATAGATCGACTTGCACACCCTAACAAATGCATCTGGTTATGTCCTCGCTGTATGGTCAGTCAGGACTTAGTCATTAACTCAGACAAGTGGCTCGGTGACTCTTTAAATCTGATAAACAATTTTTGCAAACAGGAATAATTATAATTACACAATGCAGGTAATGCGCGGGCCTTTTTCCTTATGGTCTTGCTTTCCCCCTTTAACTCATCTTGATTTAAATGGAATAACTCCTATTGTAGTCCCAAGCCACGTGTTTGTTAACCAAATATACTGTTACTCACCGTCTATGGCCTTTCCGTGATGTTATTTCGTTGTTTACATGTTTCGAGGCACTTGCCTCATCATCAGAACTTTATAAAAACTAATGTATATCATCAATGATGACATGTGTCAAAATACTAAAACACAATACGGCATTAAACTATGTACAGAACTTGCTTTAAAAATGAGCACGTCAATGTTAGGTGTACGACACTTTTATGGTGTATAAAGGCACAAATCGTCAAATTGACAATCTCCACAATTACTTGAATGGCATTAATAACAAAATACAGTTTACTTTGGAGAATGAAGTTAGAGGTCAATTACATTTTCTGGATTTGACAGTAACTAAGGACTTTGTTACTAAAAAACTATGTTTTAATATATTTAGGAAGCCCACGATGACTGACGCTGTCATACACATCGTTCCACCCCATTTCACAGAAATTAGCTGCATTCCATAGCATGATACATCGCCTATTGTCTATACCCCTTGGCATCGAGGATTACATCGAAGAATTAAACACCATTAAAGTCATTGCGTTTAACAACGGGTACAACGAAAAAATAATAGATAATATTTTAAAAATCAAAAGAAAAAGAAGAGTAACGCTATTAAAAATAAAACTAAAAATATAAATAATAGAAATGAGAACCTCGAAACAAAGGCACGCAAGTACATTGCGGCACCTTATACGCATTTCATGCCAGGAATTTTTAAGTCAACCATTAATAAAGTCAACAACATAGTCGTTTCCTATAAGATCAGTAATAACATCTTAAATAATCTCCGCAGCCGTGAACATACCAGTCTTGAAAATAAAACAGGAGTTTATAAGCTAGTCTGCAACGACTGTGAGGCTTTTTATGTGGGCCAGACGGGTCGAGGTTTTTTGAAAAGATTTTCTGAACATAGACCCCCTACACGAGTTTACAACTTTGACAACATCAAGTCAAATTTCGCCAGGCACCTTATAGACAACAATCACAGTTACACGGATTTTAGCTCGAATCTAATACCCCTTCATTTCTGCAATAAAGGGCGTTATTTGAACGCCCTTGAAGAATATGAGATTTATAAAGCATATAACGACGCCAGTACCAAGCCACACGTGTTGAACGATCAATTACAATATAAATCAAATATACTGTACGATACCGCTATGCGATATGGTCGAGATAAAACTTAGATTTCGTCAGTACGGCGCGTGTTGTCTTGCAAGGCACACCTAACATTGACGTGCTCATTTTTAAAGCAAGTTCTGTACATAGTTTAATGCCGTATTGTGTTTTAGTATTTTGACACATGTCATCATTGATGACATACATTAGTTTTTATAAAGTTCTGATGATGAGGCAAGTGCCTCGAAACATGTAAACAACGAAATAACATCACGGAAAGGCCATAGACGGTGAGTAACAGTATATTCAACTCATCGTTGATCATGCAGTTGTATGGAACAAAGTGAGCTGTATGTTTTTTAATACATCTTCTAAAAACAATTTCAATTTTCTCGAGTCTCATAAGAGGAAATAACATTAAAATACAAAATTTAACATTATGTGGTGTTAGTAACAAGGTAACCAAAACTCACATTTATAGCTGGTAACCTCAAACCCCACACAGATGTTGGTGCAAAAACTGTGACTTTAATTGTCTTAGCTAAAACCAAATGTCATTGGGCCTCAGCTTGTTCAGCCTGTTTTTTTGTTAATACCATTCTTATTACAAGGTAATGATCTCACTTCTTCCATGGTCTATCCCATATTTTCATATTATCTTCCCATAGGGTTCAGAATCACTCTTTATTTCTTCCTTCTGTTCTAATTTCATAATTTTTTCTTTGATATTTCGTTATTCTCATTCTAACCATACCTGTTCCACCCATTAGTTGAGACCATTAAATCATTGGCTATGTATTATAAATGAGAGAAAAATCGCACTAGCCAGCCTAAAAAGAAATCGTTATCTCCTGAGCATATTCTTCTTTGTTACAGGTATCCCTATCTTCCACATTACGGCTATCTTCCCTTACAGCTTCCACATTATGAAATATTGCTAAGGGAAAAATATTTTGTTAGTTTTAAAAATAACCAAGCATTCAATATGATGAAAAGTTAATGTAGGTTATTTATGACAATTCATTCTTTCAGTTTGAAATTTAAAATTTTACTTTATTCCTACAATAAATAGTTCTAGAGTATGAACAAACCAATTTTAGATTGAACTTGGTACTTTGAAACAATTTAAAATCATTTAATCAGAAGACGGGATTCCAAGATAATGAACTATGCTGCAAACAAATCACTACTCATTGTTTAAAACTCTTTACAGTACATTCCTTAAAATTAATTTTGAAAATCAGGTTTCATATCAAGTCAATTTGTAAAATAGTACTTTATTTTACAAGTACGAATTTAGATTTAAAAAAAACTGTTATTGACATTAGTTAGAAAGACAAGCCAATAGTTTCTATATAAGATAGCATTAAGTTTCCTGTGCAGTTGTAGTAAACAACAAACAGTAGTTACAAGTAGAAAATCATATAAAGAAAATAATTCTTTCATAGCTATGTTGTAATCGTACAGTCTACATCAACATATTATTTATTCTTGTTTAAAAGTAAATTTAAATTATAAAAGCAAAATCCTCTACTTCTTCTCTAAGGATTGCATTTTATATAAAATGGTTAATTCTACTCGCTATATGTGAAATTATATTGTGTTTCTTTCTTTATACAGAGCATGGTTGAAAGACTCGTTTTATAGGATTTGAAGTAACTACAACAAGAACAAGAATATTTTTTGTTTTTTAAAATGTTTATGTTTTGAATAAACCATAGACCAAGTAAACAAATTTAAAAAATTTTCATTATATGAATATGGCTGGTCAGTAAGTAGTGTGTATTTGTTTATAATATTATTTGAATATATAACTACATTTAAATGAAATCAAATGTCAATTACGTTTCTGGATATTGTTGATCATGTTCTTTATCAAATTTGTTCTTAGAAGAAATAAGCCAGGTGAGTATTTTCTCGTTAGTGATGTTTGTAAAAAGTGCAGTTGAGGTCTCAGAGATTTCATCACTGGAAATTCCATACACATAGTACAAATCATCCTGAACAAACGTTAAGCCTCCTCCATAATCTCCTCGTCGAGCACCAGTACCTATAAGAAAAATGTCCATTGAAATATCAACTGTGACTTGTAAAAGCTAATATGTACTCTTTAGGTATGAGATTTACGCATAGAAGTTTCAACTAAGTTGACACCTTACCATTAGTATAACCACCACAAAATTTATCAAATGTTACAAAACGTCGAAACGGTTTTGGTACTTTTAAGATACAGTCGCGGTGATCAACAATTGGCAAGTCAACCAACAACAGGACGTCACTGCTTTCTCCGTGTTCTGTTTTACCCCAGCCGGCCAACTGAAACATTCCACCATGTTTATTATTAAAAAATGTTTTATGTATTAAGAAGAGAAGTATAAATCTATATTTATAGTGTACTGTGACGATTTAAAACAAATTTTAAATAGCACAAAACAAAAAATATTTTTGTTCAAAATAACCCATGATAAAATAACCCATCCTCCCCTTTGTAGCAAATAACCGGTACAAACATGTGAAAAACTAGTACTGACACGAAAATTATCCAGTTGTTACGCTAATTAAAATAATCATTCTAATTATCTCTAAAAGACGTGATAATCACAAATAAAATACAGACGAAAATAAAGAAGCTGTAGTATAATTAATAGTAGCTAATTAAAGGTAAAATAATAATAATCAGAAAGAACTACTTTTCTCTCGATGTGTAAACTACGCTAAATCACTACTCACGGCCCCTAAACCTACCCCATTCGTCTCTGAATCGCGGCCGAGGCAACTGCTTAGCCATGTGCTGCGAGAAGAAATAAGTGTTATATTACCAAACTATGTAGAACTAAATAGGTGCTTTTGTAAAAAAGAGAAATAGGTAGAGGAGAGCGTAAATATGTAGTGAAAGGAAGTAAAAATATAAATATATAAACAGTGTAGCCATGACATCCCTTTAAGAAAGTGTATAACAATTACAGTATGTACAATACTCAATCATAATGTAACAGTAGTGCAGTCAAACATCAATGTGAATAGTGAAAATGACCTTCTGAAATAAATCAACAACAACTCACTACGAGCACCATGTATCCAGAGACCGAGCATCATGAATAAACAACACACTTAGAGTCAACAGATTTAATGGAGGACCACTACAACTGCAACTAAGATCATCCAGAAAACCCCACCGTAGAGGATCTAGAAGAGGACCAGCTATGGATATACCCAATATCCAGGTGACACGGAAGGATAACTTCTGTGGTTGTACTTCTTTTAAAAACCCGAGTAAAGACAGTAAATTTATCGTAAAGACTCATATCAATCCTGTAAATTGTAACGTAGTAGGCCTAATAGGGATAGTTAATATTCCTAAATAATAGTAGCCTGAAACTGCAAACAGGTATAACTAAGTAAAAAGTAAATGAACCTATTCTTCAAATGGTTTATATAATGTTCTAAATAATCTGTAATATCATAAAAATTAAAGCCCGGATCCGTGGTATTTTATTAAATATGCAGCTGTATGATTTTGAGCTCATCAGAAAAATGTTTTAAGCAGAATGAAAGCGTTTAGTTCAGAATTTAATCACTAAGTAAGAATCATGAATGTTGTAGCTAACATCTTAGTAACATCCTAATATATCAGAAACCTTGCATTGAAATTTGTAATAAAGAGATGTCTTTGCTAAACCCAAGAGTGTGAGTAAATTTACGAAACCTTAATTTTATAGGTTTCTAAGTTCTCCTAAACTTTATAGGTTCCTCATTTGTGTATAAGTAATCAGTACATACAATGGCAGCCGGTTTAATTGACAAGGGCCGATTAAACTGGTTCCCAGTGTTATAATGTCGTAAAGACGAGACGTTATAGGGTGCGCCACTCTGCTAATAATCATTCACTCTGCTAATTTCAAAAAGGCATACATAATAATTAGAGTCGTATAAGACGCATTCCTGTTGATTATTAAAGTAATAACAGACAGTAACTTAACAAAAAAGCGTAAATTTATTCACTCTTAATTTGCTGAGCAAAGCACAGAGTAATTATTCATTTTGCTAAGAGAACCATGCTGCTAAAATACTTAGAATAATTAGACTAAAATAATTACCCTAAGGCCCCAATTATCTGAGCGATAATCGTGTGTATCAGATATAATGTTTACCCGATAGTATAAAATGAAAACAAAAAATATTGTTTTAATAATAATATAGTCCAGTAGGAAGAGGAAATTATGAGTAAAACCCAAAGTAAAATAAAGCTAAATTTAAATAAAGGTAATACACAAGTCCCCGCTTGTAAAACTATTCCATTTTCAACCTGTCGGTACACAGACAAGCTGTTTCCTGTAGAATTCGTGTTGAAGAATGTACGATGTCAATTCATTTTTATTCCCCCTTTAGCAAGCCCCTCGTTAAGCGAACAATACAAACCACCATCTCGCATTGAATCGCCACCCCAACAGCTGGGTAACGGTGTAAACAATAGAGGACAGTGAACTCTCTGTGTGAAATCTTTTTTGCCTATCAAAAATGATATTCTCTCATTATCTGTTGAGATAATTTAGATTTGATTTATTAGTATAAGATTGTTGTCGTATATATATATATATATATATATGCTACGACAGCACAGAACAATCTACGCGTTTATCGAATGCGCCAGAAAGATCTCGACGTAAGCGTGTGGTGTACGTGCTACTAAACGCATTTTGCGAGAATTTTCTCGACTGTGCCAGGCTCCGCTCGGGCGCTCGGACTGTGTCAAGGCCGTAGCAATTTACGTAGTTCGCGAGAGATAAGACGCAGTTTGGAAGCTTCTGGTGTGTGAGCGTAACTATAAATACATCGCGTCGAGGCCTTAGTTTTCAGTTCAATGCGAGATTTTTGACTGTGCGGTTCGAGAGTATTAGTGCGATATATTTACAGAGCGGTTCGAGTTATTACGGTGTACGTTCAAGTAGTTATTAGTGAAGTGTTGCGTTTTATATTCGGACGGTATAATTGTAATACAGTTGAGTCTTAATATTAGTGGACATTTTATTACGTATGAACAATTTTCATTTGATTTGTTGTAGACACTGTGTTGTTAATTACGAACTGTTTTACTATAACAATTAAAGGTGTGATTAGTGACTTAATTGGTGTCTTGTACTTATTTTGTTTCCACTGTACCTACGACGATCGAGTAGACCGTCGTAACAGTGGTGTCAGAACTGGGATAGAACGGTTAACAGTGGAAACAGTGGATACTTTGTACAAGACGAGTGTGATTCGTAATTAATCGGTAAACATGGATCCCAGTCAGATGATGGAAGCTTTACAAACACTGCTGCGGCAGACACAGGAAGAAGCAGAAAGACGACAAAAGGAAGAACGAAGACAGGAAAGAGAAGAGGCTGAGGGACGTCAGAAAGCACTAATGCTAGAAACAGAAGAAAGACAAAAAGATAAAACGGAAGCTCTCTTTGAAACTATGCAGAAACAGTTGCAAGAACACAGTACCGCAGAATTGGGTATCCTACGAGGTGAGCTTAATAAACAAGTTACTAAAATATCGGAGGTACAAGAATCAATGACATTAAAAATAGCTGAAGTAGAAAAATCTGTCTTGACTGTTGAAGAATCGATGTCTACAAAAATATCTGTTATAGAAGAATCTGTTTCAAATAAAATATCTGCAGTAGAAAACTCAATGGCAAACATAAGAGAACAAATTAAAAGTGAAGTCGAACAGTGCATGAAGATTCAACCAAAACAAATTTCTGAACAGACTGTACCAGTGATCAAGACAGAAAAATACACAGAAAATAAGTTAACAGAGAAAGCCACTTTGCCTGCAGTAGTTTTCATGTCAAAGCTCCAACCTTTGACGGAAGCACTCACTGGGCAACGTACCTCCGCCAATTTGAAGCTGCTGCATGCGCAAATAATTGGACAGAAAAAGACAAGGCTGTTTCACTTGTTCTTGCATTAAAAGGACCCGCGGCAGAACTACTACAGAAAATGCCACCTGACAGCCAGAACACCTATGCCGAGTTGATAAAAGCTCTGGAGTTACGGTATGGTGATAAACATTTGCGAGATGTGTACTGCACCCAGTTGAGAGCAAGGCGACAACATTCCGGGGAAAGTCTTCAAGAGTTTGAAGCAAGTATCGACAGACTAATTAGACTGGCCTATCCTGAAGCGCCAGAAGATTTTCGAACGCGTTTTGCGATGCAGACATTTACTGCCGGTGTCCGAGATAACGAACTACAGCAAGTGTTACGAATGGCAAGACACCAGAACAGTGTGGACGCCGTGGTACATGCTTTGCAATTTGAGGCCGCCAAATCAGCGTCTGGTTGGACAAGTCATAAAGTGCGCGAGCTAAAAGATCGCGACGGCACAGACGATGAGGAGGAAGAACAAGGAACAGAGACTCGACGGTCGGCGCCACAGAATAAAATAAGAAAGGATGGAGACCGAAGTGTTATCGATGTGGGAAACCTGGACAACTACAACGGGATTGTCGGGTTAGAATTCAGCAGCAGGGAAACGAGTACTATTCGGTACAACGGGGCGTGTGTTGACTATCTGGAGGAACGAAGCCCCCATAGACAATACGCAATTTCTACACTTCAGAAAAACAGCAGAAGCTTGGTTGTTACCGGATTCGTTCAAGAAAGGGCAACCTCGATTACAGTTGATTCAGGCGCAACAGTTTCTGTTGTGCGGCCCGACGTAGTGAAAGATCTTAAGCCAATCCGGTGCTCTTGCAACTTGCGAACAGCTACTGGACGGCCTGTAAAAGTGCTTGGAAAAGTGGAGATACACCTACGCCACGGTCGACTTGAGTTTATTCATCAAGTACTTTTTGCAGACATTGTGGATGAAGCAATTCTTGGTGTGGACGTTATGAACGCATACGGATTTATAGTCGACTTCAAAAACAATGTCTTGAGAATCGGAGGCGAAGAGGTAATGCTGTCAACAATGACGACAGCAGAAAAATCGATGGACGTCATAAACCAAATGGCCGTAACTGTTCCGCCAAACTCCGAAAAGATCATCATGGTTAGAACTGCGGTAGATACTAGGGGCAATCAGTGCTCTATATTCGAACCCCAGGTAGTCAGCACACTGGGCATACTAATTGCCAGAAGTTTAGTAAAACCTGACGAAACCGGAAATGTACCTATTAGAGTGGCAAATATTTTGGATCAAGCTGACACTTTACAAAGCAATACGCTCCTAGGCAAATTGACTCCTGTGGCCTGGGTAGCCGGAATAACGCAACGAAGACCCAGTTCTTCGGATACTTCTAAATTACCAGAGGAACTGCAAGAATTATTGAACAGATCTTCTAACGACCTCTCAAGTGGTGAGGTAAAAGAACTCGGACAGTTTTTACACGAATTCAAAGATTGTTTTGCAGTTCGGGGACAGTCACTGGGAAGAACCTCTCTTGTACAACATCGCATCAATACCGGGGACACAACACCGATACGCCAACCTCCTCGAAGGCCTCCATTATCTAAACAAGAGGAGATGTCTCGGTTAGTACAGGACATGTTGACAGAGGGAGTAATTGAACCTTCGTCAAGTGCTTGGTCTTCCCCTGTAGTGCTGGTAGCGAAGAAGGATGGTGGATTGCGTTTCTGCGTAGACTACCGGAGGTTAAATGACGTTACAAAGAAAGACTGCTATCCATTACCTCGCGTTGACGATACACTCGACACGTTGTCCGGAGCACAGTGGTTTTCCACATTGGACCTGAAGAGTGGATATTGGCAAGTGGGTCTTCATCAAGAAGACAAGGAAAAGACCGCTTTCTCGACCCCAAGTGGCTTATTCAAATTTAACGTCATGCCATTTGGACTCTGTAATGCACCGGCAACATTTGAGAGATTGATGGACCTGATACTCCGAGGCCTGACGTGGAAAACTTGCCTTGTTTACTTAGATGATGTCATAGTGATCGGGAAGACTTTCAAAGATCATTTGGAAAACCTTAAGGAAGTTCTAACTAGAATTCACGGTGCACAACTGAAGCTGAGCCCGAAGAAGTGTTCTCTATTCCAGAAGGGAGTACAGTATTTGGGCCATCTGGTTTCGGCAGCGGGCGTTAGCATGGATCCTAATAAAGTATACACCGTAAGAGACTGGCCAGTTCCGAAGAATAAACACGAAGTTCGGAGTTTCCTGGGGTTATGCTCATATTACCGACGTTTTGTGAAAGGCTTCGCTACTATTGCTAAACCGCTACATGAGCTAACGGAAAATAAACGAAACTTCCAATGGTCGAGAAAGTGTGAACAAGCATTTAGAAAGTTGAAGATTGCATTATGTTCGCAGCCAATTCTCGCTTTTCCAGCTTCCGAAGGGAAGTACATCGTAGACACAGACGCAAGCAATACTGGTCTAGGAGCAGTTTTGTCTCAAGTGCAGAACGGTGAAGAACGAGTAATAGCGTATTACAGCAAGACGCTTTCTAAACCAGAGAGAACTTATTGTGTTACAAGAAGAGAGTTGTTGGCAATTGTCAGAGCTTTGGAGCACTTCCATAAATACCTCTATGGGAGAGAGTTTTCACTACGTACCGACCATGCTGCACTTGCTTGGCTCTTGAGATTTAAAAATCCGGAAGGACAGTTGGCAAGGTGGCTCGAACGTCTGCAAGAGTACAACTTCAAGGTACAACATCGGCGGGGGCGCCTGCACGGTAATGCAGATGGCTTATCACGAAGACCGTGCCCGGAAGACTGCCGACATTGCCACAGAAAGGAAGAACAAAACTCAAGCGAACATGTTCAAGCCATCACTGTAGATTTCCTGGCTGATGGCTGGACAACACAAGACTGTCGACAAGAACAGATGACTGATGAAGACATTGGACCGATCTTGACAGCAAAAGAGGAAGGTCGCCGCCCGGATTGGCAAGATATCTGCCATGGTTCCGAAGTGCTGAAGGGCTACTGGGCACAATGGGAATCTCTCACCTTAGAAAACGGATTGCTGAAAAGGGCTTGGGAAAGTGCAGATGGACGAGACGTGGTCATGCAGTTGATAGTTCCCCGAAGTAAAGTGCAGTCTGTTTTGAAGGAGATGCATGATGGAACATCTGGAGGCCATCTTGGCGTTAACAAAACCCTTGACAAAATACGGAAGCGATTCTATTGGCTTCATCTTCGCCACGACGTAGAGGAATGGGTTCGGACGTGTGAAATATGTGCTGCAAGCAAGGGCCCACAAACCAGAAGCAGGGGAAAAATGAGACAGTATAACGTTGGACAACCTTTCGAGAGAATTGCCATAGACATTGCTGGACCATTCCCAGTTACTGACGATGGAAACCGGTACATCATGGTTGTAGGTGACTACTTTACTAAGTGGGTGGAAGCATACGCAATTCCAAATCAGGAGGTTACCACTGTGGCAAAGCAGTTAGTTCACAACTTCTGTTGCCGTTGTGGAGCCCCTATGGAAATCCATACGGATCAAGGGAGAAATTTCGAATCAGGAGTGTTTAAAGAATTATGCCGTCTACTGGGAATTCGAAAGACCAGGACAACGCCTCTGCATCCTCAGTCGGACGGGATGGTTGAGAGATTCAACAGGACACTTGAGCAGCATCTTTCGAAAGTTGTTGACGAGAACCAAACAGACTGGGACCAACGTATACCACTATTCCTTATGGCGTATAGGTCATCAGTACATGACACAACCGGCATGACTCCAGCAAAATTGGCGTTTGGGCGGGAGATTCGTCTTCCTGGGGACTTGATGTTTGGATCACCTGAGACTCAGTCTCAAGAGCCAAAGAACTATTCCTCGCAATTAGAAAACCAACTGCGAGAAATGAATCGCTTGGTAAGAGGACGGCTCAAGATTGCCAGTGATAAAATGAAAACTCGGTATGACATTCGCAGCAATAGTGTGGGTTTCCAAGAAGGAGATCAGGTCTGGTTGTTCAATCCAAAGCGCCGTCGTGGTCGCTCACCCAAGCTTCAGTCTAACTGGGAAGGACCCTACACTATAAAAAAAAAAGGATTAACGATGTTGTTTATCGGATTCAACAGGAAGGACAGCGAAAGTTCAAGGTCGTCCACCTAGATCGCCTGGCTAAATACAAATTTAGAGACGCTTTGCCACTTCGGGACGAACAGGCTTAAGGAGGGGGCAGTGCTACGACAGCACAGAACAATCTACGCGTTTATCGAATGCGCCAGAAAGATCTCGACGTAAGCGTGTGGTGTACGTGCTACTAAACGCATTTTGCGAGAATTTTCTCGACTGTGCCAGGCTCCGCTCGGGCGCTCGGACTGTGTCAAGGCCGTAGCAATTTACGTAGTTCGCGAGAGATAAGACGCAGTTTGGAAGCTTCTGGTGTGTGAGCGTAACTATAAATACATCGCGTCGCGGCCTTAGTTTTCAGTTCAATGCGAGATTTTTGACTGTGCGGTTCGAGAGTATTAGTGCGATATATTTACAGAGCGGTTCGAGTTATTACGGTGTACGTTCAAGTAGTTATTAGTGAAGTGTTGCGTTTTATATTCGGACGGTATAATTGTAATACAGTTGTGTCTTAATATTAGTGGACATTTTATTACGTATGAACAATTTTCATTTGATTTGTTGTAGACACTGTGTTGTTAATTACGAACTGTTTTACTATAACAATTAAAGGTGTGATTAGTGACTTAATTGGTGTCTTGTACTTATTTTGTTTCCACTGTACCTACGACGATCGCGTAGACCGTCGTAACAATATATATTGTAACGTTATAACTGGTCCTCGTTTATGCCCCGCGATGGAAGCCAATCTGTAACGACATATCTGGTGCGTGTCTCTGTAAAATGTATACCAGTTTTGTATGTGTATAAAGTGTTAGTGCGTTCGTCTCGCACTGGGGTCGTTACATCAATTTTGCGCTAACGATGTCCGTAGCGTTGCGGTAATTACCAGTATAACACGGCAGTAACCTTACCTGTTTATAAATATAGGGGTGTGTTAATCCCGGGTGGCGCCAAATTGTTTATTAAAAGAATTAAAATTACTTAATAAAGTGTTTTCAGCGGTGACGGTCGGCGCGTTCAAATAATTCCCGCTCGTGCCGCCTTCTGAATCGTGTAGACAGCTGTGCGAATGACAACTCGAGCGCTGCTCATCAAACCTAGTGGTCGTAAATAAACACAAGTCATATAATGCACTCCCTATGAAATAATAACAATGGTTACTCCCTGTAATAGTTATTTTTAATGGGTGATAATTAAAATGTTTAATTTGACAATTAGATATAATAAATTTGCACCGACTTTTTTACATGAAACACTTCCTCTCAAGGCGAACGAAATCGATTCTGTAACGAAGTATCCGCATCAGCAAGGCAGCTGAACGTTTAGCTATTACTATGTTTTTCGTTAAAAAATCGTTGGATTCTTTTGATTATGAGATAAAGAATTGCTATGATTAGAATAAAAATATTTTAACTTACTCTAAGTGAACATAAATAATAATGTGTGTTGTTACAATCTGTTCTGTAGTGTCGTTAAATGTGATTCAAAAGTTCGTATTTCAACAAGAGGTTAGATTGAGTGATTAGGTTTTTGGAAATAGGTAATTCAATAGTACTTAACACATCAGCATGACTTGGTGTTTTCTTTCATTGGATCGGAATAGGATTGGGCTGCAATAAGTTCTTTTTTTCATTGATCTATGGACTTAAACAGGTCTGGCGTCCTTTTCAGTAGTATGTGGTCATAATTTTCTTTTAATTTTCAGTTTTATTATCCTGGATCTTCAATGGACTGCTCTAATGGGTCGTCTGTTTCTTATCCAGTCGTGGTTATGAACTTCGTTTACTGTTTTACATTATTTTATTAAAACATTGGTCTTCCAAACTTTGGCTTCTGTACTGCTTTACTGACGCTTTACGAGTAATGGTATTCAACGGTAATTTCGTCTTCACCGGTCGTTTCTATGGTAACGAAAGAATTCTGATTGGCTGATATTGATATAAATCCATTGTTATCAAAATTTGAATTCTTTTCAAAATCCTCGTATCTCTTCTGACTGCTCTTATTCCTCTATCTTCCATCCTGATTATTAAATATTGTCACTATAGGATGTATTTCCTTTCATAGATTATTTTGATACCCCACAAGTTTGGGTTATTTTAGATTTTATGTTTTTACAATTAGGCCTATGTTAATACTTGTTAATTACATTTCTTTTTGTATTCAAATGCTTATTATAATATTTTGTTTCACAAATGATTTACAATTTATTCTGGGTGATTCCTTCACCTCGGATTTGCTAATTTCTTTGTTAATTTGTTACAATTTGTATTTTTTGTTTCTGACAGTTAAGCATTTCCATAGGCCTAAGTAGCCATTATGGTATTTGACTTATTTCATTTAAATTACATCTCCCTTCAGCCTAATGGGCTTTATTTTGTTATTATAATTGGTTGTGTGGTGTTTTTGGGTCTGTTTATGTGTTATTATTATGTCACTATTATTTTATACATAATTGTATACTATTTGGTTTCCACGTTTTCTAGTCACACATTTCTTAACTTTTTACTAATTTACTTTGCCAATAATAACAATGTGGCTATTATTTACTATTTTTTGATCTTATTAAATATAACATGTAGGCCTATGGTCTGTATGATTCTTACAGCCATATCCAATTCATAAATAATTATTTAACTATTATTTGCTAATCTTTGTTTACAATTTATCTTATCTTATATTATTTTTTAGTGTGATAAACAACATCACTTTATGAACTTATAACGATCCCTTATAACATGGGTGTTTTTTGATTTGTTCTTTAATTATTTAGTGTTTCTTTTGGATTTATTAATTGTTAATGATTTTATCATTCACTATTTTTTCACTATATTACCATTCTTTATTTTACACCATTCTCATTCAATCAACACCTTCACTTTTAAATTATTTATAGTTTCTTTTAATTCAATTAGTGTACCTCCTTCATCACTACACTCTGTGGTTTTTACACTTTCATTTTGCACTTCACAAATGTTTTTGTTTTTTAAGTGTTTCTGAATGGGTAATCCCTCTAATTACTATCTCACTACCGTACTATCTCTTTAATTACAATATTTCCTTAATAATATTAACAATTTTTTGTCCTTACATTTCTATCATTACATCTAACTCTAAATAGCGGATTAGTTTGCTTTTTTCTATTTATTTTTAATATTGTTTAATTGGGTCTCTTCTATAGAATATTATTGTCCATTAGTGGATAATAATATTTACTTTTGTTTTTTTCTTTTCATAGGTTAATTATTGGTCTTGTTTCCAATATTACTGTTGAGTGCATTATTTCTCCTGCTCGTATTCTTTATTACTTGTTTGTGTATCATATCGGTTTTCATTTTTATTTATTTCCCTTCATTTTGGGTTTGTTCCTTTTTTATTTCCCTCCTTCTTCATTTTCACTGTATTTGTTTAATACTTTGGTTTTCCACCTTCTCCCTTGGGTTCATTTTAACATGTTACATTGATTCATTCAATTCCATGAATTTGTTTCATTTTTGTTTGGTTTTGCTCTCTTCCCTCCTTCTTTTGGTTTGGTTAATCACTTTCTTGGTTCCCTTCTTCCTTTGTTTCCTTTTGTTGGGTCAATCACTTGGGTTGGGTCATGTCGTCGTTTGTCGCGTCATTGTCTTTACATTTTATTTATATTAAGCATTTTATTTAATATGAAATATTATTTTATATTTAGAATCCTCTTTTTTATCCCTGGTATTGGGGTGGCTTATTTGTGTTGTAACAATATATATATATATATATATATGTATTTAAATGACTTCAAATTTCATGATAGTGTTTAGAATAGGTTACATATTTTAACATACGTAGTAACATAAGTAGTACATAAGATTTAAAAGAGATTCTTGTAACCTCGTCTCAGTCGTAAGAATGGCTCAATTTAACCCCGACTTATTGTTAAAGGATGAACTGAGCTATGAAGCTTTGTTACGCGGTCTCCCATACTCTAACGTAACGGTAACGGAACTGCGCAAAACATTACGCGAGAATAGACCAGACATACCCTCACAGTTGAATCGTTTAAGCGTAGTAGACTTTGAGAGTGAAAGGGAAACATGCTATCATAAATATAGGGAGCTTACCTCCATCGCACAAACCCTGCGAGATGAGAAATCCCCCGTTGTAATTTTAAGAACAACACACAGAATAGAACATCTGACCCCCCGCATCAACAATTTGTTGAATTGGCACAGTGCTAAAGTTACTCCGCCAGACGTGCAAAAATTCGCGGAAGAAGCTGTACAACAATTACCTGAGATAATGCGCGAATTACGTAGAAGGTCCGAATCTTTTAGAAGAGAAGAGATCGAAGAAGCGATGACGAAACTAAATATCTCCCCCACTCAATCTCCTACTCAAGAACAGCAATCCAGTGCTGTAAATTTTCAATTTCTCCAGGAATCTACTATAGAACCCAGTAAGGATCGGTTAACGGTTAGTCAAGTGAATACCCTCCCCGTAACCGCAGCTCCACTTCCAAATGAACTAGTGAATATTACCAGTAATTACGATTTACCACCTCTTTTACAGACAAACCAATCAGCGGAAAAACCTGTAATGACGTCCCAATTAAATTTCAGCACTGAGTTCTATGGAAAAATAACTCACCCCGTAGAACGGATTATATCTGAAATCCCCACCACAGGTGGGCTGAATATTACTAAACTCCTAGGCTTTATCAAGTATCTGTTACAAATAAAGGATCTACGACAACTAAAAGATGACCAAATTTTACAAGTACTTCTACCCAAATGTAGATATCCTTTAAAAGATCGTGTGTTAGAGTCACTAAGGTATCATCACACAGTAGAAGAACTACATACCTGCCTGATAAGACATTTCATCCCCACCGGTAAATACGAAGAATTAAAGCGTAATTCCGTACTTCGTGTGCAAGGAGCGTACAAGAGACTAGCTCATTATATATCTGAAATAAGGGAATCGGCCTTATTACTACAAGTCAACTGGAGTGAACAACAGCTAGTAGACACTATCTTAGTAGGACTATCCCCCGAGGAGCGATCTCGATTAGCACTTATGAAGAGACCCACCACATTCACAGATCTGGAACTGTGTTGCATCCGTTCATCCAACGTCTGGTATTCAGATCAGAACAGACACGTGTTAATGTCCCAGACTCAACGCAGGAATGAATCCCTACCCCTAGGGTCCGATACTCGAACATACAGCGATAAGCGATTCGTTAGAAATTCTAAAACTCAGCACTACCCCTATACATCAAACCGCCTACAAAAACCCCAACAGCATGCGAGCGATGCCAATAACGAAAGAAGATGTTATAACTGTGGAAAGTCCGGACACATTAGTAAGCAATGTAAACAAAAACAGTACCAACAAAGAACCTACCAGACAAAAAACATGTGAAGCAGGAAGAACCAAAACCCTGCGTCTTCCGCAGCATCAAAAGGAAAGGTATACACACAGATCACCGAAAGAAACCAAAGAAAATAAACAAACGGATAGACCCTTACGTAGTAAGATTTATTGACAAGTGCAACTCTATTGGTACATGCAAAACAAGTATATGCCAATTACCCTCCATACATATAGACCTTGGAGTGACTAATACCCTCGGTTTAATCGATTCGGGATCTACACGTAGTCTTATCAGCCAACAGCTAGCCACCGTATTAGCTAACCATAATCTTATTAGACGTAGCCAAACCGTGAACATAAAGTGTGCTACCGCGAATAAGCAAAACCTAATTATATCACACAGTATTACAGTGGAATTAAAAATAAAGAATTTAACTTGGTATGTTCCACTACTAGTAGCTGAAGTATTAGGACAAAACTTAATATTAGGTGCCGATTTTATAAGCAAAACTGGCCTAATTCTCGACATATACGCTAAACAATATTGCTTTAGATTTGACCGTACTCGAAAATATCAGTTCGATTCCGAGCTAAATAACAGCGGGAATTGCGAAACATCTGCTACGCATCTGGAGCATCATGATTCTGGTTTAAGTCATTTAAAAGGTAATGAGCAACAAAGAATTCAGCAGTTAATAAGAGAATTTTCTACTGTACTCACACCCAAGTTAGGATTGACCAATCTCATTGAATACAAAATAAATCTCAGCGACAACAAAGTAATACGTCTGCACCCATACAAATTATCGCCGCCCAAGATGGAAATAATGAGAAACCAAATCAACAAACTTCTAGAACAACACGTCATAGAACCGTCCACTTCTCCATACTCATCGCCTGCATTCCTAGTACCGAAAGGAACTGACAAACATGGACTAGTCGTGGATTATAGACAGCTGAATAAGAGTATAGAATTTGAATCTATTTCACTGCCCGACATTCACAGCCCATTCCATTATTTTACCAAAGCGAAAATCTTCACTTTAATGGACCTCAACCAGGCTTTTCACCAAATCCCACTAGCTGAAGAATCAAAACACCTAACTGCATTCGCTGTCCCATTTAATCTATATCAATTTACTAGAGTACCCTTCGGAATATCACAAGGAAGTTCAGTATGTAGCAGACTGTTAGAGAAAATATTCCATGACGTTAAATTTAAATTCGTGTATCACTATCTTGACGACATAGTAGTATATAGTGAATCGATGGATCAGCACATTCATCATTTGCGTGAGGTATTATCAAGGTTAAAGAACGCTGGACTAACTATAAACCCCAGTAAAGTCAATTTCGCTGTAAACCAATTCTCTTTCTTAGGTCATATAGTATCGGCTGAAGGTAAGGTTAGCATAGACCCCGAAAGCAAGCGTGCCATCCGAGAATTTTTACCACCTAGGGACACCAAAGGTATAGCTCGATTTTTAGGTATGATCAATTACTTTCACAAGTACATACCTCACCTAGCGGATATAGCAGCCCCGTTAAACGCGTTAAGGAAGAAAGGAACGAAACTCGAGTGGACAACTCGACACCAAGCCGCATTTGAAAAACTCAAAGAAAGCATAATATCTCCCCTTGTATTGCAGTTAGCAGATTTCAGTAAACCATTTGTAGTACAGACCGACAGTTCGAGTGTAGCATTAGGAGCAGTTATATACCAAGAGATAGATAATACAAGACTACCAATCAGCTATGCTTCACGAACTTTGACAGACCAAGAAAGGAAGTTCTCAGCCTATGAACTCGAATGTTTAGCTGTAGTGTTCGCCTTTGAAAAATTCAAACCTTTTTTGGAACACAAGGAATTCCTACTAGAGACCGACAACCAAGCTTTATCGTGGTTGTTGAACCATCCAAAACAGTTAGGTCGTATCGGAAGGTGGGTGTTAAGATTAAATTGCTGCAAGTTTAAAGTACACATATTCATGGTACCCAAAATGTAGTTGCCGATACACTATCCCGCATGTTCCAACTACCCAATAAAATACCAGGAGAAGACAAGGTTGAAACCGCTACTATCAATACGCTAATAACAGAATTCCCACTAGCATTTAAGAATATAGCGCACAACCAACAACAAGATCCTTATTTAAGTAAAATAATAGAACAAATAGATAAAGGAAACTATTCTGAAAAGTATACCTTGAGTAAACGAGTACTTTGTTATAAAAAAGCTAACGGAAAGTCATTGAGAATAATCGCCCCTGACATTATTAAACCCATGCTCATGGAATACTACCACTCATCCACCATTGGAGCTCATATGGGAATAAGGAAAACGATACACCGCATTCGCAAGGACTATCATTGGGAAAACATGAACAGTCAAATAACTAGGTTCGTGAAACAATGCGAAATCTGTGCCCTTAGCAAGCCAGCGAGAAACAGTCAAATCGGGAAATTAATCTCGTTAATCCCCACAACACCTTTTTCAAAGATATACATAGATTTTTCTGGACCATATCCCCGTTCTAAGTCAGGAAATACAATGCTATTAATTTGCGTGGACTCTTTCACTAAATTCGTATGGATGTATCTTATGAGACGTGCTTTAGCATCTACGACAGTAAAAATTCTGCAAGAGAGACTATTTAAAGACTTCGGTACACCAGTACACCTAGTATCTGACAACGGACCTCAGTTTAAATCCAAAGAATTCAATGACATGTGTTTCAAACTAGGAATAAATCACATTACAGTCACAGAGTACCGACCGCAAGGGAACCTAGCTGAAAGATACTTGCGAAACCTAAAATCAGCCTTAATAGCTTGCCACGCTAAAGATCAAACAGCTTGGGATCAAAATCTATCCTGGATACAATTTGCCTTCAACTTGGCGTATCATGAAGGACATAAATCAACACCCTTTGATTTACTATACAAGTATAAACCGAACCACCCGTTAGCCACCAAGTGGAAAATTCATGAATTATTACCCCGCGAAATAAATGGGAGTAATATAAGGAAAATATGGAATGAAGCTCGCGCAAATTTGAGAGCGAATCTACTAAAATCGCGAAAATATCACGAGAATAATAGGGAAATAAAGTACAAGGTAGGTGACTTGGTTATGTATAAAACTCACCCGACGAGTAGAGCCGTTGATAGGACCACCTCCAAACTATCTTACCGATGGTGTGGCCCCTACACGATTCACAAGTACATCACTCCCGTAACAGTAGCACTGTACGAACCAAATACTGATCATTACATTCGCAGAAGTCATGTGTCTCAAATAAAAGATTTTCACAAAGAAGAAACACTATCGTGAGCAAGTAGGTAAACAAAGAAAACAGACCGAAGTATTATGAAATAAATATAGGCAACATCCTATATTGTAATTGAGTCTAAACTCAAACACCGCGTAAGAATAAGAGCGAGGCCTGATCAACCTTAGTTCCTGTTCTACGAAAATAAAATAAATAATGAAAAGTCAGCTGACGAACCACAAACCCTCCCTAAGAAAACAAAAAGTAACATTATAGTTATTACAACATATTTTACGTTACTGCTTACGATGAACATGGTGATAGTAATACACTGAATTATAGTTCACGTTTGCGACTAACAACTCACTTACTAACCAAAGAAATAAGAGAAATACGAAACCAGAAAATAAAAGGATTCGTCGACCACAACTCAGTCAAAATAATCGACGAAAATAATCAGCGAAAAGACGCGTTGAAACTTATAAAGGTGAGAATACCCTTCTGTAAGAACACAGTAGAAACCTTACCCTTACAGTATAGCTGTATACACGTATACAAGTGTGTATCTGAAACATACTCATGAGTGTAACTCCGTAAAACGAGTGAACAAAAAACCGGTAGTAGCATTAAGAAATAGAAATAAGGTAGATTTATGTATTTGTATATTTTATGTGTTTTATGAGTGTTAAATTTTAGGTGATTTAAATAGTAGTCTATGTAAGATAATCGTATATTTCTTACGAATAGATTAGGGTAAATCAAAGTAACCATGTAGAAAGAGATTTCATCACGAGGTTCTAAGTTAAGTATAATTCTACTTCTTAGATATGCCCTTTGGAATCCACAAATGTCTTCCCATGTGTCTTCTTTAAGTAGAGGAGGATGTGACGATTTAAAACAAATTTTAAATAGCACAAAACAAAAAATTTTTTTGTTGAAAATAACCCATGATAAAATAATCCACCCTCCCCTTTGTAGCAAATAACCGGTACAAACATGTGAAAAACTAGTACTGACACGAAAATTATCCAGTTGTTACGCTAATTAAAATAATCATTGTAATTATCTCTAAAAGACGTGATAATCTCAAATAAAATACAGACGAAAATAAAGAAGCTGTAGTATAATTAATAGTAGCTAATTAAAGGTAAAATAATAATAATCAGAAAGAACTACTTTTCTCTCGATGTGTAAACTACGCTAAATCACTACTCACGGCCCCTAAACCTACCCCATTCGTCTCTGAATCGCGGCCGAGGCAACTGCTTAGCCATGTGTTGCGAGAAGAAATAAGTGTTATATTACCAAACAATGTAGAACTAAATAGGTGCTTTTGTAAAAAAGAGAAATAGGTAGAGGAGAGCGTAAATATGTAGTGAAAGGAAGTAAAAATATAAATATATAAACAGTGTAGCCATGACATCCCTTTAAGAAAGTGTATAACAATTACAGTATGTACAATACTCAATCATAATGTAACAGTAGTGCAGTCAAACATCAATGTGAATAGTGAAAATGACCTTCTGAAATAAATCAACAACAACTCACTACGAGCACCATGTATCCAGAGACCGAGCATCATGAATAAACAACACACTTAGAGTCAACAGATTTAATGGAGGACCACTACAACTGCAACTAAGATCATCCAGAAAACCCCGCCGTAGAGGATCTAGAAGAGGACCAGCTATGGATATACCCAATATCCAGGTGACATGGAAGGATAACTTCTGTGGTTGTACTTCTTTTAAAAACCCCGAGTAAAGACAGTAAATTTATCGTAAAGACTCATATCAATCCTGTAAATTGTAACGTAGTAATAGGGATAGTTAATATTCCTAAATAACAGTAGCCTGAAACTGCAAACAGGTATAACTAAGTAAAAAGTAAATGAACCTATTCTTCAAATGGTTTACATAATGTTCTAAATAATCTGTAATATCATAAAAATTAAAGCCCGGATCCGTGGTATTTTATTAAATATGCAGCTGTATGATTTTGAGCTCATCAGAAAAATGTTTTAAGCAGAATGAAAGCGTTTAGTTCAGAATTTAATCACTAAGTAAGAATCATGAATGTTGTAGCTAACATCTTAGTAACATCCTAATATATCAGAAACCTTGCATTGAAATTTGTAATAAAGAGATGTCTTTGCTAAACCCAAGAGAGTGAGTAAATTTACGAAACCTTAATCTAACTCCTAAACGTTATAGGTTCCTCATTTGTAATCAGTACATACAATGGCAGCCGGTTTAATTGACAAGGGCCGATTAAACTGGTTCCCAGTGTTATAATGTCGTAAAGACGAGACGTTATAGTATTCATACTAAGAATATATATAATTATGCATAAGGTTTTAAATACACATTAAAAGTTATTCATTGATTACTATTACCGTTCCTTGCGCGCCGGATGTTATTGTGAATTCCCGTTTCCAGTCAACACACACGGGCATAATACCTGCATGCAACTTTACACTGCGTGTAAGATGCAAAAGTGCTATATTCAGTCTCCAATCAGTTCCTCGTCCAGTGTACTCAGGATGAATTAGTATTTCACGGACCTGAAACAGAAACAATTGTCCCTATTAAAATCTTAAAAAAAAAGTGAATTAGTTTTACCAACTGATACAGACTGGGCTGTTGGTTGCTTGGCACTGGAAGTTGTCCTTGGTTTAGTAATGACTGTCTATCAACCAATGGTGATCGGTTTTGTGACATACAGTTATTAACTGGACTTAGTTATAAGCTATACATTTTGTTGAGATTTTGATAAAATGTATTCTCATCATCATGACTGATGTCTCACAGACATATAGAAATGTTACACATTTCCTTGTGAATAGGTATGAATATATTATAGGTACAAACAATAATCACTGTTACACATTACAATATTAATCTTATATTGCTAAGAACAATTAAGATATCCTATAAATATTAAAAATCAACATACGTGTACTGATTTCTGTATTGCCCATAATACAGATTCAGATAATGACAAAATACTTTGAACCTCGACAGTGTTAAAAAGTGTTAAAAAGTTGACACAAAAATTTTAAAACTATGTCTACCTGCTGGTCAAACGTTCAAAGCAATTACATTTTTTATTATGCTATTAAGATTCACCTTTGACTGTTTAATTTATGGTTATAAGTGTGCATGTGTGTGTGTGTGTGTGTGGAGCACGCATTATATAATCTATACTTTACTTTAAAATCTACAAAAGTAATTTCAATATAAATTGATGTGAAATGCAGAATTCTTACATCTGCTTGCACGGCATATGGTTCTACATGAGTCCACTCCCTGTAATATTTTCCAAGCCCCACTTTAAATTCCGCTGGAGGATGATCGATGACACAAAAGGCAGCTGAAATTCATAAGAATTCCTTGTTATTTTATAGAAAATTTACAATGGCAAATATACAAATGACGATTCCCATAAACATAAAAAAAACTGTTAAAATAACAATTTAATTTAAAGTGTGTAAAGGACACCATTACAATTTCGTTTTTAAATCAATTATCTAACACACAGTTTATAGACTCCTTACTACTTATAGAAAAACTCATTCAAACCTGTTAAAACAATGTGCGGTGAAATAAGACTTCCTCCACATCCTAGATACCAATGATTAGGAACATTCTGACTTCTCCAATAAACACCCACATGCCATGGAAATTCACCATGTTTTACAGCAGAACCATGTGCAATTAGAGGCGTATTTACACCTTTCCAGTTTCTTCTTCCACAAGCTGCAAATTACACAAAAATTACTTAAAAACCTAAAACATGAATGACCACATATAACAGTTTAATTATAAATTGTATTCACGCTTTCAAAGATAAACACTTAAGGTAAAGCCAGTTTATAGAAAAGTGTTTAGCAAACTCAAGAAAAATTTGTAGAATAATAATGTGTTTTAAAATCATTACTTGACAAACCTGTTGCCACGTTAATGTTAAAAGGATTGGTAAATAAATTTCTAACAAGGGTGAAACAACGGTTGAAAATATGCAGACAATTTTGTTTACAGACTTGTAATTTTATATATACATGTTTGTTTGTGTACATGTGTGTGTATGCACACACTTCTATATAATAATTTACATCCGTAATTTATTTTAATTCAGTAGCAAAATCCTTGGATTTCGTTGTCCATGACGTGTCCGTTACTTAACTAAATATAATTATTTCACTACCGACTTGGAACACAAAGTTTTTATGGATAAAATCGTGAAAGATTTACCTTATAACCTGAACCGGTTTTCGCTTTTAAAAAGCTTCTTCAGAGGCTGCCGCTGGGAGCACTGTCCGTCTTGTTGTTAGCGACGCTATCGATTTTCGAAAGATCGATGTTGTGTGTGTGGGGTGTGATATGGTTTAATAATGCGTGTGATTTAAATTGTGTCTGTTCGTTTACCTGGTATTTACAAACTAAACTGCTCAGATTGCAACAAATTGTACATGGTCCAGTCCGGACGTATTTTCAAACGAAGACACATTGAAGACACATAGGCACTACACTCCCCTACAGAATTCACCTTTGCAAACCACCTCATTGAAGCAAACCACACATACAAAAACATCGACAATAACATGGACATTCCACACGTACACACAAAAGGCCGAAAACTAGACACTCTAGAACAACTGGAAATATACAAACACACGAAAACGCATAAGAATGACATTCTAAACGAACAGGCACAATTAAAATCACACATTATTTGGACATATCACACCACACACACACAACATCGATCCTTCGAAAGTCGATACCGTCGCTAACAACAAGACGGCCAGTGCTGCCAGTGCCAACTTCTGAAGAAGATTTTTAAAAGCTAAAACTGGTTTAGGCTATAAGGTATAATTGTTACATTTTTACCCATAATAAACTTTGTGTTCCGAGTCGGTAGTGATTTAATTATAAAATAAAATAAAATCCATTGTCAAATTTTAAAATATAACAACTTGACTCGTCTTGACTCACATGTTGAGGAATCAAGATGAAATTGTAACATTACAATTAATATTGAGTGTGAACAATACATGAATTTTGTACATGTGTGTAAGCTCACAACATGTTTACAAAAATTTCAGACAGTGGCCAAAGACTATATTATAAATAATGTATCCATTTATTTGTGTGTTTAACCTATTTTCTAATTTTTTCAATCGGTATTATGTAGATCAGAGCAACTGTGGCATATGACAATTAATTGTAAATACACTTGTTAACTGATTCTAAGCACAGTCGTTAAATTATCTTTTGTGTTGCACATGATTCGAATTAAAAATTTAATGTAACATAGGTAAATTTTAATTGTATTTTACATTACATTTGAACGATTAGATTGATTGGTAGTTTATCTTCAGATGTGTTTATATAAATGTTGAAGTTCTAATTTAATACGTTCAATTTCATTTGGTTTCAACAGTGACACATTGGGGAAATTCCAAAACACAATGTTTTTACCTGGTTCACAACTAAACAATTCACCACTCCACTGGCCTTTGTCTGTGCAGAACATTTCTTTGAATGTATTAGGCGAAGTTGTAATATATGATTTTTTACATTGGACTGTTGCTCGTGTTCCAGGACGCATTGGCTTGCTACAGTCAATTTCACCACCTTTATTAACACATCTTGTATCTACACTTAACGAAACCAGAGCTGAACACATTTCTGAAAAAAGAAATGATATGTGCAAAAATTATGTTAAACTCAGAGTAAGAAAGTATATTGTTCTTTTGGACTTGACATATTAAGTTAAGTATGAAAACGTCAATCATACTTATGAACGAGGCGTGTCCCGAAAGTAAGGTCCCTTTTGTTATTACACACGGTGGGACAGAAGAGTGGGGACGTACATGCGCTGCAGTGTAATGTAACTCACACGCTTGCAGTTCATTGTTGTGTTATGGTCATGCCGTTGTTTCTGCTGAATACGGCTGATTTATAATGAGTGCCGTAATAAAAAATCCCGCCAGTTTTGAGGTGAATACAGTTTTCTAAGACCAAAAAGGTGTGCTGCTTGTAGAGTTTCTTGAACATGGTGTCACAATTAATGCCACCGTGTACTATAAAACTTTGAAGAAACTTAGATGTGCCATTCAGAACGAAAGATATGGAATGCTGTCATCAGGAATTGTGTTTTTGCATGAAAACGCTCACCTTCACACTGCCCGATCAACTGTTCACCTTATCGAGAAATTTGGAAGAGATGTTTTTGACCATCCACCCTACAGCTCAGACCTCACACCAAGTGACTACCACCTGTTCCGTCACTTAAAGCAGTGGCTGCAATCTCAGTGCTTTGAAAACGATGACAAACTTATGATAGGAGTGACAATTTGGTTGAAGTCACTGGCAGCAGATTTTTTAATGCAGGTTTAAAAAAGCCAGTGCAACGGTACAAAAAGTTATTAATATTGGTGTTACTAAATTTGTTTGGATACCTAAAGCACATGTCAAGGGAAAGATGGCTAAAGAAGATATAATAATAGTGTTATGACATCACAGAACAATCTTCATGTTTATCGAATGTTCCAGAGGGATACAGGATCCAGAATGTAATGAGTGTGGCGTACGCGATTCTCAAAGCATTAGCTGGACTGTGCCAGAGGGGGCAATTAATTACGTCGTAGGTAGAAATAACGCGTAGTTTTGAATGTTCTTATCTGTGAGCGGGGATATAAATACAAGGTGGCAGCGGCCTTAGTTTCAATTACAGTTGCGATATATTACGTGCGGTTCAAGTTATTATTGGGCGATATTACTCTGTGCGTTCAAGTGGTTATTAGTGAAGTGTTGTTTAATAATCGGGTGGTATACTTGTAGTACAATTGTGTTTTACATTAGTCGACATTTCATTGCGTGTGAACAATTTTTATTTGATTTTTTGTAAGAGACTCTGTTGTTAATTATGAAGTGTTTAACTGTGAAAAATAAAGCTGGTAATTAGTGACTTAGTTGGTGTCTTTTATTTTGTTTTCCACTGTACCTACGATGGTCAAGTAGACTATCGTAATAATAGACACCCTATATAAGTAAAAAAAGAAGGCTTAAACATTTCTGGAGAAAAGATAATGCTATGAGTGTAGAAGGCCTTATGCAGGCAGACTGTATCAGCATGAATAGAAGCTCGAATGTGAGAATCAGCAATGACCATAACAGAATCACTGCATGATGATGATGATGTAGATAGAATAAAATCAATTATCATTATTAAGACTATAAGTCATTCAGTATATAGAGTTTCATGGCTTTCTCATTAAAACCAAAAGATTATTAATGGTATTTTGGAACCAGAGAAATACAGGAGAACCATACATGTCTAAGATGGAGCAGCCTAGCAAATCTTTCTAGACAATAATTAATGAAATTCATATTGTTTAATTTGGCTATAAATAATGTGCATTCTTTCTTTTCTGTATCAATTACTTTATTAGCCAGTGTTTATTGTTGAGTTTAATTTAAGGTAGTGCTGTACTATTATCGCAGTTGGAGTGAGATTTCAGGGGAGGTTAGTAGTGGCAGTGAGGAGTAGTAAGGGAGGAGTTGAGCGGGGAGTGTCCTACATCTCAATTCCAGATCTGGTCACCATTATAATATATCTACAACTAACTGAGTTAAATGTCTGCCACTCATGTTACTTGTTAACATTTTTCCTACAAGTATATTAGCTACATCTCAAAGCAAACTACTCTTTACTACTATCTCCTTCCGAACATATTTTATGAAAAAAATCTTCAAGCAAATAGTAACTTACTTCTACAGACTGGAATTTTTGGAGACCACTTTCCTCCAACACAGAAAACATAAATATTTGCATCCTGAGATTCCATAAGATAGTATCCTTCATTGCACTTGAATGACAGCAACCAATTTTGAGGAACAGGTGTCCTGGGTACCTGCCTACAGGCTGCTGTATTATTACCAATTTGACATACAGGTGAAGTATACGCTCCAAATTCTGGAGGTTGAGGAAGAAGACAGCCTCCAGAAGAACTAAACAAAAGTTTAAAAATAATTATCCAGTTGTTAAATGTGTATTTAAACTAATATCCATAATTCTATCTAATCATTAATCACTATCAAGTTATGAATGTACACAGGCTTTCACACAAACATACAGAGGCATATGTATGCATGCTCACACATTCACCTATACTTGTGACTGCGCGCACGTGTGCACAACCAACCACACACACACCACATTCACTCTCTCTGTCTCTTTCTCTCTCTCGATGCCTGTGTTAATTCTAATCTCTGAATATGACAAGTAATATACTAACATAATCTAGTAATATAATACTAATACTATAATATAATACTATATACGCCTATACTATAATATAATACTATAATGCTTGTTTAGTGAAAACTAGTTTTTTCACTAATAATAATACACAGATTTAAAAAAAATAAACAATAGTTAAAACCCACATTTGTATCATCACAACACAGTGCAATGTTAATGCAGAATGTACTAGAAAGTAGCGTAGTAAGGCTTGAAAGTGCACAAACATTAACTAAAACATTAAGCACACAGTCAAAGACTGAATGACTATACCGGTACTGCTATGTTGAAATGACAGACAATTACGTGACACTTCATGCGTCAACAATTGAGGCTGTTCCAGACCACAGTGGTCAGCACAATGCATTTAAAGCCAGACATTGTCACAGTTTCTAACACATCCTATAGCACCTGTAATACACAGCTTGCTCAACATGTCATCTGGAAAGTGACAGATTATTCTGGAATCTGAGCAGAGTATAAATATAAGCATTCAATTGTGGTCAGTTTAGTTTATTTAGACCTGGTAATATTAGATTGTTGTTCTAAGTTATTGTGGCGGCTTAGTAAGAAGTGATTATTGTGCTACCTACTGCAAAAATGAAATAAGGTGACATTTATTGTTGTTTGTTAGACAAATTTGACTTGAACCATTGTGTGAGAGTCCCTTTGTTGAGTTGTGATATTTGTGTCCAATTAAAATTTATAATTAGTGACTTTATTGGTGTCACGTATTCTGTACAACATGACAATCGCTGTTACTGTCATAACAATACTTTTACTCAAAGAGAGCACAGGCAACATAGAAACAAACAGATTATATTGTACGACGGTCTCCTTGATTGTCGTATGGTACAGTGGAAAGCAAAATACAAGACACCAATTAAGTCACTAATCACCAGCTTTAATTATCACAGTTAACCTGTTTGTAATTAACAACATAGTCTCTTACAACAAATCAAATAAAAATTGTTCACATGCAATAAAATGTCAACTAATATAAAACACAATTGTATTACAATTATACCGCCCGATTACAAAACACAACACTTCGCCACAATAACCACTTTAACACACAGAGTAATCACTTGTAATCGCTCGACAATAAACTGAACTGGAGCGTCCCTGAGTACTTGTATTTATACCCCGCCGAAAATCTTGATTATTCTACATACTACGTAATAGCTCTACACTATGACGTAATTGATTGCGGCCTTGACACAGTGCGCATGGCTTCTGTCTAGCAAAGTCTTGCGAGCGCATGTTGACATCACATACGCACGCAACTTTATAGCTGGCCCCTTCTGGAAATTAGAGAAACACATAGATTGTTTTGTAATGTCGTAACACTGCCCCCTTCTTAAGCCTTTCTTCCCGAACTGGCAAACTGTCTCTGAAGTAATACTTAGCCAGGTGATCTAGGTGGACAACCTTGAAGTTTCGCTGTTCTTCCTGTTGAATCCAATAAACAACATCGTTGTTTATTTTTTTTACAGTATAGGGTCCTTCCCAGTTAGACTGAAGCTTAGGTGAGCAACCACGACGGCGCTTTGGGTTGAACAACCAGACCTGATCTCCTTCTTGGAAACCCACACTATTGCTGCAAATGTCATACCGAGTTTTCATTTTATCACTGGCAAACTTCAGTCGTCCTCTTACCAAGCAATTCATTTTCGCAGTTGGTTTTCCAATTGCGAGGAATAGTTCTGTGGCTCTTGGGACAGAGTCTCAGGTGATCCGAACACTAAGTCCCCAGGAAGACGAATCTCCCGCCCAAACACCAATTTTTCTGGAGTCATGCCGGTTGTGTCGTGTACTGATGACCTATACCCCATGGGGAATAGTGGAATACATTGGTCCCAGTCTGTTTGGTTCTCGTCAACAACCTTCGACAGGTGTTGTTTAAGTG
This sequence comes from Magicicada septendecula, assembly GCA_034769895.1. Classification (NCBI taxonomy): domain Eukaryota; kingdom Metazoa; phylum Arthropoda; class Insecta; order Hemiptera; family Cicadidae; genus Magicicada; species Magicicada septendecula. The sequence continues at coordinate 421,195,672 of CM068375.1, forward strand.
TCCTATTGAATCTCGTAACCTTTCCGTCCGACTGAGGATGTAGAGCAATAGTAGTGTAGCCTTTCACAAAACGTCTGCAATATGAGCATAACTCCAGGAAACTTACGGTGTCTACTTTATTAGGACCCATGCTAACACCCGCTGTCGAAACCAGATGGCCCACATACTGTACTTTCTTCTGGAGTAGAGAAACTTCTTCGGGCTCAGCTTCAGTTGGGCACCGTGAATTCTAGTTTTCCAAATGGTCTTTGAAAGTCTTCCCAATGACTATGACATCGTCTAAATAAACAAAGCAAGTTTTCTACGTCAGGCCTTGGCGTACCAGTCCCATCAATTTTAAAATTTTGCTGGTGCATTTCAGAGTCCAAATGGCATGATGTTAAATTGGAATAAGCCACTTGGGGTCGAGAAAGCATTCTTTTCCTTGTCTTCTTGATGAAGACCCACTTCCCAATATCCACCCTTCAGGTCCAATGTGGAAAACCACTGTGCTCCGGACAACGTATCGAGTGTATCGTCAACGCAAGGTAATGGATTGCAATATTTCTTTGTCACGTCATTCAGCCTCCGATAGTCTATGCAAAACGTAATCTACCATCGTTCTTTGCTACCAGCACTACCAGGTTGGCGTATCGGTGTTGTGTCCCCGGTATTGATGCGATGTTGTACAAGAGAGGTTCTTCCCAATGACTGTCCCTAAACGGCAAAAGTATCTTTGAATTCATGTAAAACTGTCTGAGTTCTTTTACCTTACCATTTGAGAGGTCGTTAGAAGATTTGTTCAATAATTCCTGCAGTTCCTCTGGTAATTTGGAAGTATCCGAAGCACCGGATCTTTGTTGCGTCATTCCAGCTACCCAGGCCACAGGCCACAGCGGCGGTTAGTTCAATTTTGTGGCGATTTCTTCTAGTGCTGTTCGAAGTATTGTGGTAAAGTGCTATGCCTTTTATAATTGTGCAGGACAATTGTAATACAATTGTTTTTTATATTAGTTGACATTTTTATTGTGTGTGAACAATTTAATTTTATTTGTTGTAAGAGTTGTTTTTGGTGATTAAAAACTGTTTTAGTTTACAAATTGTGATAATTAAAGCCGGTTATTAATGACTTCATTGGTGTCTTGTGCCATTGCTTCATTGTTTTCCACTGTACCATACGATGATCAGTAGACCATCGTAACAATATGAACTGCAGAAGTAATTTGATGTCAGGTGAATACTATCAAATTTAAAACCAGTAGGCTACTATAAGAAAGCGTGCCTTCATTTAGCACACTTTTTCAAAATATTAAGAACCATGCAAAAGAATTGAGGAAATGAATTTATTTTTTAAGTAGAGTAACTTAAGCCTAACTAAGCTTATTTAGAAATTTAACATAAAAAAATTTATATTTTTTATCAACATCAACAGCTCTGTAGATGTTGGAGACAGTGCCATAACATTTTGTCCCTAGCCAGATATGGTGAGATAACTGTGGGTCCATGGGTTAGGGTAATCCCAAAAATAAGACACTACCAACAGCTAGAACCAAATCTTTAGGACTAGCCTATATTTATAAGATGGGCTTCCCATAACCAGTGACATTTTTATACAACTGCATAAAATTCTCCAATTTATGTTGTGCTTACACACATCCTCTATATATACCCCCATTACAAAACTACACTAAGAAACATACAATGAACACTAAGAAATAAAACAAGAACTGATACTAAAATGAAGTTCTATAAGTAATGGCAATAATTTTATTGTTCTACATTGCTAGTGAAACATGGACGATAAATTGGAAAGAAAAGCAGCCTATACAAACTGCTGAAATGAATTTTTCAAGGCACGTGAGTGGTTATCGTCTAAGGCAGCGGTCCCCAACATGGGTTATGCATACGCCTTGATGGTACGCGACGGACCACTCAGGGGTACGCCAAAAATAAACATTAATGGCGGGCGCTATGTATTTGTCTCTCACAACGCGCCGCCGGTAACCTGTCGTCTACTCGTCTCAAGCCACGCGTCTGTGCTCGCTCAGTGGTAGCCGTGCACGGGCGGGCACAACCCCTCCCTTTCACCCATCTTAGTTAAATCTAGCCCCGCCCCAACCTGCTTGAAAACATAAATGCTAAACCTCCTCAACTCAACAGTAGATCGTGTTTCTATTTGACGTTGCGCGGCTAAGATTCTTAGGCCGGCCGCACACTGCACCAGACGTTTTGCTTCAGACAAGACAGTTTGTCTCAGACCGTTTGCCCGCGGACAAACGGTCTGGGACAGGCGGTATCAGACAGAACACCGACCGGCAGACAAAACACCGCTACTTTACTCAGTGTTGTCATGGCTTCCGATGATGAAGTGGCAGCAGCAATTTATTATTTTTTGTGTTTAGAAGAGGAAAATTACATTCATAGGAATTGGTGGGTTCATCCTTTAAATCAGAAACATAATTTAACAGGTTTTATAATTGAACTTCGTGAAGATCCAAAAAAATTTAGAAATTTTACAAGAATAAGTATTGAAAGTTTTGAACATGTTCTAAACTTGATTAAATTCCGTATACAGAAAAATAACACTTATTTCAGAAAAAGTATACCACCTGAGGAAAGGTTATTAATAACTCTGAGGTAAGTTTTAAATAAATAAATTAATGTATATATATATATATATGTGTGTAATATTTAAATCAGATTTTTAGTATTAGGCCTACACAATAACACAATAGCAGTTAATTATTGGTATACAATTAACGAAAAACACATGTTTTTTTTTTACCATAACCTAAAAATATCTTTAGTTAAAATAAATGAATTGTCCTTCTTATTATCAATATTTAATTAATTCCTTCCCAGTTATTTTGTCCATACGGATTTTGTACTGGCTGCAATGCAGAGTAAGTGCGTCCTTCAACACTCATTGTAGGAATAATTGATCTAAAATTATTGTACATAGGCGGAGATGCACTTGGCGGAGAAGTCACATCACTGTAAGTTGAGGGGGACCTAGATTGTTCCTGTTCTTCTGCATCAACAAATCCATTTACTAATTTCACCAATGCTTCTTTAAATGATCTTTGCCTCTTTGCACTTAGTCTTTCAATATCAGGCAGCAGTCCTTTAAAGAAGTTAATCAATGGCGGGTCTTGTTGAAGTGCTGTTCTAGTTTTTAGAAATTCAGCCATTGGCCCAGCTAATACTTCGTTTAACTCAATACGCACGCGTGTTATCAACTACTGGTTGAGTTTCTGAGATATGCGTGCCATTGCTCTCCGTTGTGACTACATCAGAATCTTCGATAATTTCTTCATCGACATCGTCAGTTGACATATTGGATTCCATTGGCTTATGGTTATTAATAAAATTGTCTAAAAAACTCATGCAATCTGCCAAGTACCATTTTTTCTTATTGGAGGCGCCAGAACCACTGGGTTTATATTTGACATCTCTGACATACCTTCTGTAAGAGTTCCGCAGATTTTGCCATTTAAGTCGACAATCGGCGGCTGAAAACAATTACAGTTATGTGTAGATTGTTATAAGATTTTTCTTAATGTTACATGTACATTACTCTCTCATACATTTATGGTAAATGTTGATTTTAATTGACTAAATAAGATAAGGTTTTACGTATTTATTAATCAGCTTATTAGTTTTTATGTGGCATATTAGTTATTAATCAGTTTTTCACAGGGTCTGTATAATTTTACTCTCTTGACATCTCTATACAAAAACGTTTACCAACCATATATTTTGTCATTGTTATAATTATTTACAGATTCCTGGCAACTGGGGAGCGTTTCCAATCACTCCATTATTTTTTTCGCACTGGCGCTACGACAATAGGGAAGATAGTTCTAGAAACTTGTAAGACCTTTTGGGAAGTATTGTAACCACTGTACATGATACCTCCAACTCACGAAAAATGGAAAGAAGTAGCAGAACGCTTTGAACATTTGTGGAACTACCCCAACTGTTGTGGCGCAATTGACAGCAAGCATGTGCGCATGGAGTGTCCTATAAACTCTGGATCTGCTTATTACAATTACAAAAACTTTCATTCAATTGTGCTTCAAGCTGTTGTGGATGCAGGCGCTAAATTTTTAGCTGTTGATGTGGGTGATTATGGCAGAAATAATGACAGTGGCGTGTTCAAAGTGTCATCTTTTGGAAAATTATTTTTTGATAACAACCTGGACCTTCCTGGTCCAATAAAACTGTCACCGGATGAGTTTCGTTTTCCATATGTTTTTGTAGCTGATGAAGCATATCCACTAACAAGAAATTTAATGAGGCCGTTTTCGAGGAATTCACTGACACGAGAAAGAAGAATTTATAATTACCGCCATTCAAGAGCACGAAGAATTGTTGAGTGTGCTTTTAAAATGCTAGTGAAAAAATTTCGTATGTTTGAAACATGCTTTTTGATAGGTCCGGAAAATGTAAAAATAGTTACACTTGCAGCTCGTGTGCTGCACAACATGCTAAGAGAAAGAGAAGGTCAGCTTGCAGACATACATCAAGAATTGCTGGAGCTTGAAGAAGAGATCGATGATGATGTTGATGACATAAACAATGCAAGAGCCTCACGAGCAGCTTATGCTGTGAGAAATAAATTTGTAGATCACTTTAACTCAGCACACTTAGAAGTTTGTTATGTTCGGTGTCGAATAATCGTTGTGTGTTCGTGTGTGGAGAATATAGTTTTGTGTGCTATTATTTTACAGAAGGTGGCATTATTTTGAGATTTTCCCATACATTATTATTGAGTGTAATCCGTTATGGATAAGTGGTTAAAAACTGGAACTCCGAAAAACGATCACCCAGTGTGTAGTGGTCAGGTACCTAGTAGACCTGTTTCCCAGGGCACATCCCAGGACATGGTTGTTACGCACGTAAGTGATAGTAGTAAAACTCACATTTCAAGTACTGGAGCTGATCAGAAGGAAAACGGAAATACTCAGATGAGTATTTAAAATATGGATTTTCATTTTCTGGGAAAGTCCGAATCCATTATGTGTTGTATGCGGGGAGGTTTTAAGTAACGGTAGCATGAAACCCTCTTTACTTACGCGCCATTTAAACACTAAACACGCTCAGTACAAAAAGAAAGAAGTTAGTTTTTTCGAGCGACTGTCAAAAAACTATAAAAAAGATGAACTTGTTTCATCATATCTAGTGGCAGGTAATAAAGACAATGAAAATGCTGTTGAAGCCTCTTACAGAATTAGCTATCACATTGCTAAGCGCGGTAAAAACCACACAATTGCTGAGGATTTGATAGCTCCGTGTATAAAAGATGCTGTACAGTGTATGTCCGGACAGGACAATGTTCGCAAAATTAACACAATCCCGTTTTCAAATAAAACGGTTTCACGAAGATTTAAAGACATTGAAGAAACGGTAATACAAAAATTTAAAAATAGTCAATTTTTTTCTATTCAATTTGATGAAAGCACAGACTTTGCTGGCCTATCAATCTTACTTGTTACTGCAAGGTATCTTAATGACAATAACGATTTTGAAGAAATTCTTTTACTGTGTCATGCGTTGACTGAGCGAACTACAGGGGAAGACGTGTTAACGTGATTTTTTACTATTTATGTGAAAAGGAAATTAGTTGGGCTAATTGTTGTGGCATTTGCACTGATGGCGGAAACTCGATGTCTGGCTTATTCGTGGACGTATAAGAGAAGTGGCTCCCCATGTAGCATGGAGCCATTGCTGTATCCGTAGGCAAAGCCTTGCGTCCAAATAAATGCCGACTAAAATGAATGACGTTCTTAATGAAGCAGTAAAAGTTGTAAACTTTGTCAAAGCCAACGCAACAAACTCCAGACTGTTTAAAGCACTTTGTGAGGAGATGGATGGTATTCACTCCACATTGTTTTTGCACACCGAAGTAAGGTGGCTTTCTCGAGGAAAAGTCCTCACACGTTTATTTGAACTCACACATGAACTACAAGTCTTTTTTGAAGAACACCCTTTTTATCTGGCTTCAAAGTTTCACGACAGTGACTGGCTTCAGCAAATTGCTTGTTTATCTGATATTTTTTCAGAGATAAATAAACTCAACTTAGTGTTACAGAACAGCTCAATAACAGTATTTAAAGTTTCAAGCAAAATTGAGTCCATGTCCAGGTTTTAATCATTTTTGTACTTTTTTATTTTTTAAGATAACAAAACTTACATACCTGTGTTATGTATAGTAGGCTACTGAAATTTCATCTTATTACAACCATTTGGTGCAACTTAGGCCTATGTGGGGATGTAGCAATGTGGTAAAAATGGAGGGTATGGTTTGGGGATACTATTTTAGTAAAATGGGTAGTCAGTGGTAAGCGAGACGAAGGAACCGCTGGTCTAAAGGATCAAATGCGTAATGAACATATAAGGGCCAAACAGGGTGTATTCTCTATCAATGATAAATAGAAGAACAAAAGCAGCATGTCTACAGAATGGGCCACCAGAGGCCAGTAAAATGCACTGTAGGCCTAAACTACAAACTTGTTGGCAGAAGATCTGTGGGTAGGCGCTGGAAGAGATGGCTGCAGTGAAGATAAAACAAGCTATAAGCCTAAACCATGAAGTGATGATGACAATGACGATGATAACAAAACTACTAAATGCATACAACTTACTTTAAAAATGTTATCTCTACACCTTCAATTGCACAAAGTTACTAATGAGATTGCTCACGTCTACTCAGAAAAGAATTTTTATTCTAAGTTTTTTCTCATTTAGTTAAATTTGTCTATAATTTATGTTCCATAGAAATGTTAAAAAATAACTTTCTTGTTTGTCCATTGAATTATGAAGTCCTAGTGTTTCATTTTACGAAGGCCACACAGGACGTAGGTTCAAACGAAGATACATTGAACACACAAAGGCACTACACTCCGCTACAGAATCCACCTTTGCAAACCACCTCATTGAAGCAAACCACACATACAAAAACATCGACCACAACATGGACATTTACACGTACACACAAAAGGCCGAAAACTAGACACTCTAGAACAACTGGAAATATACAGACACACGAAAACACATAAAAACGACATCCTAAACGAACACACACAATTCAGATCACACGCATTATTCGAACAAATCACCCCCACACACAAACAACATTGATCTTTCAATGACGGCGCCGTCACCAAGAACAAGACGGACAGTGCTCCTAGTGGCAGCCTCTGACAAAGCTTATAATAAGCGAAAACTGGTTCAGGCTATAAGGTATAAAAATTTACATTTTTACGAATAAAAATTTTGTGTTCCGAGTCGGTAGTGAATTAATTATATTTATCCTGTGTAAGATATTTATCATTATCATCATAGGATATTCTTTCAAAAGCTACCAGAAAGTCATATCATGAATAATACAAAGTGTGAGAAGTGTCATCTCTTACATCTCACTTTAAGGAAGATTTTTAAAGGTTGTAGAATTAGACTTTAAATGTGCAACAGTGACTTCTATCTCCTGGTAGTAATATAGAAAAAAACTATACAGTTGTCGAAGAATTCTAAAAACGTTCATAGCTTCATACAGTAGTCAACAGTGGTGGAACAAACAAGATTTAGTAGATGCAGTGAAAATGACAAATGGCCAGTCAGAAATTTAGTCATTTAATTCTTGCTTTTGTGTCGGATCTGCAACTGCATATTTTTTATAGTTTCTTGTATGTTTGGATTAATTTATGAACTAGCACAAGACTACACTTTACTATCAAATATTTGATTGTTTTAAATATTGACTTAATTTAAAATGATATAAAACTAACCTTCAAATTTTATTAGAAATTGAGAAAAGTTTTATAATGAAAACACAAGATTCCAGATTTGTGTTACCTGTTGCCACTGGATTACTAGATTATATAAAGTAAGTCATAAAGTTAGTCTGTGGTACCCTTTTTTTCAACTTATTTAAAATAATTACCTTATTAAACAATATTCCAGTTAGGCTATTATAAAATGTATTTAATTTTAAATACAGATTGTTTGGTATTTTAAATTGCATAAAATTTTACATACTCAATCTCGATTTTTGAAAGCATAGATCGACTTGCACACCCTAACAAATGCATCTGGTTATGGGCTCACTCTATGGTCAGTCAGGACTTAGTCATTAACTCAGACAAGTGGCTCAGTGAATCTTTAAATCAGATTAACAATTTATGCAAACAGGAGCCAAGATTCAAACCTCCAGGTGCAACAATTATAATTACACAATGCAGGTAATCCGCGGGCCTTTTTCCTTATGGTCTTGCTTTCCCCCTTTGATCATGTTTTTCCCCCTTTGACCATCGTTGATCATGCAGTTGTATGGAACAAAGTGAGCTGTATCTTTTTTAAACAAGTTCAATTTTCTCGAGTCTCATAAGAGGAAATAACATTAAAATATAAAATTTAACATTATGTGGTGTTATTAACAAGGTAACCAAAACTCACATTTATAGCTGTTAACCTCAAACCCCACGCAGTTATTGATGCAATAACTGTGACTTTTATTGTCTTAGCTAAAACCAAATTCATTGAGCCTCAGCCTGTTCAGCCTGTTTTTTGTTTGTTAATAGCGTTCTTATTACAAGGTAATGATCTCACATCTTCCATGGGCTATCCCATATTTTCATATCATCTTTCCATAGGATTCAGAACCACACTTTATTTCTTCCTTCTCTTCTAATTTCATAATTTTCTTTGATATTTTGTTATTCTCATCCTAACTATACTTGTTCCACCCATTAGTTGAGACCATTAAATCATTGCCTATGGATTATAAATGAGAGAAAATTCGCACTAAAAGAAATCCTTATCTCCTGACCATATTCTACTTTGTTACGGGTATCCCTATCTTTCACATTACGGCTATCTTCCCTTACAGCTTCCACATTATGAACAAAATAATGTTAAAGGCAAAATGGTAAAGGCAAAATATTTTGTTAGTTTTAAAAATAACCAAGCAATCAATATGATGAAAAGTTACTGTAGGTTATTTTGACAATTAATTCCTTCAGTTTGAAATTAAATGTTTTTACTTTATTCCTACAATAAATAGTTCTAGAGTATGAACAAACCAATTTTAGATTGAACTTGGTACTTTCAAACAATTTAAAATCATTTGTTCAGAAGACGCGGTTCCAAGATAATGAACTATGCTGCAAACAAATCATTGCTCATTGTTTGAAACTGTTTACAGTACTCATTCCTTAAAATTAATTTTGAAAATCAGTTTTCATGTTAAGTCAATTTGTAAAAATAGTACTTTATTTTACAGTTAGGAATTTAGATTTAAAAAAAACTGTTATTGATATTAGTTAGAAAGACAAACCAATAGTTTCTATAAGATAGCATTAAGTTTCCTGTGCAGTTGTATGTAAACAACAAACAGTAGTTACAAGTAGAAAATCATATAAAGAAATTAATTCTTTCATAGCTATGGTGTAATCGTACAGTCTACATCAACAAATTATTTATTCTTGATAAAAGTAAATTTAAAATAATAAAACAAAAATCCTCTAGTTCTCCTCTAAGGATTGCATTTTATATAAAATGTTTAATTCTACTTGCTACATGTGAAATTATATTGTGTTTCTTTCTTTATACAGGGCATGGTTGAAAGACTTGTTTTACAGGATTCGAAGTAACTACAACAAGAACAAGAATATTTTTTGTTTTTTAAAAGGTTTATGTTTTGAGTAAACCGTAGACCAAGTAAACAAATTTAAAAAAATTTCATTATATGTACATGGCTGGTCAGTAAGTAGTGTGTATTTGTTTCTAATATATTTGAATATTTAACTACATTTAAATGAAATCAAATGTCAATTACTTTTCTGGATATTCTTCATCATGTTCTTTATCAAATTTGTTCTTAGAAGACATAAACCAGTTGAATATTTCCTCGTTAGTGATGTTTGTAAAAGTTGTAATTGAGTTGTTGCCGTACCGTAGTAAACTACTGGCAGTTCCGTACACATAGTACAAATCATCCTGAACAAACGTTAAGCCTCCTCCAGCATATCCAGCATATTCAAAACCAGCTCCAGTACCTTTAAGGAAAATGTCCATTGAAATATCAACTGTGACTTGTAAAAGCTAATATGTACTCTTTAGGTATGAGAATTACACATAGAAGTTTGAACTAAGTTGACACCTTACCATTAGTATAACCACCACAAAATTGATCAGATGTTACCCAACGCTGAGTTGCTGGTGGTACTTGATTAATACAGTGGAAGTGATCTACATATGGCAAGTCAACCAACAACAGGACATCACTGAGTTTGTAGTGTTCTGTAAAACCCCAGCCGGCCAACTGAAACATTCCACCATGTTTATTATTAATAAAATGTTTTATGAAATAAGTACTGTATTAAGAAGGGAAGTGTAATTTTGAGAACTAGCTCTGTTTAACATGAGTAGAGTGGGTATAGGAAATACTTAATGTTAAAAGAATAACCCGGTTTGGTAGACAGAGTAAGGAGTACCAGTATATAATTCAACTGTATTCACCCTAAGATTTACCTAATTTGAAATGTCCGACAAATTTTGCTAATTGCGGTCAAGATGGCGAATGGTAATTTTAATGTAATATAAGTAAAAAAAATTACAAGAACACTTATTAATTAATTACAGCTCAAACACACAAGCACAGTAAATTACTGAAGTTGTAATGTTTAACTGAATTCCATTTTGTTCATGAAATGTTCATATTCATCACAGTTTTCTTGGTATTGCTTACAGTATAACAATTAAAGACCTATCTGAGAGGATTGGGTGTTACACACATTACTAGAGTTTGATTCAATTAAATACTAATATCTTTCAATGTTGGCATAATGACAAAGTGATTGTATAAATGTATATGTATAAACGTTTTCTATACCAATTCTAATATTTAATTGTTGATTACTGTTTTTTAATTAATTACAAACACCGTTACATTATGAGTAACTGAAACTGTAATATTGTATAAATTAAGTTCTGTGATATTATAATTTTCTCATTGTCATTAAAAACAACATTTGATGATGTAAAACAAACTATCTCAACTCCTTCACATATACAAGGATACTCACGTATGCATGCACACGCATGCGTGCACACACACGCACACATGTTCACTCAAATAATCATTCGGTAGTGTTTGACATTTCTTTTGTATTCATACACAGGTCTTGATGATGACAGTAAACATTGTCGAAACGTCGACACAAATATGTTAAAATTTGTGTTATATTTTTTGACCGATCCTCACAAACCCTCCACCGGAAAAATCCATACATAAAATATAAATCTATATTTATAGTGTATTCGGAGTAAGAATATGTATCATTATGCATATAGTATTATATAAATATTAAAAGTTATTCATTGTTACTATTACCGTTCCTTGCGCGCCGGGTGGTATTGTGAATTCCCGTTTCCAGTCAACACACACGGGCATAATACCTGCATTCAACTGTATACTGCGTGTAAGATCCAGAAGTGCTATATCCAGTGCGTAATCACTGAGCGATCCATTGTGCCTAGGCGGAATTAATACTTCACGGACCTGAAGCAGAAAAAATTTTCCTATTAAAATCTTTAAAAAAGTGAAATTGTTTTACCAACTGATACAGACTGGGCTGTTGGTTGCTTGGCACTGGAAGTTGTCCTTGGTTTAGTAATGACTGTTTATCAACCAATGGTGATCGGTTTTGTGACATTCAGTTATTAACTGGACTTAGTTATATACATTTTGTTGAGATTTTGATAAAATGGATTCTCATCATCATGACTGATGTCTCACAGACATATAGAAATGTTACACATTTCCTTGTGAATAGGTATGAATATATTATAGGTACAAACAATAATCACTGTTACACATTACGATATTATTCTTATATTGCTAAGAATAATTAAGATATCTTATAATTTTAAAATTCAACATACGTGTACTGATTTCTGTATTGCCCATAATACAGATTCAGATAATGACAAAATACTTTGAACCTCGACAGTGTTATTAAGTTGACACAAAGGTTTTAAAACTATGTCTACCTGTTGGTCAAACGTTTCATTACTAGAAGTTACCAAACCAATTACATTTTGTATTATGCAATTTATGATTTACTTTTGACTGTTTAATTTATGGTTATAAGTGTGCATGCGCGTGCTCATGTGTGTGTGTGTGTGTGTGTGTGTGTGTGTGTGTGTGTGCACGCGCGCGAGCCCGCATTATATAATCTATACCTTTCTTTAAATTTACAAAATTAATTTACATGTAAATTGATGTGAAATGCAGAATTCTTACATCTGCTTGTACAGCATATGGCTCTTCATGAGTCCACTCTCTGTAATATTTTCCAAGCCCCACTTTAATATATTCTGGAGGTAACTGCGAGACGCAATAGGCAGCTGAAATTGATAAAAATTCTTTGTTATTTTATAGAAAATTTACAATTGCAAATATACAAGTGACGTTTTCCATAAACGTAAACAAAACTGTTAAAATAACAATTTAATTTAAAGTGTGTAAAGCACACCATTACAATTTTGCTTTTTAAATCAGTTATCTAACACACAGTTTATAGACTCCTTTTACTTATAGAAAAACTCATTCAAACCTGTTACAACAATGTGCGGTGAAATAAGACTTCCTCCACATCTATATTCCCACTGATTAAAAGAATTTCTCCTATAAAGACCCACGTGCCATGGAAATTCACCATGTTTTGCAGCAGAACCATGTGCAATTAGAGGCGTATTTACACCTTTCCAGTTTCTTCTTCCACAAGCTGCAAATTACACAAAAATTACTTAAAAACCTAAAACATGAATGACCACATATAACAGTTTAATTAAAATTGTATTCACATTTTCAAATATAAACACTTAAGTTAAAGCCAGTTTATAGAAAAGTGTTTAGAAAACTCAAGAAAAATGTTTAGAACAATAATGTGTTTAAAATCATTATTTGACAAACCTGTTGCCACGTTAATGTTAAAAGGATTTGTAAATAAATTTCTAACAAGGGTGAAACAACAGTTGAAAATATGCAGACAATTTTGTTTACAGACTTGTAATTTTTGTTTGTGTACATGTGTGTGTATGCACACACTTCTATATAATAATTTACATCAGTAATTTATTTTAATTCAGTAGAAAAATTCTTGGATTTCGTTGTCCACGACGTGTCCGTTACTTAACTAAATATAATTATTTCACTACCGACTTGGAACACAAAGTTTTTATGGATAAAATCGTGAAAGATTTACCTTATAACCTGAACCGGTTTTCGCTTTTAAAAAGCTTCTTCAGAGGCTGCCGCTGGGAGCACTGTCCGTCTTGTTGTTAGCGACGCTATCGATTTTTGAATGATCGATGTTGTGTGTGTGGGGTGTGATATGGTTTAATAATGCGTGTGATTTAAATTGTGTCTGTTCGTTTACCTGGTATTTACAAACTAAATTGCTCAGATTGCAACAAATTCTACATAGTCCAGACAGGACGTAGCTTCAAACGAAGACACATTGAAGACACATAGGCACTACACTCCCCTACAGAATCCACCTTTGCAAACCACCTCATTGAAGGAAACCACACATACAAAAACATCGAAACAAACATGGATATTCTACACGTACACACAAAAGGCCGAAAACTAGAAACTCTAGAACAATTGGAAATATAAAAACACACGAAAACACTTAAGAATGACATTCTAAACGAACAGGCACAATTAAAATCACACACATTATTCGAACATATCACACTCCACACACACAACATCGATCCTTCGAAAGTCAATACCGTCGCTAACAACAAGACGGACAGTGCTGCCAGTGCCAACTTCTGAAGAAGCTTTTTAAAAGCTAAAACTGGTTCAGGCTATAAGGTATAATTGTTACATTTTTACCCATAAAAAACTTTGTGTTCCGAGTCGGTAGTGATTTAATTATAAAATAAAATAAAATCCATTGTCAAATTTTAAAATATAACAACTTGACTCGTCTTGACACACATGTTGAGGAATCAAGATGAAATTGTAACATTACAATTAATATTGAGTGTGAACAATACACGAATTTTGTACATGTGTGTAAGCTCACAACATGTTTACAAAAATTTCAGACAGTGGCCAAAGACTATATTATAAATAATGTATCCATTTATTTGTGTGTTTAACCTATTTTCTAAGTTTTTCAATCGGTTTTATGTAGATCAGAGCAACTGTGGCATGAGACAATTAATTGTAAATACACTTGTTAACTGATTCTAAGCGCAGTCGGTAAATTATCTTTTGTGTTGCTCATGATTCGAATTAAAAATTTAATGTAACATAGGTAAATTTTAATTGTATTTTACATTACACATGAACGTTTAGACTGATTGGTAGTTTATCTTCAGATGTATTTACATAAATGTTCAAGTTCTAATTTAATACATGACATTTAATTCCATTTGGTTTCATCAGTGATACATTGGGGAAATTCCAAAACACAAGGTTTTTACCTGGTTCACAATACAACCATTCACCACTCCACTGGCCTTGGTCAGTGCAGAATATTTCTTTGTATGGATAAGGCGAAGTTGTAATATATGATGGTTTACATTGGACTGTTACTCGTGTTCCAGGACGCATTGGCTTGCTACAGTCAATTTCACCACCTTTATTAACACATCTTGTATCTAGACTTAATGAAATCAGAGGGGAACACATTTCAGAAAAAAGAAATGAATGTGCAAAAATTATGTTAACCTCAGAGTAAGAAAGTTTATTGTTCTTTTAGACTTGACATATTATGTTAAGAATGAAAACATGCCGTTGTTTTTGCTGAATACGCATGATTTATAATGAGTGCCGTAATAAAAAATACCGCCACTTTTGAGGTGAATACAGTTTTCTAGGACCAAAAAGGTGTGCTGCTTGTAGAGTTTCTTGAACATGGTGTCACAATTAATGCCACCGTGTACTATAAAACTTTGAAGAAACTTAGATGTGCCATTCAGAACGAAAGATATGGAATGCTGTCATCAGGAATTGTGTTTTTGCATGAAAACGCTCACCTTCACACTGCCCGATCAACTGTTCACCTTATCGAGAAATTTGGAAGAGATGTTTTTGACCATCCACCCTACAGCTCAGACCTCACACCAAGTGACTACCACCTGTTCCGTCACTTAAAGCAGTGGCTGCAATCTCAGTGCTTTGAAAACGATGACAAACTTATGATAGGAGTGACAATTTGGTTGAAGTCACTGGCAGCAGATTTTTTAATGCAGGTTTAAAAAAGCCAGTGCAACGGTACAAAAAGTTATTAATATTGGTGTTACTAAATTTGTTTGGATACCTAAAGCACATGTCAAGGGAAAGATGGCTAAAGAAGATATAATAATAGTGTTATGACATCACAGAACAATCTTCATGTTTATCGAATGTTCCAGAGGGATACAGGATCCAGAATGTAATGAGTGTGGCGTACGCGATTCTCAAAGCATTAGCTGGACTGTGCCAGAGGGGGCAATTAATTACGTCGTAGGTAGACATAACGCGTAGTTTTGAATGTTCTTATCTGTGAGCGGGGATATAAATACAAGGTGGCAGCGGCCTTAGTTTCAATTACAGTTGCGATATATTACGTGCGGTTCAAGTTATTATTGGGCGATATTACTCTGTGCGTTCATTATTAGTGAAGTGTTGTTTAATAATCGGGTGGTATACTTGTAGTACAATTGTGTTTTATATTAGTTGACATTTCATTGCGTGTGAACAATTTTTATTTGATTTTTTGTAAGAGACTCTGTTGTTAATTACGAACTGTTTACCTGTGATAATTAAAGCTGGTGAATAGTGACTTAATTGGTGTCTTGTATTTTGTTTTCCACAGTACCTACGACGATCAAGTAGACAGTCGTAATAATAGACACCCTATATAAGTAAAAAAAGAAGGCTTAAACATTTCTGGAGAAAAGATAATGCCATGAGTGTAGAAGGCCTTATGCAGGCAGACTGTATCAGCATGAATAGAAGCTCGAATGTGAGAATCAGCAATGACCATAACAGAATCACTGCATGATGATGATGATGTAGATAGAATAAAATCAATTATCATTATAAAGACTATAAGTCATTCAGTATATAGAGTTTCATGGCTTTCTCATTAAAACCAAAAGATTTTTAATGGTATTTTGAAAACCAGAGAAATACAGCAGAACCATACATGTCTAAGAAGGAGCAGCCTAGCAAATCTTTCTAGACAATAATTAATGAAATTCATATTGTTTAATTTGGCTATAAATAATGTGCATTTCTTTCTTTTCTGTATCAATTACTTTATTAGCCAGTGTTTATTGTTGAGTTTAATTTAAGTAGTGCTGTACTATTATCGCAGTTGGAGTGAGATTTCAGGGGAGGTTAGTAGTGGCAGTGAGGAGTAGTAAGGGAGGAGTTGAGCGGGGAGTGTCCTACATCTCAATTCCAGATCTGGTCACCATTATAATATATCTACAACTAATTGAGTTAAATGTCTGCCACTCATGTTACTTGTTAACATTTTTCCTACCAGTATATTAGCTACATCTCAAAGCAAACTACTCTTTACTACTATCTCCTTCCAAACATATTTTATGAAAAAAATCTTCAAGCAAATAGTAACTTACTTCTACAGACTGGAATTTTTGGAGACCACTTTCCTCCAACACAGAAAACATAAATATTTGCATCCTGAGATTCCATAAGATAGTATCCTTCATTGCACTTGAATGACAGCAACCAATTTTGAGGAACAGGTGTCCCGGGTACCTGCCTACAGGCTGCTGTATTATTACCAATTTGACATACAGGTGAAGTATACGCTCCAAATTCTGGAGGTTGAGGAAGAAGACAGCCTCCTTCAGGGGGGGATGGAGAACTAAACAAAAGTTTAAAAGTAATTATCCAGTTGTTAAATGTGTATTTAAACTAATATCCATAATTCTATCTAATCATTAATCACTATCAAGTTATGAACGTACACAGGCTTTCACACAAACATACAGAGGCATATGTATGCATGCTCACACATTCACCTATACTTGTGACTGCGCGCACGTGTGCATAACCAACCATACACACACACACACACACCACATTCACTCTCTCTGTCTCTTTCTCACTCTCGATGCCTGTGTTAATTCTAATCTCTGAATATGACAAGTAATATACTAACATAATCTAGTGATATAATACTAATCTACTTTCTAATATAATCTTATTGATATCCAAAAGAAATTACTAGTTAAAACAGGTATCACATAAAGATTTTTTTACATATCGTTATGTGTTTAGTCAATTAAAACTTTAACAAGTTAGTTATATCATATTAAATTGATATCAAGTTAACAGACTAAGATTGTTTACAAGATGTTAAAGTTAATACACTTTGAAATCTTGATTAAGTAGTCTTCTGAAAATATGTAGTAGAAATCTTAAATTTTCCAGATTCATCAGAAATTTTTTATTGTTGACACAAGCACTAAGGAATGCTTTCATGTGTTATAAGCTGCTACTTAAAATTTATTTTTCGTAGTGTTTGGAGCTTTCTTAGCATTAATATTCCACATTCTGGTACTTCAAATTTTATTTTAAGAAATGGGCTCACAGAATCATTAATAATGATAATAATATGACTGTAGAATTAGTTGTCATTGACAGACATCCAGGCATACATTTTTGGACTAATTTTTCCTTCTCTGGATTTAGCAGTAGGAAAAGTTCTACAATGTTAATTGCTTGTGGTGAGAAAAGCTACACAAACTTGTTGTATAGTACACCATTGTGTATAATATTGTAACGATGGTCTCACCTATTGTTGTATGGTACAGTGGAAACCAAATACAGTTACCAATGAAATCACTAAGTACTGGCTTTAATGAGTCACAAAATAACGATTTGAAATCAAGAAGATACTCTTATACAGTAATTCAAGTTAAATTTGTCCACACACAATAATAATGTCAACTATTAAGAGTTACGCACTAATTATGCCACAATAATCACTTTACACTATCACTTGATCCACACACTATGATTTCACCAGATGTAACTAAGCCAGCTGCTGTTGCTTATATATAGCCCGTAGATGTTCCAGAATAATTTTCCATTCTTCTGGTGGCGTGCCAGAATAATTTCCGTAATTACAAGTACTATAACAGTCTGGAGTGGTACTTTCCTGCACGGCACTGCACCTGCTTGGCTAGCCGAGAATCGTGTGGAAGGACACTCTCGATTGTTCAAAAGTGTTCCGTAATTGTCGTTACAATTACTGTTGGCTGAGTGAATATGCATTGTTGGCTGCGTTCTGTATTATCCTGTAACAATCTGCTATCCAGATGGGAACATCAGCAAGATGTCTGTTGTAAATCATGTCCTGCTAAATATTGAACAGAAGAAATTTTAAGTTTTCACACCATTACAGGAATGTCAAGTAGTACCGGTAGTACATTTGTCAGCGCTATAATAATGATATAATTATATTTAGTTAATCAACAGACATGTCATGGATAACAAAATCCAATGATAAATTCTTTATTATGACCTCAAAGAGATTTTCTTCTGTAGTACTAGCAGTTTTTTACTATCCAATGAAACCTTAACATAGCCAACCTTAAAAGACACTTCATAGCCAAGGTGATTTACCCATGAATGGAGGTGTCACATGCCTTAGCCACCACAATGGAAATACACTTGCAGATATTCATTTGGCTTGTTACTGAATGACGAAAATTTTCTCTCAGCTGTTTCATTGTGGATGTTGTTGAAGTCTGCTGTTTGTAGCCAGTTGGCAGTTTCTTTGTAATCTCTGGTAGCAACAGATCCTGTAAATAGTATAGGTAGCAAAAACTGCTGAGTTCACTCTTTTCATCTGATTGTTAGTATTATCATTTAACAGAATGGCTACATTTAGTGTGGATAAAGAGACCAGTTTCATTGTAGGTACCTTGTGAATTTGGCTTTTCTCATGGGCCAGTAATGTATCAAGACCTTTCTTCCAGTTGAGAACCATATAGAGCTGAATGTGTCCTCTGATAGATGCAGCGAGATTCTGCATCCTTGCAGGTTTTGCAAAATACCTTATTAACAATGGCACCCCAATCCAGCCAGCAGACTGGTGCCATCTGGGAGGTCCTCCCCTTACCATCAGTAGCCTTTTCTGATAACTCACATTTTAGGGTGAATTATTTGGGTTAGGAATAGGTGGGAATGTATACAGCAGTTTACGTTTAGACATGAGTTTTTACAACAAATTTATTCTGAGCATGTTGATACATTTTTGATAACGGAAAACAAGTTTTTTCAGTAATAAATAATACACAGAATTAAAAATAAATAAACAACAGTTAAAACCCACATGTATATCAACACAACACAGTGCAATGTTAATGCAGATTGTACTAGAAAGTAGCGTAGTAAGGCTTGAAAGTGCACAAACATTAACTAAAACATTAAGCACACAGTCAAAGACTGAATGACTATACCGGTACTACTATGTTGAAATGACAGACAATTACGTGACACTTCATGCATCAACAATTGAGGCTGTTCCAGACCACAGTGGTCAGCACAATGCATTTAAAGCCAGACACTGTCACAGTATCTAACACATCCTATAGCACCTGTAATACACAGCTTGCTCAACATGTCATCTGGAAAGTGACAGATTATTCTGGAATCTCAGCAGAGTATGAATATAAGAATTCAGTGGTGGTCAGTTTTGTTTATTTAGACCTGGTAATATTAGATTGTTGTTCAAAATTATTGTGGCGGTTTAGTGAGAGGTGATTATTGTGCTATCTAATGCAAAACTGAAATAAGGTGACATTTATTGTTGTTTGTTAGACAAATTTGACTTGAATCGTTGTGTGAGAGTGCCTTTGTTGAGTTGTGATATTGTGTCCAATTAAAATTTATAATTAGTGACTTTATTGGTTTCACGTATTCTGTACAACATGACAATCGCTGTTACTGTCATAACAATACTTTTACTCAAAGAGAGCACAGGCAACATAGACACAAACAGATTATATTGTTACGACGGTCTCCTTGATTGTCGTATGGTACAGTGGAAGCAAAATACAAGACACCAATTAAGTCACTAATCACCAGCTTTAATAATCACAGTTAAACAGTTTGTACTTAATAACATAGTGTCTTACAACAAATCAAATAAAAATTGTTCACATGCAATAAAATGTCAAATAATATAAAACACAATTGTATTACAATTATACCGCCCGAATATAAAACACAACACTTCGCCACAATAACCACTTGAACGCACAGAGTAATCACTTATAATCGCCCGACAATAAACTGAACTGAGCGTCCCTGAGTACTTGTATTTATACCACGCCAAAAATCTAGATTATTCCACATACTATGTATTAGCTCTACACTATGACGTAATTGATTGCGGCCTTGACACAGTGCGCATGGCTTCTGTCTAGCAAAGTCTTGCGAGCGCATGTTGACATCACATACGCACACAACATTATAGCTGGCCCCTTCTGGAACATTAGAGAATCACGTAGATGGTTCTGTAATGTCGTAACACTGCCCCCTTCTTAAGCCTTTCTTCCCGAACTGGCAAAACGTCTCTGAAGTAATACTTAGCCAGGCGATCTAGGTGGACAACCTTGAAGTTTCGCTGTTCTTCCTGTGAATCCAATAAAAAACATCATTGTTTATTTTTTTTACAGTATAGGGAACTTCCCAGTTTGACTGAAGCTTAGGTGAGCAGCCATGACGGCGCTTTGGGTTGAACAACCAGACCTGATCTCCTTCTTGGAAACCCACACTATTGCTGCGAATGTCATACCGAGTTTTAATTTTATCACTGGCAATCTTCAGCCGTCCTCTTACCAAGCAATTCATTTTCGCAGTTGGTTTTCTAATTGCAAGGAATAGTTCTGTGGCTCTTGGGACAGAGTCTCTGGTGATCAGAACAGTAAGTCCCCAGGAAGACGAATCTCCCGCCCAAACACCAATTTTTCTGGAGTCATGCCGGTTGTGTCGTGTACTGATGACCTATACCCCATGAGGAATAGTGGAATACGTTGGTCACAGTCTGTTTGGTTCTCGTCAACAACCTTCGAAAGCTGTTGTTTAAGTGTACTATTGAATCTCTCAACCATTCCGTCTGACTGAGGATGTAGAGCAATAGTAGCGTAGCCTTTCACAAAACGTCAGTAATATGAGCATAACTTCAGGAAACACCGAACTTCGTGTTTACTCTTCGGTACTTGCCAGTCTCTTACGGTGTCTACTTTATTAGGATCCATGCTAACACCCGCTGCCGAAACCAGATGGCCCAGATACTGTACTTTCTTCTGGAATAGAGAAACTTCTTCGGGCTCAGCTTCAGTTGGGCACCGTGAATTCTAGTTTTCCAAATGCTCTTTGAAAGTCTTCCCAATGACTATGACATCGTCTAAATAAACAAGGCAAATTTTCCCCATCAAGCCTTGGCGTACCAGGTCCATCAATCTTTAAAATGTTGCTGGTGCATTTCAGAGTCCAAATGGCATGATGTTAAATTGGAATAAGCCACTTGGGGTCGAGAAAACATTCTTTTCCTTGTCTTCTTGATGAAGACCCACTTCCCAATATCCACCCTTCAGGTCCAATATGGAAAACCAGTGTGCTCCGGACAACGTATCGTCAACGCAATGTAATGGATAGTAATATTTATTTGTCACGTCATTCAGCCTCCGATAGTCTATGCAAAAACGTAATCTACCATCGTTCTTTGCTACCAGCACTACCGGAGAAGACCAAGCACTTGACGAAGGCTCGATTATTCCTTCTGTCAACATGTCCTGTACTAACCAAGAAATTTCCTCTTGCTTACCTAATGGAGGCCTTCGAGGAGGTTGGCGTATCGGTGTTGAGTTCCCGGTATTAATGCGATATTGTACAAGAGAGGTTCTTCCCAATGAGTGTCCCTGAACTGCAAAACAATCTTTGAATTCATGTAAAACTGTCTGAGTTCTTTTACCTCACCATTTGAGAGGTCGTTAGAAGATTTGTTCAATAATTCCTGCAGTTCCTCTGGTAATTTGGAAGTATCCGAAGCACCGGATCTTTCTTGCGTCATTCCAGCTACCCAGGCCACAGGCCACAGCGGCGCTTAGTTCAATTTTGTGGCGATTTCTTCTAGTGCGGTTCGAAGTATTGTGGCAAAGTGCTATGCCTTTTATAATTGTGCAGGACAATTGTGTCTTATATTAGTTGACATTTTTATTATGTGTGAACAATTTTTATTTTATTTTTTGTAAGAGATGATCTTGTTGATTACAAACTGTTTTAGTTTACAAATTGTGATAATTAAAGCCGGTTATTAATGACTTCATTGGTGTCTTGTACCATTGCTTCGTTTCCCACTGTACCATACGATGATAACTAGACCATCGTAACAATATGAACTGCAGAAGTAATTTGATGTCAGATGAATACTATCAAATTTAAAACCAGTAGGCTACTATAAGAAAGCGTCCCTTCATTTAGCACACTTTTTCAAAATATTAAGAACCATGCAAAGGAATTGAGGAAATGAATTTATTTTTTAAGTAGAGTCCCTTAAGCCTAACTAAGCTTATTTAGAAATTTAACATAAAAAATTTATATTTTATTGTCTAGGTATAACGTTAATTTCTTTCTTATAATTTTTATAAAATTAAAAAATAGATCTAGATTTTTTTTATTCTTTGACTAAAGATTCAACAAGCTAATGGTAAACTAATATTCAGTGACTATGTAGCTTAATGAAATTAATATAGAATTAATTACTAACTTTCAAGGATGCCAATGCCTTAAAAATAAGCACACAATATTTAAATAACAACTGTCTTCCATTTGTATTATTAACAAAAACTGATCATTTAATTTCAAAAAATCATACTTAAATAAATCAAAGAGCCTTTTATGCTTTCAAAAAAATACTTCTGTTAAAAAGAACAAAAAATCTCTCTCTCTCTCTCTCTCTCTCTCTCTCTCTCTCTCTCTCTCTCTCTCTCCCATACACACACATACGCGCATGCTCGCATAAAGAATTTCGACGAAACTGAAACATCGAAGCATGATAATGTTTTGGAACAAAAGTTTTCTAGACTGTGGGGAATCGAAAGTGTGGAAGCGTTATATTTTTCGATGACGCATCACGCATTGTGTGGAATGACCCCCAGCATAAAACATTATCATGTTAATATCTGTAGCTTGCAGCCCCCTCTGAGCTCCTGGTAAATCCAGTACTGTGGACAACAAACCAAAGAATAAACTGTGCCTTGTCTCACTCACTCACTCACTCCCACACACTCTTGTTTATTAAAGTTGGATGTAGATCTTAAATATTTTATACATCCAATTATTATACAAAGTAAAATATTCTAGTAAATAATATTTGAAAGAAAAACTAATACCTCAGTATATTTTGGAATTAACAGAATTTATTTCAAGCTTACTCTGTAATATTCAGTTGTTTGCAGCTTAATTCGATATCATCAGATCCATCTGCACATTTCTTGGTTCCATCACACATAGAAACAATATCAATGCATTCCCCAGATGTACATTTAAACTCATCACTAGCACAAAAATCAAATCATAAAAGATATAATAATTTAAAATACAATAACAAAGATACAATAATAAATGATACAATTGTTTAAAGACACATACATAATTTCTGTATAACTATATTTAACACAGTCAGTTGCAGAAAGCACATCTGTGATAAGTCCAAAACATATATCCGACCATTCTGCAACTCCATTGTAAGTCTGTAGCCGATCCAACGGGATGAGGCATTTCGACATGGACTATTCAGTTAGCTGCGAGAGTCATTGTGTAAACACATATTGTCTGTGAATGTCGTATTCATATTGTGTGAATATTGAAAAAGAATACAAGCTGTACAAAAATGTGAAAAAATTCAGACAGTGTACTAACTTATACTATACTATAATCAGAAATATGCTTATACTATTTTCTGTTGACTGTAAAGATTTTACTACATTTTCCTACAAAATTAACTAGTAAATATATACATATGAAAAAAAGATTACGGCTCTTAATAAGAAAAACATGAGTTGAAATAATTATATAATATAAATATATAAAGATTTTAAATATTAAAAAGTCCTTAAATTGACCTTAAAAAACTAAAATTAAAACAATATTTTTCTACCCTTAAAAGAATTAAAGGATTTTTAAGGAATATGATGAATGAAGATTGTTTACACGCGTATACTCAAGCAGTAATATCAGTGAATAAAGACAATCCACAACATAAGTAATTTTGACGAAAATGTTATCAAAAATTTCATGTCACTGAAAGACAGGCAAATTGATTTTGTGTATAAACAATAACCTTTATCATTAAATATTTAATATGTTTTGTTAAGTACGTAATACACTTTGGATTTATATGCGTTTATAATGTGTGCAAATATTTCCCTGGACATATTGAATGTGACTGTCTCTTTTACATTAAAAAATTTAAACAATAAGGACTAATATCTAATGATTGCATACATGTTAAATAATATACCTATAAACTTTGTATGTAGTAGACTGTTGTTAACGACATTAAGAACAACACAAATGTTTCTGTCACAAGCCGCTTCTGGTTATTTTACACTAGTGAAGTGTATGGTGTCAAGTTTATGGTTACAAGCTTATGGTTTGTATATCTTTCACTTCAGTGTTTGCTTACATATTTTTATTATTTGTTACATGGTTTGTAGTTGTTTAATCATGTTTTACTGACCCTTACTCTTTTCTTTTTTGTAATTATTTTTTACACATTTGTATGCCTCAGCTTCTACCTTCTTACTTCACTTATTTATTTATTTGTTATGTTTTATGTTTTACTGACTTTTTAAATACTATTAAAAGTGGAAATTATTTTTTTATCAATTTATGGCAACATGCTTCTTGTTTGAAGTAATCTCATTAAAGATTCAAGTTAGAATAGTGTTCTTGAGATTGTATTGTTGTTATGAAGTAGTTGGCCTACTTCTTATTCTTCATCTTACATAGTATTGCACTATAACACCATATTTTTTAATTTTGTTCAATCACTAAGTCTTTTATGCCCAGTGTATAGCTTATCTAAATATCTTTTTACATAATTTACATGTGTTTGGACATTTTACAACCACTAATTATTTATGAATTTTATTAGATTACCAAACTTTACATAATGTCTGTGGTACCTTGATTATTCTGTCTTAATTTACCTTCTATTTCTTTAAAATGTTTAAAATCTATTAAATTGTGATTTATCTATTTTTTTAGAATTTACACATTACATACATAATTTAAGTTAGTTTATTACAATTTCTTCACATATTCATTCTTCTTTATATTATTTTTTCAACATATTTATAAGGATTTCAGACCAACATATTTACTACCTACTAAAAGGTTTCAGACCTTTATCAAACTTTATAATATGGACTATGTTCGATTTAGAAACGTAAAATTGTTTACAACATTTACTTCTTTTAAATAGTTATTATGATTTGTTGTTAATTTTCAGCAGTACAATATACAGCAGGCCTGTATTTGTGTGTGTGTGTGTGTGTGTGTGTGTGCGTGTGTGTGTGCAACATTATATTTATTTCTAATATTTATTAATATTATAATATCACAATATTAATTTTAGTATTCTTCTTCTGCACTACAAGGATTAGGCATTTGCCTGTTCCGTCCTCACAAACTTACGACCACTGTTTTTGTGGTCTTCCTATATCTCTTTTCCCTCTTGAGTTGTAGTTAAGTATCTTTTTGGGTATTCTCCCATTTCCCATTCTATTTACATGATGTTTCCATCTTTCCATTCATTTAGTGCATATACATTTAGTTCATTTCGCACGTCTTTAGTTGCTTTTAGTGCATCTTGTAATTCACTCATTGATATCTCATAAACGTCCATGATTTCTCCTTCGTCATTAAGGGTTGGGTTACTATTTTGTTCTTCTTCTTGTTTACACCACAGCTCTTTGTAATGTCCAATCCACTGATCTTCTTTAATGATATTAAGTTTTGGCACATCTTTTTCTGTTCTGTTTAAATGCCTCATAACTTTATATGCGAATGACTGTCTTCCGTGTACATTGTGTTCGATATCAGAGATAAATTTACCCCAGGAATCTCTGTGAACTTTACGGGTCAATTGTTTGGCATAATGTCTCTTGTGTGTATACAGATCTCTCGCTTGTTGAGTGTTTTTCTGTAGAAACTCTATATATGCTTTCTGTTTTTCATTAGTAGCTATCTGTAATTCCTCGTTCCATACCCTTAGGCCTTTCTTATTTCTTATCCTTTTCTTCTTTCGTATTGCTTCTATTGCTGCTTTCTCAATACAGATTCTTATATTATCCCATTCTTTAGCAATGTCATTACTAATTGGCCCTTGTATTAGATGCTAATCTAACCTGTTTCGGTAAAGATGTTTCACGCTTTCTTCTCAAAGTAGATATATTTTAAATACTTCTTGATTTTCAGATGTTCTTTTCGTTTTTGTTTTCTCCATCTTGCTAACGATGTGTTTGTGGCTACCAGTAGTCTATATTTAAGTTGCTGCCTCTATATGCTCTTACGTCTTGAACCAAGTTTTTAATTTTATCGTTTGCGATAATATATTCTATAAGGGATCTTTGGCTTCTCGCACTCAATGTGTATTTATGAATATATTTTTTCGGAAAAAGGTGTTAGTTAATTAATTTTAGTTTTCTACCTAATTAAAACTTGAATTATAAAGTTTCAAGGATGCCAGAAGAATGTTGACCAGAATAAAAATTACATTCTAGTTGAGACCAGGAGAAATGAAATCAGTGGACCTCATACGGAAAGCTATGGACAACTGAAATCTTTAATATAATACCTATGAGAGAAATAATTTGAGCAGCACTCTGTATTAATCCTATCTTACACCTGTGTTCTTAAACCTAATGGAAATTCAGTAATAACACATTCTCACCATGGACATCATCATGGCTCAGAAGACAAACAAGCACCGTGGACAATATGGTCTCTTTCATAACACACAGTAACAAATAAAATTTGAATATAAAAATGTACAAAGTCCTGTTACATATTTCTTGACAGTCCATGAATAAAAGATGTAAAGTAAATGAATTATTTATTGTCGATATGTTATTGTTTTATTGTTGATGATAAATGTTTGTATTGATCAGTATCTGTGAGTATCTTAAACCGAATGTCCTGTGTACCTGTGAGTATTATTCACATATCTTCAATTTGTCTTCATGCATGCTGCTAAATACTTGATTTGTATAAAGAAAAGTTTACATCAAATATGTCACTTACGGTTTGCATTCTGCCTGTCGTTTGGTTCTGTGTAAAATTTCTCTTGTCCATGAAATGCTGGAATAAGTCTCTACCACCAGCACTATAAAACATAACATAAAATATAACCTCAATTGTCTTTACAATAATACATTTTCATTTAATATTTTGCAACGGAACACAGGATGATAAGCTATGCTGTTTGTATCAGAGCACATGGATGACGAGCATTTTCTTGACTAAATTTGTATTATGTAATATTTTGTCTTTTAGTCGTAAGTTTTGTATTTAGAAATGGATTAGAATGTAGGGTATACCAAACTCTTCAAAAAAAGGTGTTCTATATGGTCATGTATTTTTTGAGAGAATTTGTGCACATGTGCGGGTGTGATAACGTGTGTTCGCGATATCTTCCGCGGTAGTAAACCGATTGACGTGAAATTTTGACAAAGAATTATTTAGGTAAATAGCTTCAATTTGTGTATACTCTGAGGTTCATAACTATTTTAGAAATATGTTTTTTTTAAGTGAAGAAAAACTCAATTGTAACTCTTAACAATGATAGGGTAATCAAATTTGTAGATAATTTCCATGCAGGCCTTTGCTAAATTATACAAAGTTTTTCAGGAAATTCGTATATCTGTTTTTCCATCAATCATGTGACTTGGGCTTAGCCAATCAGAATACACTAAATTCAGTAAGATTCATTCGTTGTAGAGTTAGGATGTTCACAGTTCTGCTTTAGCATCTGCAAGGGGAAGTTGTACCCGGTGAAGTGAGTTGTTCTCTTACGAACATAGAAATATCATATATAAAATAAACCTTGGTAATTCTTAACGAAGTTTTGCGTTAAGAACCGTGTGGGTAAAATATATTAGATAAAAATTATAATGTAATATATATGTAATATGTATATATATATATATATGTAGGCCTATATATATATATATATATATGTAATTATATGTAATAGTGCTGTTTTCGTGTAAGTTAAGATATCCGCTTAGGGAATTTAAAGACACTTCAAGATATCGTGGAAGGTGTACATTAAATGCACCGCATTAATTAATACCATATTAATCCTGAGATTAAGAAAATATAAAGTATAAGTTAATACTAAACTGTACGAGTGAAATTTATAATCATTGTGAGTAAAAAATGTATGAAGAAACTAATTAATGTTAGCAGTCAAACATAATAACAACGAGACTCATTGAAATATCGCTGCTGGAGCCGCCTGCCGTAGAAGAGGACGATAAGACGAAGAGGACACCAGGAAGGAATGACACTAAAGACGAGGATGCCAGGACGGGAGCGACGAGAGGAGAGGAGGACGTTGCAGCAACCAAGTAAAATCGATTTATATTATCGAACAATACAAACTATTATTTCTATTATCAATACATGACATTTTATAATACAATGTACATCTTAAAAACTATATTTGTGTGTATAATAAATAATTTTTCATTTCTTCCATATTGACGTATTTGTAAATTTCGCACACTTACCATATCATTATTAGTATACTCAAATTTGAACTGTTGCAATTTATAAGTTCTTATATTGTGTATACCTTATATACTTTCCTTAACCTGTATCCCATTACAGTAAACATTTGTGTGTGTGTGTGTGTGTGTGTGTGTGTTTATGTGTGTGATGAAACTGATCAATTCTTGAAATGCGTTATCATGTCATATATCTAGAACACGTGGGGTTGGAGATATCTCCTCTTCGGTGGAGATACTTTATGGTTAACAAGGAAAAAAAATTAAGATGAATGACTAAATTGGATCACTAAATATCCTGTTTTTGTGTCAAAAAAATTATTTCTCTACTAAAATAATACATCTACCTTGATTTTGTTTCTTTTAAACTAGCAAAAATATATTAAGGCACATTTTGAACTTAATATTCAGCTGCAATGGAGAATAATTTCTGTACCTAGTTCCGTGAGTAACATACACGTTGAGTACGTTGAGGAAAGTTAATATTAATTCTCAGAAAAAGTGGAAAGAATTACCGTAAAGGTGCATAACATAGACGGTTGGTATTAGAGTTAGCTGTAACGAGGACAAAACTAAGTTGCATATGGTACTCAATTGGGGAAATCTACGCTGAAATGAGGCTGTTCATCATAATAACATTATGTTTTAGTATTTTTAAATTTTACAAATTATTTAAATAACATTGGTACATTGAATTCTGGCAGCATGCATATTTGTTTATTATGTAGTTATAATTTTAATATACTTATGTGAAAACATGTAATTCAATTAAAACTCACTGAACTGTTTGGTTTTTGGAATTAAATGATAAACATTGTAACACAGTTTCAGTGTACAAAAGCCCTACATATGTGAAAGTATCATATTTATGTTTAGAATTATTGAAAGTCAGTGAAAAGTCATCTTCAGCCACTTCTCACCCAGGGTCCTTCAATAACTCAGGAACAAGCAAGAGCCTTTCCTCGACGACCAAAGTAGGTTTTCTAGTCACTTCATTTGTCTTTATACAATGTCTAATTAGTTTGTTGATGCTTGCTTCAAACTCTTGCAGACTCTCCCCGGAACATTGTTGCCTTGTTCTCATACTGAGTGTAGTAAACATCTCGCAATATTCATCACTATACCGTAATTCGTCATAGATGTTCAGGCTATCAAGCGCACCTTTTGTAGTAGCTCTGTGGCAGGTCCTTTTCAAGTGAGAAATAGTGAGACGGCTTTGTCAGTCTCCGTCCAAGTATTTGGGCATACAGCGGCTTCAAACTGCCGAAGATACGTTGTCCAGTGAGTGCTTCCATCAAATGTCGGGACCTCGACTTGAACTGCCCAAATTACAAGCAAAGTGACTTTATCTAGTGTTTTATTTGCTGTGTTTTTTCTGTTTTACCGTGGTACATTCTGTTCAGCAACTAGTTTTGAAACGCATGGTTGTATTTTCATTAACTGTTTAACTTCAAACAAAATTATCACTGTTGCACACAGTGATAATTCCGATCTGACGATGAGCTGAGAAGCTTGAAAGCGCTAATCGGAATAATTTTTCTATAGTGGTGTGCACCAGTGATACTTCTGTTTGTGATCTAACCACTAACACAACTTTCTTCATTAAACTTCTGTTTGACTTCACATTTATTTTTTTCTCTTATGTTTGCAATTGCAGATAAGTCTTGTATTGCACATATGTTTGTTGGCATTGTTTGTTCTTTATTTGAGAGACAGATTTTTCTACTATAGGCAATCTTACCTCTTCCCCATTGAGATCACCCCGTAACTCACCAAGTCACCATGCAGGAGACACAACTCTGCGGCAGTATGCTATTCATCTGTTTTTCATAGCTTCAAAAAAGGCTTCCGTTTTATCTGCTTCTTGCTTACGTTTTTCTTTTTGTTGACCTTCAGATCCCAAAAGCCGTCTCGTTTAAACCATATATAGATCCAGAATAATTTTCCATATTCCTGGCAGCATGCCGACATCATTTGCATAGTTAGGAGAGCTCGAAGAGTCTGGACCCAACGCGAGTGCACGACCTTGGCAGAGACATCGCACGCTGGGTTAGTCGAGTAACGTGTACAATGATGCTCTCACATTTTTGAGAGCCTTACGTAATTGTTGTAGCAATAAGAAGTCTGTCGCCAACTTTAGACTTAGACTTTATCACTTTCTCTGGAAGTTTATTTAAAGACTCTTTCTCCCTATCGTCATTAACTTCTGCAGGTTTCACGACGATCATTCTTTAAATGGAATTCTTATAATGTTTAATGATATCTACTACCCTACCTTTCCACCTGTAATCCTTATTGGACTCGAAGATCATTTTCATGCGATCATTCTGCCGTTATTTCGAGTGTTAGATTTTCGTCTTAGGGAAATTCTTTCTAACCGGAGCGTGAATTTCTTTAGCATAAATTGTAGTGTCTTCTTTAGATAGCTCTCTTTTAGTAATCTGCTTAGTTTCTTTTTTGGATTTCTTAGTAAATTTTCTTTTGCTAGTTTTACAGATCGAACACTTGGCTGTTATCCTATAAGCTATAAACCATTATTAGTCTAAACTGTCTTTGAGAAAATTTTCATTGTCTTCATTTTACATTTGTAACAGAGAATTAAATCGGTAGGTACAGAGCCCATTTAAATTCAATTATATTTTTATTTATATAAGTAAAACTTAAAATTGCTAGTGCAATCACTGTATTCAATCAGCCGGAGAATGCATGTATGCCTATAAACTAGAAGAATTTAAAATTCATTTGCCCAAAATATTTCTCTCGAAATGTATTAAGGATTTCTCTCGTAAGACCATTAAGGATTTAAATAAAAATAATTATTTAAATCTGGTCTATAAGGGCCAAATGATGAGAAATTTCTTTTAGTAAACTTAAAGCTAACTAAAATTATCCCTGATAATAATTTTATTAAAATATTTTTGAATCATTTTATAAAAATATTTATATTTTTTGTATTAAAAAATTCTTTTATAATTCAATTTTTAATAAAATAAAAGGAAAGTGTAAGGAGTAGAAGTGCGGAATGTGTAGGTGGTACTACGGAGTGGGTAAGGTAGTGTAGGCCTGTGTGTTGTGACTGTCGTATTGTATTCAGCTGAGGACGTGCCCGGGATTTGGCTGTTCGTCTGTCTCTCTCAGACGTCTCCACCTTACTTTCTTTACATTACTTTTCTACCTTACTTTCTTTATTGTGCATTTTTAAGGTGACCTGCACGACTACTGTCCGACGCTTCATAGGTCAGGAGTTTTGTTTTCGGGTCTTACGTCAGTTAGGCCTATTCTAAGAGAGAAGAGAGACTTAGGCCCTACTGTTAGAAATGTGTGCTGTGAGAGAGAGAGAGAGTAGTAACGTGTAGATGGGGGGTAAGAATGAGATGCGAGAGAGAACGTGGTGAAGAGGGAAGTGGGTATAGTGAATGCGTAATGGAAGGGGGAGGGGTGAGGACGGCCACAAGGAAGCCTACACAGTTTCGAAACTGAAGTTTCTATATTACGAAATTTGGTTATGGCCACTCGCTGAATATCACTCAAGAGGTCACGCGTCTCAACTTTGCCCGCCCGCGTGCGAGAGTCTCTAGAATACAACCAGAGAACTCTCGCTTAGTTACCTTGTAACTTAATGCACTCGGCCGTCAGCACAAGCAAACTAACAAGGATAACACAGTTCGTATTAATTAACGTTAAAATGATGCGCTAGTTAAAGAATTTGTTACTAGCCCGCATTATGTAGGCCTATAACTTAACAATATATTTCGATATAGATTCGCTGTGCGTGTGAATTTATATGAGTCGCAAGATGTTGCGGTATAGAAATCTACCGCATGCCCGGAAGTTGTGGCTTGACAAAGAGGCTGCGCGGCCGTCTGTCCAATTCACAGTACAAAATATTTTTTATCTTATGTTTAACTTAATTATTAAACAGTTTTTGTAACGAATTATTGTAGTGTTCGGTGTCTGACTAACGTAATGTTTTTTTTATACGATTTAGATTTCAATAAAGAGTACAAAATTGAAAGTATACTCTTTCCCTTTGACTTTTCTATAGGTGTCTTGGGTATCTAATTTTCATATGTGTCTTGGAGTGCTTGTTGGAGATATATATTAAAGGACACTACAAATGATCGCAAAAGGAAACCATGATAAATGACTTTTTAAAAGCTAGGTAAATAGACGATCCCTCCCAAAATTTGTCGAGTATTATTTTACATATTGTTGTGCAGGTTTCTTCTTTAAAATTTATTGATATTCTTTTGGCTCCTAAATTGCACTAGGATCCAGCATCTACTTATGTAGCCTAGGGCAGTGGTTTCCAAATTTTCAGTCCGCGAACCCCCCAAATAATTTAAAAATTTACGGACCCCGTTTGAGTTCTGAAATATAACAAACAGTAAATATGATAGAAACTCTTATATTTTAATTAAAATGTATTAAAATCAAAATTCTCTTAATTTCCAAAATTATAATAATAATGATAAGAAACATAGTTTAATGTGAACAATGAAGCTGCTTTTGCACAATTAGCTCTTTAAGATCTTTAAATGTTTGTTAATTTCAATATTAAGTAACTCTCGACATCAAGTTTATCTCTTAACGTTGACTTTAAGTAAGTGAACAGGGAGACTGCGGTTTTACACAAGTAAGTAGAGGAAAACAAAGTTAAACACTTCAGAACTCTTTTTCCGAGTTCAGGATAGTCAGTCATTGCATATAACCATGTAACGTTTATTTTTGAAAAATATTTATAAAATTGTAAAAGTAGTACAGAATAGCTAAAAATAATGTGTACCAACAGTTCTATTTGACAAAGAAGTATGTGAGGGTGTGTGAAGGGAAAGTCGGTAAGACTGTCCTCTTGGCATTGTAACCTACAGACAGCTTGATGTGTTACGGCTGTAAAGTTAAGTGTCTGACAAAAAGAGTGACACTTACTAAATGTATGTGAGACGTTGTATTTCGCATCAGGCAGCTGGGCTGAGTAAGAAAGGCATAAACCCCAATAAACCAATTTACCCTTTTTAAAACTTTGACACAGATTGAAAGCAAAGAGTTTGTCAATTCGATACGGTACAACATTAGAGGCCAGAACAATTGCAACATAGAAATTTGACGAAAGTCGTGCTTACAAAGGAAGATTCGTTCCAGACTCAAAACAATGCTAGAGTGCAACTTGAAATATAACAATGGTACAGCAGATCGAACAACACCAGTATTGTATCTACGTTAAAGTGTAACAGAAAGTGGACACTAGGAGAAGGCCACGAGAGACAAAGAAATGTCGCCTGATTTACAAGGGGAAAGCGAAACTCACGAATTCTGGAGTGCGTGAATGAGATTCCTAGTAAATAGAGAAAACGGCTGTAGGAACAATCAGGACCAATGGGAGTTCGACAAGAGAGCCACGTATAAAACAGATATACTCGAAAACCAATTACAAATATACAATTTGTTACACTGGTTAAGGAACCAATAAGAGTATCCAAGCAGAGGGAAGATTCAACAGCGGTAGGCGGGATGAGAGTTTACTTGGTAGATCTCAGTACAGAAAAATATCAGTCTACTATAGTCAGTGTACTCATCAGCAGTCTAGTCTAGTTAGTTTAGCAGTCTAGTATTCATCATCAGTCTAATACTCATCAATTACAAAGTGATAACCACAAAACATTTTAATTCGCAAGAGTGTTGATCTTCACCGTAATTTAAACAAAGTGTCGGAGAATACGCTAACAGACACTCTACAATTACAATCATTCACAAGAAACTATAAACATCACAGCAGCTTTGATTAATACAGAACACATTAACATAGAGACTCAGTGCATATTCTACAACAGAGACATTAGACATAAAATTCAGCAATCTAAAGAACTATTTAAAACACAGTACACATGAACTTTTTCTACATCAACTAAAGACACTCATATTCAACACAATAGGTGTGCCGTGAAAAGTGAACAGGTCGAGAATGCGTCAATAATTAAACAGTGATTGTGAGGTGCAGTGATCGCGAAAGGATACGTAAGCTACAACGACTACGGAGATCAGCAACTACAACACAGAGGACCACATGATATCACCGAGAATATGAACTACTAATAATCAACGTTCTCAAACTAATGGTATTTTTAGAGTTAACTCAACGAACTCAATTCATTCAAGTCAAAGAACTCACACTAATAAGTAATTAACCTTGAGAACTGCCTCTCAGTGCTCTGCATTCGACTGAAGCGAAATAAAACGTCTACTAGTAAATTCTTAAAAAACCATATCTAACAATAATATAAATTTGCCAAATACAATTGTAGATTATAAGTTACAATTATAAGTGTTATAAATTTAATAAATGTTCATTAATCGCGATTTCAGAGATCATTATTGTTAAGATCAGAGAAATGATTATACGTAAGGAAATATCCATACAGAAGATTATATTTGTAATTTACTACAACTTGATTCATTAAATAAGCATTAGATATAATATTGTTGTTGTGTGTTTGGCAAATGAATCCTTTATATCCACATCCTTGTAGATATGAGGTGGCGCCCGGGAATTTAAAACATTTTGGCAGTAAGTAATTTATAGAGTAAAGATTTCCATATAAAAGATAATTATTAATGTATGCAAGTAAATTTGCATAAAATATAAATAAATTCTTATATTTGACTGTACGACGCGTGGCATTAGTCTTATATTTGTCGCCCAACTCGCGTGGCAAAATCTAAATTTAGATTTGTCAAAAAGGCAGATGAATGAATTGAGTTAAATAAGTTAACTAAACTGAGAATTAGAAATAAAATAGAAATATTAGTAAATAGAGTAGACATTAAGAACATAGGGCTAGTAATTGTAACTACAGTTGCTTAGTCACGGTTCGAATATACGGTATATGTTGACGCGAAGTAAGGCACGAAAAATGGAAAAAGAAACACCTTATACGACAACGGTCAATGAAGAAGAAACACAAGTACCAAGGAGAGCTGAAGAGAGCGAAGAGATGGAGATATATAACCAAATGGGAGATCCTCAAGTCATAGCAATGATGGAGGAAGAAATCAGAACGGATATTGAAAATATAAGGGCAGAAGGACCACACGCAGAAGTTGAACAAGTAAGTGCGACAGTACCACAGACGGAGAAGGAACAAATAAGGGCAGAAGGACCACAGCCAAAAAGTGAGCTGCAAATGCTATACGAATTGATGAGAGTAGATAACAAGAAATTACAGAATAAATTAGAAATAAGTCTGAGTAAATTACATGAAGACAATAAGCAATTACATGAAGACAATAAGAAATTACATGAAGACATTCAAGATATTAAAGTAAATCAGAAGAAATTAGAAGAAAAAGTTGAAGCAAATCAGAATAAATTAGAAGTAGCTATTAAGGATATTACAGGAAAGCACACTAAGTTAAGAGAGGAGATAAAAAACGATATGAACACGTTGCATGA
This sequence comes from Magicicada septendecula, assembly GCA_034769895.1. NCBI lineage: Eukaryota > Metazoa > Arthropoda > Insecta > Hemiptera > Cicadidae > Magicicada > Magicicada septendecula. The sequence continues at coordinate 421,231,955 of CM068375.1, forward strand.
CAAATTAGTTGGTGATATTCAAATAGTGAATAAAACATGGCGAGAAGAATTGAATAAGACTGAGCATAATTTTGGCGAGGTGGTACAGCAACAAAGTGAAAAATTTAAGTGTGAAATACAAAAAACTACTCAAAACTTAAGTGAAAATTTAAATCGAATCAATCAGGAAGTGAGAAGAGAAATAAAAACAACGAAAGAGGTCGTCCGAGAAGAAGTCAGAAATATTTCTACCGTAAACAAAGAAGAAATGGAAGAACAATTAAGAAAATTAGCTGAAGAAAAGGGTCGACGCATCGACGAGATGAAAGAAGATCAAGAGCAATTAAAACGAAAATTAACAGAGTTGGAGTCAAGACCAATGGTAAACAACCAAAATACTATTGTGGCTAACCAAGAACAGTTAAAGGAGGTACGGTACAACGGACGAGACGCATACCCCATGGAATTCCTAAAAGAATTAAAAGAGGTTAAAGAAATATATTACCCCAGCGGAGGTATTAAGTGGATTAGCAGGCATCTAGAGGGTGAAGCAACAGTATGGTGGAGAATCGTACAATCCCAAATACATACGTTTGAACAATTCGAGGAGGCGTTTACCAAGAAATTCTGGAGTCAACAAATTCAAGAAAAGATACGGGACAGCTTGGAGTACGGATGTTATTATCCGAATGGTAAACTCACTATGGTGCAATACCTCGAGAATAAAATTCTACAGTGCAGACAACTGATCCCACCAATCTCGGATCAGCATTTAATTCGCAAACTTGCACGACACTATAGTAAGGAAATAGAAGTTGCCATCATAACTAGAGGCGTCCAACAAGTAGATCAATTTGAAAGCTTACTAAATGAATTTGCTACCATTCAACAACGAGAAATGAGAGGATCGTATCGGTCGCCACAACAAACAACGGCTGACAACGGTGGAAGACATATTAACAATAGCTATCATAAAACGAAGGGTATGAAAGTGGAGACTGAACACGAGGTTCACAGACCTGGGTGGCGCAATAAACAAACGTTTGGCACAGAGGATAGGGGAACAAAACAGCCCATTGTCAACACAGTGACAAGTGAGCGACAACTACCTGGTCCTTCACAAGAATCACGTACAAAAAACGACCAGCCAACCCATTATCGCGGCAACAATTCTTAGCTAGTCGAAAAATAGATAACCAGTTAGACGTAGCATTAGATTATATTGATATTCGTGAAGAATTGGATAAAATGGATGAAGAAGAAGAAACCACTAATTTCCCGTACAATAAATGTCCGGAAATAAAAATAAAATTAAATAATGTGGAAGTAATTGCACTTATTGATTCGGGCAGTCAATTAAACGGAATTGCCGAAACGTGGTTCAACCATAATAAAGATAAATTAGGTAGAATCGAGTTATTAAACTTATCGAATACCAATATAAAAGGTGCATTCGGACATAAATCAAAATTAATACGAAAACAAGTATTTTTAGAAGCTGAGGTTCATAATTATAAATTTGACTTAGTATTTTTTATCATCCCTGGACTGAATAAAGACTGTATACTAGGAATAAATATGTTGAAGGAAGGTGAGTGTACTATAGATTTCCAGCAAAATGTAATGCATATTAAAAATAGAAATTATAAGAAAAATGTAGAGGATCCTAATGAAATTGTACATATACATCAGATCGCTGTGGATAAAGAAACGGCTGATGAGAAATCTATTAACTTTCAAGAAGCTGTCGAAGAGTTAGCTAATATAAATACAGAAACGAAGAAAAAATTAACTAAAATATTGATGAAAACTAGAAAGCTATTTCGAGAAGAACCAGGCCGAATTCATGGATATGAACATGAACTACGTGTCACGGACAACACCCCCTTCTTCCAAAAGGGATGGCCTATACCAATTGCCTATCAAGACAAAGTTGAAGAGGAGATCCAGAAAATGTTAAGATACGGAGTGATCGAGCGAGCGAGCAGCCAATATATCAATCCCATGGTGACGGTTATAAAAAAGGACCAGAGCGTAAGATTGTGTTTGGACGCCAGGAAGTTAAACAAGGTGATGATACCTGACTTCGAAGGGGCACAACCAATCAACGAGCTCATTGCTAATTGCGGAGGAGTAAAATATATGTCATCGATCGACCTACGCTCCAGCTTCTGGCAGGTACCACTTAAGCGAGAATGCAGGGACTTCACCGGGTTTCTATATAAAGGAAAGACTTACCGCTTCACAGTCACACCGTTTGGATTAAAGACAAGTTTGGCCAGCCTGACGAGAGGATTGGATACTGTGTTGTCAGATGCAGTCAAGAAATTTACGATAATATATGTAGACGACTGCCTATGTCTATCTAACAGTCTGGAGGAACACCTCACACATTTAGATCTATTATTGACCAATTTATACGAAGCAAACATCACAGTGAACTTAAAAAAATCACAGTTTTTTCGTAGAGAAATTAATTATCTTGGTTACTGTTTATCAGTAGAAGGCCTTAGTCCTATGCCAGACAAGGTAAAGGCAATCCAAAATTTTCCACGTCCAAGAAACCAAAAGCAACTAAAAGGATTTTTAGAGCTTACAAATTTTTATAACAGATTTACCAGTCGATATGCTGAAACAACATCTTTATTAATACAATTGTTAAAGAAGGAGCGCTACTTCAAGTGGACGGAGCAGCACGACCGACAATTTAAATTAGTCAAAGAATTATTTATAGATACTGTAATTTTAAAACACCCAGATCTCAAGAAGCAATATTATTTACAAACAGATGCCAGCAACTACGCACTAGGAGGGCAATTGTTCCAATATGATGACGAAGGACACATCGCCGTCGTAGCTTTTACTAGCAGAACTTTCAAAGGTGCTGAATTAAACTATCACACAACCGAGAAGGAACTGCTGAGTATCATACATTGTTTGAAGAAATTTCGGATATACTTATTAGGACATAAATTCACAATCATAACAGATAATAAAGCTCTCACATTCCTACACAAATGCCACCTATCAAATGCTAGAATTACCCGCTGGATACTGTGCATCCAAGAATACGATTTCGACATTGTGCATTGTAAAGGCAAAGAAAATATTGTAGCCGACATACTAAGCCGAAACCCAGAGGACTCTATGGACAGTAGTGATGTCAATTTTAGTGAAGAGATGGAAATTAATAGTATTACCTTGAAATTGGATAAGAAAATAATGAAGGATATAAAAAATATTGATAAATTACAACGCCAAGATCCTAAATTGAACAAAATTATTTGTGAATTAGAAAGTAAGGAAGACTCTAAATTAAGTAATAAATATCAATATGTTAAAAAAATCCTATACCGACAAGACAAGAAGTCATGGAAAATATATGTACCGAGTAACATGAAAGAAAATTTAATTCAAGAATTACACGTTGTATACGGACACTGCGGTATACAAAAAACCGAAAGACTTTTTCGAGAGTACTTTACTGGTGACAGAATAAACAAAACGATACATCAAATCATTACTAAGTGCGATACATGTCAGCGATGTAAGGATCATCATAAGAATAATGTAGGAGAAACCATCCCGATGCTGCCAAAGAAGAAAGGGGAGTTAATCAGTATGGACTACTATGGACCCTTAATCACATCGACTGGAGGTGTTAAATACATTCTTGTTATCATCGATAATTTCACAAAGTACGTCAAACTTTATGCGTTGAAAAGAGCTACAACTCGTGCTACCATAAATAGACTCAAACAATATATAGCGTCATGGGGAAAACCGTTATCAATTGTCACTGATAATGGAACACAATTCACGACTAATGTTTGGACAAGGAGTTTACGAGAACTAGGAATTACACCGAAGTTTACCGCTATTCGGAACCCGTGTACAAATATAGCCGAGAGAACTAACAGACAACTAGGTAACTTATTTCGAGTATTTGTCAAAGAGAAACACTCAAATTGGGCCAAGTATATCCAAGCCATTGAAATTTGTTTAAATGAGACATACCATAGTACCATTGAGATGAGTCCAATCGAGGCACACTGTGGAAAGAAACCAACCAGAGAGTGGACCAAATTTATTGACAGAAGTGTGATTTCCGAACCAACTACTTATAAGCCGGAAGACATTTACTTAAGGATTAAAGAAAAGAGAGAGCGACATGCAAATAAGATGAACCAAAGAGAACTAACAACATTCGCCATCGGTGACCTGGTATTAGTTAAAACATGTCCAATATCCGATGCAATGAATAAGATAATAGCGAAATTTTGCGACCTGTACGAAGGACCATATAGGGTTGCGAAGCAAATAAGTAAAGCTACTTATACGTTAGAATATTTGGACGAGAAGAAAGGAACAAGAGGAAATTTCAATGTCCGACAGCTAAAGCAATATATTACCTGACAAGAAGAGCAGTAAAAGGAAATAATGCGTTAGTAACGATCGGTTACGTGAGTAAGCAAATTGTAGCACTCATATAATAAATATGATATAATAAAGTTATGTATAATAATTGTAACATTTAAAAGTAATAATCGAAGTAAGATTGTCAACTGACGATGTATAACAGAGTAAAGATTTATTTTTGTATATTATGTATAAGAATAAAAGTATATCTAAGAAAAACAAAACAAAGACATTGAACAATGACTAACAATGAAAGTAATGATAAGAACTAAGTGATAATTAATATGATATTATGAATTTTCTTGTTGTTGTATGCATTTGCAAGTAGAAAATGATTGACAAATGAAAAAAAAATATATAAGTGGATACTTAACTAATAGGAAGTAAGAAAGAACAGTAATAGTATCTAGGTGAATAATTATATGGAAACAGATGTACATAATGAATTAGATAGTTGTTAAGTTTATATTATGATATGTTAGGAAGATAAGTAGTTTGAATGGATGATAGTGCGTAGGATTGTAAACAATTGTATAGGTTAGCATAGAAAACAGAAAATTTAAACCATTAGTAGGACCCTTTGCAAAGTAACAAGGTGTGAAAGTGTCGAGTGACAGGGGGACGCAGTCATAAATCTTAACTCAAACACAAAGGTACACTGTAGATAGTTTCGAACGTAAACAAACCAAGTTGAACGTCCTCTAACCAGTTAAAGAGATTACATCATTAGCAATAAATGTAACTCATTAGATATTTATAATTAATTAATTCAAATTTACATAATTAATTTAAATTTACATAATTAAAAAAAAAAAGGGCACAAATTTTATTATTTGATTTTGTTACACGCCATCAATTAATAAAAATGTAAGGACAATGTAACGTTTATTTTTGAAAAATATTTATAAAATTGTAAAAGTAGTACAGAATAGCTAAACATAATGAGTACCAACAGTTCTATTTGACAAAGAAGTATGTGAGGGTGTGTGAAGGGAAAGTCGGTAAGACTGTCCTCTTGGCATTGTAACCTACAGACAGCTTGATGTGTTACGGCTGTAAAGTTAAGTGTCTGACAAAAAGAGTGACACTTACTAAATGTATGTGAGACGTTGTATTTCGCATCAGGCAGCTGGGCTGAGTAAGAAAGGCATAAACCCCAATAAACCAATTTACCCTTTTTAAAACTTTGACACAGATTGAAAGCCAAGAGTTTGTCAATTCGATACGGTACAACATTAGAGGCCAGAACAATTGCAACATAGAAATTTGACGAAAGTCGTGCTTACAAAGGAAGATTCGTTCCAGACTCAAAACAATGCTAGAGTGCAACTTGAAATATAACAATGGTACAGCAGATCGAACAACACCAGTATTGTATCTACGTTAAAGTGTAACAGAAAGTGGACACTAGGAGAAAGCCACGAGAGACAAAGAAATGTCGCCTGATTTACAAGGGGAAAGCGAAACTCACGAATTCTGGAGTGCGTGAATGAGATTCCTAGTAAATAGAGAAAACGGCTGTAGGAACAATCAGGACCAATGGGAGTTCGACAAGAGAGCCACGTATAAAACAGATATACTCGAAAACCAATTACAAATATACAATTTGTTACACTGGTTAAGGAACCAATAAGAGTATCCAAGCAGAGGGAAGATTCAACAGCGGTAGGCGGGATGAGAGTTTACTTGGTAGATCTCAGTACAGAAAAATATCAGTCTACTATAGTCAGTGTACTCATCAGCAGTCTAGTCTAGTTAGTTTAGCAGTCTAGTATTCATCATCAGTCTAATACTCATCAATTACAAAGTGATAACCACAAAACATTTTAATTCGCAAGAGTGTTGATCTTCACCGTAATTTAAACAAAGTGTCGGAGAATACGCTAACAGACACTCTACAATTACAATCATTCACAAGAAACTATAAACATCACAGCAGCTTTGATTAATACAGAACACATTAACATAGAGACTCAGTGCATATTCTACAACAGAGACATTAGACATAAAATTCAGCAATCTAAAGAACTATTTAAAACACAGTACACATGAACTTTTTCTACATCAACTAAAGACACTCATATTCAACACAATAGGTGTGCCGTGAAAAGTGAACAGGTCGAGAATGCGTCAATAATTAAACAGTGATTGTGAGGTGCAGTGATCGCGAAAGGATACGTAAGCTACAACGACTACGGAGATCAGCAACTACAACACAGAGGACCACATGATATCACCGAGAATATGAACTACTAATAATCAACGTTCTCAAACTAATGGTATTTTTAGAGTTAACTCAACGAACTCAATTCATTCAAGTCAAAGAACTCACACTAATAAGTAATTAACCTTGAGAACTGCCTCTCAGTGCTCTGCATTCGACTGAAGCGAAATAAAACGTCTACTAGTAAATTCTTAAAAAACCATATCTAACAATAATATAAATTTGCCAAATACAATTGTAGATTATAAGTTACAATTATAAGTGTTATAAATTTAATAAATGTTCATTAATCGCGATTTCAGAGATCATTATTGTTAAGATCAGAGAAATGATTATACGTAAGGAAATATCCATACAGAAGATTATATTTGTAATTTACTACAACTTGATTCATTAAATAAGCATTAGATATAATATTGTTGTTGTGTGTTTGGCAAATGAATCCTTTATATCCACATCCTTGTAGATATGAGGTGGCGCCCGGGAATTTAAAACATTTTGGCAGTAAGTAATTTATAGAGTAAAGATTTCCATATAAAAGATAATTATTAACGTATGCAAGTAAATTTGCATAAAATATAAATAAATTCTTATATTTGACTGTACGACGCGTGGCATTAGTCTTATAACCAGAAGTCAGCTAGCTGTAATTTCGAAAATTGTAATTTTAATGAACTATCAGTTGAAAGTTCTGCCAGTGAATCTTCTTCTTGTACTGTAAGAGAGAAGCCTCGTCTTTTCGGAGGACAAATAGTTCTGCTACACGACATGATTTAAAGACATTATTAAAGCCATCAGTTTGAAATTACTTTTAAAATTATAATTAGTTTGAACCAAAAAATACTGGATTCTTCTACTAATTGTTTAAAGATTCTAAAATGTAAATTTAGATTTTAGAACATAAAAAATGGGAGAAAATTACGGTATATTCTATTTTTTCTTAAAAGTGTCTGCGGACCCCCTGAAACATTGTCGCGGACCCCCAGGGGTTCGTGGACCCCACTTTGGGATCACTGCGCTAGGGTATATAACATCTACTTATGTATATACAGAGTGTAACATAAAGGCGACCTCAATGTACGTATTCGGATTCCACGCGCATCAATATACTGTAAGAAAATTATTTCCATAAACTTAAGTTCAGAAATGTTTTGTTTTATGCCTGACCGCGATTTTGTGTTTTTTAAGAAAAACTGTATATCTGAAGAAGGAACTGAGATATCTTAATACAATTTGGTACACATATTAATATTAATATTCTCTAAAAAAACCTTCATGGTTGAGATATCAAATTTTAAAATGGCAGTTACTTTAAATTTTAATCACTAATAGTTATGTAAATTTTAATTGTATACAATTATTACTTATTAAGTAAAATGTTACGACTTATATTTTGTACTGAATGCCATCTTGTCTGATCAAATACGATAACAAATAATCGCATTATGAGAGAAATCATTCTACTCATAAATTATGGCTACTTTATTTTTTGTGTACCAGGCTTCTATTCCTCCAGAATAGGTAAAAATTATTTAAAGTTTAAGGCCTCGTCCTTAGCCACAGTGTTGTGGTTTTACTGACGGAGACTGCTATCAGTACAGTATACTATCACTAATCAGGCAGATATCGGAACAGAGTAGTGCCGGATCAGTGGAAATGCTGGATTAATGGATGGTTATTAGAAAAAAACACATTTAAATGAGAAAAAGTAGCGTATATTTTACATAATGTAAAACGTGGAAAAAATTACACCTGATTAAAACATCGGATTAAAAATGTAGTAAATTATCTTCCATTTTTTCTTATAATTAGATTAGTTTTATGTTTATAATTTAGTCAAACGTAGGAAGAAATGAAATTCGTAGAGTAATGTACAATACTATTCCATTGGAATAAAAAAGCTGTCAATTTTCTTCTGTTTCTTGGTTTGAAACGACACTTTTAACGCTTTTCCTTGCAGTTTTTCCAACACGAGAATTTCACAAGTAGACACGCCATTTTCTTCTGCCTACTTAGTAGAAGTTATAAAGGCCTCCACTGCCATATCAAGACATACTGTGTGAACAGCTGTCGCTGGTTCTCCGTCTTCCTTCTCTTCCTCTTCTCTTCTCTGGTCATGACATCAACTATTTCATCGTCTGTCGTAAACTGTTTTTTTTTTATCTTCGCAACCCGCTAGCCCTTTGTTTGCATTGTCTGTTGTCAAATAATCTGTTTTGCCTACTAGTTTCTCAGCGATTGTATCTCGCAACACGTGCAGTTCAGCATGTGACGACATTTTGCACTCACGATCTTAAATTACGTAAACACGGCAAATAATTACACCAAGAATAAAACGACTGCAAATAAACGGTACTGTACATAGCGAGGGACTAATGATGCAACTGGCGACTATCGTCAGAGACTTGTTTGCCTCTCCCCACCGCACTACCGCAGTGCCGGATTATAGAGGGTGTACTGTACTCTCAGTCCTTCCAGCACTCAAGATGGCCACCAATGAAGTGGTTGGAGCGTTCTAACATTGGACCACAGTCTAATAGCCCCGAAAGTGTTTATAATAACTTTATTTAAATTTATTTCCGTGTCTTTCAAGCGAACTCATTAAGAGCAATTTATGGCAGAATAAAGGACCGATTTTCAGTGAAATTAGTATGAGGGATTTCTTCTGCCTCAATAATGATTACTATGCACATTATTAATTCCATTTCGTGTAAATCTTGTTTGTCCAGTGAGCACGACAGACCAAATAAGTAGGTTCAAATTCAATTTTGTGTAGAAAAGTAAAACAAAATGCCCGTGCCTGTTCATAGTCAACGTGTTTTAAAGCTTATAAGACTTTGTAGATGGTGCGGTGTAAACACAGTCATGTGATTCGCACCTTCAACCACAGCAATTCTCCTTTTACTCACTTCAAGATTTTCCCAATTTCTTTCAGTATTGTTTCCTTCTTTCTATAAAACGTCTACCTCGAGCAATAGTTCTGGGATCAAAAGATCCAGTTTCTCTGAAGCCTAACAAGACGCGTTTCTCTGAAGTTTTTCTCGCGCTAGGACAGTTTCAGTAGGAAAAGCGTTCTGCGTAAAGTCGCTGTGAATCCTTCCAACTGCAGTGTGTAAGTTCACAAGTATCTGACATGTCAGTCAAACTGTAATTAGCCATTGTCGATAATTACTTGATATACCGTAGTAAAGAAACATGTATTTAACAATTGTCTGAAAGAAAAATAACTGTCTATATTAATTACTCGTGTATTTAGTTGCACATACCGCAAGGCTTTTGTGTTTAGTGGGACGGTTGCATGCTAGTACAACGCGTCGCCAGCCGCTAGTTGCGGTATTCACAGCCAGGACGCGCCGCTTTAATCTCAGTGGCTACTCAATATTGCATCACGACATACTGAGCCTCCGCCGGGAATTGAATCCGGCAGTTAAACTACTCGTATTAAAACTGCACTCAATAAAGTAAACAGACGATTTACAAATCAATACATGCCATTATCAATTATCTATTAATTCCAAATAAATTTATATGTTCTATTAATTTTTATTTTGATTAGTACAGTAGTAGCCTAGTTATATAGTTTTAGTAATATTTGTTATAGAGTTCTAATAGTCTAGTAATTCAAATTATAATGTGTCAAATTTTTTTTAAAATATTAATTCCATTGCAAATCAATCCTTAATTTTGTTATAAATTACATTTATTGAGTTAGCTTGACAAACATAGCAATAACTTTAAATAAATTGGATTCCAATAATTCCTTAAACTAAAGGAAAAATCCAGGACAAAATTCTATAATTTATGGGTAGCCCGCTGTCCGCCATAATTTGTTTACTCGTTATTGTATTTGAACACGCAACACGTCACTGTGTCCAAAATAAAATTCTTAACATTTTACTTAACATACAATAGTTTGATAAAATTAAAATTTACAGAACTATTAGTGACCAAACATTTTAGCAATAAAGTGTCAACCATTTAAAATTTGAGATCACAAAATAACTACGATTTTTTAATTTATTAAAGAACTTTAATTTAAATATTTGCACTAAAGTTTATTAAGATATTTCAAACGCTTTTTGAGATAGGCCTGTAAAGTTTTCCTTAAATTGGAGGCCAGACGGAAAACGAGAGGTTTCCGTACCTATGTTTATAGGAAATGTTTTCCTTATATTGTTGCACAGAACCCGAATACATATAGGCTATTCGGCATTCTTAGCCGAATACTTCCAACCATTAGCCGAAAAAATGGATTCGTAAATAAAAAACTCGTTTATTTTAAAAGAAGGAGTCTCGGACTTCGCCATCTCGTATTCAGATATCCTGGTCAGCTTTGATGTACTATCAGTTTTCACTAACATAGGCCTACCAATCTTAGAAGCAATCTAGATCAGTGGTTCCCAAACTTTTCAGTCCGCGGACCACCCTCAAAAAAGGGTTAACCCCGTCTGAGTTATTAAATAAAACAGACAGTAAATATATAGCTCTTATAGGCTATTTTAATTAAAATGTATTAAAATCAAAATTCTTTTAACTTGTAAAATTGTAATTATAATGATATCAAACATAGTTTAATGTGAACAATGAAGGTGCTTCTGAACAATTAGCTCTGCAATATTAGGTTTAATGTCTGATAATTTCAATATTAATTCACTCTCGACACCAAGTTCATTTCTTAACTTTGCCAACCTCGGCTCTATCTTGCCAGCCCCACACGTGTCGAAATCCAGCTACTTAGGCGTAAAACCAGCTACACGGAAAAACGTTTTGGTTAGATACAGTGCTTATACGTGAACTAAAACAGCGCGATCAGTTCTGCGTTGATGCGGTGCTCTAGTCAGTTCGGCTGACAAACAGAGCTGCTACACGACATGATTTAAAGACATTATTAATGCCATCAGTTTGAAATTACTTTACAATTACAATTAGTTTGCACAGAAAAATACTTGAATCTTCTACTAATTGTTTTAAGATTCTAAAATTAATATTTGAGACCACAAAAATCAGAGAAATTTACGGTATATTCTAATTTTTTTCTTAAAAGTGTCCGCGGACCCACTGAAACATTTTCGCGGAACCCCAGGGGTCCAAACACGGATCCCACTTTGGGAACCACTGCTCTAGATAATACAAGCTACACACAAACCGCCTCAGCACATCACGGGACTAACAAAGCACTGTCTGACCTCCACCTACTTTACATACAACAGTCACTTCTACAGGCAAATAGAAGGAGCACCAATGGGCTCACCGTTATCGCCAGTCACCGCAAACCTCTTCACGGACAACCTCGAGAAGAAGGCAATAAACACATCACAGCTAAAACCTTCCTTGTGGATTAGTTACGTCGTCGACTGTTTCGCAATCTCGCCACACATAAAGGACACATTAACAGCGTTCTTGACACATACAAACAGCATCAATTCAAAAATAGTGTTCACTATAGAAATGGAGACAGGCAACGACATTCCATCCCTTGACCTTTTCAATAAGAAAAAAAAACGGTCAGGTTAGCTTCTCCACATACAGAAAACCCACACACACAAACAGATACTTACATAGACAGTCCGATCTTCATCCAGCGCAGTTACAATATGTAGTGAAGACACTTACACACGGAGGACGAGGATCACAGGAAACAGGAGCTGAGCACTTCGAAGGAGACGCTGGTTTTCAATGGATACACTTTAAAACAACGCCATCAAACGAGAGAAGACAAAGGAAACACAACCGGAGGAAGAAACACAGGAGTACATCACCACTTTAACGTTACCATATATAAAGGGTACAACAGATATAATAGGTAGAATACTCAAGAAACATCGCATCAGGACAACATTCAACAAGCACAAAAAATCAACGCCTTTCTACAAAGTCCAAAGGACCGCATACACTTGGAGGGACAAGGTGTATATCAAATACCGTCCAAAAATTGCAAGCGATTTTATATCGGCCAATCTGGAAGAAATATCCGTCTACGCGTCCGTGTACACGAATTGGCAGAAACAAAACAAAAAGAAAACACATCCCTGACGAAACGAAACACACCAAGGAAACAGGACACACTTTCTGTTTCGAAAACACAAAATTCTTGGCACCAACAAACAGTAAGAAAATCAGACAGTATATGGAAGGCATGGAAATCGGCCGGATGAGGAAGACAGCGGTCAACGACAGAAATGAATGTACGTACAAAATTAGCGACTACTTGGAAATTCCTAACTGACAGTTCTCAAATTAACAAACAACATATGGCCACAACACACTCACCCCACGCTCGACCCCTCTCCCAGCAACAAATCACAAGGGAAGGAAGATATAAAACGTGCGCAGTAGCTAAATCAACTTCAGTACGACTTGAAAATGTTACGAGATTACGGAACGAAACGTCGGCAATGTGAACATCACATAAACGGATGTACCCAAAAACCTGCTACAACATATAGGCTATATAGGCCTATAGTGAAGATACTTTTACGTTACACTCTGCATAAATATGTGTAATAAGCGCTACTGTAAAGGTACACAGGCCTAACTGCTAACTGCCTGCTGTACATTTGTTTAAATTGTAACGTACCAAAATTGTAGTTACATATAAATGATATCCAATACCTAGAATAAGAATCTACCACGTACATGTCTAAGCCAAAATGATAAAAACCTCTAAAGTATCAAAACCAATCGTGTATCCATGGATAAATAATGTCAAAGTAAGTCAACACAGTAGAAGGAAGAATTATAATTGAAAGCATCATCAATATGATAAGAAGAGAAAAAAATTACAAACTAAACATTACGTTAGCAACCAAGACCCAATAGATCATACAAGTGAGGGAACATATCGTATAAGTGAAACAATAGATCACACAAGTGAGGAAACATATAATATAATTAAAACGATACATCATATAAATGAGACAACATATCATATATGTGACATAATAGAAGTGAGGGAAAATACCCTATAAGTGAAAAAACATATATAAGAAGAAGAAGAAACCTGTACATAAGAAGAAGAAGAAATCTGAATATAAGAAAAGGAAAGGTGTATATAATTAAGAAGAAAAATGTATAATAAACCATGAAAAACCTTTAAAAACGATGAGACAATAACATTACCAGCGTCAGGGCCGGATCCACGGGGGGGCAAGGGGGGCACGCACCCCCGGGCGCCAGGTTTTGGAGGGCGCCAAATGATGGGGCGCCAAAAATAATTTATTTATAAAAATTAGTAACTGCTTCATAACCAAAAATATAAGTTTTAGTGTCAAGTTTAAATTACTCAATATTGTTCCAGAAACAATACATTATAAATTTTTAGTGCAAATTCCCAATAAGCTACATCTGTCCATAGCCACATCTACCTAAATATAGTAAGAAATACTTAAACAGGGTAGGGATATTCTCGCAGTATGAGTTGCTGTTGGCAACTCTGTGTGTTTTGATTGACTGTCAGTCGCCAGTCTCGCCTCAGTCAGCAATGAGTCTGCTGAGGTTGTGTTACCTTCAGTGACTGACTGAATATTCTAACAGTGAGTCAGTGGCGGCGATAAGGCCCCCGCAGACCCCGCGGCGCGGGGGGCCCCGCCACTCTGGCCTCTAGAAAAAAATATGAAACGAGATATAATAGGAAAAAAAGTTTTAATGGGGTCCGACTACCGGCAAATTTGTATTTAAAATACGAAATATACGTTTTATTTAAGTGTATAGACATGCAAAAAAACTACGTTTACCGAAATGACATTACTGTTTGTAGTTTGTAAGCGAAGCTTATCTTATCTCTTATGGTGCCCGTACGTCCGTGCGATGAGTCACTCGGCACTGAGGAGACGTAAACAAACACAACACAATGTAGTTCAGTACTCTGTAACGACCAAGAATTAAAATTTTTAAAATTACGATCGAAAATACGTTACAAGCAGCCAAGACACCCCAACACGAGCCAGAAGCAATAAATAAGGAAACAATTTAACGAAGTGTCAACTGAACGTTTGCTAGGGACAATACGAATACGCTTCACATAACTTTACAATGGGAAATAAGATTGGCCTGTGACAGACTCGACTCAACCGAGATTTACAGCCCACAATAAACAGAATAAAAAGGAAACGACGACAGTAGCACTTTACGGAGAACTTGTAAAGAGCACACACTGCAAGGTTAATTTGAAGTGTGCCAGCAGTGAAAAAAGGGTGTAGTTGCACAATGGTATTTACCCTGTATGAGAACTGACAACGATATCTAAAGAATGGAATCGAACTTGTGCACAGCGGGAGAACGTCTTACTGGCGACAACTGATATTTACGACAGGGAGAAGGAGTGCCGTCTTGGAAACGACGACACGCTGCGTCCGGATAGCTAACGGAAAAGGGTCATGGATAGTCGGACAATAACAAAATACGACACATTGTTCGCGTGAGAACAGCAGCAGGGTTCCGGAGTACACTTAGACAAAGACTTGATCGACAGCCGAAGAATTGCTCTTGTTCCAGGAAAAGGGTACGGAGGCCTTCGACGCGAACTTGTGGGGAGACAAGATACCCAACCACAATCCAGCATCTACCCAGAGCACATGTGGAGAGGACCGTTGTCATCATAGCAACGCGAACGACGAATGAGAAGTGGAGAACCATAGTCTTGCATAAGGGTAGGAGTAACCTGACCTATCATGTTTGACCAGAGGCGTGTTTTCCAGGAGATTGCATTGTGGTAAACGATGTTTAATAAAAACTGTTTACAGAGCACGCGGGAGGACAGTCTTTCATAAATTTTTCAATCATATACTTTGAACAGTCTTTCATAAATTTTTCAATCATATACTTTGAACAGTCTTCACGGAACTTAAATCTTAAACTTTCTAAGTCTTAATACAGTTCGGTTAACATACGTACAGCAGTTGGACTTTGAAACTCTGCTACGCGGTATTTTAATCAGTTGACTTAAACATTTCGATATTGGCGAGTTATCCGGTAATAGTGTATCTACAGTGACTAAATCATGCAATATACGCCAGTGATTAATAACTCTCAAGTACTTTATCTTACTCAGTTACCGCTTATTCAGAACTAAACTAACCAGTCGCAGTTTCGTCAATAACAGACTCGCAGAACTATTGTTAATGCTTTACCGGACAACGAAATCGTAGCGTTGTACAGTGCGAAGCGATACAATACCAATTGGAACAAATACACCACGTTATCAAAGACACGATACATTAATGTACACAAGAAGTTCAATAATAGACAGTCAGATATATACACCCTAGTTAACGATGAACTTACTCACACAACACATGATTTCATAGACTCTAACAGTAACAACCGAATCAACAGAAAATGCACACAGCGCGAGTGAATCTGATCCGCGTGTGTTGAGTGTTAGTGACATCACGGCTACGCAACTTCGTATATATGGACCACCAGCGGGAAGGAGTTACGCCGATGGGAATGTTGGATAAATCACTTTACAAGTAATCTTTATGTTATTCTTGTCATAAGAACTCTACTGTCCTGTCTCTTTTCAAGAAAACACCCTTGAGTATTTAAATTAAATATGATAAACTTAAATAACGCTATTCATCTGAGGCAAGAAATGAACGCATTAGTATAAGATTTATAGTTTGACTATTTATGTTTTTTTTATATGTTGTTTGTGTTATATATTCCAGCAAACAACGTATTGTATTCGCATTGTAATTTGATATATATATACATGTGTTCTTTTTATGAATGTATTTACAGGGAATCATCCATATTTATATATTGAAGTCTCTATATTTGAATGATGTTAATAAATTAGTGTTTATTTTACTCAGAATATATGCGTTCATTATTGTCAAAGTTACCTCAGGACAAGAAAGTAACGTCACTTGAATGATTTATAGTAGATTTTATTAATTTATACAATAATTAGAGTCCCAGTGCAGTAATTATGCTAACATCAAATAACTAACGTATCACGTAGCTTCAATCAGCTTGGTATAAGTAGCCTAATTGAGTAATTACACGATCACATTCTACAAATTAGTATAATTACATAATTGATTAAATTATTGTTAGTATAGTTAATTGCAACGTTATAAATTGGCGCTCCAAGATCGTGGGGCTCGGCAATCACAGATTAATCAATTAAATTATTGTTAGTATAATTAATTGCACGTTGTAAAATTGGCGCCCAACGTGGGGCAAAGAGCAGGCAGTAGATAGGATAAGCATATATATATATTTCATGTTAGTTGTAAGAACAAATATTATTAGTGTGAAGCTAGTTGGACTGAATGTTAACGCGGAGTAAGGCTGCAAAAATGACGACTAGTAGTTCCGATTCCATGAATTTCGATATTAATAACCAGCAGGGTGTACCTGATATCGAACGTGAAGAATCACCAGTGGAGTCACAAATGACCGAGGAGACGTCAGACGTCAGAGCGCGGGGACAAGAGTCCCAACAACAACCGCAGGAAGAGGTGACGTTGCGCGCATTAATGGACTTCATGAGTAGGAAATTTGAAGAAACCAATGAAAAGTTCGAGGAGCAGAATAAGAAGTTCGACAAACTAAAAGAAAAGCTAGACAAGCATAAGGAGGAAGTCACACAAATACGCGTGGAAATGCGTGAATATATAAATAATTGTGACAAGAAGATAGACGAGGTCCAGAAACAGCAGAACGAGACCATAAGAGAGCTAAAGAACGACACCGACAAGAAATTCGAAGAGGTACGAGAAACTAGAGAAATAGACCGACAGGAACTAATGAGTATTACCCAAAATACTCAAACAAGCATCAAGAAGATTAACAACAGAGTAGAAACACACGTTAAAGAAAATCATAAGAAGCAGGAGGAATTGAGAGTCGAACTATTCCAAACAGTAAGACAATTACAACAGGAACAGAGAGACGTAAACAGCACGATACAGCAGAAGGTCAATGAGGTAGATGGGAGACAGAAGTCGGCGGAACTAAAACTGGATGAGAGCACCAGGGAGAAAACCACTCGTATCAACGAATTAAAGTCTCAAATAGAACTGCTGCAACGATAGCTAATTGAAGGTGAGTCTGGGATAATCAGTAGGATTAACGGACACACACATGCAGAATTAAAATACAACGGCACTGATAGGTTCCCGATGGAATTCCTGAAGGAGTTGTCAGAGATTCAAGAGCAATATTACAACAACAATGACATTAAATGTATCGGGAGGCACTTGGAGATGGACGCTGGGATATGGTGGCGAGTCATACGGAACCAAATATCCACGTTCGACGAGTTCAAAGAAGCCTTCACCTTGAAGTACTGGGGTCAAGAACGCCAGGACAATATACGCGACAACCTCGAGTACGGCAGATATGAGTGGAATGGGCCAATCACAGCCATCCAATACGTAGAGAGAATATTACTAGAAAGCCGGCAACTATCGCCAGCATTGACCGATACGCAGCTAATCCGGAAGTTAGCCCGTCATTTTGGGAAGGATTTGCAGCTCGCCGTGGTCACACGTGGTATCACAAATATACCGAATTTCGAGGCATTAATTACAGAATTTACAAGTATCCAGTCAAGTGGAGAAAACAGTCGCAAGCCGCATTATAGACCCTACAATGAAGGAAAAACTAACCCGAGAGAGAGAAAGGGACATTATAACAAAAGTGAAAGTGACCGACAGCCGAGGGGTCGTTTTGACAACAAGCAATATATCAATACTGTGCAGTTTACGCCAGGAGAAGCGGGCCCCAGTAGAACGGTCAATGACACCACCCCGAGGGCGAGCGGTAACGGCGACAACAGCAAAAAAAAAATATGTCAAACTAGAGAATAAGATAGAAATTTTAAACGACTTACTCCCGAGCGAGAATGTAAATATATTACTACCGGATTTACGAAAGGACCTGCTACAAGAGGACGACGAAATTATTAATAAACATGTATTGAAATGTCCCGAGATTACTATCAAGTTTAATAATGATATAATTGTACAAGCCTTGCTTGATACGGGGTGCCTCATCAACGGGTTATCGGAGACGTGGTTTAATAACCATAAGAAGAGTATAGGACCATATGAGACACTACCCGTAACGAATACATTTATCATAAGTGCTGTAGGAAATAAATCCAAATTAGTTAAGAGACAAATATTGTGTGACATTGAGATTGATGGTATCCGATATGAATGTGTGTTTTTGATAATACCAGAATTAGTTAAACCATGCATACTAGGAATTAGTTTTCTACAAGAAGTTGGGTGTCGCATCGAGATCGGAAACAAAGTAATTAATTTAAAAAACAACACTGATGAAGAGGAGCATATTATACCAATCATGAACATGGACGTGATAACCAGTGAAGAAGAAGAGGAAGTACTGCGAGCATCGATGAAAACATTGGGAGCATAGACTGCGTGGATGAAGGAATACTGCAACGCCTGAAGGAGATTTTAGTAAGGAACCGGAATGTTTTTAGGGAGTGCCCGGGAAGAATAGAGGGTTACACACATGAGTTTCACGTTACGGACAGGACACCCTATTTTCAACGAGGTTGGCCTGTGGCGCTTGCTTACAGAGACAAGGTGAACGAAGAGATTAACCGAATGTTACGATATGGAGTAATCGAACGTTGCGCCAGCCCGTACGTCAATCCTATCGTGACTGTAATCAAGAAGGATGGGAAGGTTCGCCTGTGCCTTGATGCAAGGAAAGTGAACAGCGTAACTGTACCCGATTACGAAGGAGTGTCCCCGGTAAACGAGATATTGGCTAGATGTGGAGATATGCAGTATTTATTGACGGTCGACTTATCCAGTAGCTTCTGGCAGGTCCCATTAAAACAAGAATGTAGGGATTTCACTGCGTTCATGCACGAAGGGAGGTGCTACCGCTTCACAGTGACACCATTTGGACTTAGCACCAGCTCTGCAGCGTTGACACGTGGATTGGATGTGGTTCTCGAGGAGGAAGTCAAGAAGAACACGATTATCTACGTGGACGACTGCTTGTGTTACTCCAACAATATCCAAACACACTTAAACCATTTAGAAGCACTGCTAAACAACCTTAATAAGGCAAATATCACTGTCAACCTCACCAAATCACAATTCTTTAGACGAGAAATCTTATTTCTTGGATATCGCCTTACAACAAAGGGGATACAAGCAACCGATGACAAGGTAAAGGCAATTATGGATTTCCCAGCACCAAAGAATACGAAACAACTCAAAGGTTTCCTTGGCCTCACCACTTTTTACAACAGATTCACGAGCAAATACGCGGAAACAACGCAGCCTTTACACGAACTGCTGAAAGGAGGACGAAAGTTTTCATGGACAAGAGAAGTGAACGAACGTTTCCAGAGAGTCAAGAATTTATTTATAAACACAGTAACTCTACGGTTCCCACGGCCGAACCAAAGGTACTACATTCAGTGTGACGCTAGTAATTTTGCGTATGGTGGCCAGCTTTACCAGATCGATGAAGAAGGAGAAATTGGCGTGATCGCTTTTACAAGCAAAACATTTAAAGGCGCAGAACGTAATTATTTCACGACGGAGAAAGAACTCCTAAGTATCGTTAGATGTCTGGATAAGTTTCGAATGTACATACTTGGCCAGCCCCTAACGATAATCACAGACAATAAAGCTTTAACATTCATGCACAAGTGCCACTTAAACAACTCGAGAATTACAAGATGGATTCTCGCCATACAAGAATACAATTTCGACATTATCCACTGTAAAGGAAAGGATAATGTAGTTGCGGACATATTGAGTAGATACCCGGCTGACGCGGAACAACATGAGACAAACGAGGAAAAGCACGAGTACTTAATTAATCATCTAGTTGTTAAAATGAATCAACAAATAGGTAAGATAATTAGAGATATCGGTAAATACCAGAATGAAGATGACAAACTCAGAACACTTATTGATAAGATTAGGAATAATGATGTAGACAATAATTTAAGCAAATTTTATAAAATTGTTAACAATAAGTTATACCGACGACAACGTGGCGAATGAAAACTATACATTCCTGACAGTGTGTCGAATAACTTAATTGCAGAGATACACCAAATGTACGGACACCTAGGCCCGAAAAGGTGTGTAAAAATGTTACAAGAGCACTTCACGCTTGACGGCTTGTTCAAGAAAGTAAAAGCATATATTCAGACTTGTGACTCATGTCAAAGATACAAGGACACAAACAACAGGATGCTGTTTGGCGGAACAAAGGCGATGATACCATCAGCTAGAGGTGACATCGTGAGCGTCGATTACTATGGACCTCTACCAACAGATACAGGAGGCGTCAAATACTTACTTGTTATGGTGGACAATTTCACAAAGTTTGTCAAGTTATTTACATTACGAAGAGCGACAACCACCACGACATTACGAAGAATCAGAGACTACTGTGCGAAGTTTGGACGACCAAAGGTCATCTTAACTGATAACGGCACGCAGTTTACCGCGGAAAAATGGATTAAGGGTCTCGAGGAGCTGAATATACAACCGAGATATACGGCGATAAGGAATCCTTGCGCAAACTTAGCCGAAAGGATTAACCGCCAACTTGGGAACCTATTCAGGATCTTTGTACACGACCAGCATAGGAAGTGGTCAAGGTACGTCAGATTGATTGAGACGTGTATCAATGAAACGTACCATGAAACAATAGAAATAACCCCCCACGAGGCGCAATTAGGAAAGAAGCCGACCCGAGCATGGGAGAAGTGGCTGGACAAAGAAATCATCAACAATAAATACAGTTCAAATATCAACGTATTTGTAAAAATCAAGGAAAAAAGAGAGAAGTATGGTAAATGCATCAATGATAAACAAGAAAATTACTAAATTCACTATCGGCGATAAGGTGCTGTTAAGAAGCTACCATCAATCAGACGCCGCAATGAAAAAGATCGACAAATTTTTCGAGTTGTATACAGGACCATACAAGGTTAATCGCGTCTTTGGCGATGCAACATACGAACTCACTGAGTGCGATAGCAGTGGCAAGGTGAGAGGGAAATTTAATGTGCGTCAGTTGAAGAAGTATTATGAAACGAAAGTACAAGTTTCACAGGAAAGCGAAAGTTACGTCGGCAGTTAGTGGACTACAGGGGACGGGGCAAACGCATAGGGTGAATGTCTCGCGAAAACCAGTCCAACTAGCTACACAATATGATGTGTAACTTATTAACGTGTAATTTAAAGATTTTTTTTGTACATGAATTTCTTAAGTCACGATGTGACAATCTAATGACATTAATTACATGTGAATAACCAATATTAATGAAAATTTCAATAGAAAAAACACTTATAGTGCGAAAAGTTTGATCGGGTGTGCAGCAGTAAATTGCTAAAGACATTATAACGAGCCTTTTATAGACACACAATGATGTAAGATCAATTAATCAAATATGAGTGGTATAAAGCGAAATTATCTATAATCGTGATGATATCAAATGAACTGTTAATTGTTCATAAGTAATGTATATAAATTTATAATCAATATAATCAGTATAAATGTTAGTAATGCGTATTGTGAGTGATACTCAATAATAAATAGTGAATGTATCAATATGTATTTACAGGTTCATAAATTTTTGTTTTTAAATGTTCAAGATAAACTAAGGACATTACCTATCGTAACGATATTTAAACGATACATGAATAATTACATATCATGTTGAAAAAACATTATTTCATGTATTAGGTCTTAAACGGATGACATAGCCATCCACAGTTATTATTATTATTGTAAAATAATTCCATGTCTAATTATATATGCACCGTATGTGAAAATGCGTTCATCCTTCCTCAGATGCACGGCAATAAATTCCCAGAATTAGTTTACAACAAAATATAGGGAATATATACCCGTATACCCCAAGCAGAGGAAAGTGGGTCAACGACCGTGACCTTCTCAAAGGGGACTCCCACAACAAACACAGAGCGCAGAAATCGGATTAGAATGTCTTCTGCTGATCCAACATCCAATCCGATTTGGGGACTATGTAACGACCAAGAATTAAAATTTTTAAAATTACGATCGAAAATACGTTACAAGCAGCCAAGACACCCCAACACGAGCCAGAAGCAATAAATAAGGAAACAATTTAACGAAGTGTCAACTGAACGTTTGGTAGGGACAATACGAATACGCTTCACATAACTTTACAATGGGAAATAAGGTTGGCCTGTGACAGACTCGACTCAACCGAGATTTACAGCCCACACCAAGCAGAACAAAAAGGAAACGACGACAGTAGCACTTTACGGAGAAATTGTACCGAGCACACACTGCAAGGTTAATTTGAAGTGTGCCAGCAGTGAAAAAAGGGTGTAGTTGCACAATGGTATTTACCCTGTATGAGAACTGACAACGATATCTAAAGAATGGAATCGAACTTGTGCACAGCGGGAGAACGTCTTACTGGCGACAACTGATATTTACGACAGGGAGAAGGAGTGCCGTCTTGGAAACGACGACACGCTGCGTCCGGATAGCTAACGGAAAAGGGTCATGGATAGTCGGACAATAACAAAATACGACACATTGTTCGCGTGAGACCAGCAGCAGGGTTCCGGAGTACACTTAGACAAAGACTTGATCGACAGCCGAAGAATTGCTCTTGTTCCAGGAAAAGGGTACGGAGGCCTTCGACGCGAACTTGTGGGGAGACAAGATACCCAACCACAATCCAGCATCTACCCAGAGCACAGGTGGAGAGGACCGTTGTCATTATAGCAACGCGAACGACGAATGAGAAGTGGAGAACCATAGTCTTGCATAAGGGTAGGAGTAACCTGACCTATCATGTTTGACCAGAGGCGTGTTTTCCAGGAGATTGCATTGTGGTAAACGATGTTTAATAAAAACTGTTTACAGAGCACGCGGGAGGACAGTCTTTCATAAATTTTTCAATCACATACTTTGAACAGTCTTTCATAAATTTTTCAATCATATACTTTGAACAGTCTTCACGGAACTTAAATCTTAAACTTTCTAAGTCTTAATACAGTTCGGTTAACATACGTACAGCAGTTGGACTTTGAAACTCTGCTACGCGGTATTTTAATCAGTTGACTTAAACATTTCGATATTGGCGAGTTATCCGGTAATAGTGTATCTACAGTGACTAAATCATGCAATATACGCCAGTGATTAATAACTCTCAAGTACTTTATCTTACTCAGTTACCGCTTATTCAGAACTAAACTAACCAGTCGCAGTTTCGTCAATAACAGACTCGCAGAACTATTGTTAATGCTTTACCGGACAACGAAATCGTAGCGTTGTACAGTGCGAAGCGATACAATACCAATTGGAACAAATACACCACGTTATCAAAGACACGATACATTAATGTACACAAGAAGTTCAATAATAGACAGTCAGATATATACACCCTAGTTAACGATGAACTTACTCACACAACACATGATTTCATAGACTCTAACAGTAACAACCGAATCAACAGAAAATACACACAGCGCGAGTGAATCTGATCCGCGTGTGTTGAGTGTTAGTGACATCACGGCTACGCAACTTCGTACATATGGACCACCAGCGGGAAGTAGTTACGCCGATGGGAATGTTGGATAAATCACTTTACAAGTAATCTTTATGTTATTCTTGTCATAAGAACTCTACTGTCCTGTCTCTTTTCAAGAAAACACCCTTGAGTATTTAAATTAAATATGATAAACTTAAATAACGCTATTCATCTGAGGCAAGAAATGAACGCATTAGTATAAGATTTATAGTTTGACTATTTATGTTTTTTTTATATGTTGATTGTGTTATATATGTATGTGTATGTTTTCCAGCAAACAACGTATTGGATTCGCATTGTAATTTGATATATATAGATATATATATATATATACATGTGTTCTTTTTATGAATGTATTTACAGGGAATCATCCATATTTATATATTGAAGTCTCTATATTTGAATGATGTTAATAAATTAGTGTTTATTTTACTCAGAATATATGCGTTCATTATTGTCAAAGTTACCTCAGGACAAGAAAGTAACGTCACTTGAATGATTTATAGTAGATTTTATTAATTTATACAATAATTAGAGTCCCAGTGCAGTAATTATGCTAACATCAAATAACTAACGTATCACGTAGCTTCAATCAGCTTGGTATAAGTAGCCTAATTGAGTAATTACACGATCACATTCTACAAATTAGTATAATTACATAATTGATTAAATTATTGTTAATATAATTAATTGCATACGTTATAAATTGGCGCTCCAAGATCGTGGGGCTCGGCAATCACAGATTAATCAATTAAATTATTGTTAGTATAATTAATTGCACGTTGTAACTCAGTAGTGCGTCGCATCTCCTGCACGATAGTACTGTATTGCATTCATTTCGTAATTTAGTGCCGTTTAAGTTTAATGACTTAACATTTGATTTTAGTTTTTGTATTTTGTGTAGACAGAATATTCCTTAGTAAACAGATTCACTCGTCTCCTTTTTTTTCTATAATTGTTGATAGCACACAAGACATTTCTAAGACTGACCAAATGAGTGTTGTAATCAGATATATTAACATAGTAGAAGAATCTCCTGGTAGTGAGTCCTTTTTGGGATTTCAAGAAATAAAGGATCCCAACAGTGAGGGGTTTCAAAGTAAGTTTTAGACTTTTTGAAAACAAATGAAATTGACATTAGTAAATGTAGAGGTCAAGGTTATGACGGTGCAGCAACAATGAGCGGGAAATACTCTGGGTTACAGAAAAGAATTATGGATATAGTCCCAAACGCGGATTACGTACACTGTGCTGCACATAACTTGAACTTGGTGATCAATGATTCAGTATCAAAATATTTCTGAAATAAGACAATTTTATGACATAGTACAGAAAACTTATGTGTTTTCAGTGAAAGCTTACATAGACGGCAAGAACTTAACACTGCCGTTAAAGAAGACAGCTCTGCCAAAAATCTAACTTTAAAAAAGCTATGTCCAACAAGGTGGTCTTCTAGACACGACTGTCTGTTAGCTTTAAGAAATGATTTCAAAAATGTGATTAAGTTTTTGACAGAAATTATTCTGTACAGCTCAAAAAAACCCGAGGCAGAAGAAGCATTAGCAATTAGAAACCACCTGGAAAACTTTGAATTTATTCTTGTGCTCTGCCTTGAAACTAAGATTTTAGAGAATGTAAATATAACTTCAAAAGCACTACAGAGGCCAACTGTTGACCTAGGCAGAGCGTGGCAGTTTCTAAGCCGCGCTTGTGATGAGTTAAAAGTTTTAAGAAAGGACTTTGCCGGCTTTCTTGCTGGTGCTAAACAGTTGGCCCAGTCATGGGACATAACTTGTAACATGAAAAATAAGCGTAAGCGAGTTGTAAAACGCTTCTTTGTTGAATTATCAGTTGACCATAGAATTGACGACCCAGTGAAATCATTTGAAGTAAAAGTTTTCAATGCAACACTAGATATTGTAATAGCTCAGCTACAAATGAGATTCGAAGGATAGCGTTGCATTGATGATAGGTTTTCATTCCTGACGCCTCAGAATTTAGTAAACTTCTCACAAGAGACAATAGTGGAGAAAAGTAAGGCTCTGGTAAATGTGTATCCTGGTGACCTTTCCACATCACTGCCTAACCAAATAATATCCTTCAAAGCTCTGATGGCCAAAGAAATTGTACACAAGAAAAGCATTCGAGAAATGACGAATTTACTGGTTGAAGAAAACAGCTGCCTTATGAGTTGCCTCCCAGACTTAACTACAGCTTTGCAGCTTTATTTAACCATACCTGTCACAACAGCTACAGCGGAAAGAAGCTTTTCAAAACTTAAATTAATTAAGTCATACTTAAGAAGTACCATGGCCCAAACTCGGTTGAGTGACTTGGCACTGTTAAGCATTGAGCATGAAGAGACACAGAAAACTAATATCAACGAAGTGGTTGAAAAGTTCTTAGCTATTAAAAAAAGAAGACTAGGCTTAGGAAAACAGTGAACTTTGGTTGATCCTTATTTGTAAATATTGTACATTACTTGAGTTCGAGTGTTATTGAATTGGATTAGACTTAAGGAGAACTTGTATAGAGTATATTCAAGAATTTTACAAATTCAGTTACATACTAATTTAAATGTTTGAAAAAAGCTAGAATGTTACTTTGATATTCGTTTTTAAATAATAAATTTTTAACACTTTGTGTGCGGTACTGTTTCATAGTCTGAATTTAGATCTTTGACGTAAAAATAAATAATTCTTTTTATTTTGTTTTTTTTATAGTTTGTATAGAACTTTGTCTATTTAGCAACAATGAATTTTAAGAGTTTGTATACGTGTAAAACATCCTTTGCAAATTGCAAACGCTTTGTGATAGACGAGAAAGTATTCACAAACCATTGTTGTGAAACACACGTAAATAGAAACTCATTTGAGTGTTTTCCCCTATTACGTATACAAAATTTAACCATTTTTATAGGGCCCCCTAATTAGTTTCGCGGGGGGCCCCCGTTTCGTTAGCGCTGCCACTGCAGTGACTATCTTGTTTGTTTGTATTTGTAAAAAATAAAACTATATCAATATGTCGAAAAAGGCGTCAGGAGCTTTCAACAGAAAGAAAGCGAAAGCAAGACAACAAGAGGCAGAGAAGTCGTCAAGTTTGATGTCATCATGGTTGCAAAATATCCAAGAACAAGAAAAAGGTAAACAAAAATTTGTTATTATTTGTTGAGAACAATATTTATATTAAAGAGAGACATAATAGCTGCTTAAAAACTAAACTGTTTTGTTTTTACTTTCTAATAGGCTATCAGTTGTTCTTAATGTTTTATTTTTCTTTGTCTCGATACAAACACTGAACGGAAGGAAAGCGGACGCGAATTGAGCGATAGCCGATGCGTGCAGCGGGCGGCAGGCGGCAGGTCCGCGGGCGGCAGTCGGCGACATACTCCTCACTCCCTGTACACGTGACTTACTGACTCACCCTGCCCCTCGCCACCCTCCCGCCAACACCCATCCACTCCGCGGCAGTAACCTTCCTCGCCCGTCATTGCGTAATTTATGGAGCCTATTATTATCAATTCAATGATAACTCAGTTCCAAAAAGAATAAATTTGGATGGAAAAGTAATTAAAAATTTTGTAGAGGCGAAGTATCGCAAAATAGAGTTTAAATCTAGGGCTGTTAACTTTCCATGTTGCTATTAATTTATTAGCTATGCAATGTTGGCTTCACAATAACTTTGTAAATAAAATAATGTTTTAAATTCACAACTATTTATTTCGCCTAATTATTTATTTCATGATGGAACACTTTATAAGTAGGCTACTGATGCTGGTTGTCTTACTAATTAAAGTAAAAATAAAAAAAAATCTTATATGCTTATTAAGCATTAACTTTTTTCTCCTTATAAACCTTTCATAAAACGTATGCTTTATTAACTTAGTGTTTATTTATAGTTACATACTTGAATTTTAAAAATAAGTCTGGACTAATACTTAACATTGTAATGATTCAGTCATGTATACAATTATGTTTGTTGCTTGCAGACGAAGCCACGAGCGATCAGCCATCCATTCAAGAGGAATCTTTGGAAGAGGATGAGAGCAATGTTAGAGAAGAAGACTTCATGGAATTTTGTGCAGAGGAAAAGAATAAAAATGACTTACTTTGTGAAAAACCAAGTACGTCCCATGCTACTGACACTTCAATATCACTTCAAGAAACATTACCTGGTGTAAAGTGGAAAAGGCCTAATAATGAGGAAACTGAATGTGAATATAATTTCAATTTTAATGATCCTGGAATTTGGCCAGCTTGACTAAGTGATAATCAAAGATGTTACATAACACAAAATAGGTATGAAAAAGAATATCATGATCCTGACTTGAGTAAAAGTTGTAGGGAGGGCCGAAATCTTACAAAGGATTGGTTTTTTAAAATTTTGAAAAATGGTTCATAGGTTAAAAGATCTTATTTGGCTTACAGAAAGAGAACAGGAGTGAAGAGGAATTGAGTAAAGGGAATGACACACACATTCACACGAGGTGAGGACGGCCCCTAGGAAGCGCACAGTTACGACACTGGAGTTTTGAATATTGACAAATTCGGTTACGGCGACTCGACGAATAGGCCTACCACTCAACAGCTCACTCGTCTCAACTGTGCGCTCAATTATAAACGCGTCCGAGAGCTTCTGAAATAAAACTGGAGAACTTAGTACCGTGTAGCCTACCATGTAACTTAACACGCTCGGCCGTCGATACAAACTAACAAGTATGACCCAATTCGTATTTAGTAGCGTTAAAATGATACGCTAATCGTTGCCGCGACTGGCTCAAGTCTGATTCGAGATTAAGTTCCAGTTCGATTATTACATATAAATTAATATTCAATTAAATTAATATAGTATAAGGGTTCTTTTAACTGTAGAAATAGTCAGGAAAGGCAAGAGAATTCAATACTTACAAATTATAAACAAACGTATTCATTAAACAGACAAAATAATAAAGTATAGTGTATAAAAATTTTAAATATTACGATACAGATGTTTGCTTCGACGTCACTCGTGCTACTCCCGACAGTCTGTGCGAATCACAAGATGGCCGTCTCCATAGGTTGTTCTGCGATGTTAACTCAGCTACAAGATTTTACATCAAATAAACGTCTCCTTTGGTTAATCCCTCTTCAGTGAAGTTGTTATTGGAATATCTACCAGTTGTAGTGTGTAGTTGTGTTCATCCACTGGTTTTTGTTCGGTAACAGTTGTGTTGTGTCAAATGGTTCCTTTCACTCGTGTTCTGGTTATCTGAGTTTTATCACTCGTTCTTCAGTCGTGTCTATACGTAGTGACAGCTTGATTTAGTAGTGTTTAATTTAGTTTTATGGTTTCAATGATCGTTATTATATTATTCGTCGATTTAATTTATTCTTTATCTTTTTAAAAACGATAACTCATCGTATCTCTTGGTTTGCGTAATTTAAAAAATTCCGTTCATAATTCTCTGAAAGGTATTCTGACACGTCTGTCCTGTTTGGCTTTTAACAATCAACTAATTATATTTGTTCCTTCATATAGAAAATTCTATAAGATTTTGGTATCATTTCTCATTGTTCATTGATCAGCTGTTCCTATCAAATAATTCAATCTTATAAAAAAATGTCATTTTTTATATTTAATTGGCTATAAATTATTTGTTTAGTACTTTTATGTTTTATGTTACAATTTTACTCACACTTGATTACTAATTAAACCCTTGTAATTTACCTTTTATGTCTGGCTATTATTTTAAACATTTAACAATTTATTTGCATTTTACTAGTGCTTGCTTACTGCTTTTGGGAATTCTCTTGTACAATCACCATTTAAGTTAATTTTACATGCTGATTCCTTTAATCACTATTATAGGTCGTTGTTATCATTAGGATAAAGTATTTGTATTCTGAAAATGATAATTTATATCATTTTAATCTAGGTTCTATAAATTTATATTCTCTGATTTGATTTATACGGTCAAAGTTGAATTTGTCTTGGTCATCAATTTTCAATTTTCCTAGCAATGTTATTATGAATTTATCTTATTAGTTTTATATTTTTTGATTCACTATTTATGGGTCGTTTGAATTATTATTTTGCCTTTCCTTACTTCACAAAAATACAGTATGGTATACACAAAAATAATAACACTTAATATAAATAAACACATTAAAACTTTATATTAATGATTGTCTTTTGTTGTCCTTTTTTAAAACTGGTTTGGGGTGTTCCCTCAATTACACACTTATTTTATTTATAATTAAGTTTACATTATTCTGATTATTTGTATTGGATTCTTTTATTTTATTATTTTTGGTTCTAAATTTGTATAGCTAATATGGTTTAAGTTCTTTCATTTATGTGGTTAGCTGCTATAGGTGTTTCTGTCTTTACAATAGGTTCTTTGGGTATTTTGATATTATTCCATTTCAATTCATTGGTTATGGGTTGTTACTCCTTACTACTCCATATCTTGAAGACTGTCATTTTAATTTATATTTGTTATATGGTCTGTTGATCCTCACTACTCCATATTTTGAGAGTTGTCATTTTAATTTATTTATTCTGGGCGGTTACTCCTTACTACTCCGTATCTTACTGGGTCTACTAATTATTATACTGAGATGATATTCATACTATTTGTTTTTTAACACTTTTTGGCTATAAATTGACTATATGTAAATTCTTTGAATCGATTAGTCTAGTTCTGTTAAGTCCTTTTAATGATGATTGTAATTACTTTTTTCTGCTACTTTTATTTAAGTTGATATTACTCCTTCCAGATGACTTCTTCCCTTCTTTTCCTATATGATCTTAATTTGTAGAATAAGGTAAAACTTCTTTGTGCTACAATATATATCTACAATACATAGTCTACACGTCTCAGAAACATGCACTAAAAAATAAATTTTTATAGTACCGGTATGTATCATTATACATTTTGACTCGTAAAAATGTTATAAATAGTCGCTTAGCGCAAAACGTTCTTACGTTTTATCGCCGCTAAATCGCCAATTTCCTTGAGTTTTGCAACAAATGGATGCCGTCGGATTTCTTTAGCCTTTCAAACCATTTCAAGTCCTACCTCAAAGGTTTTAAAGGATTCCGCATGAAATGTTTCAGTAGAGTCAGGTTCTATCTCTTCGTACTCATATTTTCGTTGCCTACTTTAAATACTGTCTGAACGATTCATCGTCCGCCATCATTTGAGAAGCGTCATCATTGGCACACTGTTCAAACCACTTTACGATATCATTATTATCACATTCGTCATTGATTTTTGAAGCGACCAGCAACTATGAAGTTTTACTTACTAGTAGGTTCATATAATTTCTTGCTTCTTCTTTTAGCGCTGCAGCGTTGTCTTTTGTTTTTCTTCGTATTTGTTTTCCTCCTTCATCGCTGTGTTCCAATCTCGTTTTAAGTTGCAATTCTTAGTTGAATACGGCGCGTCCACAATCATGTAGTAATAATATTTGAAATTCATTAAAAAAAAAAAAAAAACACTGTCAACATGATTGTTACTAGCAGAGAGAAGCCGACGTAAAATACGATTTCTGAAAACTTTCTTTAAAGGTGCAATAACGCTTTGATCAATAGGCTGAGTGGACAGTTAGGTGCCAGAATTCAACAGTGAATAAACCATATTCTTGCTCCAACATTTCCGTGAAAGGATATGCCGGTGAATTATCTACCACCAACAGCACTGTCCCAGTTTTTTTGCCGACATTTCTGCAAAATTCTTCACTTCGGGTATAAAGGTTTTGTCATACCAGTCGACAAACACTTTCGTGTTCATACACCTTTCTCTAAAGTTTGCAAAGTAAAAGGAATTTTGCATTTTTAAAACACCGAGGTTTGTTGGCTTATTTTTAGGAACATTGGGATTTTGTGTGTTCCTTGGCCATTAGCACAAACCATCAGAGTGACCCGGTCCTTACTTTCTTTATACGCTGGAGCCTAATGATCACGTTTAGATGCCAATATTTTAGAGAATGGGAATTTTCAGAAAAAATCCCGCTTCGCTCGTCTTGTACAGAAGGTCTAATCGTACTTGCCGCGTTTAAGAATTTCCTCGAATTTGTTGACAAATGAAGCAGCAATTGAATATCCGCGGTCATTTTTTCGCCTTGACTTTCGGTTTAACTGGGCAGCCCCTCAGTCAACTTGCCTTACAAAATGTTGGTAGCGTATCTAAGGGACATTTATATTACTCGCAAGCTCTAAAGGGAAATTAATAGCCGGACAGATATTAAGGAAGATTACCAGGCAAAGAAGAAGGACAACAAGAAGACATTCGGACCCTCCAGGAAATTAAATATTGCTACCTGGAACGTGAGAGGTATACAACATAAAACAGACAAATTTGTAGAAGAACTAAAAGAAAGCAAAGTGTATATAGCAATACTATCAGGGAGCAAAAAGAAAAACAGATATGAATTACAAACTTAAATTACTATACAATGTTATACAGTGGTGTCGACATAAATATGCGAGTAGCTAAAATAGGAGTGGCCATTTTAATAAATTAAGAATTTAAAAGAGCTATAACATGCTGTGTATGGAAAAGCCAAAGAATAATTTCAGTAAAATTAAGAGTGGAAAGAGGGAATCTAACAGTGGTAGGAGTTTATGCACCGGAGGAAGGAAGGAAAAAGAATCTGATGCAAGAAGTAATTGATAATGTAAATAAAAATGACTTCCTCGTTATTACAAGCAACTTAAACGTTCGTATTGGTAATCTACCAGTTCCCGGCATCACTAGTAATAATAGAGAACATTTAAACTTATTGAATTATAATGAAAAAAGCTTACTTAATTTGCAGGTTATAATAATCTCAGGATCACCAGCACATTTGTTAGACACAAGGAGATACAGCCTGTTCTATAATAAATTATATTATTACTAATCAAAAAATTATAAACCTATTTCTGGATACAAAACTGTTTAGAGGAAGTGACGTCCATTCTAAATACCATCTACTGATTAGTAAGATTAGTTTGTTAAAAAATATGATCTGTGCACTGGAATAAGAAAATAAAAAAAAACAGAACAGGGAAGATCAATTCAAAGTACGGCTTTTGAAAGAGGTCCATAAAAGGAACATTCCAGAAGAATGGGGTCCATAAAAGGTTTGTACCAAAGAAAAATAAATGTTATTAGACTTACGGCAAATAGACCACATTCCTGAGTTGAGATTGAATGGGAATGTATAAAAGGTGTAGTACATTCCCATTCCAAAGGTGTAGTTGCAAGAGAAGTTTTGGGAGCAAGAAAAATATGAAAACGTAAGCCTGTTCTAAGGACATGGGATCCTGAATTAGAAACATTACTAAAAGAAAAGACAGAAGCCTGCTTACAATTCATTGAGGAACCCTACTAGGATTGAAATAATTGAGGACGAAGTTTGGAAAAGTATTACAAAGATTTGTGGCACGTTAACGAAAATAAAGGGGAAACATTTAATAAAGTAAATACAACTATAACAGATAAATTATAAATGGAATAGTTAATATTAAGTTTCAAGGGAAATAGAAACCGCATAGCTTGTGGGGAAGACAACATAAATACAGAACTATTAAAATATGCTCCGAGTGAGCTCCGTGAACGACTGCTACGATTATATAAGATCTGTTGGAAACAAGGGAACATTCCAGAAGAATGGAAAATAGACAAGGTGATACCCATTTTAAAGAAAAGGAACAGAGCCAATCCCGGAAATTACAAAGGGATCAGCTTGCTTTGTTCAGCATATAAGATCTATGCAAAAATAATTAGCAGGAGACTGAGTAACATAACAGAAGCAATAATGCCAGAAGGTCAATCGGGTTTCAGGGAAGGACGAAGCTGCATTGATAATATTTTCACTGTTAGGCAGATAATAGAGAAAAGGAGAGAACAAAGTTTAAAGACCCATCTACTATTCGTAGATTATTGCAAAGCTTTTAACAAGGTACCTTGTTCAATGCTCCGGGGAGTTTTAGAAAATAGAGATATTCCATTATATTTAATACAAGTGATCAAAAGCAAGTATCTTGGGACCAAGATAGAAATAAAGCAACGAAACCCCATCAAAATAAATGGAGGTGATAGCCAAGGTTGCTTTTTGTCAACCGCTCTTTTTAACATGTTTTTGCACTGGATTATTAGGATATGGCTTAGAAGTGTAAATAGAGGAATCAGAGTTGTGAGGAAAATGCTTGAGACTAATGTTTGCAGATGATCAGATTTTATTGGCCATAAATGAAGATGGCCTGCAAAGGATAATCTCCGCTTTTTAAATAACATTGCGAAAGAATTAAATATGGATATATTTGTCAGAAAACAAAATGTATGACTTTAAAATTATCCAAAATTATTTTGGTCAGTTAGATCCAAAATTGTTTTGGATAGTAAAATTGTAGAACAAATCTCAGAATTTAACTACGTTGTAAGCTGTCACATACAAACAAAGAAGATATTAAAAGAAAAATTAATAAATTTAACCAGATAACAGGAACTCTCCGACGTTCTCTGAAACATAAAGTAAGGAAAGAATCTGTAATAAAATTGTACAAATCCATGGCAGTTTCTACCCTTACTTATGGCTTAGGAACGTGGAAAATATCTGCTAAACAAATATCAAGAATTCAGGATACGGAAATGAATTTTTTCGTTCCATAGCTGGGTATACAAAATTAGATATGAAAAGGAACAATGACATAAGGGAGGAACTGAAAGTTGAAGAAGTAAATTGAATTACCACGAGAAAGTATAGAGATAGTTGGAGACTACACATTACCAGAATGGGCAGTGACGGATTCCCCAAGGTAGCCTTATTGTATCAGCCAGTAGGGTAGAGAAGCCTGGGAAGACCCAAGAAGAGATGGTCCGACCAGTTTGGAACCGGAACAGACTAAATAGTATAAGCCGTGAAGAAGAAGAAAAGGAGACTTTCGAGCTCACGAACCCCGTTTCATATAGTAAACTTGCCTAACCACCCAGCACCTGCTATAAAAGAAGAGGCTCCGCCGAGTTTTTGGGCACACTCCAAAGTTCTTTTATATAATAAAGGGGAAGATACTTCAAACTACACGGTTTCTGTAGGAACCGTGTAAAACGCAGCCTCATATTTTGGTTTTTCCATAATTTTTCGATGTGCACTTACATCCTCACTGTCCAAGTTACATCAGCCAATCGGAATTCTTCGTTATACCTGTAATGGTTTAGGTCCCTACGCAGCATCAATTAACTAAAAAACGACCGGATTCACCATTTTGTAACCACTTTACAATTTCCAGCTTATTTTTGAGTGTCAAAACAACTTTCTTTCTACTCGGCATTCTTAAAAACTCAAACGTATGGAATCAGACAGACCGTAACAAAACAATAGACGACCTAATGTGCATTAAATGACATGTAGACTACTAAAAAAATGTGAGACAGCTTAATAAGTTTCAAGTTCAGGCAGTAGTAACAGCTGTTCCTCGCCCCTCAGCGTTACGCATGTTACACCTGGTATGCGCGTGCAACGTAGGAGAGGGGAGCTCACTTGCAAACACTTCACATTAGAGGTGGGCGAATTCGATCACTTTAGTAAACTCGATCAGTACATCTCAATTAGTGAAATGATTCGATCTTAAGATTCGATCATTCGATCACTATTGAGCGAGTTCACTCCAATTATTTGTACTCTTTATGTCAATAAAGTTCCTATAAAAATTCAGTTATATTATATTCGCTAACAAGACTATATTATTTCAGTTATTATATAGATTTCTGTTAGATGAATGATTACACACCCACCCCCAAAAGAAATATTGTTGAAACTGAAAACAAACATGAGCGAGATTCACCTGCACCCACTTTTTTTTTAATAAAGACAAATGAAATTAAAGATAGAGAATCATGAATGATTAATGTTCAATTCATTTAAAAACTACGTATTGCTTTTCGTTTTGCCATGTTCATGAAAATGGCGACTACATTGAATGAAATGGCCGAAATGGCAGAGACGTCTAGCGGAGACTTCTTTCGTTAATTCGATCACTGATGGAATCAGTAAGTGACCGATATGGAAACGAAAGACAAATGTGGCGACTGATCAAATCAGTGAGCAAGATTGAAATGAAAGCCAGAACCATCTAACGGAGTCTGCTTGCGGTACCTCAATCACTGATCGAATCAGTAAGTGATCGAGATGGAAACGAAAGTAGAACTGTGTTAAACCAGTATTTCAGTGTATCAGTTACAAATGAAACCGTTACAACCACCGGTTACTTAAAACGCTTTCTTTAAACCATTATTTTATTCGTCTGCTCTGTTTTCAATTACTTACTAGCATACTGTTAAAGGTTAGGTGGGGTGCTTTTTTACAGTTTATAAAGTATGTCATTGCTAAAAAATCGAATTTTGGCTTATTACATTTTTAACAAAATAAACATATTAATAATTAATCTAATAATAATTTAATTAATTAATTGATGTACTTCAACACTGAATTAAAACGCTTGTTTAATGTTTATTATATTATTATTATAAAATATTTATAATAATATGCTTGTTTATTTAATATTATATTAAAGTAATATTAGTGTCTGTGAGGGGTAAAATAACTTTGTAGTAATCGGTTGTTTATATAGATTTGATCTGTCAGAATCAAATACAAAACTGTTCAGTAACTTCTTAAATTAGTTAAATACTGTCCACTCTAAAGAAAAAAAAATTAAAGCCACAGTCCATTAGTAAAATATTCACGTTTACTCCTAACGCGGAACAAAGGACGAGATAGAAAGCGCAAGACGCGCAAAGCCGTTGTGTACTGTGTACTGAATCGCTAAAGAATCCAGTTACGAACCGCAGATGACGGTAACTTAGCTAACTGATTGAAATGACCGAGTTGAGATTGAAATGACAGCCAGAGACATGTTCTGGAAACTTCCTGCGGTAGCTTGATCACTGAACCAATCAGTAAATGATTGAAACGAGCGATATCGAAATGATACACACAAACCAACTGATCGAATCATCAACAGATTTAATCCCCAACTGATCGAATTACTTACTGACTGAGTCGAGACCAAGATTCATTAGAAAGTCGTCGAGAAGCACCTAGCGGAGATTGTTTGAAATATCTCAGATAGTTCGCCAGTGACTATTATTATTTACCAACTCCTCTTTTAAATGATTGATTCGATCAGTCGATCACCTAAATGATTCGATAAAAATGATTCGTTCAATCCTGAACAACACATCTCTACTTCACAATAATTGACAAGTCGCTCGCTTTTCACATTACTATTGCGTTAACCATCGTCTGTTCTACTTTACCCACGTACATAATACATTCGGTAGTTCTAGGACTACGCGTTTAAAGTTTGTACTAATTAATTTTATTTTTTGTATTATTATTGTTACGGTATTTGATAATTATAAAAGGGCTATTCACGATAAGTGATGATAGTAACTTTAAAATTATTGAGGCTCCTCGAACTCCTACTTATAAAATTATAAACATAACACAAAAATTATATAAAGAAAGAAACAGTAGAAGAAAATAGAGGATTTATTTCTGTCTTTGTTCGCAGCGTAAGGTGTGTGTGTGTGTGTGTGTGTGTGTGTGTGTGTGTGTGTGTGTGTGTGTGTGTGTGTGTGTGTGTGTGTGTGTGTGTGTGTGTGTGTGTGTGTGTGTGTGTGTGTGTGTGTGTGTGTGTGTGTGTGTGTGTGTGTGTGTGTGTGTGTGTGTGTGTGTGTGCTATGTCTATTGTACGAGAATGTGATAACGTTGTTTGTGTTCGCTATAGAGATGGGCCGATATACCTATAACAGGTATTTTGGAAAGATATTTTTGTTGAACGGATATAACAGTGACTGAAAAGTTAAAATACCTGTTATTCGCGGCCTCCCAGTTCCGAGTCGCGGCACCACCCTACACAACTAACGAGTACACAAGTAACAACAAGTAAACGAGTACTACACGTATTAGGAGTATTACGAGTACGCTAGTACGAAACCACTTTTGGTGCTGAATACCTCGTTTCATAATTGTCGTTTGTCATAAAAATACGAAACGAAGCAAAACAGCGAGGTTCAGAAGTTGTTTTTACTAAATGAAAAAAATTCATACTGATGTTACATTTATTTTCGTGTGTTATTGGATATATAATAGAGATTATAATAAAAAATATGTATTATACTAGTCACCAACTTGGTAAATTTTGAAAAAGCGAATTGTATTGTCTTATAACCTACAGAGTGGCTGATAGTTGATAAGCTACGTTATACTCTTTGTTAATGTGATTTCGGAGATGATTTTAACTTCACTGCATAACTAACGTAAATGATGAGATTCTAGTGTTCCTGTTGTAAAACACTACAAAGTGGTTTTTTTTTGTACCGACACCTGTAGCTTTCTCTAAGATAGGATATTAACTTCACACCTGACATTTATGCACTTCATGTAGTCCTGTTCATTAAATCTTTACTGATCTGGTAACGCTATCCTAAAACATAAGGTGTTTTCGTAAATTTGTTTCTTTTATCTAAACTGTTAATTTTGAATTTGTGTCTCTATCACTTTACTTATCATTTGACTAATAGTAGTTTTCACTTAGTAAAGAAATAAAAATAACAATCTCCATAACAGATATCAAAATTAGATGTAAGTGGTCAAATTGCAGGCATTAAGATAAATTCACGACCTGGTGAATATAAGTATTTACTAAACTTATTAAAAGGCCATTAATAAAAAAGGAGGTGATAAGGAGAGAAAGCTACAAGTTTATCTGAATTTCTTGGAGACTGTAAAACATTCATGATTGATTTATGATATGAAGTGTCCATTATTTGCCCAACTTGTGTTTTTGCAACGGCCTATCAGTTGCACAGTTGTCCAGTAGCGGTGGCTCCCAACATTTCCGGACACGCATACCACTTTGGTCTTCCGCGTTCTTTTCAAGTACCACCGTACAAGAAAATAAAATAAGGACAGATATCTAATGAAATTTTACCGCAAACTGTTTACGTCTTGTTTTTATAAGGGTAATCGGTTTAAATCATGTTCAATAAAAATTTATTGTTCTTTTGAACGTAAATTTGTATTTTTTTAAAAAGTAAATACTTTTTTCTAGCTAGGTGTAATTGCATTCTGCTAGTGGTATGCCTAACACCGGGTGGGAAAACCCGTACAATGGGAAGGCCTTTTTAAGTATTGCTGTCCAGTGTGAATGTTGTCGGTTTTGCTAGGCCATGTTCGTTGTGATAGGTTATGGCCAATAAATTCTCTTGTTACTTATTTTCTTTTAAACAGTAATAGTTTAATAAAGTCACAGTGTAACACTTATAACAAATTATGCAAAATATCGTATAATATAGGCATATTATGCATATTAAGTATATAGGCCTAATAACAGTTATTTGTAACGGCAGCTTTTGGAACGGTATAATTCGTACCTGTTATTTTAAAATACTAGTTTAGCATACCTCTAGTTCGTAGTGTAACATGCGCGAGTGTAAGTTGTAAGGCAGTACTGCAGCTGGCCCTACTGACCTTGCAGCTAATTATGACACAAAACAGTCCATTGTACACTGGAACGCTTGTGATTAACGACAGGAAGGTGACTACTTTGATAAGGTGTTTTTAACGGAAGTTGATAAAGGCACTTGTCTGCCAAAACAAAACAGGATAACAATTTCTTATCGGGCAGGCTTAAAGTATAAACAGACCACAGAAACAACGCAGCATAGTGATAAATATAGCTTAACAGTATCTATGCATTTTCCTGGAAATCGAAACAAAGACTGATGTTGACCGTGCTAAATGTTGATTATGGTGCATATGCTAATGCCAGTGCTAACAAACAAATGCATATACAGTAGGAATACAATAAACATTATAAACATTAATGTAATTTTACAGTATCTGCTGATATAACCTGGCTTTTTTATTCACTAGCAGTCTACGGCCGCTACTTGATTTCAAGGTGCCATGAGAGCGGCGGACGGGCTTTCACTGGTAATATAGAAATTACCAACAAAAGCGGGTTAATACCACTGATTACTCTCCCGTTTAATAGAATGACAGGCATCAAAGGAACTGTTACCTGTCGTAAATCACAATATTTGAAATCACGCGTCGAAACGCTCCATGTACTCTGTTTGATGTTGACCGTATTAGGAATTTCTTACAGTTGGCAATACAAACTCTAGTAAAACATCTAACCATGTTTTTCATGGGTAGCGTGCTCTGCATCATTATACGTCTGTCTACCCGCTGTTCGCCAACTGAGTAGCCAACGCTAGCGGTCCTATGAAAATTTGTACAAGTCATTGCTAAGACATTACCATAGCACTAGTAAGCTTCCAGAACTGCCAGAAACAAATACACTTATAAGTTAGTTAAATTCCATTATAAGCCAATTTTTGTATGATCAGAAAAAATTGAACACCCTAACTACTTTACTCCTTTATTAGTAACATAACTGTAGAGCAGATGATCATAAAATAAATACTAAAATTTCCGAACCACTGGTTAGTCTTTTAGTTAAATTTGTGACCATAATACAAACATGACAAATAGTTTAGTCGTAGCCTTTTAGTGTGTGTATGTTACCACAGATCTCTGTATCTAACGTTATTTACAAATAGACGTAACTGTTATTATAATTAATAACTGTTACGGAATTAATCAAACAAAATATAATTTTCTCTTTAAACATAGTTTACAAACTTTTTAAAACGATTCAAAAATTTGTAATGTGTGTTGAGACTTATTGATTCTGTCAAATTATTACACATACAAAATTCAAAGGCTAAAGACACAGATTTTATATTTTCACTAAAATTTCTAACATATTACTCCCGAATAAACTTTTCCAGCCCAGCTTTAAGTCTCATAATTGTAATTTCATTTTCTAAATTTCTGCTGTATTTAATCACTTCTTTTTTTATTATCTCCTCAAAATTTGTTCGTCCAACCGAGTGAGCAATCATGAGATAATAAAGAAGATTATTTGCTAACAATGCTCATGCGAAGGCGCTACTACATGCATAATAAAATAAATTCAAAGTGAAATTTGCAGGTTTCTGAAAAATGTATAAGACAATATTCATCGTTCCATTTAAGACCAATAGACCTGAAATACTTAACTACTTTTAAGACTTAACAGAAATAAATTATTTTACAAACACACACACACACACAGAACTTGTAGTTTGAGAGTAAAACTGTTAGTTCTGTAGTTATGAAGTTAAGTGCGATGTATAATTGTTAAGTAATAGTCAGTTAAAAATACTTAATAAATGTAATAATAAAATCCTTAATTTAGAGGGAGAGGGAAATAGAGAGAGAGAGAGAGAGAGAGAGAGAGAGAGAGAGAGAGAGCGAGTGAGAGAGCGAGTAAAGAAGAAGAAGAGAGGGATTGACAGAGCGTGAGCGTGAGACAGTGAGTGAGAGAAAATGATATTGGTAGGGAGCAAAAGACAGTGTGAGAGAGAGCGTGTTATGGAGATTACAGAGCTTTGTGCACGCGTGTGTAAATGTAATCATATATGTATTTGTGTATGTATATACGTTTGTTCGCGCGTGCTTGTGTATTTTTCTGTGTGTGTGTGTGTGTGTGCGTGCGTGTGCGTGCGTGTGTGTGTGTGTGTGTGTGTGTGTGTGTGTGTGTGTGTGTGTGTGTGTGTGTGTGTGTGTGTGTGTGTGTGTGTGTGTGTGTGTGTGTGTGTGTGTGTGTGTGTGTGTGTGTGTGTGTGTGAGGGAGGGGGAGAGAGAGAGAGAGAGAGAGAGAGAGAGAGAGAGTTTTATGTATGTGTTTTATCAGTTATTTTCTGTATGTTAGCAGTCTTCATAACAACTTGGTCAAATTTTGTTGCTTCCTTGCTAGCCTATATACACTTTTTCCTCGAACGAGGCCTTTCGGTTTCGCAACCATTATCAAGTTCTTCCTACAACAACATTAAAATACCTACTTCCCTTATCTATATACTGTGTGTTCTATATGTGTTTTAGACTGTGTGAGACGAGAATGATAGGGAGTGCGAGATAGTAATGGAGAGAGTGTGACTATTGGACTGCAATAACGAGAGAGAGAGAGAGGTCATGCGAGTGAGAGGGGAAAGGGTGTGAATGTCTGCGTCTACACAGCCTATAAGAATATATTAATACCGCTTCAAAATCAGATACTGAGTTATTACTATTTTTAATTGACACATGTTTTATATATGTAAATAATTAAAAAAATTTTGTTAGTGGTTTCACAAAATTCTGTACACCGTTGATAAGGGTACAAATGCATGTAGCACGTATTAGCCTATTTTATTGTAATTTTTTATCTGACCAGAAGACGGGCTCGAAAGCGTTTATCGGGAGTACCGTAAACAGTGGACTGAGTGCAACACGTTTTTTGGTTTCTGTTATCTGTGTATACTTATTTTTCTCTTTTGTTCCGGTAAAAAAATTATAGGCCTATGTAACAAGAAACAAAAAACTAAACTTCATATATTTTTTTTTTTAAAGAAACTAACACTTTATTGCATATAAATAAAAATATTTCACTCCACTCTTATCAGTTAATTTTGTTCCCATTTTTCATCTTTATTTTTGTGTATTTATTTTTCGAAATGTGTTTACTCTCTAATATTCTAGGAGATCACAGTGTAGTATAAAGTAGTCAGAAAGATAAACACTTTGGTATGTTTAGATTGCAAATACTCTATTTAGGAAATTATTATTACCATTTTCAAAACGTCTACCTGGACTTCAAGGAGGCAGAACTGTTTCAGTAAAATACTTTGCTTCAAAAAACATTTGAAAAATTATTTTTAACACAAACAAAAATACCCATTGTACATTCCCAAAGTAGATTAAATTTATTTAGAGCAGATAAATCGTTATCTATGTTTAGTTTA
This sequence comes from Magicicada septendecula, assembly GCA_034769895.1. Classification (NCBI taxonomy): domain Eukaryota; kingdom Metazoa; phylum Arthropoda; class Insecta; order Hemiptera; family Cicadidae; genus Magicicada; species Magicicada septendecula. Next base: position 421,274,993 of record CM068375.1, read on the forward strand.
CCCTGTTCAGAAACAATAAATTCAAGACGAGGCAACCACCAAACCAAATTTCAAGTGTCGCATTTCAGTAATAAAGCGAGTTTTCATTTGAAAGCTTTTTATACAAATCGTGAAATGTGTACATAGGTAAACATTAGGAAATATTTGGTATAAACCAGTAAAGTTAAGAGATTAATAAAACATTTTAAAACGCACTCATATGATTGTTACTTGTAGAAAAATATTTTATTTTTAGGAGTATGAAAAAATAACGAAGGAACCAAACGCTTACATTGTAAATATTTTGATGAGCTTGCGCACACATAGCCTACCCACGCCTGCAAAAGGCTACACAAAGAATCAAATTACATAAAATCTACAAAAATAGCAAACGTAACTTTTTGTGTGACAAAAGGGTTTTTATACGCAAATAACTCGTTGGCTTGCAGTTAAATTTAAATAAATTCTATTAATCGATTTTGATTAACGCTTCCTTCTATTTTAAATCAACTGGAATATATGCATCCCCCGTTTGTAGAGAAACAATCACACCATTTATATGTAAGCAGCGTAATGTGTGTACGTACCTATCAGACATAATGCTGCCTGTAGCGTTCTTACAGCTGACCGATCCATGGACACACTCGTACGGACGTACTCACACTGAGGCAGACCGCACAGCCACTTTTAAGACTGTTTTTTTTAGGACATTCCGGCCTCCTAAATTACGTACGTTTTCCTCCTTCAGTCCTTGACTTATTAGTGAACTTACACTAGCCTCTGGCAAGATAATAAGCCTAGCTGGCGAGAGTAGCAGTTGCTTTTATACATTTAAACAATTTATGCCAACAAAACACTCTAATTCAATGCATGAATGAATAAGTTAGCTCCTCAAAGTATAATTTTATATTTTTTCAACCATAAATATTGTTTATACAAACTATCAGTTCTAATTGATTATTATCGCAGGTGATAAACTAATTTACTGTCTTAAAAAAAGTAATACTGTTGATCCATTCCCCATGTATCCACACACTAATGGAAAGAGCCACAATTATGATCTCTGCGTATTTGAGATGGGCGCACGCACATGCAACAGCTGTTCGTAAGCAGATACGATCAACATTCGTTAATTAATATTTGTTGCGTGTAAAGTAACACTCGTTTTGTGTTTAAATACACAGTATCCACTTTACGATGTAAACTGAAGAAAAACCATTTTCAAAGAGGTTCAATAAAAAATGCTAGTAAAACTGAAAATTTTTACAGTTTAAATGAATAAAAGCATGCAATGTGTAGACAATTTCTTAAAACAACTTTCAATATTAACAACAAAACATGACTTTGCTAAAATGAAATTTTTTCGGTTAAAAGGCAAAAGGGCACTGCTTCAGAATAATCCTCCTTTGTGTTAAATTATTACCTATGTCAATATGGTAGCTGTATTTCCGTAATTTTATACAGAATATATTTTTAAATTACTTTTCCCGTTGACACTAACAATAACAGTTAAAGATAAAATTGTCAATATTTGAAGACAAAATATTTTCGCTAAGTACTGAATAATATTGTAGTAAATAAGAAAGTTGTATAATGTAAAGTAAACCCAATGGCGTTCAGAAATCTGAACGAGATGATGTACAGTAACTCTTGAGAAATATTAGCTTTCCTAAAATTCACCAACATATAACAATATATTTATAACTCTTCAAAATGAGATAGTACCGAGTTATTAACATCTTTAATTCAGATAGGTTTTATATATTTATGTAATTAACCAACTTTTGTTAGTGGATTGACAAATGTAGCGAATTCACCCCGCCACATTTGGTAGGTAGTTAGTAATAAGGGTAGTTTACGAAAGTCTGTGCACCCTTCTGATAAAACTGCTGATAAGGGTAGTAGTGTGTGTAGCGTACACGTATTAGTTTGTGATTTTGTATTTAATCTTAAGATGGGCTGAAAGGCTCGAAAGCGTTTATCGGTAATACTGTGAATAGTGGAGTGGAACACGTGGTTTGGTTTCTGTAATTGTGAAATCATTAGTAAGTGTTTTACATTAATGTTCAATACAGAATACAGTCTCAGTCATCCGACCTTCACTTATCCGACCGGCGTCGTTACGAACTATTGATCAACTCAAAGTAAATTTTTAACTTTCTGAGTGTATGGAGAATACGGTGCTGACCGGACTGGAAGGTAGAACTGATGCTGCCAGTGGCGGATTATCCATAACGCTAGGGTATGCTGTAGCACCGGGTACCAAGACCTCGGCGGTCAGGGAGCCCACCATCCAGCCCTAAAACACAAAAATGTTTGAAGATAATGAATGTGAAAAACAAAAACTTTTGTGCCACGAGTAAAATTGCAAGAAAGAGGTTTTTTCAAATCGTTCGAATGAAGATGGTAGATTCTATGATACTACAGTTTGTCCGCTCGGAATATTAACCTGGATTATTAATTGTAAAGTGATTGATGTATTTCCGAATATAGGCCTATACATTGCTTATTGCCTGCTTCTGACGACTACAATAGGTAACTGCGAATGTGAAAGATAATTTTGTGTATTAAAACACATTAAAGATACGTTGAGTTCATCTATAGGACATGAAAGATTATCTTCGTTAGCGGTGAAATATTGAAACCGAGACCGGCTTCGTTAAGGCAAAATGGATCGATTTGTATTGTCTAAGCTTAAACACTACTATGTTCATTGTAATAACTATTCAGCTAAGTATTTGTTTTAATTTGTGATTTGTTGTTGTGTTTTAATCAAATAATTGTTAACTATAGAAATTTTTTATGCCATTTATCAGTGTAAATAATGTATAAGATGTTGAATTTTTAACCTCGGGGGAGGGAACACCAGTCTGATGGCAGCATAGAGCACCATGCGCTTCTAATCCGACCCTGGATACTGCGGTTTGGCGCTTGCGTTGTACCTCCTGCAAAAGAGCGCCGTCTTCTCCGTGCTGATGTGCCAACGGAAGCTGAAATGAAAAGAGAAGAATAGGCGACAAAACTGCTATGGCTGTTTAAACAACTGCCAGGCTGCCGAGCTGCAACATAGGAAGCACTTCAGGAAGGAAGTCATGGTGTCTGAATCAGCTGATAACATTCAGACCGAAGAGGAGCACCCGGCTGCTAATAAGATAAGACACGTGGAAGCAGTCAAGACACTCGCCTACATGGAGTAGCAGGAGCTGACAGTTAGACGATGCGGCCAGGAATCGCATCACCCTGGAGAGGCAAACACGTATTACAGGATTCTTTGTTAAAAACCAAAAGGACTACTACATTAAAAAATCAAGTTAACAACAGACAATTAATTAATGTCAAAAGTTCTTTTTTATTTTTTGTAAAATTTCTATTTTTAAAATTTCATAAATAAGTATCGGCCTATAACAGAATACAATTTACGTAAACAGACTGTACGTTAGGGGCCTACTATAGTTTTACTCATACATTTTCTGTTTTAGTTTTATTATTTAATCGTATACGCTACAGTGTTGCGCTTCATATTTTTAGTTTCTTAAGGGGGATTCATAAATATTCAAGTTTTAAATATTCAAAAAGTAATACTACGCAAGTAAAACTACGTAATAAAATATGTTTACTTTTGCATTTACTTATTATTAGGGTACTATTGCTTCATAGTCATTCTGTTCTGTAATGTTTAATGTTTAGCCTAATTACTACTTATTCATGTTGTGCAATAAACCTTAATTTAGTGTTAACATTTTTATCACCCTCATCAAAGGGTATCAGTTACAATATCATGACAATACGTTTGTGGTTGTTTAACTCAAGGATAGTTACTACTAATTAAACAACTAGTTTGTAATTTTGAATATATCAATTTAGTATGGGAGTATTTACTTTGAAAGATACTTTAAATACTTGCGGTTTAGACACTGATAGAAATCAGCAGCAACAGTCTCTACTAGACATCTTGCACAACTCTTCGAGAATTGATTCCAGAACATCGTCCGATTGAATAGACACTCTAGTAAAGACTTCAGTGGAATGCTCACCAGCAGAAAACTGTGAACAAATTAAGACTAGGGATCAACATAACCCAGTTCCTGAACAATGCATATACAGTATGACAACACCAGCAGGCACAATATGAAATCCTCCTCCACCTTCATATTTATATTTGTGTACAACGTAGATGCTGGTAAATATACAAGACTTATATTTCAAATGTGTTTCCTAAATAAAGTGTTAATAACATTTCTTGTTACAGCTTTTTATTTTAATTTTTTGTATTACTGTTATTTGCCATTGACTATTAAAATATATTTTAAAAGTGATGTTTGCTTACACAAACAGTCGGCAGCCACAAATTATTTGTATTTTATTTGAATTGCATTCATCAAAAGTGAATTCATCTAACGTTCCTCTCCATATTTTAAGAGTTCTCTGAATTTAATACATCAGAACCATTAGCTTTTTCATAAAATTTCTTTGTGTATACCTCTAACTCTTTATTACTATAGGATAAACTTTTGATGAAACAGCTTGACCAAAACGTCTTTCTGTGTGGACACATTGTTTGGTAGGTATAATGCTCAATCCACAGGCTTTCTGTTGTGATATTTAAATATTCTCTATATTTTTCAGTACTATTGAGATATACTGATTAGGCCTACATGCCTAACCAGGTATCATACATGACAACCATGTCCATAATTTTTGATTGCTGTTATAAACCTATCCCAAGACCTTTCATACCCAGCACTGCGTACTAACGTCTGGGCAAAATTTCTTTCCTCTGTGTCTTCTGTTTGAACTGAAATACCTATGACCTATATACGATGGCGGTTTGAAAACTCTGCGGCCTACCATAGAAACGAATGTGTGGCGTTTCTGTTTGTTTTACCACGTTTGCCACGTTCGCTCCACGAAGAGCAGTGAAGCGTCAAGTCATTACCCCGTCACATACCCCGCTGAGGAAGTCCGATTCTTCTAGCTCCTCAAAATAACCGTTTACTGCCGCTTTCAGGTCGTCATCTGAGAAATATTTCAGCTCGTCGCTTCCCCCCGAAATTTTTTTTGAGGTTTGGGAATAGATGAAAGTCAGATGGCGCTAAATCAAACGAATAAGGCGGATGGTGCAACAGGTCGTACTTCAACTCGGCGATTTTTGCCATAGACACAACGCATATGTTACGGAGTGCATTATCCTGATGGAAAATGATTTTTGTCTTTCCTAAACCTGGTATTTTTCTCGAAATTCTACATTTATCTAGCCTAAAAGTTAGCGTAATGCTCTCCATTTATCGTTCGACCCTTTTTAAGGCAATCTAGTAACAATATCCCCTTATCATCCCAGAAAAATGGATCCATACACTTTCCATCGGACAAAATTTATTTTTACCGATTTGGCGGGCGGCGAATCACTACGCATCCATTGTTTCGATTGTTGTTTTGTTTCTAGTGTGAAGTAATGGACACAGGTTTCATCTGTTATTACAAATATACGAATACAATTTTTCGGATTTTTCTTAAAACGGTCCAAACATTCCTGAGAAGCTTGCATTCGCATGAGTTTTTTGCACTTGTCAACAATCGCGGCACCCATATTGCAGACAGCATTTTCATACCTAATTCCTCAGTAAGAATGTAAAGTACCCTTTCATCTGAGATGCTCACCGCGTCCAACAATTTCAGACACCTTCAAACGGCGACCTTCCAAAACAATAGTGTGCACTTTATTGATGATTCTGGTGTAATGTCACTTCTCGGACGCCTAGTACAAGGGTCAACGTCCAAACTTGCACGATCACGTTTAAATTCAGTAGCCCATTTTTTCACCGTAGTAAATAAAGGTCCAGCATCACCCAACACATTCTTCATCTCATTAAAAATTTCTGTTGGCGTTAAACCTTTCTTAACAAAACATTTGATGTTCAGTTTCCTCCGTTTTCAGCGTTGCTGTAAGATAAACTTATTTATGCAGCTGTTTCTCCGCAACAATGACTTGACCCGACTTCATGCTTTAAAGCTGTTTGTGGGGTGAACGTGGCGCCATGGTGTGGTGAAAAACAGAAACGCCACACATTCGTTTATCACAAACGCCACACAAATCCCCCTTGTTCAATACATTTCTGATGAAGTATACAGTATAATAAACTAGAATGTCCATTCAAAATTAAACACAGACCAAAAGAAATTTAAAAACAAATTGAATTAATCTTTTTGCAATTTTTTTTTAGAACAAAGAAAAAGCTTTTAACGCGTGTTACGTAATCAGTATGGGTGGGCTTAATTTTAACATGGTTTTGTAATGTTGTTTGCTTGCTTATACAGGGTGGCGCAGGGAAACGGGAAAATTTGAAGTTGATGTTGGCAGCCCTGTAGACGTAGCATAAGTGAAACTGTCTGTCTAGCAGTAACGGACATTTAGTTACCATGGAGCAGTAGAGCGGTGCAGAGCGTGCGGTCGCCGTAAGGGCATTTTACCGACATGGTGACAGTTTGACAGCTGCACAACGAGAGTTTCGGCGCCACTATCAGATCCCGCCCCGTGGTGAAGTTCCTTCGTTACACGCAATCGAAATGTGGGTTCGTAATTTTGAAGAGACTGGTTCAGCTTTGAAGAAAAATCCTACGTACGGTCTGTACGTACCTCAGAAAACATTGATGCCGTCCGAGCTGCCATTTTAAGGAGTCCTCGTCGTTCGGTGCGAAAAATTGCCTCGTCATTGCAGCTCGGACGTCGGAGCGTTCAAAGAATACTCCATGAACTTCAATTTCATCCGTACAAACTTCAGATTGTGCAACAACTGAATCTAAATGATTGTGTATTGCGCCTGCAAATTTGTGAACAACTGTTGGCTAAAATCAATAAGGATGCTAACTTGATTCAAAATCTTTGGATGTCCGATGAAGCCCATTTTCACTTAAGTTGATACGTGAATAAGCAGAACTTCCGTTACTGGGATCAAGGAAACCCTGCTCAGCTTCTCCAGCGTCCATTACACAGTACCAAAGTTACCGTATGGTGTTCAGTGTCGTGTCATGGGGTGATAGGCCCTTACTTTTTTGAAGATGAACAAGGCACTGCTGTCACTGTGACGTCTGAACGTTATGTGAACATGCTAGAGACATTTTTGGCTCCTAGACTCCATACTTTTCCAAATCTTGACATTCAGCACACCTGGTTTCAACAGGATGGAGCCACCTCACACACTGCCAGACAGTCTATGGCAGCAGTGAAACGTTTGTTTGGGGATCACATAATTTCAAGGAATGCTAACATCGCTTGGCCGCCCCGATCTCCAGACCTTTCAGTCTGTGACTTCTTTTTATGGAGACATCTGAAGACCATCGTGTACTAGACTAGACCAAGAACCCTTGCTCAGCTCAAGACACAGATTTAAGAGGAAATCACCAAAATCCCAGGTGACACATTGCGCCGCGCTATGCAAAACCTACAGAAACGACTTACTGAATGTGTACGGCAAAATGGGCAGAATTTAACTGATGTAATTTTTAAAAAGTGATGCCTAATGTAATTTCCAGTCTTGTAAAACATATTTTGAACTTCAAATAAAGTTTTGTAACGTTCCTTCATTTTTTTTTTTTTTAATTTTAAATTTTCGCGTTTTCCTGCGCCATACTGTATATCCTACTACGTTGGTTTCGTTAGAAGAGCGCCTACAATTCAAGATTAAAAGACACAAATGAAACCAAATGAGATAAAACTCATATGGGAGAACAAATTATTTAAGAAGTATGTAATTGCTAAAATGTAATTCAATCGTGTAGCCAAACCTGCAGGTTTGTAAGTTTCGTACAAACGATGACACCAGACGTAAACCATGTCCAATATACCGTGTCAGTACATCGACAAGAAGAATGAAACCTAATCAAAGATTAAATCCAGATAAAAAACACATCACGCTGTAGAAGTCTGACACGACCAGTTTGCTTTTCATTCTTCTCCTGCTTCTTATTCTTGTTCTCGTTCTTGCTTTTGCTCTTCTTCTTTCTTCTTTTTTCTTCTATTTTCTCTTTATCACCAAATACAAATTCGTCTTGAAGTCTCAGAAACTGCTGTAGAATGCCACGGTAGTTAAATTCGAAGGTGTCAATACGAAAAGCACTTCTTCTTCTTCTTCTTCTTCTTCTTCTTCTTCTTCTTCTTCTTCTTCTTCTTCTTCTTCTTCTTCTTCTTCTTCTTATTCTTCTTCTTCTTCTTCTTCTTCTTCTTCTTCTTCTTCTTCTTCTTATTCTTCTTCTTCTTCTTCTTTGTTTTGTTCTTTTATCTCTTTCTTTTTTTGGCTTGTCCTTTGTTTCCACTAAGCATAGAATCTTTGTTTAATCCGGGCGAAGTCTCAAAGAACTGACACTATGGAACCCAAAAACACTTACTTCATGAGATGCGAATAACCAAAAATATAGGTTAATACTTATGTGTTCTTACTTGTAAAAATGTATACCTAATTATTTTGTTAAAAACTTGTTTTGATGTTAACTTTTTAAACACGTTTTTTCTATGTTTCTCCGTATAATAATAACATATAAATATAGTGTGACTTCCAATATTCAGTGGAACCTTCTCAGGTAAATGCATTCCCGAACATCACATGTCAATGTCAATGTGAAAGAACCTGTTTTAAAAATCAAAAATTTTTGTAATATAGTAACTTAATAATTTCGAATTATTATTTTAAATCACGAATGGTTTTGTGAGTTTCCGACATTAACTAGAGGCAGCTTTTGAAATATTAGTGTTGACATTCTGACAATATTTACAGACATCATCAGGACAGAAAAGTGTGTTTCTGGTGTCATGAAGCTCATCTACAATTGTCCTGATGATGACAATAATGTTTTGTCGAAACGTCGACACATATGTTTTAAAAACAGCCCAGTACAATCGTTTTGCCAATTATATTAATTCATTGTCACTATTGAGTAATCACATTTTAAAATTTCGTTTGCAAAAAATCAATTTAACAATTTAAATTTCTGAAAATTGTGTTTCAAATATCTAGATCCATGAAGCGCTTCCATTAGTTATCGTTACTCACACAGACATAATATTAAGACGTTTTGCAATATAGTTTCTTCTATAAGTAGTGTATTGCGTTTTTGTTTTAATAACTGACGCCCGTTTCACTGAAAATTATCATCATCATCAGAAGTTTGTAAGAAAATCAATAACAATCGAAATAATTCTTATTTATTACAAGAATTATTTATATTATTAAAAATTATTTATATTATTTTAAGGTAAATAATATATTATTTTAACAATTTGTATTGTTATAATAATAATATAATAATTAGTATTATATATCTTATTTATTTATTATTTATTATGAATAATCAGAATTATAATAAACACGCTGTGTGGTGATGGGACTTTCCAGCGTATGTAAGTATCTGTCTCTGTGTGTGGGTTTTCTGTATGTGGAAAAGCTGAGGTGACCGTCTTTCTTCTTTATGAAAAAGTCAAGGAATGGAATGCTGTTGTCTGTTGCGCTGACCGGCGATAACGGTGAGCCCATTGGTGCTCCTCCTGTTTGCCTGTAGAAGTGATTGTTGTATGTAAAGTAGGTGGAGGTCAGACGGGGTTTGTTAATTCCATGATGTGCTGAGGCAGATTGTATTGTCTGGAGTGCTTCTAAAATCGGTACAATTACTTTTAAGGTAAATGGATTATTTCATTATATAACCAACTTTGGTTTCAGGTACATAGAAAAGAAGTGAAAAATAAAAATAAAAATAAAATTAACTGATCAATAAAGGGAAAATAGAATAGAATGAGTTGAAAGTAGAAAGAACAACTGTAAAAATATGATTGTGAAAAAACACTAAATCTTTATAAGCTAGGACTTAATACTAAAGGGAAATAGAAGTTAGTAAAAGATTAATATTGCGTCGTCATGAGAAGCAAGTCAGTTGAAAATTTTCATTCAAACTGTGTTTAAACTTTGTACTTGTTTATCAGCTGTACGCAGTGGACTACTCCAATGCGACACGGGCGGATGACGTCACGCGCTTATCAAACGCTGCCGGCGGTCAGTTCGGCCGACGGGAGACAGTTTAGTTTAGTTTCTAACAAGGCTCCGAGCGGATCTCTCGTAAAACATTTTCATTCCAGCCGCGGCTTCTGGACAATTCTTAAATATGTATCATACGATTTAATTTAATTCAGACAACCTGCGTCCATCTTCAATGGACCACGATTTCTTTCAGAAATAATTTTTGGGCGTTATGGCCTCAAATACATCCGCACGTGTCGATCATGATCAATACTTTTAAAATTTCAATAAATACATTTCAAATATCAGTAATACAGTCCACTTCTTTTCTTACATACAATCCAGCCTCTCCTGCATAGCGTCTTTGGAATAACTCGAGATTCATCAAGAGCTTCCAAACCGCAACATTTTTGGTCCCACCGGGCCGGATTTCTTATTTTTGGCCCAAAAACGAAAACGTTTTTGGTCACCACGGGACGGATTCCTTATGTTTGGGTCCACAAGCGACAGCATTTCTTTGTCCGCATCATTTCTGGCCCAACCGATCTGAATTTAGTCACGCCCTACGGGCATCATTTTCGTCCTGAGCGACACCATTGTTGTGAATCACATCGAAGTCATCACCACAGGATTCGGCCAAGCAGTAGACCAGAGACGACGGGACACGGCAGGACAGCATTTGCGAGGTCATCAAAAAAGATTCCACAGCTTTAATTCATGGAGGGTTACAACATGAGGCGTCATCTGACCAGCAGAGACAGGAGGTGCAACAGCTCCTAACAGGATCGAGCAACGGGATCGAAGCCAGCTTCATCACGAATGGATCAACGGCCACGTGACTATGAACTTTTTACTTATATTTGATGTTTAACAATATTTCACATTTAGTGGTTATTTCTTAACACATTTGTATAAACAAACACCATCATTACACAATACAACTTAATAGGTGGTTGGCAGTTCATTATCAGTTAAAACTTCAAAGATAAGGATATATGTTGCTATCATTTAAATTCATAACTTTAATAATTTTAATTGCCAACAAGGCTTGATTAGTAGAGAGAGTAAGCCTATGTTCTAAACAACGATCGCTAGCTACCGCAACGTATTCAAATTCATTGAAACTTAAGTTTATGGTTCACATGCTCTATGCTCAAATTCTTTCAAGATATTTTTCTTTTTTCTCTTAAATTGTAATAATGGCAGATGTAAAGGCTCTAATAAAAAAACGAGGCACAATTAAAGCCTCAATATCACGCGTAAATACTTTCGCGGATAACTTCGATTTGGTAACCAGCGATCCTCATGCGCTGAAAATAAAACTGCGACATTTGATGGAATTATCCACCAAATACGATGAGATTCAATCCCAAATCGAAGCCGAGGAAGCGGACGTTGCTTTAACGAGTGATAGGGTACAAACGGAAGACGATCTTTGTAATATAGAGTGCAAATTGCAACACCTGCTGGAGCAAGCTGAGCATATGAACCAGAAACCAGTAATTAATGCTGAAAGTAAACAGCTTAAAACACCCCCCGTTCAATTGGAACCAATCAAATTACCACAGTTTGCGGGTAGTATTGTTGAGTGGCAACATTATTACCATATTTTTCTTGAATTAATTCACGTCAGAGTAGATCTGACGGATATACAGAAACTTCACTATTTGCACTCATCATTACATGGTGAGGTGCTTAACGTAATAAAATCGTTACCAATCACTCATGAGAATTACGCGGTGGCTATCGATCTGTTGAGGAATAGATATGACAGTAAGCTAATTGTTTCCGCCCATCATGTAGGGAATGTCCTGGACGTACCATTAGTTCAACAAGAATCCCAAGTCAGCATATCGAAATTCATTGATGAAATCTCTGCCAATATAAACGCTTTAAATAATCTCAAACTGCCAGTCAACACATTCGAAATTATTGTCGTAAATTATTTAGCTAAAAAACTTCATAATTACACTTTCCGTTTGTGGAAAGAGAGTTTGTCGGAACATAAATTCCCTGATTTTAATAATTTTATGAATTTTTTCTAAATTCACGAAGAAAATTACTACAAAATCTTGATAACGCGACTACCCCAACGAGCAGGTTGAATAAAAGCGATAAGTCTCCTTATCGCAAGGCAGTTAAACAGATAAGCGCTCCTAAGGGGGCATTCCATTCTCATATCAGAAACAATTTATGTAGGCTGTGTAACGGTGAACATAGAATTATCGACTGCTTACAATTTACATCGCTGTCTATCCCAGACAGAAGAAACGTGTTAATAAAAAACAAACTTTGCTTAAATTGCCTCCGTTCGGGACACGAATGCTCAAAATATCCTCTAAATTTTCATGCAAAAAATGTTCTAGGCGTCACCACACCACGATTCATGTCCCCAACAAAGACGGAGCTTCCATTAACAACCAATGCTCACTGAAGTCACAGACCAATAAATCGGTATTGATATCCACCGCAGTCTGTATGACCGCTAATAAGGTCGGTAGGAAATTTCCCGTTAAGATATTACTGGATTCCGGTTCTCAAGCGAACTTTTGCACAATGGATTTCGCCCGCAGAATGGGCCTCCAATTGGTTAAATCGCAACTACCCATCACGGGTATAAACAACTCGCTTTCCCAGGCTGACTTTAGTACGAAGGTAAGGCTACATTCTCGCTATAAACCCTTCACGTTAAACGTGCATTGTGCCGTATTACCCAGTATAACTAATAATTTACCGGCGGAGTCGTTCGATCTTGCCTCTTTGAATTTACCCAAGCGCATATTCTTGGCGGATCCTCACCTACATTGCTCGGCGCAAGTCGATATATTACTCGGCGCTCAATATTTTCTCCAACTAATTGAACCTATGAAATATACGCGCGGACCACACTTTCCTATAATTCAGGAAACCAACTTAGGATTTATTTTGGCCGGTGACTTACCCTTCAACGTCGATATAACTAAAACAGTCTCGTCCTTTATGTTCTGCAAGGATGATAATCAGATTTCCTCGCAACTAAAAGAATTTTGGAAGTTGGAGGAGATCTCTAGTCGCGAAACCCGCTTTGAGGACTCGCCGTGTGAAAAACATTTCGTGGAAAACACTAGCCGCAACCGCGATGGGAGATTCGTGGTATCCCTGCCCCGCAGGTCTGATCAATTTCATTTGGGAGCTATCCGCAGATTCCAATCGTTAGAGTTCAAGTTCAAGCAGAACCCTATCATTTATAAGGATTATAGCGAGTTCATGAGTGACTACTTGAAACTTGGCCACATGTCGCCACTCAATGATTACGATTTGTCGCTTGACAGCTCAGAGATTTTTTATTTGCCCCATCACGCGGTCTTCAAGGACTCCAGCTTAACCACTAAATTGCGCGTGGTATTTGACGCCTCCGCTAAAACCACAAATAATCTGTCCCTCAACGATACTCTAATGGTCGGTCCTACGATCCAGCAGGATCTGTTTTCGATAATGGTTCGGTTCCGTACCCACCGATACGTACTTATTGCGGACATAGAAAAGATGTATCGCCAGATCATTGTTAACCCAAAGGATTCAAACCTGCAACGCATCGTTTGGCGTGATGCGCCGCATAAGGAATTGCGACATTACGCTTTAAGGACGGTTACATATGGCACTGCTAGTGCCTCCTTCCTTGCTACACGTTGTCTGGCTCAAATAGCCTACGAAAATAAATCCGACTACCCTACAGCTTCTAGGGCCATAGCCAATGATTTTTACGTAGATGATCTTATAACGGGTTCGGATGATCCGAACGTCTTAGCTGAAATGAAATGCGAGATCGTGAAGGTGTTGAGTAGGTATGGTTTCACGTTACATAAGTGGTTCTCTAACCACCATAAGATTATGACCCTTCGCGCCCAAGTATCCCATGACTTCAGCAAAGGTCAAAACGTGCGTACATTGGGAATCCAATGGAACGTTGAAAGGGATAACTTTTTATACACCGTCAGGGGTGATGATAATTTGACCGTGTTCAACAAAAGAAGCGTGTTGTCGGTCATCGCCGGGATTTATGATCCATTAGGTCTCATAGCACCCATCACATTTTACTGCAAGCATTTTGTGCAACAGTTGTGGTTGGCGGGCACAGATTGGGACGAACCCCTATCTGGGTCATTAGCCAATCAGTGGTTGGAACTATACGCTCAATTAGTCTCCGACACTCATTTTAAGATTACGAGGTCGGTTAAGAGTTCGAACAATTACCCAATTAGTTCATTACAGCTTCACGGATTCGCCGACGCTTCGGCTAAAGGTTACGCGTGTTGCATTTATGTGCGGGCGGTCTATTCGAACGGCGCCATATCGTCAAACTTGTTGTGTGCTAAATCTAGGGTCGCGTGGCTGAAACAGATAACGCTACCACGTCTTGAAATTTGTGCTTGTTTATTGCTGGCGCAATTAACGTCCAAGGTTTTAAACGCCATCAATTACAATTTTGACGGACTATATCTCTATTCGGACTCGATGATAGCGTTGCATTGGATACATCAACAATCTTCCCGCTGGAAGGTATTTGTGGCCAACCGTGTCGCGGAAATACAGCGTCTTGTTAGCAGCAGGAAAACTTGGCATCATGTAGTATCAAATGACAACCCTGCCGACATTTTATCGCGCGGTTGCCTTCCTCGTAGTTTGCACTGTCATACTCAATGGTGGCATGGTCCGTCCTGGTTGGCGCATGAGTCAGCATCTTGGCCAGTCAGCGCTTTCGACATTAATACTCCCTGTACTTATCCCGACCTTGAGGAGGAACGTCGCAAGCAGGTTCAAACGTCACTAATTGTCGCGTCCTCAACACATAGTTATGTTGAAAATTATTCATCCCTTACTGGCTTATTCGCGTCTTCCCATATTGCCGCAGATTTTTTCGCAATTCTAGGCTCGCGGTTGTTGACCGAAACACGTCCTTTTTATCTGCTCAAGAATTGTCTGACACACTCTTGATTTTTGTCCGGCAATCTCAGCAGTTGCATTTCGGCGTAGAAGTTATGGAACTTGAGGCACACCGGTGCCTTCCTCGCAGTAGTAAAATTCTTGCTCTCAACCCATTCCTGGATGAATCAGGCATTTTAAGAGTGGGTGGACGCTTGCAATTCTCCCCACTTAACTACGCGAGTAAACACCAAATAATTTTGCACCCACACTCTCATCTCACGCGATTAATAATTGAGTACGAACATATTCGTTTGTTGCACGCTGGGGTGCAATCAACTCAAGCTTCGCTTAGGCAAAAATATTGGATCATACACGACAAATCCTATATCCGCTCAGTGATACGTAAGTGTGTCACTTGTTTTCGTTTCCGGGCTAGAGGCGCGAATCAACTACTAGGTCAGTTACCCCCTTCTAGGGTCACGCCTTCTAGGCCGTTTTCACAGTCGGCCGTGGACTACGCCGGTCCTGTACTTTTGCGCCATGGCGGGCAGCGCTCTAAGTCCACGACCAAGGCATACATCGCGTTATTCATATGCATGTGGACAAAGGCTACGTCGCGTAATAGGCGGTACGATCTTGAATTTTGAGGAATATTCTACTCTTCTTTCTCAAATTGAGGCTTGCCTTAATTCACGCCCTTTGTGCGCGGTGTCCGACGATGCTAGAGACCCTGAACCCTTAACTCCTGCTCATTTCCTGGTCGGTGCTCCACTGACGGCACTTCCGGAGCCCGACTATACCCAAAGCAATAATAGTCATTTGGGCAGATGGCTTCTGCTCCAAAGATTTACGCAGACCATCTGGAAACGGTGGTCTAGGGATTATCTGCACCAGCTGCAGCAGCGCAATAAATGGCGCACCCCGTTAAGGAATTTGAATGTCGGACAGCTTGTCCTCATTTTGGATGACAATTCCCCCCCCCCCCTAGAGTGGAAGCGTGGGGTAATTACCAATGTTTTTCCTGGTCAAGATTCCTTAGTACGCGTCGCAGAAGTTCGCACCGCGCTAGGTATCTTACGCCGACCCATCCACAAATTATGCCCCCTTCCGGTGGCAACAAACTAATCGTATGCGTGCCATACGAGACGTGTGTGTGTGTGTGTGTGTGCGTGTCACATTGCATGGACTACGCCCGGGACATTCCCCGGGCGAGCATACAAGTCAATTGTATCATAAACATTGTAAGTATTGTTTACGTGCCGATAGCTATTACTGCAATAGCGACTGTGTTTCATATGTACTATCAATTATTTATGGATGTTGTGTATTGTCATATGTTTATATAATTCAAGTTACAAGAACTACAAGTGTTACTTATGGTGTCAATTATTCTACGTATGTATTGTATTTTTCAATGTCATGTACCATTGAACTTTGATGTGATTATGATAACATTATGTTCTTATTATTTGTATTATTATGTATGAAGCAGTGTTCAAGATGGTTTCTCTTATATAATTTAAAGTTGTCACTTACGTTTGTCAAGGTTTAAATATACGTATTTCTTATCTATATGTTATGCTTCAAGAGAGATCATGTTTAGTTATGTAAAGACTCGTTTTTATCATGATTTTTTATTTTTGTACCTTTTCTAGCACAGAAATTGTTTTGTTTTGACTTTGAGCTTTTTTGTTAGCTTAATGAATTTTGTTTTCTACAAATTTTATGTTAGAAGTGAGTTACTTTAATCCAAGAGTCAATTTAATGTATAAGCCTTTAAGTGTATTATGTATTGTTTATATATATAACATTGATAATATTTGTAATATACTGTTCCCAGTTAATGTTTAATGTACAAAATCGTCCCGATTTTGGCGGGCAGTATGTTTAAACTTTGTACTTGTTTATCAGCTGTACGCAGTGGACTACTGCAATGCGACACGGGCGGATGACGTCACGCGCTTATCAAACGCTGCCGGCGGTCAGTTCGGCCGACGGGAGACAGTTTAGTTTAGTTTCTAACAAGGCTCCGAGCGGATCTCTCGTAAAACATTTTCATTCCAGCCGCGGCTTCTGCACAATTCTTAAATATGTATCATACGATTTAATTTAATTCAGACAAACAAATAATTTTTGGGCGTTATGGCCTCAAATACATCCGCACGTGTCGATCATGATCAATACTTTTAAAATTTCAATAAATACATTTCAAATATTAGTAATACAGTCCACTTCTTTTCTTACATACAATCCAGCCTCTCCTGCATAGCGTCTTTGGAATAACTCGAGATTCATCAAGAGCTTCCAAACCGCAACAAACTGAAATCACTAGGGTATACAACATTTAAAATTTGAAAACAAAAACAAATATTCGTACAGATAAGAAAAGTAACATATTAGACAAAATATTTTTAGAAAACGCCAATAATTTAAGAAAAAGACAAAAATGTATATCTACAGTGAAAAAAACTATAGAACAACATATATATAATTTCTTCTTCAATTTAAAATAATTAACATTATTATAATCTATGCTAATTTTTAATAATTATGCTAACCTATTAAAATAATTGCTATTGAATTTAAGAACATTACAGTTACAATTATAACTTTTATGTGCACAAAACTTTATGTGCTCTAAAGGATTTGTCAGTGCTTTCTGGTGCTTTGTGGTCAAAGAAACGACATTCAGGAAATAACGCGCAGCCAACCACAGTTGTGCGTTAAAAGTTTCTGGGTTTTTTGCCTTTGATTCTTTTTTTTTTCAAAACAAACGTGGCAAATATTACAATGCTTTTTTCCTTTATCAAGATAGTCAATACTTTCACCAGTTTATCTTCTTCCTTCAGTGTTTACATCATTTCATTTCAACACCTGACAAATTTCTGAGAAAACTGAGTAAACCCTTATCGTCATTTTATTATAAAGAAAAAATAAATCTTTATACATTAAACATACTCCGCACTAGAGATCCCTTACACGATTACTCTACGTGCCCGTGCACGCACACAAATGTTGCAACACAAAGTTTCTATTTACGCTATGCACTATTGGTCACGACAGTCCCAGTTTTGTCGCGTTTCAACAGGGTTATTTGAGTTATCTCTCCTTAAACTTAAAAAACATTATTTCGGTTTACTACATGGGCTATCGCAACCGGAGTCTTGAATAAAGAATTGTTATCTGCGCTGTTTAGCCATGGTCGATTGCTGTGTTCTGTCGTTGTCTAAACTTTTCTTAAACTTAAACTTTGAGAACGGGCCAAAGAACAGCGGACCACCTCCCCGTGTCTCCATCACTGTAGGTGACTGCAGTCGCATTCAGAATGTTTGTGGCGGGCGATGTATGTGTCTCCTGGTAGACCGGTCAACACTATCCTTTCGCATTCGTTAGCGTGTCAGTCTCAGCCGCACTAATTTTATAGACTTCTTGTTTTTATACCCTTCAGTAAATTAACGCTCTAAACACTGGGTACCTTTCTTAAAAGAGGAGCTGGCGACGCTTTGATTTCACAGCCTGTGCAACAACTGATTTGCCCTGGTTGGCTAGCAGCATGAGTTTCTTCGCTTCGAAGAAGCTGATACTTTTAGATTACGTAAAAGGTGCAACGGTGCAAACGGGCTCTTGTTTATAAACTGAAAAATTTCGGAGTCGACTACCTTAATTGACACTTTTGTTCCCTGCATTCAGACAGGGGTCGTCACCATGAGCCAACTTCCCACAGGAGCATGTTTTGACATCCTGCTGCAGATCTTTCGAAACGTAAGCAAGAAAATCTTTCATCGGCTAGGAGACGAAGGCTGTCACACTCAACTAACCCTGCTTTCTCTTTATCTGGCAAAGTTATTCTGTTGAAGGTTAGGGCCTGGGACACAGATGGGCGTGTCTACCTATCCATTTGCATCTTTAGTCTCCGTTATGCGATAACGACTTGTGGGACCAGCTCAGATCAGCAAGTCTCTGCACACTACCACCTCCTTTGCGGTGTTCAGGGTAGTGTGAGGAACGACTTCTATCTCTCTGTTTCCTATCTTCTACAGTTTAAGTAACCTCGAACCCTGTTGAATGTTTAGGGTCTTGACTAATAATCCACCTACGACTCTTTAGATGTCCTGTACGGTTGATCACGCGCAAGCGGTGATAGATTTTTAATAAAGAAGGAACACATTTTTGCAAAGTCACCTTCCTTCCCTTTCACTACCAGATACTTTGGCACCGCCGGGACATTCACAAACGATGTCACAATCTTTCGGCATTAACCCAGAAGAAAAATCTCCTTCTCCTCACCATACGAGAAGGGTTTTTTCTGGATTAGTGTTTTTAAGTAATGTCTTAACAAGATAATTATTTTAGAACCTAACGTTTTGATCCCACGAATGCCTTGGCAGTGGCAGATCACCGCAAAAGACCTCTCGAGTACTACCGCTAGGACTAAATACACTAAGGTGCGTCCTGGTATCCTGAGGCCATCGTTCGCAACTCACTAACATACAGTCATCCGCCCATTGGGATAAACGGTTACACCGTGAGTTACGGTGTGTTTTCGAGCGGCAGACTGCCTTGTCCAGCACAAGTAGCCCTTAGTCAACCAAAGAGTACCTGCTATTGCCCACCCCCCAAGGAGCCAAGATATTGTAAACCGGGCCTAGGGTTGGATTTTTATTACTAATTAGGTTTCGTATGTTGCTATAGTATGGTAATATTTAAGTTTAGGTTAATCAAATTTTCTTCGATATTTAACATAATAATTATTTTGTGGGCGGCCCAGTAGATTACTGGGTATGGCACCTGGCTACTGATCTAGAGGTCCCGGGTTCAACTCCCGGGCCCGCACTATAAAATCAAGGTGCGTTTTTCAGCCCCAAGGTCGACTCAGCCTGTTGAAAATGAGTACCTGGGATAATATCCTGGGGATAATAATGGGCGGCTGAAGCGTAGTGCTGGCCACACTGCCTTCCTTGTATGCCGTACGGCTCACATTAGGCAACCTACCCTGCCTACTGCTAAGCTACTTCGGTGGTATACATGGGATCGATCCATTATTATTTATTATTATTTTGTGCATCTCAAATAAATAAACAGAAATTGGATAACACTAAATTCATTTAATGGTAACAATGAATTCCTATTTGTTTATTTAATTGCTGCAAATAGTATCCAGTTTGTATTACTCGATTTTTACAAAACCTAATTTTCAATTATTATAAATACTTTAAGCATTAATTTTATGAAACAATATCTTTACAACCATGTACATATTGTTTGTAACTTTACACAAATTTAATGTTTATGAAGAATAATCTTAAATATGCTATGTAACATTGGACTAAAAAGGAAAATCAGTAGTAATGTTTAAGGCAGCAATAACTATAAATTTAAAATATCTGTCACCTAAAAACATCCGTTGGGATATCTGATTCTTAACTAGACAACGTTAAATGCTTTTATAAGATTTGTATAACAATGTACAACTGGATATGTGTTAAGAATTTCTATACACTTTTATTAGGTTAGAATGTTTCATTAAAACCATTCCTTGTGTACAAATAAAGTAGTCAATAAAATTTATAACTTTTTTGAATTTTCAGATTTTTGATTGTATGTTTGCTTAACGTGACATCATTTAAACAACTAGTAAGGTATAAATTAAACTGACATTTCCGCAAAACTGTTTGCACCATAAATGTTTTGAATTTCCTT
The DNA here is from genome assembly GCA_034769895.1 of Magicicada septendecula. Taxonomy (NCBI): domain Eukaryota; kingdom Metazoa; phylum Arthropoda; class Insecta; order Hemiptera; family Cicadidae; genus Magicicada; species Magicicada septendecula. The sequence continues at coordinate 421,295,578 of CM068375.1, forward strand.
TATTTGTAACTAGAGTTTACAAGGCCAATTGATTCATTCGCCTAAACTAAGAGAAGGAGAATAGAGGCGATTTTTATTCTAGTTGAATTAAAGGAACACAACGTTACAGGTAAAGATTTATATAAAGGTGATATAAAATTCATTTTACATGCTTGACTTTTATCTTTCATGTTATCTTTTTTATTCCTATGCTGTTCTTTAGCTTTATAAGAGTCTTTATATCCTATATTTCTATTTGTCTACTTTGAAGCCTTGAAATATGTTACACTTATTAAATTCAGGTAACGTGGTAACTGTTTCACACATTTATAACGTTCTGAAATAATTGTATGTTTTGGGAAAATGTATGGCTTACACAGTGCATGTAATGTATGGCTTACGCAGTGCATGTATAAAATAAATATTGTTTACGCGCTAAGAAAAAGAAAAGAAAGCATTCTAATATAAATTATTTTCCCATTAATACATGTTTCCAAACTGTAGTTATTATTTAAAGTTGAACTATGCAAATATACACATTTGAAATAATTTGAAGTTTTGCTACTATACACATGTGTATAAAGTCTGAGTATTGTATATGTTTAACCTAAATCGTCATACTTATTAATATGTACAGTAAAGAAGATAACAACGTAACCTACGTGTACTGAGTATTTTGAACAAAAAACATTACAGAAATATTAAGTCTCTCTGGTACTTTCAATTTTACAACTCACAATTTTTTTAATAATTTTTTGCTTACCGTATATTTATGATTTTTCTTGTTTGGAATATCATCTCAGAGATGCCGCTATATAACATTGTGTATAAATAAAACAACGCACCCCAAACAACTTCTTTCTTCTACCGCCTTTATATTGATATATGATATGTGCCTTTATACGATAGAAGTATATCGTCTTTACATTGATAATGCGTTATACATAGAATTATCAGTAATCAATAAGTTTTAATAGTCTTTTAGAAAACTTTTAGAAACATCTAAATTAATCGTTTCTTTCTAGTGTTTTTTTTAACAATGGTTGATTTTGCTTTACAAAGATTTTAACAAGGGAATTATTCTTGTTGTTTTGTGTACTTGAAACATTAATACGGCAAAGGAATTGTCTTTAATATATGATTGTATATTCTTTGCATACATATTAAAAATTTCTTTTATAATCAATATCTGTGTTACATTGTATTTCTAAACTAAACATATTTTCTGACATACACAAACATCATGGTCTACAATTTCCTGCTTATGAATTATGAAATATAATTTTATCTTCTACGTTATGTCTGCATGCACTTATTGAGAACATAATTATACTCAGTGGTTTTAAAATTATAGTAATTGTATACTTGAATATAATTATTGTAAGTAAGACTACGGACGCATAAAATAAGGTTTACAGATTACAAGTAACATTTTATTGCTTGTGGAACACACTATTTATTTACTAGTTTAGTCAAAATAGGTGTGTTATTTACAAACACTATGAGTTATATTTAAACTATTTTATCTTACTAGTGAGATAAAAACACTATGTGGTAACAGGGATTCAAAATAAAGTAAGTTGCTCTCACAGTGTTCAAGAAATATGCATTTCAGTACATGAAATACATTTGCCAATTACTAGTAGTAGGAAAATTATTTTTCGCTACTTAAGATTTTACATTGTTCTTCCTCACCTGTTAGAGAAACAGACACAGTTCCTCACCATCGTATAAATCGCTTAGAAAATAAATGTATGTATTATTTTTTTCTTTTAAATTATCTGTTCTTATTTACTTTCCTAACAAACTGGTCTGTTTTTTTAAATACGTCAATTAGTTGCTCCAAACCATTGAAAGTTTCCTTAGAGTTCATTTACTTTCTCGTTCTCATACATTTTGTGTTTCCTGAATTAAAATAAAAAATATGAATTCCTATTTATATTACAAATTTAAAAATTTCTGTAATACTTACGATTCCTCTGACTTTAGTCCCCTTAGTAGTATTTTCACATTATATGAAGATGTAAATAAGATAAATGTAATGAAAATACACTTTTCCAGAAAAAAGAATTATAAAATATTTTTTTCTAGAAACCTAATATGTGGTCTTCATTACTGAGCATATAATGTAATCTAAGCATGTAGGATCAAAAGGTGAGAGTGATATAAATGATACAAAAATATGAGAAAATAGGTAGCACTGATAACGTATGCAGTTTCCTGAAATAATATTTTGAGTAGAAATGTCATGTGTAATGTAAAATAAGTTGCTTCTATTTCTAAAAAGCTACTAAATATAAATAATTTCTGAAGTACATATATAGAAGTAAGGAAAAGAAGTAAAATTTGACTGAATGTTGTTAGAATTGTGTTTCTTAAGGAACTACAAGGAAAGTAGAGAGAGAAATATTACAAAACCTGTTCAGTAAACAACACATGAGAACGAGTAACAGCAGGCATTCAAGGGAGACACTTAGAAACACATCTTGTACTACGTAATTTAAATGCCAAAATGTTATACGAAGAGAATATATGAAACAAGAATTCCATCATTCAACCAAAACAAACGCATTTAGCTAATGTTACACATTGGTTAATGATTACAATATTTTATAACAACAGAAATTCACAGAATTACATAGGCAAACCATTTCTCAGTAGAGAAATATTGCACAACAGCAAATGTAAAATTCAAAAATGCAGAAAGTATGGGAAAATATAATGGAGCTGTCTCATAGGTTACGATAGAACAACGTTGCTTTACCTTTGCTTAAAATTAAGTATATTTTCTGTTTAGACTCAGTTGTAAGAAAGTTGAATGCTTCTGAGTGTAATTTATATAACTGGGAATCTGAGTTAATTGTTTTTCAGCTGAACATTTTTCAGCGGCCTTCGAGTCAACAATTTTGTTAACCTGTGCTTTGTATGCAGTGGTGGAATGTAATTATATAGCATATGAGACAGTAAGTTTGATATGGCATGTACATTGTACAACCCTTACTCACAGTATCAAAGATCTGAACTTGTACCAGTTGAAAAAAATTCTTTTAAACTTTATTGATTAACTTCTCTGATAATCCATTACTTTATTCTTTGATAACTGTTGTGTTATTGTACTTGCCTCCAATTTTTATCAACTAGGCTTACTTAGATATAAGATTAAAAATTAATTACAATTACTTAGAACTTGTAAAAATCAGAATCGTTTAGTCAAATAATGTATAAGAAAATCTACGAAACCAGTTATTATTCTGTCACAGGTAACGATATACCATTAAATTTTTTTATAGTTTCCCTGCCCATGGTGTAATAGTAAGCCTCACATTACGCGAATGCTACAAGTTGAACTCGGTGTAGTTAAAACCCAGGTTAATCCGGTAAAAAAACCCCATGGAAAACAATTGTTTATTGTTCACTTTTAGTGGTTTCGTTATTTCAAAGACAAAACCAAGCTCATCCTGTTTTTAACCACTACAGTTCCCAAACAAGCGACACTAAATTTCCATCACGTGAACATCTAATGATCCTCCAGACGTCATGAAAGATAATTTGTTCATGTACGATTGGATAATCTCAGATGTGATGATCATAAGATGAGCTATTATAAGTATGAGAAAGACTTTATGTGATCTAAAGGGCGGGATACCTGAGTTGGTGGTACATTGAATAAAACTACTTTGAAGAAGGTGTAAGAAGTCTTACTTAGATTTCTAACAAGCCATGTCACTGTCATTTTAGGTTAGCGTAGGTACTAAGTGTTGTAATGTTGTGATGTTCACCATGGAATTATGTTAAGTCAACCTCATGTTGTTTAGTTAGCCTCAATATACATACGCTTTAAGCACACACACACACACACATCGCTTACTGATACGCCTGGAAAGGCTCGGTCACGGCATATCAATTGGTGGCAGCCTGTGGGATTACACTTGCAAGAACAGTGTATCTTACTGGTCATGAGAGATGTATGGCAAATCAAAAATCAAAGTATTATTTGAAAGTAGTTACAGAAAGTTTGTTTTTTCATAAAGAAAGGTTTGTTTACGAATTAAAAATTCAGTCATACAGGCAATTACATAATGTAAATGCAAGGGAAATAATTAACCTTATTTGAACTTACCCTTTTCAAGATATTATGTCTTTGTGTATATTATTATGTGTTTGAGTTGAGTTATGTAATTACTATTGAGTTAGGTTTAAGAAGTTTGATGAAATACGAAATACGTGCATGGGAAAGAGTTATCGAAAAAGGCCCAAAGATAGCGATAATTATTTTCTGAAATCGTAGTAATTTCTGAAGTCCGTCTGGTCAGCTAGTAAATAGAGAACCGATAGCTCCTGATCTGTTTATGAAAATAGGTACATGTGTTGGTTCTATAACGGCTTATTATCGCCATATTCCTCCGGTTTCCATTCCGAAATATCAATCGAAACCTTCTACTGTACTTTGTTCGCCTCTACCATCGTTACAGCTTCCAACAGTGAGTAAAACACATGAGTTATAAAGCGCTCTTCCTATTACCGAACAACCTGTGTATGATGTTCCTCGATTACAGGAATGAGTTCCCGACCTATCTATTACCTACCTATTTCTGACCCAGGCGTTTTGCTAGAAGGCTGTGAAACGTTGCTCAAAACCCTGGTTCAAAGCATTATGCTGTAGAACGACACATTAACGGATGCTCCAATTACACAGTCGACGATAACGTAGTACGCGTACAGATTACAAAACTAGAAATAGAGTATTATAATTAAGAGTGTAAGAGATAATATTGTTTCGAGAGACACTAAATTCAATAATCTGCTTTATCATGGGTATTGTGGTTTGTATAGTAGCAGAGATAATTGTTATCTTGAGAAGCAATTCATGCGGATTTTCCTTGTTGTGGTGCCTACTTAAAGAAGTAAATAACACTAAAAACTAAAGATTAAAATAGAATAAAGTATTTTCAATATTTTGCTTTATTATCAAAATGACAATTCCAAGTCCAGACGACAGGAGCTCAGACAAGCTCTTTATTGAGCCCAAGAGCAACTCAAGGCACTAGCTCAAGCAGCAGCAGTCCCAACAAGAGTTAAAGATATAACTACCCCCCAATTTAATTGATGCTTGGCGACGCGATGGCTCCTTGCCAGTTAATGAGTGTTTTTGACAACATTGAAAGAGCGGCACAAGCAGAAAATTGGACCGAAACGGATAAAGTCTCTATACTGAAAATAAAGCTGAAAGGGCCAGCCGCGTTGTTTTTAAATAGTAATGCGGACTTAAAAAGAATAGACATAACCTTTAAAGAATTGCAAGAAGTTTTTGTCGAGCGCTTTCGTGTTAAACAGTTAGACCAGTTTCACTATGTTGGCCTTCAGAATGCCGCGCAACATAAAAATGAGTCGCCCGAAGCCATTGCCGGTAGATGCAAAAGGCTGTGCGCTAAAACAATTAGACAAGTTGCTGACGCGGAACAACAAAAGATCATAAACAAAGAAACTGAGAGAAGGATGCTAGCCGCCGCATATACTAATGGTTTATTTGGAACAGTGGGTCAACAAGTTAGATACCGAATGCCTGCAACCATGGCAGAAGCTATTCAGTTAGCGGTTACTGTAGCAGCGGTTGAGGCACGCCGTCTTCGTCCCCAAATAAAAACGGGTTCTTTTCCCAGGTGACTTGTTTGAACTGCAATCGTACTGGCCATATAGCTAAAGATTGTAGAGTAAACCCTACTAACAAGAATATCCTAAACAAAAGAGCCCGTAAGCCCGGTAAGGACCACAAAATTAGCATCAATAAAATCAGTAATAATAAAATTAATATTGAGTGTAAGTCTTGCCATAAATTTGGTCATATAGCCAAAGATTGTGCAAACTCGAAAAAGGATTACCAAAACGCGCAAGGCTCGGCTGGAGACAACATCGACCTGTCGAACTGGAATTAAGACCAGTTAGGAAGAGACTTAGCCAACATAGAGTTACCAATATTATCCACGATAGTGTAGATGATCAGATAGTTTTAGATGTCATGATAGAAAGGAAACCATGTAGGTTCTTTGTAGAAACAGGTGCTTCAATATCGATAATAAAAGGGTATAGCCGAAAGGAAGTTTATAGTACTGACGCGATAGCCAAAAGTGTTACCTGTGGTTCACTGAAAATATACGGTAGACAGGTGACAGTAGACTGCTGAATATTATTAGGAAACGTAGTTTTACGCATGAGTATATAGTAGCGGCTTTAGAGATACCTTGTGACGGCATGTTGGGAATGGATTTCCTAAGGCGTATAGGAGCTAATTAGATTTGTCTACAGGGAAACTGTTCTCACGTGATAGCGTTTTCCATGTAGAAAGTAGAAATATAGATAATAGTAATAGAGTAGATAGGTGTACAATACAAGATTTGGGTTTTCAGTCGCAATCAGCCGAGACTGTAGAGCACGGCCGGCTCTCTTTCACTGCTAGTGACAATGTTCCTATGACCTTGCATGGTGCAACTCCAGTGTGGTGTGTTGCAACCACACGAGATATACCTCTACCTCCTAGTTTTGAAGTGTTAATTCAGGGAGGCCTGAAAGTTACAACACAAAAGAAAGTATTAGCTCAAGAAGAAGTAATTGTTCAGCCAGTTGAGTTAAATATTCGTGGCGTACGAGTCGCCAGAATGCTTAGTAAAGTGGGAAAAGATATCTCACATGTAGTACTGAAAGCTATTAATTTCAGTAAGGAAAAACTGATACTGCCGAAAATTTGTACGTTAGGTATAGCAGAGTCGCATAGGCCTCAGGCAGTAGACAGAAATATTAAACGGTTTAAGAAAATGTGCACAGTGAATTATATGAAATCTAGTAAAGTAGAAAACAAGAAAGTAGTTAAAGAAATAGAAAGAAAATTAGAGCATATAAGTATTTCTGAGCCCAAAGTGCTATTGTCGGTGTTTTATCGCTACTCACACATATTTGATGAACCACGAGGTAAGATTGGCTGTCACAGTAGAATAGAACATGAGATAGATACGTGTCACCACCCACCCATCAAAAAGAATCCGTAGACTCCCACATGCACTAAAACCAGTAGTTGACGAGCAAACAGATGATATGCTGAAAAACGGAAATATAAGGCCTTCTACGTCACCGTGGTCGAGTCCTTTGTTTATAGTAAGCAAGAAAAGTCCTGATGGACGTTCTAAATACTGTTTCTGCGTAGGTTGTAGAGCCCTTAATGCCATTACGCGTGGTGATGCTTACGCTCTTCCTAACATTGTGGAGTCATTAGATTGCTTACACAGTATTGTAATAGTATAGTATTACATAGAATTGTATTTCAGTCAATAAGATAGTAGATTTAAATAAAGATTAACCAAACATGAAAAATGGCATTTATTAATTACATGAATGGAATGAGAAAGACACTCTGTGTCTTCCTTTTTTTTGAGGAAGAGTGGTATAAGGAAATAAAGTATAAGGAAATCTACGAAACCAGTTATTATTCTGTCACAGGTAACGACATAACAATTAAATATTTTTTAAAGTTTCTCTGCCCATGGTGTAACAGTAAGCCTCATATCACGCGAATGCTACAAGTTGAACTCGGTAAAACTCCACCGGGTTAACCCAGTAAAAACTCACAAGGAAAATAATTGTTTATACTTGTGTTTTAGTGATTTCGTCATTTCCAAGAAAAAACCAAAGCCATCCTGTTTTTAACCACGACAGTTCCAAAACAAGCGTCACCAAATTTCCATCACGTGAATATCTGATGATCCTCAAGACGTCAAGAATGATAATTCGTTCACGTACGGTTCGTATCTCCCACTCTCGCCTATTGATACGCCTGGATCGCCTTTCTACGCGATATAACAACTGTGTGACCAGTATTCACATCAACAGTAATACTTCAGTTCCAACGTTTCCAAATTGAATGAGACGCCATGCGGAATAATTTAATTATTCCGCTGCCAAAATGAAAACATGGAACCAGTATTTGCAGCTGACAACGTTACATTAAAAGATTTTCTCCTTAACTCCTTTTCACTTCAACGAAGTACACAGTGGACTAAAATAGAGTTTATATTTCCAATTGAAGAGTGTGTCAGTTCGACGTAGAGACATTGAAATTCATGGTATTGAGTACCCTAATTAGGAAGGCACAGATGTCGTACATATAAAGAGATAAAGGTCAAGACGAAAATGCTGATATAAGTATAATAGTGCTACGTTGAGATGATATATAGAAAATTTTCTACATGACGCTTCAAACGCTGCGTGATTAATCAACGCTCGACATATTTCTAGACACGCCTTCCAGGCACTCGTAGATTATTCTACCGGCTTTGGATCCTCGAGATGTGTAAAAATAGAATATTTACATGGTTTCCAGAGCGTTCCAGTGGCAGTTCCCGTTTATCGGCAATGCCAAAGTACAAAATTGTCAGACAAGGATGGAGAGAAAGAAACAAGTTACACACCAATTAATTATCCTCATCAGTTTTGATATGCTCAAAGAAGACTGAATTAAACATATAAACTCAAAAAATTTTTTCAAATATAGCTAACATTAGATCACAGATTATCAGATGGACATTTGAGTAATAAAACTTGTTGATTTTTAATAACTATATCATGTTCCCTTTAACCACAAATATTTTTGTCACAGCAATGAGAGAATGTCATAATTTCGTACAACAAAAGACAAAATATCGGTATGGAGAACCACACGTGACTTCCATGTTCTAAGATTTATATTTAAAATCATTTTCGAAATGAAATATTTCCATAGCAACTACTTCTTTCTACTTACTGCTTCAGCCTTAACCACAGTACTGTGGTCACTAACGTATACCACCTCACGTTATCGCAATCGATTTTCACTGATAATGGAAGTCGATGGCACTGCCGAAACGTCTGATTTTGCAGAAAACTTTGGTCTACGGCCAAACAGGACGGGAAGGAATTTTAACATCAAACTACTTCTTTGTTGCCGATAATGTAGTACATACATAAATAAAATGTTGCTGGTAAAATACCCCTTTCCCTTAACCGATCTTCACTAAAATCAACAGACCTTGAGTTCTCTACAATTTAGGAACGTATGCAAAAAGTAGTTGATTCTCATTGAATTTACAGCAGTTATCTTTCGTCATAATAAAATTACCCTTGTTAAAACATAAAATGTTGCTGGAAACTACCCCTTTCCCTTAACCGATATTCAACAAAGTCAACATACTTTGAGTACTCTATAATTCAAAAAGGTATGCAAAAAAGTAGTTGATTCTGTTTCAATTTACGGCAGTTAACGTTCGTCATATAAAAAATTACCCTTGTTAAAACAAAAAATGTTGCTGGTAAACTACCTCTTTCCTTTACCGATATTCAACAAAATCAGCAGACCTTGAGTACTCTATAATTCAAAAAGGAATGCAAAAAAGTAGTTGATTCTGTTTGAATTTACGGCAGTTATCGTTCGTCATATAAAAAATTACCCTTGTTAAAACAAAAAATGTTGCAGGTAAACTACCCCTTTCTCTTAACCGATCTTCACCAACACCAATAGGTCTTGAGAACTCTACAATACAGGGCTGTATGCAAAACATTATTTGATTCTGTTTGAATTTGCAGCTGTTATCATTTGCCATAGAAACAAATTACACTTCATAAAAAAAACGTTGCAGGTAAACTACCCCTTTCCCTTAACCGATCTTCACCAAAACCAACAGTCTTGAGAACTCTACAATTCCTCGCTGTATGCAAAACATTATTTGATTCTGTTTGAATTTGCGGCTCTTATCGTTTGCCATAGAAAATACCCTTGTTAAAATATAAAACGTTGGTGGTAAACTACCCCTTTCCCTTAACCGATCTTCAACAAAATCAACATACCTTGAGTTCTGTATAATTCAAAAAGGTCTGCGAAAGAGTAGTTGATTCTGTTTGAATTTACGGCAGTTATCGTTCGTCATAGAAAAAATTACCCTTGTTAAAACATAAAATGTTGCTGGTAAACTACCCTATTCCCTTAACCGATCTTCACCAAAACGAATCGGTCTTGAGAACTCTACAATTCAGGGCTGTATGCTAAACATTATTTGATTCTGTTTGAATTTGCGGCTGTTATCGTTTGCCATAAAAAAATTACCCTTGATAAAATAATGTTGCTGGTAAACTACCCATTTCCCTTAACCGATCTTCACCAAAAACAAAATATCTTGAGTACTCTACAATTCAGGGCTGTATGCAAAAAATTATTTGATTCTGTTTGAATTTGCGGCTGTTATCCTTTGCCATAAAAAAATTTTGACACACACACACACACACACACTTTTCGAAAAATGAATTTTTTTCATGTTTTGAGTGTAGTACAATCAGAATCTTCTATAATCTCGAACACGATTTTTTTTTGCCATCACCATACTTCCATTTCCTTAAGGAACATGGAAGTAAAAACCGAAGCTTTATGGCAAGAAGAATTGGAAGTCAAAATCCATTGGGAATATTAAAAGAAGGGTACAAAACATCTGAAATAATAAAAATATGAAATAAATATATAGTAAATATTATAATCCTCTATTATCTGAGATTGTTTCTTAGATTAAAAGGTCGAGGTTTAATCCTTTAATCCTTTAGTGCCTGAGATTGTTTGCTTTTTACTACAGTGCTATAGTCACATTACTTCACTAACCACGTTTAACAAAATGTTACTATAGCTAGAGTTGTAGTAACTGTTTATTGAATGTACACGCAGTAGGAATGTTACTAAATGCAATAACACACTCAACTGTACTCAGTATTTACACAGTGCAATCACTATCTGTTTGCTCAGCGACAGTATCAAATGACGTGTTACTTTGGAGAGACAATAAACTCTGTGCAATAATATAGCAGTAATCAGAGAATTCTAATAGGATATTTAGTATTAGCGGCTTTATTAATTTGTGTAAATATGTGATAGCCTAATATTTTCATTTACCTTGTACACTAAAGTTACTAGCGGATCGCAAATACTGATATTTTATGTACCATAAAACAAAAGGTATCTTTTTACTCTGAAAATACTGTATTTATTCTAAAGAAAACGTAAACCATTTACGTTTTTACCAAAACGCTTATTGTACGCAATAAAAGTACTGAATATTTTTTGCAAATTTACTTGAACTTGGCGATCGAAACTCCGACTTATAAGGATCTTTTCATAATTCAGAATCATGTACAATCGTTTGCATAATAAAATTATAAAATAAATATCACATTTTGTGACAGAATGAGTGTCTCATGCATCCGTCATCATCCAAATTTACTAATGTCATTATACTAATAGCATAGAGTGACACACACACACACACACACACACAAAACTGTCACGTGTCACGTGTGAACACGTTACGTGTTTACATTCCTAACGTAAAGCAATTAATTATTGTGTCAGATTTTATTAATTAATTAAACAATTTGGTTATTGTGCAAAATTTTCGATACCTAATTTCAAATTATGTAATATTTATTTTATTATGTATAGAGTATCTACATTTATGCTAGAATTTTCGAACATCATGATAATTGTCTTGTAAAGCATAGATTCAAATATTCTTATAGCTAAAAAACTGTAGTTTTCATCTTTTGAATTTTTTAATATTACATATATTGCTTAAATTGCGCTAAATTATGTGTGTGGTGTGCTTAGCAGGTGTCATATGAAATCGTTTTTAATTTCTGACATTTACTTTCTTCTTGACTATCTATGTGCAGCACTGAAAATTGTAGTACAAGCAAGACAACAAAAATTCAAAAAAATCAAAGTTTATAAAAAAATTCCGCATTTTTCGCAAAAAGTTTTGTTTACAGCGAAACGAAAATTTTATGAAACGTACAAAGGAATATGCTATACAAGTATCCATAACAACTACTTATAGAAACTTGTTTACAGGAAAACTATGGGTATTATTTCCGATTCCACGGCTGAGCTAATTAAATAGTTAACTAAAAATATGCATTAACTTACGTCACGAGAATCCCAAGAATGATAATTTTTGTATTATAAAAATGAGCGATAAGTTTTAATGGCAAATGTCTAAGCAAGTTAAAAAAAAAAGGGTAACCTACGTTTAACGGATTTCCCTTCTTTGTGACAAACGTAGTTTTCCTAAGAGTTAGCTGTTTCCATCTACCGCAATTTATCTACTTGACAACATGCAGTTCAGTATCCACTCTTACAATCACTACGTACGTTTACTATTCTAATAACGCTTACTTCTGTCATCGTCTTCTTCCAGCCATAGATAGTTCCATACAAAATGTCTACCCTTGGTCAACCCCATCATTGCTAGATTTGAATTGATGCCAGCTTCTAACACTAACACTATGCGTTTTGTGAAATCTAATGAATTGTTACGGATAACTCCTTTACCTTGATGAAGAGTGTTAAGTAACAGAAACTAATTAGAACGTTACTTTAGAACGTTTTCAGCTTAGGGCGGTGGGGTTTCCTTAGTAGGCTTGTTGTAGGCTTTAAAAATTCAACTTCCTTTAATGTATAGAGAGTTCAAGTACTATCCTTCTCTAATCCGTGAGGCTTACAAGTTCAGTGACCAAACGTTATCAGCATGTCTAAGTTTGTGGTTTAAACTAGAGGATTATTTTCACATTCGGATAAAATTACCTAATTAATCGTCAAAAGTATGTTTTGGGATGTCAAATTATGTGTAAGTAGCAATGTCAGTACTTAAGTACGTTTTCAGGAAAGATTTTGGGTAGTTGTATGGACACAGTTGTTTAAGTAAGCAATGAACAAACTTTAGTTTAATCAAATGCTTAAATTGATATGCTTAAGTAAATACAAATACATCACTGCCGACGTTGCTTAGTCGTAGTAGTTAAATTGTACATTTGGGAAGCATTATTGCAGAAGATAGAACAACAAAGAATGACATAAAAAATAGGATACAACAGGGAAAAAAGCTATTTGTTTACTAAACTCATTACTTTGGTCGAACAAAATGAAACTTCAAACTAAACTGACAATCTACACAACTATTGTGGAGCCCATTTTAACTTATGGCTGCGAATGCTGGCAACTTTCAGATAAAGACAAAAAGATGGTAGAAACTGTGGAAATGGACTTCTTAAGAAGAGCGTGTAATATTTCTAGAATGCAACATGTTAGAAATGAAGATATAAGAAAGAAAACACGGCGCATATTTACAACAGCAGAAAGAATAACATGCAGAGAGTTGCTAAGCTATAGTTACATAATGAGGATGTAGGAGAAGCGATGGCCAAACAAAGCATTGACTTACACACCACAAAACAGGAGAAGAAAAGGAAGACTGACAACACAATGGAGAAGAGGAATTAGGAAAATCATGAGAGATCGAGCTATTGAAGACGATCACTGGAAAGATAGGGATAAATGGCGATCGAAATAGTTATTTCTATTTTAAAAAATAATAATTATATATTTTTTCTTTTATTTAATTAGTTTAATTCAATTTTATTTACTGGTTTAATTAGTTAATTCGAAATTGTTCGGTTAAATTTTATTAATTAACCCTTTTTGATTTTCATTGGTTTTGGTAAAATATTATTTTAAAGAATGTTTTGAGTATGTTCAATTCGATTGTGATGTCGAATTGAAAAAAATGTAGGTTACTTTCTTACTCTCTTCTTTCCAATGATATTCCAACTGACGATATGATTTGACTCTTCTTTTAGTACCTGATCTAACTGATACTGATAACTGATAGCTGATACTACCTGATTTAGTCTTCCTCTAATCTAAATTTATTTCATGAATAAAACTCCTTTTAAAACCAATTAATTATATTTATTAGCTTTCATTTCTTTTAAAATCAGTATTACGACTCTCAGGTCGAAATTGTTTATTTCCCGGATCGACTCCTCCACTCAGGTCGATTGTGACAAAGTTTATTTTTCTATTTTATAATATTAGCTCTAGGGTTCTAACCCTAGGGGCTCTAGGGTATTTAACTGCTATTAAAAAGTCAGAAATGCATTTAGGAAGTACAATACCTTACAAAAGAATTAAAAAATCTTAATTACTAATACAAATTATTGTTAATTTTGTTTAAGTATAAAACAATAATAATTTAATTTTAAACTACCAAAATTAAACAAAAGTGGCGTCACTTCGAGTTTAAGATGATGAGGAAATTTTACAAGATGGCCGCTTGTGGTTCACCTCGACTAATGCGAAATTATTTGCCACTGATTCCTTATATATAATTGTAATTATAGTGTTCACTGTAATTATAGTTAATTCTCTGTTTTATTTCACTATTGTGTTGTTAAAAAGTGTTGGTGAAGTTATTCTTGGTGTTGTGTAGTAGTAAACAGTGCTTTGTAGAATTAAGGTTATAATCTCACCATGTCTAGTCGAAATACTTTTTCACTTTTTTATTTCTTTTGGTTTTACTTTTTAATTATTCTTTTCTTGATTTATACTTATTAAATTTATATTATCTTCATTTTTAATTTTTTTATGGTTTTAAATAATTTGGCTTCTTTCTTCCAACTCGGAATTGATTCTTTTCTAGACGTTTGCTTTTGGCTTCACAGAGCTGACTTGCACAATTTTATACCTAACAATAGACTAATCAGTTTTTCTTACTCTTTCAACGGGTTTGATCAAATTTTGCTAATTTCTCATTGGTCAATACAGTTAAGTTCAGGGGTCACGTGACCATCATTATTTGAATTATTTCGTTTTTTCAATTCCCACTACTAATTACTCCCTGAATATTACTTAATTTTACTTAAATTAATCTACATAGTGATCTTTCTTATTTAAATACAAGCATTTTGGTATCCCATTTGATATGTCTTTGTTCCTTAATAGGTGGTTTATCACCTTTACAAAATTTGGTTTTACATGTTTTGATACCATTTGACATTTTTCAAAAATCATTTTCTAATTCATTTGAGTATTCTAAAAAATGTGATTACTCTTATAAAAATATTGCTTATCAGTTAAATCAACTGTTCTGCATTAGTTTACATTGTTGTGTTACCTTACTGGGTATTTTGACAATAGTTTCTTTAACTTAACATTGGCCTATGTCATGGTGTTACATTCATCACCATGTGATATTTTGTTATTTATTATTTTGCCTGTTGGTTTGAACCCATTTTATTTATTACAAATTCTTTGTTATTTTATCACATTGGAATAATATTTTTTTTAATTCTACTACTGTATCAACAACACTACAAATATATTAACTTAAGGTCATGTTTTCATGACTGAGTTCCTAATAAACATTTAATAGATAGCCTTAATTAATTTTCAAAAAACACAAAAACTATTTAACATATAATATCATTAACTCTAAACAACTGTTTAACACATAGTGATAACACCTGCCTTCAATCCATTTTGGTTTGTTAATCACTTACTTATTTCTAGTTAATTTTATATTGTTCATTCTAATGTGAATTGTTTGTATTACCATTAATGGTAATCGTTTCCCTTGCGCAAAGTAATACATTAATAGGTTTAAGGTATAGGGAAAATTTAGTATTAATATTAAAATTGTTCACTATACAATTACTAGAATAACTTACTACAATTACAATTAGAACCTAACTTGGGATATTTGTTTTCAAACCACTTGGTCTATCATGGGTTTTACCATGTTTATCATGTATACCTTTACACTGGTATTAATCTTTCCAATACTGTTTGATTGATTAATACTTATTATATCCTATTTGGTTATACACTTTTTCACTGGTTGCCTTGGTTACACTTATATTTCATATATACAGTTACTTCCTTACTAATTACAATACATTGAATACCCTACATTTTGTACTGTATTTACACATGTCATACTGTATTTATAAATTACAAATAACGGGCTTTTCAAAATAACAAGTTTGTCTCTTCTTTAGAGTTGGAGACGCAGGCAGAGACCAAACGCTGCCCCCTCAGTCCTTGCATGTTCCTGCCGTTCTTCCGGGATATTACCGGAATACAATCCTTCGATCTTACCTATGTATTTGCTTAATTATACAGCCATAATCTAAAAATCTCTTACAATGGTGCAGAGGCTGTAACGTTATTACAATGGTTTGATGCACTGACCGATGAGTTTAGGTCACGTCAAATTGGCCAGTTTCCTAATTGATGTTTACATACTGTTACAGCTTAAACATGAATATACTACACAACTCTAATATCGTTATGTCGGGTTGCAGTTATGTCAATGTTGAAATATGAGTGGGAAATGTCTCAACAAACATTTCCAATGGAAAAGATATTACTGAAGAAAGCTGAAATAAAATAATGGTCCAATTTTATAACTATAATTACATAAACAGGCACGTTAATGTAACAAGCGTAGCGTGTCTGTTAATTGACATAATGTTTTTTATAGCTACATTTTTTAAGAAGAAAGGATATATGTTTGCACAAAGTCTTTTTAAAAATATTCTGACAACACTAGACTAATTTGAATAACAACCATTCTATATTTTATATATTAAAAAAATAATAATATAGCAGGTAGCTGAAATAAAATAATTTTGTTGGTTCATAGACATTTTTTATATAGTTAAATTTTTAACAACATATGTTTTGAAAAAGGTCATTTTAAAAACATTCTGTCATCACTACATTATTTCAATAACACACATTGTTTTTACCACCAGTCTCTAGTTTACGTGAATAATGTTTTAACACGTACTACAATTTTTTATTTATTTGCATCCTCGACTATGATAACTATCATAGTTAACTATGATTTAGATCCATAATAAATTATTTTATTTTTGTTACATATATGATGCAACGTCTGTACAATTGCAAATGAATTAGTTTAACTTTAAAGTTAAATTTCAAATCAAGTACTTCACACAATAACATAAACACAAATGGATTAAGTTTCTAAAAATTTAACGTACTTTATAAATATTAAAAGATTCTAATAACAACATATTCTTGCTAGTTTGTTAGGAACAGTTAAACGTGTTAATTTTGATTGACATAAGAGAGGCTTGCCCACAGTCACAAACCACGTTGTGTCTTCATTTCGGGTGCTTCCAAAGGAATTATTTCTTAATATACCACTGTCTGCTTTAGGGTACTAAATTTTGAACTTAAACTTAAAAATGCTTATGAGGAAATTAATATCATAAAAAGAATTTGAACTTTAAAAATTACAACCCGTCTGCCAAATTTGCCGCTAACGTAGAATCGTTCCCTTAGCCATCAAATCTCTTCCAAATTATTATTATTATTATTATTATTATTATTAACAACTTCTAGCTATTAAAAAATCTAATTGTATAACCTTTCAGCAAATCTAATGATACTGATTTCGATTTGAGAACATATCAGTGGTGACAACCATTGCTTTGTAGATTTCAAATTACACGAAAAAGGACAAGAATAGTACTAATACATGCAGGAAGACAAACTAGGTTAGGTACAAATTGGAAAAAGCTTTGTAAAATACTCATAAGTTGGAATTAGAGTGCAAAGATTAGCGTGTTGGTATATGTTACGTCTTAGACGCTCTCGAAGTACTCTGGAGTTGGTCTTATAACGCTAATTGATGAGTTTGGCCGGTAAAACATGAAATAAAGAAGTGGACTGTATGTGCTTTTGAGTCAATCGTTTATTGAAAATTGTTAGAAAATAGTTGCTTTGCGCGTGAAGTATAGAGCGGCATAAATGCCTGAGAAATAAGGTAGAATTAAATATTGAAAGCCATATTCGTGAATATAGGCCGAAATCGCCTAAGTATTAGCGAATGATGATCATGCTAAAAATTTTGAAATATTGAAAATAATTATGTAGCCGCGGCTGGCGAACAAAAGGCTTGTTGCCAGTCCGGAGTCTTGCAATTAACTAACTAAATTTGACTGCTGCGAGCCTGCTACAAGCCGGCAGCAGATTAGCGGGGAAGAAAATGACGCCACTGCACGCACTGCAATGCGGATGTTACAGTACGAAGTTTAAACAAGTACAAAGTTTAACCATACTGCCCGCACAAAATCGGGCGATTTGGCAACTTAAGTCATTGTGTGAATAGTACATCACAAATTATTATCAAATGTTATATACAAAGACTGTTAAACCATTGTATCTGTTTACTTGCTCTCGCGCAATCAGCCCACGCACTTACGTCATTCGTTGCAATCCAGCTCGCTTCGGCCAGCTGCTGCGATAGTTAGTTAAGACTCAGTTTCTCATCCGTACACTACACTCTTACATTCGCTAGCAACGGCAGTGTAAATTTTATTAATGCAACTTCTCGTTACAATTTTTTCTCTCTCTTATATTCGTTATGTGTCTTGGCAATCTACGACACACGTAATTGTATTTTGGCATGTACGCCACACGTAATTGCATGGGCCTGCGCTTCTTTATAATGTTTCAATAAATGCTACTTAACTCAGATTTCATACAGTCCACTTCTTAATTCAAAAACACATTCCGACTCCTATACCAGCAACACTTAGCTTTGCAATACCAACTCTAGAAATTTTCGAGAGCGTTAAGCAAGCAGCAAAGACAATACACAATATACTTGAAAGCTTTATACATTAAATTGTCCCCTTTTTTTTTGAAGTAAATCATCTCTGACATAAAAATCTGTAAATAACAAAATTAATTAAAGCTATCAAAAATGCTCAAAAGCAAAACAAAACAATTTCTGTGCTAAAAAATGTACAAAATAAAAACTCATGAGAAAATTAAAAGTGCTTATATCACTAACATGATCTTTCTTGAAGCATTAACATATGTTCAGTAAGTACATAATTTAATTTTTAACAAAACGTAAGTAATAACACTTAATTTATATAAAAGGAAACATCCTCAAAAAATTCAAAATTATATAACAGTAGAATAATACAATACTAAAAGACATATAATTCATATGCATAATATTAGAACAATGATACCAAAAATTCAATAGTACATAACAATATGATTGACATATCCAATTGACGTAAAAATACATAATATAATTGAATGAGTATTGTAGCATAACAGAATAATCACCATAAAATTTAACTTAATACAACATTAAAAAAGAAGAACTATCAATAGTGAGTGAGAAAAATAAATGGTTAAAAAATGATTTAAAGAAGCTGATCATTATAGTCGATAAAATATTAATAAAAATAAACTCAATAACAAAGAAAACTCTTGATCCATATAAAAGAAACCAACTATATAAAACCCCAGTACAACATCAATATACCCAGTAGGTTAAGGAGCAGTAAATGAGAAGATAAATGGAAAAGAATAATCAAGTAAGATTCATTGAATTAATGAAATGAGAACATGAAAACTCAAAAATATAGAAATACTTACAGAATAATAAAGAAGAGACAAACTATGTCAAGTTCATACAAGGAATGTAGAAACCAGAAAGGCTATACCCAAAATATTATGAAGAATACATACACAATTTAAACAGAATTGAGCCTAATAAATGTCAGACCCAGTAACTCAAGTTACAGGATACAATACAATTAAATTAAATTGTAAACTAGATGTAAACCTAATTTAAGAACAAACTAGAAACAAACAAAAGACTACCATAGAGTAGAAACCAAACAAAAGTCTACCATTAATGTAGAAAATATAAGGTGAAATACCATAATAAAATATAATAAAAATTAGAGACTACAGTGAGTGTAGTGAATAACATAGTAAAAAAACTATAAGAAATAAATAGTGAAAGAAAATAAAAATTATTTAAAAAGACTACCATTAGTGTAGAGTGATACAATATAAAAAACATAAGAATAAAAGACAGTTTAATAACTGAGAATATTATTAATAATAAGAATGTTTTAAAGATTATATATAAATGAGAAATATTAGTAATAAGATGTTTTTAATATAATTAAATTGTTACAAAAACCTAAATACAAAAGACAGTTAATGACAGAGTATTATTAGTTATAAGATGTTTTTATTATAGTTAAATTGGTACAAAAGGAACCATAAATACAAAGGACAGTTAATGACTGAAAGTATTATTAGTAATAAGATGTTTTTATTTTTAATCAAATTATATATAAAAAATAATAGGTATACGATATTTTTGTTATAATTAGATGATATATGAAAAATAATAGATATAAGATGTTATGTTGTATTTAAATAAGGTTCAATAATTTCAAAGTTTTGTTAAGGCAGAGAAGGCAAGAAGATAATATGAATATATCTTTTTTTTAATTGTAAACCATATAAAGAATAATAGGGCAAACTATTTAAAAAACCCAATAGAAAGACAAAACAGCATTTTAGACCAAAATCAACTACTACTATAGAGTCAAATCCAAATGAATAAATTCAATAGAGCTGTATATAATTAATAGAAATTAGTCAATGTAAAACAAAGATATGTAAATGTAATCAGCACAGAAACAAATATTAGTAAATATAATGACCAAAGGATAAAATTAACTTTATTTGGAAATATATAATACAAGGCCTAACAAGGATCTCAATTCAGATAAAATGTAAATTAGTCAATATTGAATTATTATAACAACAAATTATTAACAACAAGCAATAATCATGAAGTGAGTAAAATTATTTAAAGAAAATGTTAACATAAAATCACTTATAAACCATTTAATTACTAATTATGTAAAAAATAATAAGGCCTATAAGAAATATTAAAAATTTTTATTTTGGGCTTATTTGAACTTAAAATAGGTCAAGTTATATATTGAATTATGTAAAATTAGCACAAGAATATTGCTAGATAGTCGAATTTTCATAAAATTAATAAATAATTAAGTTACAGCAATAAACAGGAAAACTTGTCATGTATTTTTATAAGTTGAAATCAAATCCAAGACATGTAGATTTTTACAGACAATGGGAAGGAGAAAAAGATATTTTATAAATTACCACCTAAAACGACGACTTTAAGTCATCAGTCTATTGTTAATCGTGAATGTGTGCAGATCACAGAGTACGGACAGAAGATCGGAAAAAATATAAATGGTTGTAAAAAATTGAAGTGCAACCTAAAAACATACTACAGAAGTTACCTACTGAAAATTAACAACACGATAACGTAACCAATAACAAAACTAAAACGAACAACAGGAATAATACGATCCAGCACGAGGCACAAGAAACCAACCGCCATATTGAAAAAATTTAATTCAACACCAATATTATCTGGACAACGAACTCAAACAGATTTTGAACACGGAACACAGCACAATTAATCCAACACCAAACAACATCGCCGAGGAGAAGAAAACATTTCACATAATTATCCTGAGGCACTACAACATCGCAGAGGAAGGAATCCACATTTATATTTGAGGGAGAAGACCAAATATAGCAATTGGCGTCGGATAGCAGGAAGCCAAGGCGAACGGCAGCTATCTTTCATTTACTGAACGACCGAGCCGGACACAGCCTGTCGAAGCGAGCGACGACATGACGTCATTCTACGAATTGGTTCGAAATTTTACTTATTAATTGACATTATTTTCTGAATCATGTTATTTTTATAGAATAATAGCTAAGATTGAATTAATTGTAAGTATTGTATCTTGTTGCTTGCCCTTCTCTGACCATTTCGACAGTTAAAAGAACTCAAATAATTAATTTTGTAATATTATATTTTTGTCTTTTATCACAATCGACCTGAGTGAGTCTCAGCCACTTCCATTATCGATGTGCGTAAGATTGGCGCACAAATTTAAATTTTAAAAATAAATATCAGAATTATTCAAATACTTGTGTTCATTATTATTTGTATTAGCAATATTAGCTTTTTCTTTCTTCTCACCCTAAATAAGAAGTCTTAGAAGAATTTATCAAGAAGAAGAAGAAGAAGAGAAGCTGAGTGAGAAGAGAGATTACTTGATCCAAGTAACATAACTAGATTAACTCCAGCGAAACCAATATTTATCACACACAAAATAACCATTCAAGTAATTAAAAATTATAATTAATTAATTGTTTAATTAATTAATTAAATAAATAAAATATAAATGAAACCTAATTAAAAAATTTCTTTTAAAATAAAATATTATTATTTGTAATTTAGTTTAATTACAGTATACATAATACATAATGATTGTCATTACATAACAATTAATAATGATCACAAAAAATTCAATAACATAATAATAACATGATAATGATGCATAATAATACAATAGACATGATAATAATATAATAAAAACAACAAATAGAAAGCATGATAAAGATTCGATTCAATGATGCATGTCGCATGAACGCTCATGCGATTAGTCTGAGGCCACAGGAAGTGGACATAATTTGTGAATGGGCCGACGTAGGATACCGTTTGCGGTGCGAACATCCGCGATGCGCACTATTGTATCCTGACCCGAATAGATATTAGTGACTACCCCGCGTTTCCCCTGCAGTGGGGGGGGAATTGCCTTCCAGAATAAGGACGAGTTGTCCGGGAGCCAAATAACTTGTTTTAATGTTCACAAACGTTCCGCTTTATTACCAAGCACATGTGACATCTCGCTTCTCCTTATGAAAAGTATTGAAGATTAATATTCCTTCTTAAACACTTTGAAGAATGATATAAAGAAAGTTAAATAGCCTACAAATCAGAGAAAATATCATATTCTAAGCAGCAAGGAACACGGTGTATTACTAGTGAACTCACTGTGTGGAAGGTTGGAAATAAAGGATTTATATTACCGACAAGAATATAGAGGAGAACATCACAGAGTTCGAGTATGCGTCGGAAATAATTTCATAATACCTATAAAAATAAGTTGCAATAGAGGCGTAAGTGTAATCTAAGTTTGTTATCCTTCTCATCACCATCAGCCGTGGCTCTACAACACTTGGTGGGTCTTGGGCCTGCTCCAAGTGTCGATTCCATTCTTCCCTATTGCGTACACTGGCTTCCAGTTTCTTATGTTCAGCTTTCTGGGGTCCTCCTCCATCTGGTCTTTGAATCTACTTCGGGGTCTTCCCTTTTTTCTGCTATCCATTGGTTTCTGGTAGAAAATATGTTTCGTAGGCTGTCCTTCGTCCATTCTCTCTATGTGTCCAACCCACCTTAGCCTGTCTATTATGATTATCCTGACAATTTCCGGCTCTTTGTAAATATGGCATAGTTCATAATTATAGCGCCTGCGGCACATTCCATTTTCTTGTATAGGCCTACTCCTCAAAATATTGTTTTTAGAATCCGTCTTTCACAGCAACCAAGAAGTCTCCCGCTATTTTTTGTTATTGTCCAGGTTTCTGAAGCATATGTCAGCACTGGCATGATAAGTGTTTTGTAAATTTTTCATTTCTTGCTTCTTGATTTAAAGTGTTTTTTAATCCATAATATGTTTCTATTTCCGAGATATATTCTTCTTCTTATTTCAGTGTTGGTGTCGTTAGCGATGTTTATCTGGGAGCCAAGATATAAGAACTCTTTTATTGCCTGTATATTTTTTGTGCGTATTCAAAATTTTGAAGGGTTCGGTTTTGTGGTAGTTTGTTGACAGCATATATATATTTTGTTTTCTCCAAGTTTATCTGCAGTCAAATTTTACTTGAGGCTTCCTCTAATGCTGTAAAGGCACTGATGAGATCTCGTTTTGTCTCGTTTTGCAATTAGAACAATATCATCTGCGTATGCTAAAAGTTGTAAACCTTTGTTTAAGATAGTACCTCTTGTGTTTATTTGGGAGTCTCTTATCGCATTTTCTAGTGCTAGATTAAACAATAAGCATGACAGACTATCTCCTTGGAGTCCAGTTCGAGTTGTGAACGAACGTGACATGGTTTTCTGCACTTTAACTTTACATTCTACTTTCAAGAGAGATTCTTGGATTAATTTAATTAAGTGTGTTGGTTTGTTGTCCTACTGCAAATACTAAAAATCAGGAAGCAAACGAGGCATTTACAATGACAACGGTTTGTTTACGATGGCAAAAATTAAGCAGAACGAAGTATACAATTGTAATTGTAGATTTAACAGGAAAGCGGAAGGAGAAAAAATGTATTGTACGCTTTTAATTTGCAAGGCAAATCGGGTTCTGACCTGACCAGAAAAGAAAGCCCGTCGAATGTTCAAGCTCAACGCCAACGATCAGCTGTTTCAGCGCCTCTAACTTTCATCAGCTGGAGGAAAGCATTGGTATAGACAGAAGCAACAGTACGGAAACTCACGTCGAAGCGGAAACACTTTCTCGTTACACATTTTGTTACATGCGTTCACCAGTTGAACTACTGCAAGTTAAATAA
The DNA here is from genome assembly GCA_034769895.1 of Magicicada septendecula. NCBI lineage: Eukaryota > Metazoa > Arthropoda > Insecta > Hemiptera > Cicadidae > Magicicada > Magicicada septendecula. The sequence continues at coordinate 421,319,777 of CM068375.1, forward strand.
ATAGTTTTAAATTTTTAGTCATGATTTTAAATATAATGTGATGTGTATATTATATTTATTATTATATAATACGATTATTATTAATAGGAGGACGTCGAAGATGGCCTCAGGAGGATGGAGGACCGAGGGGTTTGGCGGCGGCTAGTCGGGGAACCCAGGGCTCATCGCGGACTGCAGTGCCAAAGGAATGGAAAAATAATCATTAATAGGCCTATAAATTTATTCACCCTTGTAACCGTACCACTTTCTGTCCGAATCGTGATCACCAAGCTGTGAGAAAGTTTTAATAGCTTCTAGAGTAGCGTTAGATGTTATTTATACATAGCCCGAAAACTGTTGCTTTAGGAATTGAAAAGTTGATTTTATTTGTATAATTTCCTTATCGATAGATTCCAAAATAATGTTCCACTTATTGAAACCGCCATTAAAGATTCGTTCCTTAAGAAATAATTGTATCGATCATATCCTTCACGTATAAAGATTTTTGGGATTTACCACACTATTCAATTAAGAATTTAACGGATGTTGCAGACAGTAAAATTGAATCTAATGTATGATATATTTGGAGTGTTTACAATATGCTTGTAGCCGTCGCGCGCGAGCCCGTGACCGTGCGATGCGTAAGTAACAAAATTGAAGTCTCTTGTTCAGACAAACAATAAACATCAAAATATTGTTGAATCGTTACGATATAAGTGTAAATGTTTTCACCGATAACCTCGCACAGGAGACGTTCTGTTTACCCAACGATTAAATACTTTTTTTTTTGTGCGCGTCTCATAGTTGTTTATCTGGAACCTACAGATCATTTGTCATAATGGAGGCTGGTCGGCCTTCGAGTTTACTTGCGGTTTTTATTTCGTGGAACGTACACTCCATCAGGGTCTCGCAACAGCAGGAGTTCCGTACGTGATACTAGACGTTAGAACACTACTGACTTGACTTTTAATTTGATCGGTTTTCTCGTGTACTTACCACTGGACAGATGTTACAGAAAATATTAACTTACATTTGCAGTCTACAATAAAGTTTGATACTTAACTACCTAAAGTCTATACATCCGTTTCTGTTATACAACCAGGGGAATATTTATGGGGGGAGGGACGAAAGGGACCGGACTCCCCAATCACCAAAGGTTCGACAAATTTGACGACTATGTTAATCGCTTAAATTGTGGGCTGTTTTATTTTATTTTTTTCAGCTGTGTTCTCTAATATAGTAGTAAATCTTTTTAAATATACTAAAAGTTTTATTACACAGTATTTTCGTATAGGTCTACGTCTGAAATATGAAATATAGGAAAATCAGTTCAGTCGATAAGTGTCTTCTAAACTATGTTTCAATAAACGTTTTATTTGTTACTACCGTTTACTTTAATGGAACTGATTTCTGGTTGATATCACACGTTTGTCATTTTTTTATGGTCGATTCGGCTTCATACAGGAGAAAAAACAAGTTAAGACTAACCAATATTACTACCTTAGTGACTGAAAAACTCGTGACAACATTCTGAAATTAATCTCATTAAAGTAAACGGTATAACACAACAAAAATACGCGTTACTGAAAAATCGTTTACAATATACTTATCGCGTGAATTGATTTTCCTATGTTTCATATTTCAAATGTGTACGCAAATGCTGTGTGTATTTAAAATATTTATGTTCATTAAAATATACTTATGATGCTCACCAGTATCTGTGTACAGTATTAACGTACATAGCTGAGAAAATAATAATAAAACAGCCTAAAAATTAAGAAATTAACCAAATTCCTCGTTAAGTTTTTCTACCCACGGGGGGGAGGAGGGTCTGGTCCCGTTCGTCCCTTCCCCCGTAAATACGCCCCTGTCACCACCATTATCATTACCTCTTCAACTATTAGGACATCCTCTGTAGGCCTACCGGCGTCATTACAATAATGTAACTCGTAACAGTAGTCTAAGAAAGCACGAAAGTAATAAATAGAAAATAACATTTTAAATAATTTCTTTAGACTTAGGCTACTGTATCAGTTTCGAACTGAATTTGTTTTAATTTATATTATTTACTTGTTCTTATATAAAATGAGCTATTTGTATTCGATTATCCTAAACTTTATAATTTCACAACGAGAAGATAATTTAAATTTTTTGCGTGGTATTACGTTTACGGAGGCACAGATCGAAGACGCAGTAAAGCTTGACCTTCGCAGCGGTCACCCATAACCTGTCCACGTAGGAAATTATATTCACAGCCTTGAACGTGCAAAGCCGGGGCGGACCTGTGGCCTAATCCAAACTAGTTTGTCTAACGTGCAGCGGAAATTTCTTCAAACCGCTCAACCGTCTTCACGGTATAAAACGCAGCATTCAGTTGTGCAATTACTTCAGCATCGAGAAGTCTTTTTTTTTGTTGTACTTGATTTTGGAAATAGAAAGATAGGCTACACGAAGACTTTAACACTAGGCCTACATCGTGTGCAAATGTTGATCAGCAATATTGTTTACGAACATTATTTCTAGAAACATTATAATCTTTCTAGCCCCACTACAAAAACTTTTACGTACGAAAGAACAGACAATATAAAAAAATAGAGCAAAAAAGTTAAAGATGTCCAATCCTTTCATTAAAAGCAGAATTGTCAAAATATCCTTTCATGTAGGCCTTGTTAGTAGTTGTAGTTCTTATTAGTAGTTAGTAGTTACAAATAAGCAATTTGCATTTGACAGATGTGTTATTTTGTAATGGTAGTTACTATAATAATGAAGAGCTTATCATCTTCATGTGCTATGCCAAGTGTTCGTCCTGACTTTATAAATGTCAGTTGTACCATTAGTAAAATTTACAAAATGGCAAAAGAGATGAAAGGATTACAAGAATCAAAGCGCATAAGCAGAAAAAATGCAAAGTATGCAGATAAAAAAAAAGGAGACAAACTGTTGTGAATATTGTAACGTTACATAATCCCTGCCCAAATATGATAACATAATCACCAGAGTTAAAACCAGTAATTACCCATTTTTAAAAGTCAGAAATGGGGATTAGGTACCAAGCTATGAGAAACTTTGTACTCTAAAAACACTGTAAACAATAATAATAAAAGTGCAGTGTACAATGTGGAACATAGTGTAATCGGTGAAAGTGTCAACCATTTAAAAAGAACATCTCATAGATTTGTGATGGAGATGAAAAACAATCAGTATTGTAGCAATAGTCTATGATACTACTGACAAGTTTTGTATTTTTTGTAATTTTATATTGTGTAGGCCACAAAGGTCTTGTAACTAGGAATAATATTTTTGTTTAATATAATCATTTTTTTTAAATGTAAGATAACCCAGGGTTATATATAAAATAATAATAATATATCAAATAATACTATGTTAGCAAGATGGCATGTAAAAAATAGTGTAGAGTAAGGATACATTAAGTGAATTATAAATCATAAATAAATCAAAATAAAAGGGATTAAAATATAAAATACCAGTGGACAAGTTTAAGAAAAAATATAAAGAAAAACCGTAAATAAATTCAATTTGATTATAGATAAAATCTATAAAGGATTATTTTTCTAAAAAGAAGAAAGAGTAGCCCAGTTACAAACACGGCCAGGTCCACTTTGCATAATTTCCCAGGAGCATGCAAAAACCGTTTACTATAGAAAAAAAGCATTAATGTTGCTAATTTTGTTTATTTGGATACCAATATGTAATTAAAATTGAATGTGTAACAGATGTGATACAATTATATTAAAAGTTATTAGTTATTTACAAAAAAAAATTGGACATGGCCGGGTTTGTAACCAATGTGTGGACGTGGCCGTCTTTGTAACAAAAACTGCAGACCTGAAACTATGAAAGTGATGCCTTGAGGTTGGTTTTTACAAAGATAATACACTTAATAAAACACTTTTTAATTACAAGCTTTCTGTGTTACATTTTTTTACTTTTCTAAAGAAAAATTCATTGATAATTTCCAGAACTTCATCGTACTCATCATTGTTGGTTGCACATTCACAATGATCCTCTTCTTCGTTAGTTTCTTGTGGTTCACATGGTATTTTTGTCTATTATGTCCTTACACCACTTGAGGTAGTTTACCTCAGTCCAATTGGCCCCATAGTGTTTTTCTAGGAGTTTTTGAACGTCTTTTAGTTTAGCGGTTTGAACTTTAACAGATCCTGGTACAAGTTTCTTAGGTGCTATTGATGAGAACTTCTTACCGGGTTTGTTAACCTTGAGAGCCTGGGCTGTCTCATGTAAGTACGTCATCTCGCCTTGAACTTCAATGCATTTCTTAGACCTATTTTTTTTAGTCAAAATAAGTCTCCTTACTCTAGATATTTTGAAGTGTAAGTCCTTGGTATCCTTAACAAATTTTTTTGCCTTGGATTTCCAGTCATAGTCATCCCAATTTGTCCCAAGTTTTTTCACAATACCATGGGCTGCAAAACAATCATCCGGCAGTTTAGGTAAAGGCAGATTTTTCTGCATTTCAAAAGATATTACATACAAGCCTGGCTCTTTCTGTTTCAATAATGTAAAAATGGTATTCTTCGAGTATCTTTGGTTTTTATGTCTCTCTCAATGCAGCCGAATACCCTGTCGCTGGGCATAAAAGAATGGCCAGTGATAGGAAACACTATTTCCATTCTTGTAACGTGCTGTGGACTGCGAATCAACCAATTCAAACACATAGTCAAAACAATAGTGTTCTTGTTTTGGCCGCCGCATCCGTCGGCGACCAAACAAACAGTATGTACATCATTAAAATCTCCATTATTAAGCTTGGTTTGAAGTTCTTTGAATATAACCGATGCAACTTCATTGGATGATTTACTCATTTTGTTTTCTGACCGTGTGTATATAGACACATTTTTTTTTGTCTAAGGCTTTTTCACCACATGACACTCCGGATACTACTGTTAAATTGTAGCAATAGAGTTGTCGTGAGTAATAACAACTCTGATCCGGCAGTTTAGGTAAAGGCAGATTTTTCTGCATGTCAAAAGATATTACATACAAGCCTGGCTCTTTCTGTTTCAATAATGTAAAAAATGCTTTAGCTTGTGTTTTTTGGAGATTTAGCTGAGTTTTGAGTGAATGTTTTTCAGAATTATCCTTCTCTCTTTTAATTCTTCCATTTAACTCAAGACATTTTGAACAAACATCTGTCGCAGGAGCGCGGAAGCTTAAATTAAATTTTGTCACAAATACACTTCTAAAAAGTCCCTGTTTTACCTTCAATTCATTTTCAACAGAGTTTTGGTACATTCGCCACATTTTGGCAATACTTAAATTGGAATCAAGGTAAACTCTGCGGCTATTTTTTCTAGAATAATGTGATTCCAATCCCTTGAATTTTCTTATGAATCCAATTACTGATTCAATTTTGTGCTTGTATTTTTCTTCTTTTCTGTATCCTCCTCTAGTCTCTTGAGGTACGTCTGACCTTCAGATTCTTAAAGCGAGTAAATGCCTCCTCTGCCCGATGCTTGGTGATTCCAAGTATCCCTAGGAATGATGCTCTACATACTTCAATCCGGTTTCCAACTTTGTTCCTTACAAAATACTTGTACTTAAGTTTCTTCTTACCTCTATCTCCGGATCTAGGACGATAACGGATTGGTGGTGCGGCAGAGCAATACTTAAGTATAAAAGTGTTCTGGCTCATCTTTGTTTTGACACTATAGAAAGGTGAGTGAAATTCCTTAATATCTGTCATGGTAAGTAGGCTGCAGTTAATGGACTTCCCTCTATGACCGCATGTTGGATAAACTGGCATGTCCTTTGGAGAGTACCTGAAACAAAAAAAATTGCTTTAATGTTTTAAAAATATCTAGATTATAGAATACTTTTGTTATTATTAATTTTATATTTTGAACACTTTTGAAAGTTATTAACCTACAGGTTGCAAAAATTTATTTCAAACTTTTAAAAGTTAGTTTATCAAAGTTATGTGATTGCATAACTTAAAAATGTTAGTATCTTCTTACCTTAGCACTTTCTGTTTGTTTACTTGCCACTCTGCTGTATTCGCTTGCCTTTTCCTGGCTGCATCAGGAGAGCAAACTTCAACATTAGTTTCCATTTTGAAAATAACTTATAAACTAATAACTACATTAAGAATCGCCGATAATGAAACTTTTATTAATTTTATTTCACCACAACAGCTCAAATAGAACACTCAACTGACAGCAGAAAGGTTTAGTGCAGCAGTTCAGGGTCACGTGATCCGAATCTGTGCTGTGATTGGCTCCACTGGACCTGGCCGTGTTTGAGACTAAGCGCTTGTGGAGCTGGCCGTTTTTTGTAAAGAAGTCGTCACGTATTTAAATGCTTTTAAACACGTCTCTGGCCGTTTTTGTAACGAAAGAGCTTTAGTATTGCATAGAGGATGAAACCACCTGACGGAAACAATGTCTAACTCATTTTGTGAAAAAATGGACCTGGCCGTGTCGTGTTTGTAACTGGGCTACTCCCAAATAATGAAATTATAATAATTATTAATAGCCTATATACTAAAAGGTATATAGATTAGCCAATAAAAAACCATAAAAATTCTTGTTTACTAAGAGTAACTAACTAACAAGAATTGTTAGTTGTTCAAAGATATTGGAAGTGAGCAGTTTAAAAAAAAAAGTGTAATGTCTAGAAAAAATTAAGGAATTTATAAATACCATTCGGAAGTAATTAGTGACAAATTAATAAAATTAATGAGTGATATCCACTACATCTTAGACATCCTTCGAACAGAATAATTCACGCCTGCAAATTGATGAAAACTTGAAAAAATCAGCTTCCATTTCCAAGCCTAGCCTACCGAAATTCGACATTGTTGGTGAGATAGTTACCTATTAAAATTTAACTAAATTACACCTCAACTATAAACCCATAACACTAGAAACAGCACAATCCCTTAAAAAAACTTCTGGAAAAGAGGTGAACATAAACTTTATTATTTTGTTAACCCAAAAAACAGCAAAACGTAGTTTTGTAACTAACATTCCTGCAGCCATGATGTTTAATATTTGTTGTCATCTGTGAAGAAACGTAATCTGCTCTCTAGCGGTCAACAAATCAACTGCATAATATAGACTGTATAAAATTTTAAAATCATTTGTGTAAAGCTTGGTACTGACCCATACACATTTCTGACTTTCTCAAAGTACAAAGAACTCTAAAATAACCCTGGGAAATTAATTAATTATTTCTTTCTTGCTATTAAAATTGAAATAAAAATATTTGTTATATGATAAATGTTTGAAAGAAAAATAAGATCGAATTAAATATGTGTTTTATGTAAGAATCGATTATCCCTTTATGTTTTGGAGACCATAAAAAATGTTAAATAAATTCAAGGAATGCCTTGTGGTTTGAATAATAAAAAGGTGTATTATTTTCAGTAGATGGTAGTTAGTTACAGATTGTCAGAAGACCGAGAAGAGAACGGATATCCCGAATTTTTTACGTACCATTTGGAGTCACTTTAACCTCAAATGGGTTCGTAAACGTAGCAGTCAGCTGGTACCACGAGCGGAAAAATTTGAAATAATTAATCGTATACTAAGAGAGTAATTCTCTTTGCACTCTCTCTCCTAACTACCGTCAAACAACGGTATTGATTTCACATAAATCAAATTTAAGAAAATCTTTACATAATCACACACCTTTGATTTTGAAAGCATATAACATAAAAAATAACAAATTCTGTGACTCTTAATAAAGCAAGATTTTCGAAGAGTACAAATAGACGTAAAATTACTATTACTCCGAAAGATTTACCCGCGAGACGTTACAATATAAAGCCAGCCCTAGAAAACTTGAATTACGTTTAGTTTCTTTTACAGTTTATCATAGGAACGTAGTTTATTTTATAATAAAAAGATTTTTATAATTGTTTTTGCTTTTATTATGATTTTCGTGAACATAATAGGTAGTTCTTATTTATTTGTTTACTAAGCAAGTCAGACATATTCTGATAGCCTATTTCTCTTCAGCCATCTATCTCAGTCCCTTTGGCAATCCTCCCATTCCCTTGCACATGATATTCTCTTTTTTTTTATTATTTTATCTACAAATTACTCTCCTGTTTTTCCGCAGTAGATGAATGTAAACCCTAAACGATTCTCTGCAAAGTTTACAAATTAAATTTATAATTATAAAGAAAGGTTAACATCAAAAATCTTCATAAGCACCATATCTCAACAGGACACCATATTTTGTGTGAGTGTGTGTGTATACAGTGGCGTACGCAGGGGGGCTCAGGGGGCTCAAGCCCTCCCAACCGCAAAAATGTAATATACACTTCCTTAATTTATTTAGTCTCTCGTTTAAAATTACAAAATTGCACATTTCGGCCGATTTGGACGGGGATATAAATACTAACAAAATAAGTAGTGTATAATAACAATTATAATACATTACTTCAGTTATAATTTGTAGTTCACTGGGCGGTGTATTACGCTGAGTGTAACGTTCAGTAAGCTGCCTGCTTTCTCTCTCTCTCTCTCTCTCTCTCTCGCTATCATTTGACGGCGCGGCCACATGAACTCCACACCGGCCACCGGCCCCCGGCCACTACTACCAGTGAACCCTAAGAATTTTTACTTAATTATTAAATAATATTTTAATGAAACTTAAATCAGTACATAAACCTTTTCCATAAAAATATTATTCAATACTTAAGTTAAATTCAGCTCTTTCTTGCAGATATGAGTCGATAAATAAAACGCTAATTTTATATCCTGAATAATGAAAAAGTACTTTAAATACATTTTCATTTATACCAAGGTTTTTGATGTTTTTTTTTTTTTTTAATTTTTGGATAAGTAGCCCAATCACGAATAATTAATTTTTAATAAAGAAAATGTGAAACCTACTGGAAATAATACGCCTACTTATAAATTGTAACCATTAGCTGGCATATGTACTCTATCTTATACTATAAATTGTAGAAGAGTGGGCTGATATATGGATTAAGGTTGAGCCCCGCCAGATTGATTTCTGCGTACGCCACTGTGTATATACGAGAGAGAGAGAGAGAGAGAGAGAGAGAGAGAGAGAGAGAGAGAGAGAGAGAGAGTGAGCGAGAGTGTGTAAATATGCGAGCGCAACTTTTTCCTGATTGTCTATACGCATGCCCGTGCAGCTAACAGAACTAAAATCAAATACATTTCATCATAAGCGTCAAAGGTGGAAAGCATTTCGTGTAATTAAAAAATGAAAGGCCGTTGCTTTTGAAAAGAATTAAATCTTTGATACAACATGAATGCAACAAATTTTATTTCATTTGTCGTGGAAGACAAATGAGCACGTTCTATACAACAGGACACAATTCTTGTTCAAGTTTTAGTGCGAACGGAAAGAAGATAAGTACAGTTTATGTACGCTACTAGTCGGGTAATGAGATGGACCCATAGGAGCACACTGTGTCTTGTGCTTTCCCTATTGAAGACAAAATAATAACAATTATGTATTGATGAAAGTTGTGTTAGTGGTTAAAATCACAAGCAGTATCACTGTTGCACACCACTATATAAAAATTATTATATAGTGGTGTGCAACAGTGATACTGCTTGTAATTATGTATTGATTTACCACTGCAGGTTGATTTTTTACACTTCATCAAATTACACAAACGCAACAGAAGGTGGGCGCGGACAAACAGGTTGCTGAATGACGCACGTAGCGTATAATACGCACAACGTGGCCCACTGCGCCGACTGCTGACTGCAAACTTCGTACTTGAGCACAACTCATACACCTCTGCTTCTTACGTAATTCTTTGAAATTTCCGGTAAGAGACATCCTTGTCGTGTGATTGTTTGGGATCGACTTTCCTGAAGACGAAAACTGTGGACAACACAGTACGGACACGACTGGAAATTACAGGCGGCTTATGTACCATGATTCAAGTACGGTAATTTAGGAGTGCCTACTACTAGGGGATACTGAAGGGTGATAACATAGGACGATCAGTTCAAACGAGAAATTATTTCGTATATCTGTCAGCACAACATTTGAAGAGCCGGAGGAAAAAACAATCAGAGTCCATGTTTTCCGTAGAGGTCTTGGGTGGACATCTATTTACCTTGTGGACGATAACGGCGAAAAATGCTTCCAGTCCGCTGTAATAAATTCATTAAAAATTGTGGCAAGCGTGAAGAACGATCAGAGTTAACATTATTTGTTTATACAAGAAGTATCAATTTAATTTTCAGCTTTTTACACTGACCGTATTGTGAGTCTGAAATACACTGAAATACCAGAGAAATTGTATTCCTATATGTTTGTAAAAATATATGTAATTTATTAAAGAGAAACTTTGTTTTTATCTTCTGAAAAATTTGGTAAAATGGACTCTGATCGTTTTACCCCTGGCTCTTCATTTATATACCGTAAAACATTATAAAGTGTTTACTTAAATTAAAAAATAATAATGTGATATAGGGCAATAGGCTTACACATAATAAGCAAATTTATATCTTTTACGTGTATGGCTGTGTGTAATATTATCACTAATATCTGCTGTTTAGCGACTTCTGAATGAATGTTTCTCAAATTATTACTCAGTGCTTTCCCTTAACACAAAATGATTGTTCCCAAGAACTTAACCCGGCCATCCCCATAGACGAAAAGTTTTATGAATAACTCTACATCTCGTACACAACCAGCGCGCGCGCGCGCGCGTGTGTGTATGTGTGTTGTTTCATACATTTTTTTCAACTTTCTTAACTATTCTTTATGAAAACTACGGTATAATTTTAATAAACCACTTTCCCAGAACTTAATTTTTTTAATTCTGCAGTGAGCTTTCGAGGAACTGTCTCATCCTCTTCATCAGTGCTTGTCAAACACAGTCACTACAAGGAAGAAACCGATTCTCACAAGAGTTTTGCACAACTAAAGAAAAGTATATAAATAAATATAGGAAATACGGCATATTATGCCAACAGTAGAGTATTGGGAAGCAAACTCATTCGTCGTATATAATATGTAAGACACTTATCAGACCGGTTGTTACTTATGGGAGAAAATAACAAAGAACACTAAGAAGGTTTGAAAGTAAGATTGTAGACGTGTTTATGGCCCGTTTAAAGAAGATGATGAATGCAGAATAAGAAATTACCAGGAGGTAGATGAGCTATTGAAGCATGAGACTATTGTGAGATTCGCAAAGGTTCAACGAACACAGTGGTTACGTCACCTAGAGCGGACGGATGACAATCGTAGCCTATACCAAAGGAAATCCTGAGGGTACGAGTCTATACAAGCAGAAGAGGGGCCGACCTAGGATACGACGGTTGAATAATGTGCTAGAACACCTCAGACGAATGGATGTGAGGGATTACACTGATAGGGCAATGAATAGGAGAAATTGGAGAAGACTGATGTTGGAAGCCAGGACTCACGTTGGGCTGTAGTGTCAAAGAAGATATGAATAAATAGATATAATGTATACTTGTGTGTGTGTGATATTTGTTTGCAAAATATACGCATTGGTTTTCAAGTGTCTATTTTCCTGTTATGCAGTCGTTAAATTCCTGTCTAGCTCATATCTTAGGAAGTAAAATGTGGTGAATGTGTAACAGAAGTGTTAGGAAGTGAATGTATCATATCAGAGGAAACATATTTTAGCCTCACTACAATCGTTACTCCTATGAACTGCCAGTGTTATGCTTGATGAGGTCTCGGACGGGTCGTAACACAATGGATGTTGTTACGACGGTATAGCCTACTTGATCGTCGTAGGTACAGTGGAAACAAATACAAGACACCAATTAAGTCACTAATCACCAGCTTTAATTTTCACAGTTAAACAGTTCGTAATTAACAACACAGTCTCTGACAACAAATCAAATAAAAATTGTTCACACGCAATAAAATCTCAACTAATATTAAACACAATTGTATGACAATTATACCGTCCGATTATAAAACGCGACACTTCACTAATAACCACTTGAACGTACACAGTAATATCGCCCGATAATAATTCGAATCGCATTGTAAATATATCGCAACTATAACTGAAAACTAAGGTCGCTGACGCCTTGTATTTATACAACGCTCACAGGCCAGAAGATTCCAAAGTACGCCTTATCGCTAAACTACGACGTAATTAATTGCGGCCTTGACATTGTCCGCGCGTCTGGCGGCTTCCAGAAAAGTCTCGCGAGCGCATGTTGAAATCACGTACGCACAACATTTAGCCGTATTCCACTGGATTCATCTGGAACATTCGATAAACATGTAGATTGTTCTGTGATGTCGTAACAATATGTAAGCCCTAAACCATTATATGTTATTAAATGGCGATACAAAACGACATAACTTTAAAATCATAAAACAAAATATTTTAATTTTCTTGCACCCAGCGTTTTTAAGTTATTCAGTTTACTGTAATGCAATTCCCAAAAAGTATTCTGTTATTCTTCATGGACGTTATACTACAACACTGTACGAGTTTCGACTTTTAGATTTTCCGTATCGGGTTTTTTGTTCCTTCTTTTAGTACCTAGTACTTTTTATTTCCATGTTCCGTAAGGAAATGGAAGTATGGTGATGGCGAAAAAATCGTGTTCGAGATAAGGACTGATTCTGAATGTACTACCCTCAAAACGTGAAGAAAAGTCATTTTCCGTAAAGCGTGTGTGTGTGTGTGTGTGTGTGTGTGTGTGTGTGTGTGTGTGTGTGTGTGTGTGTGTGTGTGTGTGTGTGTGTGTGTGTGTGTGTGTGTGTGTGTGTGTGTGTGTGTGTGTGTGTGTGTGTGTGTGTGTGGAATTTTTCTATGGCGAACGATAACTGCCGTAAATTCAAACAGAATCAAATAATATTTTTGCATGTGTGTCTGAGTTGTAGAGATAATCTTGTGTGTCTGGATTTTGGTGAAGATCGGTTAAGGAAGAGGGGGGTAGTTTACCTGCAACGTTTTACGTTTTAACAAGAGTAAAGTACTTAATTTGATAAATAAAGTATCCTGAAAAGAAGGTCATAATAATCCATTGGAGAAAGGTAGATGAAATATCTATAAATGAAAAGGGTAGTTAAAAGGGGATGAGGTAACTTTTTCACGTTTGGTATTGATTTAATGAGTTTTCCGAAATTAAATTTAAAAAATCGGTATGGAGAACCATACATGACTTCCATGTTCTCAGATTTGGCACTGCCTTTATGCGCACCCGCAGTTATTTCGACAATGCGATTTTTGGGCTTCGATATGTAGTGAATATCGCACATAATTTAAGTAGTAAAAGAATTATACAAATTTAAATTTTGTATATTGCAAAATAGTTGGCTGGTGATTGCAATTGATTTCGTTTGTCATTTTTTAATGGTAAATGACTGTAGTAGTAATTTATCACCGGGTCGTGGCTGTGACACCAAAAATTGATTATGTTAGGTTAACATGAAAACTGAAATTATACAAGGACCAACACGTGTGTAATGTAAAACAATTTTTTTTTCTAAAACCGCGAAAAACCCAACTCGAAGTAAGGCGGAAGTGGCCCAAGGTCAACCTCTTGCCTATTATTATAGGCCTACATGTCACTTTTTTGTGGCAGAACTCGTTTTTTTGGTAAAATTCGTTTTCCGACAAGAACTCGTTTTGTGACTAACAAAAAACAAACATCCATTATGTACAATTTGTAGAGCATATGTTGCCATTCCTTAATACAGTGCTTTTTTGTTTGTTTCATTAACCATAAATATCTGTATTTTTCACTTTGTATTTGCTGTTGTTTTTTCCAATTTGTAAACTTAAAAACGTTAGGTTCTTTATTTTAAGTGTTACTGTGTTACACGCATTGTATTACACGTTTAATGTTATGTTTTCTCAACCACAACTTTTATTTATTTTAGCAGTAAATTAAAAACCCAAAACCATTATTATCTAACTACCAATGAAAAACAAGACGTATTTTTGCTTTACATTAAGAAATAGGGCAATTTACAATAGGTATTTTTCTTTTCCACACCGTAATATATCGATACAATCGCATATTAAAAACATAGAAATGTATTGCGGGTACTCATACAGTTCCAATCATTTACTTGAATTCGGTTCGATAATTCCAAAAAAAAAAAAATCGGTATGGAGAACCATACATGACTTCCATGTTGTAAGATTTATGTTTAAAATAATTTACTTGAATTCGGTTCGGTAATTTCTAAAAAAATATCGTCCACCCTCAAAGTAATTTCACTATTTATAGATATTTTTGTAATTATGGGGTAGTTGTTTAATAAATTGTTATTTTCAGTCACTTTATCCATAAAAATTAGGTAGGCTTACTTTATTCTTATAAAGAAACCGAACTATGCATATAATCATCCCTCCTCCGAAGTCACTCATGGACCCTGACCATCTTGCAGAGGGTTCATTCCCTAAAGACGAAAAGTCTGTCTATGAACCGTTCCTCTGTAAACACGTGCAGTTACACTGCCCAGCGATCCACAGGAAGCAAATCGATAACACAAACGTGCAAATGTAAGAAAATAAACATGAGTGAGGTCAGAATAACGCGAATTGTGTGTGTGTGTGTGTGTGTGTGTGTGTGTGTGTTGCCTGCCTTTTTATTGCGGTAATCATAATAATAAAATGAAAACGTAAACATTAGAGATATGCTTGCCTGCCACGAACGATATGTTTTCACTCATACATGATTTAAATTTAAAATGAAAAAATATAAAATTTTGTTAAAGTGAAATGAAATGTTTCCATAGAAACTACTTCTTTGTTGTCAATAATATATTACACATATAAAACTTAATATCAGGGTGACCGAGCTTCGCTCGGTTTTCACACTTCTGATGATGATACCCAATTATTGGTATCGAAAAGTACTTAAATAATAAAAACATTTAATCTTTGTAATTGTAATTATTAAAATATATATATTATATTGTTATATATATATATATATATATATATATATATATATATATTATACAAAGAAAAGGTGAGTTACATTTTATGTAAAAAAACATTTATTTATAAATATACAGATTTAAAAAGAACATTATTTATTAATAATTATTTCTTTATTTTTATTAATTATTTATTTTTTGATATTTATTTTCATATATAAACATATCGATACTACGGCGTTTGCGTTTATCGACGGTTTCTATTATTGGAATCACAATTATTTAACACTTCTTTCCATACAACGATTCTTGTATGGCGAGGATTTTCTGGTGGTAAAAGAACTTTTAAGCCGCTTCGTCTTTTTACTCTACAAAATGCTACATACAACATTCCATGCATAAACACAGGAATTGATAAGTGAATTCCCAACACTTCAAATGTTTGACCTTGAGCCTTGTGGATGGTCATAGCAAAAGCAGGTCTTATGGGGAACTGATGCCGTTGCATAGTACAACCAAGTTGATTTTTGCTAGAATCTAATGTGATCCTTGGAATATGAACTTCTCGGCCTGCATTCTCTCCAGTGATAATCTTGGCTTTAATAATATTGTTACACAACTCAGTAACTATTAACCTTGTTTCATTGTATAGTCCTTCGGAGACATCCAAGTTTCGCAAGAGCATTATATTGTATTTTTTACAACTTTCAGTTCATGTGGTGGTAGATCAGCCATTTCAACGGAATTCAGGAATTCAGAAGTAAATTCGAGACCTCCTTCTGGTTGATCTTTGACAGAATCATAACTGCTGTAAACTTTGCACTCTCCAGGAAGCTTTTCAATAATTTCTGCATTAATTTTATTAACATCTTTATTATTGGTTCTAGTATAGCCCTGTCCTTCGTATCTTCATATCTGTTTTTAGCCAGACAGTCTCCGAATACTTCTTCAGTAAGATTGCCGTTGGAAAGAATATCCTCTGGTAGTTCAATCTCATGCATAGCATTTACTGGCAAGTCTCCATTGCCAATTTTTAATAAATATTCAGCAAAGTCTCTTTGCTCTGGATTCACACGCATATTTTCTGTCAGTGGAAAGCAGTTAAAATGACGCCAAGAACTGTTTTTCTTAATCGAAAGGTCTAGAAACTCAATGCGGTTAGCACAGGTTGAACGGGCAAACATTGCTGGAAATCTCCTCCAAAGACAACAATCTTTCCACCAAAGGCTATATTAGGATCTCCTATAGAACGAAGTAGTTGATCCGTATTGTGTAATCCATATTTAGGTAACATACCCCACGCACCAACCCGAGCGTTTTACTCTATAATAAAACGTACCTTTCTGTTGTAAGTCACAAAGAAGCAAAAGCAACAGTATGTGGAAATAAAAATAAAAAAATAAATAATTAATAAAAATAAATAAATAATTAATAATAAATAATGTTTTTTTTTTAATCTGTATATTTATTTATAAAGCTGATTTTAACCCTGATTTTAACACTTACCTCAGAGAATGCAAAAAACACAACAGCGTATAGAGAATACTTAATAGTTTAGATTATGTATATCAGATAGATTGTACAAAAATCTTTGCGCAGAAACCCACAATTGTATGTCTCAACTCTTAGTTTGTTTATTTACAGTCATAGCAACATCTGTTTTTATTATTTATAAACATCGATACTGCGCCGTTTAGGCCGCAGGTTAAAGACCTATAAAGACCCTACGGTATCGTTAGAGCCGTTTCCGAGAAAAAAAGGACATACATAGATTAGATTGTATGTCTGAACTCTTAGTTTGTTTATTTACATTCATTGCAACAGCTATTTTATATTATTTATAAACATCGGTAAGATCTATTCTTTATGAACAGAATTGAAATTAACGTTTTAATTTCAAATAAAAAATATTTTTTTTAAATATTTGTTGCTGGGTGACAGAGTTATAACAATAGCAATTGTTGTGTGAATATTTAAACCTACATGAATTAAAATGTATACTTAAAAGACTCTACGGTTTAGGCCTTAGGCGATTTTTGCGGAAAATGAGACCTAGCCCATCTATTTGTAGTGACCAAATACCCTTAAGTACCAAATTTCGAGAAAATCATTAGAACCGTTTCCGAGAAAAAAAGGACATACATACATACAAAGATTGCTCGCTTAATAGTATAAGATAAAATTTACTTTCTCCATCATCAACTACCATATTAATTTGTAGAAAATTACACCCTTCCCCTTCAACTACACTTTTCATTTATAGATATTTCATCTACCTTTCTACAGTGGATTATTATGACCTTCTTTTCAGGATACTTTATTTATCAAAATTAAGCACTTTACTCTTGTTAAAACGTAAAAGTTCCAGGCAAACTATCCCTTACCCTTAACCGATCTTCACCAAAATCAATAAACCTCGAGTCCTCTACAATTCAGAACTGTATGCAACAAATTATTTAATTCTCTTTGAATTTGCGGCAGTTATCGTTTACCATAGAACAATTCTACACACACACACACACACACACACACACACACACACACACACACACACACACATATTTTTCGAAAAATGACTTTTTTTCAAGTTTTGAGGGTAGTACAATCGGAATCTGCCATTATCTCGAACACGATTTTTTTCGCCATGACCATACTTCCATTTCCTTATGGAACATGGAAGTATTAAAAACGCATTAAGTTATTTAATCTTTTTCAAACAACTGTAATTGTTAAAAATAAAATAATTTTTTTAATTTTTAATTTAAATCATCTATGCGTGAAGATCCGCAACCACGGCCCAGCAGGGCACAAAATAATTTGTGTCCACATAATTACATTAATTATATAAATATGTAATTAATGCGTGATTATCTTCATAGTTCAGTTTCTTTATAAAAATTAAGTACCTAATTTTTATAGATAAAGTGACTCGAAAATAACATTATATTAAACTACTACCCCAACAAACAAATACCTATAACAAGTATACCCTAACAAAAATATCTATAGATAATAGTTTGAAAAATATTGAAAATAGTGTGAAGGTGGGGAAATTTTTTTTTAGAATTTATAGAACTGAATTCAAGTAATATTAAAATTATCTGCCAGGCTGTTTGGCTTTGGTCGAAGGTTTTCATTGAAACCAAACATTTCAGCAGCACCACTGGCTGCCATCTTCAGTGGACGTGAAAGCCTTCGAACAATAATATGAATTCAAGTAAATGATTTTAAATATAAATCTTAGAACATGGAAGTCATGTATGGTTCTCCATACCGATATTTCAATTAATTGATACCTATTTAAATTATTGCTACTTGCAAGCGTCGTATTCGTTACACATTACACGTTGTTTACGAAACTCGGCAGCCGCAAGTCACGTTACCAAACCAGTTTGGACACTTGTTACTACGTAGTCGTTGATAAAGCATTATTCTTTCGGTCAAAACGATATTCTACGCGAATCTGACTAAACGGAGTCAACTAAATATCCGTGAAGAAATTCTTTCATCAGGGATCTTACGATAGGTGCAACATAGTAGCCTGTATTACCTCTCCTTTGTGTCGTTCAAACGAAATTATACCGGACGCAGTATCGTGGCGTCCATGTAGGCTAACCGCTGTTGCCGGCGGCAACAGTACTGGAAATAAGAGAAAATTATATTAATTATATCACAGAATAAATATTCTAGTTATTGAATAATTTGAAATCCGAACAATATTAGTAGGGAAACTTGAAGAAAAGCGTAGCACTGCTTTTGAACTGGTGGGCACTTGCACCGTATTGTGTTGCCGGCTCAGACATTGGCAGTGTTTTACTGCGTACTGTCATTGACCTTGTAGTAGTTGTCACTGTACAAACTGTGGAGGGGAGACAGATTCGTCCACCCAGTGTGTTGCCGCCGTACAAACCGGCAAAACGCTCAGTTCGTTTTCGGAACTGACGTGCAGCAGATACTACGTACCTATTTGTGTTTTGTTCGTTTAGTCATGTCTTTCTCTGTTTTTCTTTATTATTTTTAATTCGCTTATTTGTGTTCTGATTTATTATGTGTAAGTATAATGAGAGTCAGATCCCGTTGAGAGATCTTATTGAGAGATTGCTCATTTTCCTTATCCCTACTAAAAGCTAACTCTTGGCTCCCTAAGTAACACACAACATCTACCAAACGGCCTACTATCCTTCGATTTCGTGCTACATTTTCATTGTGCTGCATTGCTTGAATTCAAGGCGTTTCGGACAAACAATTTCAATTCTGTTACGCCCTAGCATGTGACACATCTCAGAATTTTTCATATGAGTTTTGCTACTAGCATGTTTAACGGCTTTAACTTCAAACTTGTTTATAGCGCCTTCTCCACTCTACTCTATGGTTCCTCTCCATTAAACATCAAACAGTAATGGAAGTGCAGAGTTTTGTTTTGCTTACGACAAGATAGACATATATATTTACTATACCAAATTTTCTGATAACTTTTCCATCTTTCTCCGATAAGTCTAAAGACGCCCGAGATATTTTTGACGTTAGCGATACTTTTTGCTCTATATGTAACGTACTGATTTCGTAGTTTAACAAAAATTCTAATAAACCAAAGTTGTCAGAGTTTATATCAAATACTTCTACCGTAGAACTGGTACTAACCGTATTCATTTTTCTCCTTTAAACCAATTAAACGGTATGCTTAAAGCACTTAAATGACGACACTTAACAATATGTAGGTATTATTACATAATTAGTGCGTAAATGATTACACATTTCTTAGTCTACACGACTATATAAAACAATAAAAATAATTTGTAAACTCATCAAAAACAAATATTCACTACATGAGCACATTGAAACAAACACAGGCGGCCAGGCGAGAATTCTGTGCTACTTAGTGCTGGGGAGACGTGTCTTATGATGTGGTGTACGGGACGCAATGTTATGCTGCGCGCGCAGGTCACTTCCCGTTGTCATCAACCGAAGCCCTCAGTACAGAGATGGACTAACAATAGCAGCCGACAAGGACCTAACAGCCCAGCTATGAATACCAATGTTGACGCCGGACGGGAGAGCTTAAGAACAAAGCATTTGGCAGCTGTTCGTCAATACACCCCAGTACAGAGATGGACCAACAATAGTAGCCGACAAGGACCTAACAGCCCAGCTATGAATAACAATGTTGACGCCGGACGGGAGAGCTTAAGAACAAAGCATTTGGCAGCTGTTCGTCAATACACCCCAGTACAGAGATGGACCAACAATAGTAGCCGACAAGGACCTAACAGCCCAGCTATGAATAACAATGTTGACGCCGGACGGGAGAGCTTAAGAACAAAGCATTTGGCAGCTGTTCGTCAATACACCCCAGTACAGAGATGGACCAACAATAGTAGCCGACAAGGACCTAACAGCCCAGCTATGAATAACAATGTTGACGCCGGACGGGAGAGCTTAAGAACAAAGCATTTGGCAGCTGTTCGTCAATACACCGCAGTACAGAGACGGACCAACAATAGTAGCCGACAAGGACCTAACAGCCCAGCTATGAATAACAATGTTGACGCCGGACGGGAGAGCGTAAGAACAAAGCATTTGGTAGCTGTTCGTCAATACACCCCAGTACAGAGATGGACCAACAATAGTAGCCGACAAGGACCTAACAGCCCAGCTATGAATAACAATGTTGACGCCGGACGGGAGAGCTTAAGAACAAAGCAATTGGCAGCTGTTCGTCAATACACCCCAGTACAGAGATGGGCCAACAATAGTAGCCGACAAGGACCTAACAGCCCAGCTATGAATAACAATGTTGACGCCGGACGGGAGAGCTTAAGAACAAAGCATTTGGCAGCTGTTCGTCAATACACCCCAGTACAGAGATGGACCAACAATAGTAGCCGACAAGGACCTAACAGCCCAGCTATGAATAACAATGTTGACGCCGGACGGGAGAGCTTAAGAACAAAGCATTTGGCAGCTGTTCGTCAATACACCCCAGTACAGAGATGGACTAACAATAGTAGCCGACAAGGACCTAACAGCCCAGCTATGAATAACAATGTTGACGCCGGACGGGAGAGCTTAAGAACAAAGCATTTGGCAGCTGTTCGTCAATACACCGCAGTACAGAGATGGACTAACAATAGCAGCCGACCAGGACCTAACAGCCAAGCTACGAATAACAATGTTGACGCCGGACGGGAGAGCTTAAGAACAAAGCATTTGGCAGCTGTTCGTCAATACACCGCAGTACAGAGATGCACTAACAATAGTAGCCGACCAGGACCTAACAGCCCAGCTATGAATAACAATGTTGACGCCGGACGGGAGAGCTTAAGAACAAAGCATTTGGCAGCTGTTCGTCAATACACCCCAGTACAGAGATGGACGAACAATAGTAGCCGACCAGGACCTAACAGCCCAGCTATGAATAACAATGTTGACGCCGGACGGGAGAGCTTAAGAACAAAGCATTTGGCAGCTGTTCGTCAATACACCGCAGTACAGAGATGGACTAACAATAGTAGCCGACCAGGACCTAACAGCCCAGCTATGAATAACAATGTTGACGCCGGACGGGAGACCTTAAGAACAAAGCATTTGGCAGCTGTTCGTCAATACACCCCAGTACTGAGATGGACCAACAATAGTAGCCGACCAGGACCTAACAGCCCAGCTATGAATAACAATGTTGAAGCCGGACGGAAGAGCTTAAGAACAAAGAATTTGGCAGCTGTTCGTCAATACACCGCAGTACAGAGGTGGACTAACAATAGTAGCCGACCAGGACATAACAGCCCAGCTATGAATAACAATGTTGACGCCGGACGGGATAGCTTAAGAACAAAGCATTTGGCAGCTGTTCGTCAATACACCGCAGTACAGAGATGGACTAACAATAGTAGCCGACCAGGACCTAACAGCCAAGCTATGAATAACAATGTTGACGCCGGACGGGAGAGCTTAAGAACGAAGCATTTGGCAGCTGTTCGTCAATACACCCCAGTACAGAGATGGACTAACAATAGTAGCCGACCAGGACCTAACAGCCCAGCTATGAATAACAATGTTGACGCCGGACGGAAGAGCTTAAGAACAAAGAATTTGGCAGCTGTTCGTCAATACACCGCAGTACAGAGGTGGACTAACAATAGTAGCCGACCAGGACATAACAGCCCAGCTATGAATAACAATGTTGACGCCGGACGGGATAGCTTAAGAACAAAGCATTTGGCAGCTGTTCGTCAATACACCGCAGTACAGAGATGGACTAACAATAGCAGCCGACCAGGACCTAACAGCCAAGCTATGAATAACAATGTTGACGCCGGACGGGATAGCTTAAGAACAAAGCATTTGGCAGCTGTTCGTCAATACACCGCAGTACAGAGATGGACTAACAATAGTAGTCGACCAGGACCTAACAGCCCAGCTATGAATAACAATGTTGACGCCGGACGGGAGAGCTTAAGAACAAAGCATTTGGCAGCTGTTCGTCAATACACCCCAGTACAGAGATGGACCAACAATAGTAGCCGACCAGGACCTAACAGCCCAGCTATGAATAACAATGTTGACGCCGGACGGGAGAGCTTAAGAACAAAGCATTTGGCAGCTGTTCGTCAATACACCGCAGTACAGAGATGGACCAACAATAGTAGCCGACAAGGACCTAACAGCCCAGCTATGAATAACAATGTTGACGCCGGACGGGAGAGCTTAAGAACAAAGCATTTGGCAGCTGTTCGTCAATACACCCCAGTACAGAGATGGTCCAACAATAGTAGCCGACAAGGACCTAACAGCCCAGCTATGAATAACAATGTTGACGCCGGACGGGAGAGCTTAAGAACAAAGCAATTGGCAGCTGTTCGTCAATACACCCCAGTACAGAGATGGGCCAACAATAGTAGCCGACAAGGACCTAACAGCCCAGCTATGAATAACAATGTTGACGCCGGACGGGAGAGCTTAAGAACAAAGCATTTGGCAGCTGTTCGTCAATACACCCCAGTACAGAGATGGACCAACAATAGTAGCCGACAAGGACCTAACAGCCCAGCTATGAATAACAATGTTGACGCCGGACGGGAGAGCTTAAGAACAAAGCATTTGGCAGCTGTTCGTCAATACACCCCAGTACAGAGATGGACTAACAATAGTAGCCGACAAGGACCTAACAGCCCAGCTATGAATAACAATGTTGACACCGGACGGGAGAGCTTAAGAACAAAGCATTTGGCAGCTGTTCGTCAATACACCGCAGTACAGAGATGGACTAACAATAGCAGCCGACCAGGACCTAACAGCCAAGCTACGAATAACAATGTTGACGCCGGACGGGAGAGCTTAAGAACAAAGCATTTGGCAGCTGTTCGTCAATACACCGCAGTACAGAGATGGACTAACAATAGTAGCCGACCAGGACCTAACAGCCCAGCTATGAATAACAATGTTGACGCCGGACGGGAGAGCTTAAGAACAAAGCATTTGGCAGCTGTTCGTCAATACACCCCAGTACAGAGATGGACGAACAATAGTAGCCGACCAGGACCTAACAGCCCAGCTATGAATAACAATGTTGACGCCGGACGGGAGAGCTTAAGAACAAAGCATTTGGCAGCTGTTCGTCAATACACCGCAGTACAGAGATGGACTAACAATAGCAGCCGACCAGGACCTAACAGCCAAGCTATGAATAACAATGTTGACGCCGGACGGGAGAGCTTAAGAACGAAGCATTTGGCAGCTGTTCGTCAATACACCCCAGTACAGAGATGGGCTAAAAATAGTAGCCGACCAGGACCTAACAGCCCAGCAATGAATAACAATGTTGACGCCGGACGGAAGAGCTTAAGAACAAAGAATTTGGCAGCTGTTCGTCAATACACCGCAGTACAGAGGTGGACAAACAATAGTAGCCGACCAGGACATAACAGCCCAGCTATGAATAACAATGTTGACGCCGGACGGGATAGCTTAAGAACAAAGCATTTGGCAGCTGTTCGTCAATACACCCCAGTACTGAGATGGACCAACAATAGTAGCCGACCAGGACCTAACAGCCCAGCTATGAATAACAATGTTGACGCCGGACGGAAGAGCTTAAGAACAAAGAATTTGGCAGCTGTTCGTCAATACACCGCAGTACAGAGGTGGACTAACAATAGTAGCCGACCAGGACATAACAGCCCAGCTATGAATAACAATGTTGACGCCGGACGGGATAGCTTAAGAACAAAGCATTTGGCAGCTGTTCGTCAATACACCGCAGTACAGAGATGGACTAACAATAGCAGCCGACCAGGACCTAACAGCCAAGCTATGAATAACAATGTTGACGCCGGACGGGAGAGCTTAAGAACGAAGCATTTGGCAGCTGTTCGTCAATACACCCCAGTACAGAGATGGACTAAAAATAGTAGCCGACCAGGACCTAACAGCCCAGCTATGAATAACAATGTTGACGCCGGACGGAAGAGCTTAAGAACAAAGAATTTGGCAGCTGTTCGTCAATACACCGCAGTACAGAGGTGGACTAACAATAGTAGCCGACCAGGACATAACAGCCCAGCTATGAATAACAATGTTGACGCCGGACGGGATAGCTTAAGAACAAAGCATTTGGCAGCTGTTCGTCAATACACCGCAGTACAGAGATGGACTAACAATAGCAGCCGACCAGGACCTAACAGCCAAGCTATGAATAACAATGTTGACGCCGGACGGGATAGCTTAAGAACAAAGCATTTGGCAGCTGTTCGTCAATACACCGCAGTACAGAGATGGACTAACAATAGTAGCCGACCAGGACCTAACAGCCCAGCTATGAATAACAATGTTGACGCCGGACGGGAGAGCTTAAGAACAAAGCATTTGGCAGCTGTTCGTCAATACACCCCAGTACAGAGATGGACCAACAATAGTAGCCGACCAGGACCTAACAGCCCAGCTATGAATAACAATGTTGACGCCGGACGGGAGAGCTTAAGAACAAAGCATTTGGCAGCTGTTCGTCAATACACCGCAGTACTGAGATGGACTAACAATAGTAGCCGACCAGGACCTAACAGCCCAGCTATGAATAACAATGTTGACGCCGGACGGGAGAGCTTAAGAACAAAGCATTTGGCAGCTGTTCGTCAATACACCCCAGTACTGAGATGGACCAACAATAGTAGCCGACCAGGACCTAACAGCCCAGCTATGAATAACAATGTTGACGCCGGACGGAAGAGCTTAAGAACAAAGAATTTGGCAGCTGTTCGTCAATACACCGCAGTACAGAGGTGGACTAACAATAGTAGCCGACCAGGACATAACAGCCCAGCTATGAATAACAATGTTGACGCCGGACGGGATAGCTTAAGAACAAAGCATTTGGCAGCTGTTCGTCAATACACCCCAGTACAGAGATGGACTAACAATAGCAGCCGACCAGGACCTAACAGCCAAGCTATGAATAACAATGTTGGCGCCGGACGGGAGAGCTTAAGAACAAAGCATTTGGCAGCTGTTCGTCAATACACCCCAGTACTGAGATGGACCAACAATAGTAGCCGACCAGGACCTAACAGCCCAGCTATGAATAACAATGTTGACGCCGGACGGGAGAGTTAAGAACAAAGCATTTGGCAGCTGTTCGTCAATACACCGCAGTACAGAGGTGGACTAACAATAGTAGCCGACCAAGACATAACAGCCCAGCTATGAATAACAATGTTGACGCCGGACGGAAGAGCTTAAGAACAAAGCATTTGGCAGCTGTCCTTCAATACACCCCAGTACAGAGATGGACCAACAATAGTAGCCGACCAGAACCTAACATTCCAGCTATGAATAACAATGTTGACGCCGGACGGAAGAGCTTAAGAACAAAGCATTTGGCAGCTGTCCTTCAATACACCCCAGTACAGAGATGGACCAACAATAGTAGCCGACCAGAACCTAACAGTCCAGCTATGAATAACAATGTTGACGCCGGACGGGAGGTCTTAAGAACAAAGCATTTGGCAGCTGTCCGTCAATACACCCCAGTACAGAGATGGACCAACAATAGTAGCCGACCAGGACCTAACAGCCCAGCTATGAATAACAATGTTGACGCCGGACGGGAGAGCTTATGAACAAACAAATTTAAACAGACAGCTTCGAACGTTTGGTGGACATACGAGGGTCATTCAATAAGTAAACAGACAAACAGTTGTAGAAAAAAAGTTAATTGTAGCAGCTGATTGAAACTTTCAAAAATGTTACCTGGCAACGTCGTTGTGAGTTTTGATCAGCTGTTCAATAATATATTGCATAAACATAACCAATACAGTTTTATTTACAATGGCGTGTCCTCTTGAGGACAGTACTTCCGAAGAACAGCGTTCTAAGGTTTTCTATTTGGAACCACTATAACCACTAATTTGGATTCGCTATTTTTAACCAGAGTCGAAGCGGCAAAGCATGGATTAGAAGCATCCCAGTTCACCAGCCAAAAAGAAATTCAAAACCCAGCCATCGGCTGGTAATGAGATGTTAACCGTCTTTTGGAGCTCTCGAGGCCCAATTTTCTGTGATTACCTACAAGACCAGCGTACCATCAATAGTCAGTACTATTCTGACATGATTGTGAACAAAGTTAAGCCTGCATTGAAGAAGACATTTCCGAAATGGCAGAGGAAAGTTGTGATTCTTCTTCACGATAATGCCTGCCCACACACGGCAAATGTGACGCTCGAAACAATAGAAAAAGTAGGTTGGGAGATCCTGCCTCATCCCCCTTATAGCCCTGACCTTGCCCCATCTGACTTTTTCTTGTTTGGCCCACTCAAGGAGACTTTGCGTGGTGTCAAGTTCAACAGCAATTAAGAAGTGAAGGAAAAAGTCCGAAACTGGCTTCGACATCAAAGGTAAAGAATTCTTTGCTGAGGGAATAAAAAAGCTTGTAAAGAGATGGGACAAGTGCATAGACGTTGCTGGAGATTACGATGAAAATTAAAAAAAATTGTATTGACTTAATAAAACGTTTTTGCTCCAAATCTGTTTGTTTGTTTACTTATTGAATGACCCTCGTATTTAATAATGCATATTCAATATTTGAGAGCGGCCATTATGTCTGAAGTATATTGAATATTTTGTGAGCTGAAGTCACTTACACTTAGTAATTAAGGTTTCCCTGATGTAAACGTCACGATAATGTGTACTATGATAAAAAGCGTCGTACTTTGAAACGTGAGTATTTGTTGCGAGTTTAGGGAGAAAAATAAATTATTGTAGTATAAAATCCTAAATAAACAACTCAATATCCTGTCTACATAACCATATTGAAGATTTTCATCTTGCAGAAAAATATCATTTAACATTTTTCATTTAAGCGTCGATTCTATACGTGAAAATAATTTATTAAACCCATAACGGCCTTAACTCAGCACGCAGTACGATTTGTGTCACATACGATCGACATTTAGTGTCATGTCTCGACGTGTGTGATCGATTACATTTGCGACCGATTTATATACACTATCGCCGTTTTCTCTAGTAATCGTGATTAACTATTACTCCTTGCGGTGTAACACGATATCTTGAAACTACTACTACTACTACTACTACTACTACTACTGCTACTACTACTGCTGCTCCTACTACTACTGCTACTACTACTACTACTATTACTACTACTACTGCTGCTGCTGCTGCTGCTGCTACTACTACTACTACTACTACTACTACTACTACTACTACTACTGCTGCTACTGCTACTGCTACTACTACTACTACTACTACTACTACTACTACTACTACTACTATTAATAATAATAAAAATAATAACCACATCAGTACTAACAAAAAAATAATAAATAAATAAAAAATCTGTGTTCATTAACTTAATCTGTATGCGCACAACGATAATTTTGAACTTTATTTTTTTTTGTCAAATTTGATTGCCAACTGCGCCGGTTTGCGTGATATGTATGTCTCTCTTCTCCCCCCCTCACACACACACACACACACACACACACACACACACACACACACACACACACACACACATTCAATAAAATTAATACGAACGATGACGAGCTACAACACAAGGAATGCTTTCAAGGTAAATACGTAGAAAAACAACAAGAGTGGGCGCGCGTGCGCGCTGGATACAGCTCAAGTACCTGCCTCAGGTAATATCGTGACACAAATACATTGCCTCTCACAATTAAAGCTTGCCGCGAACGTAGGTTTTACGCTCCAACGAAAACCGGACAAATCACATTGCTACATTATTACGTAAATTTTAATCGTGTCGTCTCAAAAGCCACGAGTCCTATAAGCCACGAGTTTCAAAAGCCACGAATTCTAAGAAAACGGCCGGTAAGGTTCCGTCGTATACCTGGACCAGTCTCAAAAGCCACGAGCCGGGACAGCAATGCTTTGGGTTGTTATAGTTTGTGGAAGACCTGTTATTTTTTCTTTCCCCTTTTGTCGTCAACGAACCTAGCAAACGGATTGTGTTATCTACCTTTATTTTACGTCATTATAAGGCCTCAAAATGCCCATAAGAATAACAAAATTATTATTTTTTGCAATTTGTTATTAAACAAGTATTGTAGGTAGGTTAGGTTAGAAATAAAAATACGCAGGGGGGTCGCAGGGAGGGCGAAGCGATTCCATTCTGGGATCTCTGTTTTTATAATATTGAACAATCTAATGTACGTGTCTGCTGCCTTATTCGGAAGAAGGGCAAATACAGCAGGTGCTACATTGGTTTCCTCAGCAGTACTTCCGAGATCAACATGTATTGTATACAGCTGAGTGAATTGGCTGCTAGAGCTTTTAAAAGTGCCATCCATAAAAAATTTGCTATGCGTTTTCAGGCATTCTCTGCCTTTAGAGCTCGAAAATATTAATACTCTTGCCCCCTTATTGTTGTCTCCGAGAAGAAAGCTACTACCGTCGGTCATGCGTAGAGTGTTTTCATCTAAGTTAATATCATCTCGACTTCTAGGCTCTTGTTGGACTCCGTGCGCTTGATTTCGTTGTCTGTAGAGTGTTGTCTTTAAATTCGAAAACTGTGGTACCCGAGTGATCAGTTCGTATCCTTTTTGCTGCAAGGGTTCTAGTTCTTCAGCGTAAATCTAAAACGAATTTAGCATAAACAATTTTAAACAGATTTGTACATTTCTAAAATTAAAATTAAAAAAATGTTTTTCTTCCCTAAGGATCATAACAACGAAAAACTTTACAGTGACTTGGGAGAGTCTCGTGTGCTGGAACTCGAGTTTGTTTACATTCGCGTTTGATATATCTAAACGCTAGGCGAATGTAAACAAACTCAAGTTCCAGCAAATGAAACTCGACCAGATCAGCCGATTTAATAATACATCTTTCTTCTATAATCAACACAAAATTATGAATCAAATACAATCAAATTATTTACATACCTGTGTTACTGATGCTTCACTTTCTTCACGAACTCGTTTTTCGGCTTGGCTGACCGCTTTGCTGACTTCATTATTGGCTTCATCAGGAACACACTGGTGGGTTTTTTCACTCAAAACACGATTGTCACTTGAAGTTGTTATGCTCCCGGAACACGCGAAACGTCTTCTTTTATGGCAAAACCAAACAACTTCACCCGACTTGTTTTCACGTTGTTTTAAAAACCGATAACCACTAAACAATAAACACTGTTTACCTTTTTGTGTAGTTATAAACTCCATGTTGTCACAGGTCGATAACACGGAATCGAATGAACAAGTGAGGTACCTGGTCCCTTTCGTCGTGGGTTTTGAGACTCATTAAAATGTTTATTTAGGAAAAGGTTTGTGTCCGTGGCTTTTGGGACTATTTTCCAAGAATTTTAATTCGTGGCTTTTGAAACTCGTGGCTTCTGGGACACAACCAATTTTAATACTTGAGTTTTTCCGGCAAGGTTTATTATTATTATTATTATTATTATTATTATTATTATTATTATTATTATTATTACCTCTTTCTTACCGCAGTGAATCAGAACAAGGACAAAAGTAGAATATAAAACGTCTACCTTGATGTTAACTTAAAAATTTCGAACAATTCCCAACCTATTTGTTGGTAGAATTACCAACTCAAAAATACTGAACGCAAGCACATCAGTATTTCAACCAAACGGAGTTACAGTCTAAATCTATATTGCAATGAAACACAGGATACTGATAAGCAGGGCAGGCTTGTATAATACACAGACTATGAACATTCTGGTTTAAATTGGTAGTTTGTTAGATTTGGTTGTGATATCAGTTGTATTTTAGTAAGGATAAGGAATTAGGTTTAGTAAAACTGTGTATTATTTATTTTTTGTTTATTCATGTACTATGTCTGTGGAAATGTGCGTGCGTGCGTGAGTGATAAACGTTTCCCCGGCTGTGCGTGAATTAATTATCGTTGTGTTATGACACTGAACTGAACATAGACTAATGTATTAGCTACAGTCCCTAAATATTCCTGTCTATTAGTTGACATTCAAATATGATCTTATTAAAGTATGCAGTTATGCATGAGATAAGGGTATTCTGTGATGACCAGCTATGCATGCTCTTACAAAGTTGATGCACTTTACGGCATGAAAAGTTGCATGTCATGTTCTATGTAACCATGTGACTTCCTTCCACCAATTAAATGCTGGAAGGTAGTCGGAAATTTTCTTAAGCCTGTTGTTACACAGTTAGTTCTTCTCAGCCAGCTATCACGATCGGGTCGCGCAGTTCTTGTTCAAGATTTTCCGCTTGCAAGAATCTGTAAAGACTATTCGGCGGTAGTAACGCGTGTGAAGACTCAGAACTATTCGTGTATTACATCTACACACAGTATTATTATTAAAACATAGCGTGCTTAATTAAGTCAGTTCTTCTCAGCCAGCTATCGCGATCGGGTCGCGCAGTTCTTGTTCAAGATTTTCCGCTTGCAAGAATCTGTAAAGACTATTCGGCGGTAGTAACGCGTGTGAAGACTCAGAACTGTTTGTGTATTACACCTACACACAGTATTGTTATTAAAACATAGCGTGCATAATTACGGCAGTTCTTCTCTGGCAGCTATCACGATCGGGACGTGCAATTCTTGTTCAAGATTTTCCGCTTGCAAGAATTTGTAAAGACTATTCGGCGGTAGTAACGCGTGCGAAGACTCAGAACAGTTGAATATTACCTCTCTACACACGGCATTATTACTAAAGCATTACGTGTGTAATAAGTGAGCTTGAACTGTGTCACTGTGTGAAATTTTCTGCAGTGCCAGTAAAATTTAATAATTACGTAGTAGTAAATTTTATCATCAAGAAGTTTCCGCGTTAGTGGAAGATTTCCGCATAGGGAGGTCTGCTGATCGCGGTAGACCCAGTGGTACGCGTGAACACTTGAAGAG